>CM061236.1:93777997-94402997 GCA_030848705.1 Heracleum sosnowskyi
AGTTTTACTAAGTCCAAATTAAAACAATCAAATATGTTATTAGATTTCTAAATTATTTGTATTTGCGACTCCTTTAGATAAAATATCTAAAATTTAATCATTCGGAATTGGGATAAATAATGTTAAGGTTACAAAATTGAATATTAAAAATAATTTCAAAAGTTATGTGATATTAATACCGAGTAATGATACATATTTAAAAAAAAAATTCAAAAAAATTCTTAAATGATGTGTCATACATGATATTTTAAAAAAAAATTGATCGTTGTATGTTAGACTTGAAAATTTTAACATTTTCCTTACATCGAAATGTTTTTATTAATTAATATCAGAGTTAATTTACATAAATCTATTATAAAAAAATTACCCAATTTCGTAACTTAAGCATTTTCAATCAAGATACTCCCTTTTGAATTGTACTTGATTTACACGCATTTCACAATTAATGACACATTAAGTAGAAATAAAGATTAAAGATTAATTTAAAATAAGTTATTCCCTCTGGTTTGGAGACGGCGGAAGAGGTGATTTGCGATGGTGTCCGTGTCGAAATGGGTGCGCTACATGGCTAATAAGCTCGAGTATTCCCTCTCTCTCAGCTGGAAGGTCCGTTTTGTTTTCAAATGGGTTTTTCTTGATTCTTCTTGTTCATTTAAAGCTTGCATCTTTTTAATAAGATTACTATGTATATTCATTTCATTATTAATGGGTTTTGTTGGGTTTCTATAATATCATACGTTTCTTGCTGCCAATTTATGTTTGTGTACAAGGGATTAAATTGCTAGCTTCATATGTCTAATTTGTTTTTTGTATACTATGAACAGAACATTTTTGTGCTTGTATCACAAATATTTACTTGAGGTTTTTCCTCGGATTGGTTATTTGTTTTCGGTTATATTGTTTCGATAATCTTTTAGGTATGAGAGTACTTGGTATTTAAGATACATTGTCTAAGTAATGTTAATCGCATATATCTTTTATCTACCAATACTAATGGAACTATGTTACCAGGCGATAGTATACTGAATTTTGGAAACTTATTGCCTACGTAATAATACAGCATTGGTATACTGCAATTTGGATACATTATTGGCTACGTAATAATAACCAATAGATAGATGTCTTTTAACTATTATATAGTGAAACTTGTAACTTTATGATTCATCAAGGGGATTACCAAAATAGGTTTTATGATAAGAAAGTTAAAATGTTACTTTTGGCACTTATGCAAGGATAAGTATTAGACTAACTTACATTGTCAACACTAAGCTGAAAACGTCCTGGTTATCTTGAGTTCAAAATGTCGAGTCCTTTGAATTCTCTAGATGCATAGTGCAGGTACAGGCTGGAAAGCTAAACTCATGGCATTTTTCAATAACTTGTGCTTGTCCAGACTTATTCGCTTTAATTTTTTACTATAGGTGATGGATTTTGATGAACTTCATATCAGTTAATTGAGATTCTAATTAGCCAGTGAATTGCTAATTGTTTGGGAATGTGATTGTTGACATTTTGCTTTGGGATTTTAGTCTCACAAGAGAAGTGTATATTTGAGCTTGTGCAAATAATTTTATCTACCTAGAGTTCTGACAGCAGAATCTAATGGTTTGCTTTGCCAATGAGCTGTAAGTTGCTCGCAAACATAAACAGTCGGGCTTGAAGCAGCTACCATACTAAAATCTTCGTTCTTGGCCTTGCATCATGGACTCCCACCTTCTCCATACGTATAAGTTATCGATATGATTTATGCCTTTTTGAGCATAATTTGGGATAAGTTTGCTTCTGTTCATTGATTTGCTGCTATGATCAGCTCATTTTTGTGTTCAACCCCATCCTATACTGAAAGTGAGAGAAAATCTTTAATATGAGCATGTAAAACCAGTACTAAGTACTTGCAAGTTGTCAATCTATTGACATTTAGGTGGATTCGGACATACTGACATGTAATAACCATTCCCATTATAGACATAGAGGTTTAATCTTGTCAATGCTTATAGCCAATCATATATGGATGAAGAGCAAGGATTAGTGGATGTAGAAGTATTGTAATCAATTAATTATTATGCTTATATATGATCAGTTACCATACAGGGCTTAGAAGGTGGACATATCACAGACATCGAAGTTGGTGATTCCGTAGTGAAAAACTTCTTTCAGGGGAAGTTAACATATTTGCATTGGAACAAAGGGCAAGAGATGGCCCCGACAATTGCAGAGGAGGGTGGAACTCTTCTCGTACGGAAACTGCCAGTACCTGATCCGACGTAAGTTTTTTTATAAAGATAAAAGTTACATCTATGTATGTAATTTTTCTGCAACTTTTTTCAGTTTCTTGAATTTGAGGAGAAATGTATGCAATCGGGTCTAATCTTTATGTTGAATCAAGGTTTTGTGAAGTTTATTTAGGTTCGATGTATTGAATCTTGGTTGACAAAGAGAGTTGGTTTGTTATGTTTTGGTGCCATATATGAATCGTTATCTATGTATAGCATGATAGGTGGCAAGTTAGTGTTCAAGAAGACTTGGGACATCTATCTCTGGTGCCAGTTGCCACCTAAGTCCTAGGCTGCATTACTGTGTTATTAAATTTGATATGCGCATCGATGAGCAAAGGCCTTCTGGGGTATAAGCGCAACGCGCAAAGTGAGACTCACGGTTTAAATGAAGACAAGTAAATATACATATATCCATGGTATATAATGTAAAACAGTATAACATTAATAGGTAATAAGACATATAATAGCGAAACCAAATTGTCATATATGATTAAATAACCACATAGACTCAAAGTTTAGAACAACTTGGTCAAAGTAACAAAGAAATGCATAGCTAGTTCACTATACTCCATCCACAACAAAGTCAAGTTCATCCTCATTTTCATATACATGTGTGTGTGTGTGTGCGCGCATACAAGAATCATCTACACACACACACATATATGTATGTTTATCATCAGTTTGTATGTGTATATTATATATATACAAGAATCAGTATATATGAGAAGAAAGAAAGAATACAAGAAGATGAGAAATCTGGCACTGTTCTCATACAATCACTCGCTTAGTTGCTCCTGTGTTGTTTGTGTGTGTATATACTTTTGTACATGTGATTGATATAAGTATTTATAAATATTTTTGACCCATTTCTTTTTAAAAATGACCCAGTCAAACGCCCCAGTCAACATCTGATAAAAAAACACGCTTCTTTTGCGCTTTTCGCACTGTGCTTAAGCCCTCAACACGCACAGAAGCGCTCGCTTTAACACAGTCGCATCACATCTCCAAAGCGAAGCGCTTCGGGTGCGCATCACATTGCATGTCACATATGCGCGCTTTTAATAACACTCTGCAAGTATCGGCACATTTGAATGAAATGATTATCCTGTTAGGAGTTTACCCTAAACTTTCAATTGTAGTGTGTATCTGGGTAATCAAAGTCGATGATAACAGAATTTGCCAATAATACTCAGCTGATCTCTATGTGATGAATTGAATGAATATACTTAGATGCCATTAATATTGGAAGTCTGTTTGAGTTTGTCTCTCATTTCCAAATGAGGTACAGTTTTTGAACTACTTTCTTCTTTTGGGGAAATCGAGCTCTGGCACAATTTTTCCTCGACATCAAGTCAAAAGATATTGGTGCCAACCTGATAGTACCAAAACATGTTTATTTAATGTAAGGAATTTAATGCGCCTTTAATGGCGAAACTTTGGAATGCCTTGTGGTTTTTGGACATGCCAGAAGGTTTATCTAACTTGTAAGGAGGAACCATTTAACTCCAGTTCATCCCTCTTTCTAGCACTTTTTAATATGTTTGATGTACAGTCCTCATTTTACTCGCCTTTCTGAAATAACAATCTGGGTTTGGTGGTTTGATGTGATCATATGTGCTCATCCAGCACTACCTTCAGCTTTCCTGACTGTATATTTGACAGGTTTGTTTTTGTGGGAGACGTTGTAGTTCTGAAGGACCCTGAAAAGTCGGAGAATCTTCTGGTTCGTAGATTGGCTGCTGTTGAAGGTTGTGAAATGGTGTCGAAAGATGAAAAGGATGAGCCTTTTGTTCTTGAAAAGGATCAGTGCTGGGTGTTGGCTGACAATGACACCTTAAAGCCAAAGGTATCTGTTAATTTATTTTTTTTGTTAAGTGGTATCTGCTAATTTCGTGTTAGAAGATTTGATGAGAAGCAATATAGAAAGAGATGTGATCCATATATATATTTAAGTTCATTTGTATGTCTTAATATCCATACGTTCAACAAAATCCAGCGTGTTTGGGTGTCACTGTGGAAGTTTGAAACCAATAAATAATTTGCATAATGGAGCAGACATACCATGAGAGGACAACACACACAAACTGAAAAAATTAGAAGAAAACCATAGGATAGGATATTAGGTCGACAAGCCTTCATAATAATTGTGGTTATATCGTCCACTTCCTGTTTGGGAGATTAAAAATGCCATCTTCTAATGTTATATATACTTTTCTAATAAAATTTCTAGGAACCTTTTTAACTGGATGAAAATACTTGTTATGTCCTAGGCACTTGTGCTTTCGTTATCATAATTGCATCATATTTAATTTTGCAAGAAAACAACGAAAGAGAATGATAATTCTAAGTAACTTTGAGGGTTCTTGAATTTTAACTGACAAAAGCACTGAATTTTGGGAAAAAGTTGGGTCAACTTGGTAGTGTGTACTGGTCTACTATATCAGACTTAGTACTTGCTTATACTAGATCTATGATTGTATGTCCAATCGACCGGGGCTGGTAGTTTCATGTTATTATAGTTTATTGAGGATGAGCAAGAGACAGAGTATTGTTGCTGGATGCAAAATAGAGTATGAAAAAGTTTGACTTTGAGAACTAAATTTATTCGAAGTAGAAGAAATACCGGTGCAGTTTCATGACCTCTTTCCGCAGCCTTTGGTGTAACAAAAATCATATTTTGATGCAACTTCTACCTTATTTAATTCGAACAATATCTTTCCAGCTTTTGTAGCTTTTAGTTTCCCATTTAGAATGGTAAAATAATGGCATGTGGCCCTGCAGATAGTCCTCTATTTATTTTTGCACTCTGCTTTTTATTGCAGGAAGCGAAAGACAGCCGAATGTTTGGCCCTGTTCCAATGACAGACATAGTAGGCAGAGTCATATACTCCCTGCGAACTGCAGTTGATCATGGCCCTGTACAGAACAGGTGATCCATTTAATATTGCAATTTATCTCCTAAAATATTGTTTATATAACAAAACATTTACAATGATTAAGAGTTGTGTTGTTAATTGCAGTTATTTCAGCATGAGAAGAGATTCATCGGTATTGGAAGTTGAACTGGATGTCAATGAAATGGCTAGAAATCACAAAGGTGATTAAAGTTGCTAGGATATGGTTGTAACTTAATTAGTGGAACGGAAGGTTAGGGATCAGTTAATGTGAATGGAATTGTAGTGTTGGCAATTGCTATCATTTTATTCACTTGCCTGCTATATGTCAAAATCTCATGCTTTAATACCTAAAGAGACTTGTTTCCTCTTTGTGAATACAACTTTATTCTCTTTTTAGCCATGCTTAACATAATTTCCCACAATAGGTTTACAGAAAACTAGTACCAGATGAGTTGCATCCTTTTGTATGGTTCAGTTGGAAAATTTGGCTTATCAAATTCAACCAAGGCAATCTCTTTTTTGCAAATAAGGCTCATACTCGTGAGATCCTACCACCGGGCAGGTCTCCGTTCCAAGTAAATCCGCAAAGTTTGTTCATTGTTGTGCTACTTCTAACGTTGGTTTTCATGCCTAAAACATCATTCAACCAAGGCAGCCTCTCTGTGTAGGCTTTCTTGGATCAAAATAGCTCTTATATCGATGACCTACTTACGGCCATTCTTGCACAAAAAGGGGATGGGGGTCACAACCCCCACAACGACAGTAGCTCTATCGTTTTTTTTCTCTTTCTATAAGAAATGTTTTATTACCTTTTCGCTCTTCAAGTTTGGTCCGTTGTATGCATAAATCCTTCAAGTTTAAAAGCATTTATTTTCGCCCCTCAGGGTATGAAAAATGTACCTTTTTGACACTCAATCGCTGGGGCGAAAATGTACGTTTTTTATACCCGAGAGGCGAAAAAGAACGCTTTTAGCCTTGAAGGGTTTATGAGTACAAAGATCTAAACTTGAAGGGCGAAAATGTCATAAAGTCTATAAGAAAACATGAAACCATGATCCTGACACCTTACAAGTACAAACATACAAAATAAAACATACAAAATAACAGTAAGAGTTAATCCTCTTCAACCATGAATCTCACAACAAAACTGCAGAAACTCAAGTAGAAAAGAGATAGTTAAATATTAAACCTCCCAGTAAAACTGCAACTGATAATCACTACTAACAATTAACTTAACTTTTCTACTGCACTTGGTGAAACATAAAATCTCTCACCAATGCATATCATAAACATATTAATAACTTAAACACAACTAAATTCATGCAAATCCCCATACTATAACATTCAGCTATGGGTTTAACTCATTCAGTTCCCTCGAATTTTATCTTTCAGGGTCTTGTACTTGTCGCTGATACCGTACTTTTCATTCATGTCGGACTCATCAAGAACGTGTAATGGATTGCTTTGATTTAAACTTATAAACACTGCTGAACACTCAGAACAGAAATATATAGATAGTCACTTCAATTACAGTACTTCAGTTGCTCAATTTGTGTTCTCAACATACAAGATATTTGAAGATAAGTAATGGACTTTCGAGAGGTCCAAATCTCTCCCAATAAAAGTAATGATAATACTAACTTCTCGATGCCCTAATTTTCACCTTCTTCCCTCTTTTTGTCTTCTCTTTCTGTCCCAGGTGTTATGACATTTTTACCCTTCAATGTTTACTACTCTGCTTTTCTTACCCTTTGACGCATATCTAGAATAAACATAGTCAATACGAGGCTTTGCTGACTGTATTACAATACCCCGTTCCCAAAGTCTCACCTTGTCCTCAAGGTGAAACCATGGAAAACGCTGGTCGATTAAACCCATTTCCTCCCAGGTAGCTTCAGTTGGGGACAAACCTTTCCTGTGCACGAAAACTTCAATAAGCTCTTGACCATTGTGTTGAATACGACGCAAACGTAACACTTCTGTTGGTTCCACTAACAGCTCCATATCTGACGTTAGTTGGGGAGGGATTGTAGTAGACATTGGGGCCGGTCCAACATGGCGTTTGAGCTGGGATACGTGAAATACCGGGTAAATTTTACTTGCGGACGGCAGATCCAATTTGTAAGCCACATCCCCGATTTTCTGGATAATCTGAAAAGGTCCATAGAACCGAGCGGCGAGCTTCTCATTTGACTTCATAGCTAGAGATCTTTGTCTATACGGCTGGATCTTTAAGTATACATTGTCCCCTACTTGAAAGTTCTCATTTCTGCGATGCCCATCTACAGAACTTTTCATTCGTTGCTGAGCGTGAACCAGGTTATAACGTAATTCATCAAGAATGGCATCCCTCTCTTGCAACCATTCATCCAAGCTTTTAATCTGAGTTTTTCCTTGGCATGTCTTGGTAATGTGGGGAGGTGCTCGTCTGTTAAGGACCTGAAAAGGGCTTAGTTTCGTTGACGAATGCGGGGAAGTGTTGTACGAGAACTCGGCCCAAGGTAACCATTGTGACCAAGTTTTGGAATTTCCCATAACAAAACATCGCAGATACGTCTCAAGGCATTTATTAACAATCTCGGGCTGCCCATTGGTTTGTGGGTGGTACGATGTGTTGCGCTTTAGTTCAGTCCCTTGCAATCGAAATAATTACCGCCAAAAGTTGCTCAAAAATACCTTATCACGGTCTGAGACTATGGACCTCGGGAATCCATGTAACTTCACCACCTCCCGGACAAATATTTCAGTGATTGTAGCTGCTGTATAAGGATGATGCAGTCCCACAAAATGTGCATCCTTCAAAAAACGGTCCACCACAACTAGAATGGAATTAACCCATTTTGACACCGGAAGACCCTCGACAAAATCCATAGTAACATCCTCCCAAACTTGATTTGGTAATGGTAGGGGTTAGAGTAAACCCGCGGGAGACTGCTGGGAATTCTTTTGTTGTTGGCAATTAGAACACTGTCTGACATGTTGTTGCACATCCTTGCGCATACTACTCCAAAACCAATCACTGGCCAACCTGAGATATGTTTTAAGTTCCCATGCGTGTCCTCCAATGGTAGAGTCATGATATTGTCGAAGTAGAATGGGCACATATTTGGAATTGTGAGAGATGACTACACGTTCTTTGTATAATACTTTCCCATATTGCAAGTGAAACCCCGCATATTCACCTGTCATTGGTCCTAAATAACCTCGAAATTTCTGCAACTCGAGACTCGCTACTATTTCCTTGTCTAATTCAGCCCAGTCCACCTGGTTTATGGATACCATTGCCCTTAATTCCACACCCTCATCTAGCATACGGGACAACGCATCAGCCACTCGGTTTGAGGCTCCTGGTTTGAACTGAACTTTGAAGTTGAAAACCAATAATTTTCTGACCCACTTTTGATACTCCGAGTTAATTTCTCGTTGTTGTAGCAGATACCGTAGGCTCTATTGATCACTCTGGACAATAAAATGCCTTCCTACGAGATAATGCTTCCATTTTACCACATCAAGGCATATGGCCATTAATTCCTTCTCGTAGATAGATTTTTGCCTCGCTTGTATCCCTAATAGCTTGCTGAAAAAGGCCATTGGTCTATTTTTCTACATTAGAACCACTCCCAGACCATAGCCCTAAGCGTCTGCTTCAATCACAAATTCTTGACTAAAATCTGGTAGGATTAACACCGGTGGGTTTATTAGGGTTGTTTTCAATGCGTGGAATGCCTCTGTTGCTGCCCCACTCCACCCGAAATTATCTTTTTTCAGCTGTTCCGTTAAAGGGTGAGCAATTTGTGCATAATTTTTTATGAACTTGCGGTAGTATCCTGTAAGCCCGGTAGTATCCTGTAAGCCCGAGGAATCCCCGAAGCTCTCGTAAATTCCTAGGCTGCTTCCAGTCTATCACTGACTGTACCTTGTTCATATCGACGCCCACCCCCTCTTCTGAAACTACGTGGCCCAAGTACGAGATAGTGGACTCCAAATTCACACTTCTTAAGGTTAGCATACAGTTTATGCTCTGCCAATTTACTGAGTACCTGCTCCAAGTGGTGCACGTGTTCTTTCTCGTTTGTACTATAAACAAGGATATCGTCAAAGAACGCCAATACGAACTTTCTCAAGAATGGTCTCAAAACGTCATTCATGAGAGATTGGAATGTCGCCCGGGGCGTTAGTAAGACCGAATGACATGACTAAAAATTCATAGTGGCCATAATGTGTCCTAAAAGCCGTCTTATGCACATCTTCTGCCTTAACCAAAATTTGGTGATATCCGGCTTTCAAGTCCAACTTTGTAAATATTTTGGCACCATGAAGTTCATCCAACAACTCCTCAATGATGGGAATCAGATACTTATCCGGGATCGTTTCTTTATTCAGAGCACGATAATCAACGCAAAAACGCCAAGACCCGTCTTTTTTTAACCAACAACATCGAACTCGAAAAAGCACTTCTAAAGGGTTGTATAATACCTGCATCGAGCATTTCTTTAATGAGCCTTTCAATTTCATCTTTTTGACATTGAGGATACCAATAAGGTCTTACTCCCACGGGATTGGCAGCCCCACGGGTTCAGTAAATACTCATTTATGTTTGTGAACTGTATGCAACAGTTTTTCTGGAATTTGCCCATGAACCTGATGTTCCACTTCTGTCCCTTGTGCCCCAACATCTAGCTTATTGCACTCGACCCAAAACCCCTGTCCTGTTTTACGCAAACTCTTTATCATAGCCTTTAACGAAATTTTTGATTGTACCAATGATGGCTCCCCAATCAATGTCACCAGACTTCCTCCCATCTCGAATTACATAACTTGGGTTTTCCAGTTAGTGGTAACTGGGCCAAGTGTTCCTAACCATTTAACTCCCAGAATTACATCTGAAGCCCCCAATTCCAAAGGTAAAAATCCTCACACACTACTAACTTCCCAGCCAGCTGCAAGCTCACCTCTCTGCACACCCCACTACCCTTATTCATTTCCCCATTTCCCAACGAAACTCCAAAACTACCCGTTTCGTCAACTGGGATTTCTAGCATCTTCACCAATGATAGCGACACAAAATTGTGCGTTGCCCCGGGGTCAATCATCATAATTACGTGTTTATCATCAATTTTTCCTCTCAATTTCATTGTTTTGGGGTTAGAGATGCCTATAACTGAATTAAGGGATACCTCAGTAGTGAACTCTTTCGTGGGAGACAGTGGGGTTTCTGTGCTTCCTCCGTCGGTGCCTTCCTCGTCTTCCTCATCAATTAAGATAACACTCAACTCTTTTTTGCGACAACGATGCCCCACTGTCCACTTATCATCACACCGAAAACAAACCCCTTTGGCTCATTTTTCCTGCAATTCCTTCTCCATCAACCTCCGAAATTCATGACCCGTCTTGACAGATACAGCAGACCCAGTAGGTTTGGGTGAGAATACTGATGCTTGCGACTCCGTGGAAACTGACCCCCAACTGCGTGGTGTAGCAGGACTTGTGTACATAGCACCAGAATATTGTGAACCTGTGACGCTCCCTCGACTATAATTCCCTGACTACCCCATTTTTTGTGTTCCTAGAATGTGTTTTCTAGCTGCTGTCACTTTATTACATTCCTCCACCCTTATCGCCAACTCCACCGCTTGCTCAAGGTTAACGGGATTCATAAAATGAACTTCCACCCTAATCTCCTCTTTTAGTCCATTAATAAACTGTCCCAACAAAATTTTCTCGGATATGTGATCTAATGGGGCTGCTGTCTCAATAAAACGTCGCCTATATTCATTTACATCAGTCAATTGGGTAGTGGCAAGCCACTGTTCATACAAGGAACCCTCAGTCGCTGGCCTAAACTGCCTTAGCACAAACGCCTTCAAATCTGCCCACAACCGAATTGTACGACGTTTTTGTTCCCACTGGTACCATCTCAAAGCATCACCCTCAAGAGCCACCGCCACGGCCTCCAACATCTCTTCTTCGGTTAAATGATAGAAAGTAAAATATCGGTCAACCCAGAGGATCCACCCATCCTGATTGGATCCGTCAAAAATAGGCATATCCAATTTTCTATATCGCCAATTTCCCGGCCCACCCCCTAAGCCTCCCCCTCCATGACCCCAATTGCTACCATACCCATTAAATCCTCCAGACCCATGGTTCCCATCTCCTGATCCAACAACAGTACCAATTCCTCCTACAACTCCCTTTCCCCCCTTTCATCACTGTGACCTAATTGAAAAAAGGCGATGGCATACCTTGCACTATCATGCTAGCCTGATTCGAACTACCTTCCGCCTTTCCCCCACAGAAGCTTTATTCGACTGCAACCCAGTTAGCGTGGACTTCATTTCAGTTTGAAACTTGAGTTGTTCATTACACATCGTATTAATCAGTGATTCATGGTATTCCCGACTCCGATTAATACGTCCTTACAATCTGACCGCCATCGCCTCAAACTCCGCTCCCATCTTCTTCGATGTTTTTGCTTGGCTCTCCATTACTAGCTCCGTCAACGATTGACGCATGGTGTCCATAGCTCGTTCGACTCCTTTCGCCACCATCTCAGCCATTGACTCCTCAATACTCGTTGCCTTCTCTTATAACATTTCGATACGCTGCGTTGCTGTTGGAGGTCCCATCGATCTTGTGCTATGATACCAATTTGTAATGGATTGCTTTGATTTAAACTTATAAACACTGTTGAACACTCATAACAGAAATATATAGATAGTCACTTCAATTACAGTACTTCAGTTGTTCAATTTGTGTTCTCAACATACAAGAAAATTGAAGATAAGTAATGGACTTTCGAGAGGTCCAAATCTCTCCCAATAAAAGTAATGATAATACTAACTTCTCGATGCCCTAATTTTCACCTCCTTCCCTCTTTTTGTCTCCTCCTTCTGTCCCAGGTGTTATGACATTTTTACCCTTCAATGTTTACTGCTCTGCCTTTCTTACCCTTTGACGCACGTCTAGAATAAACATAGTCAATACGAGGCTCTGCTGACTGTATTACAGAACGATACTGCAAAAAAAACGCATCAAAGGTCAGAACAGAACTCAGAAACCTAGCCAAATATTTGAATCATATGATATGTGTAAAGAAATTAGAAGTATTAAACAGGCTTCAGAATTTATACAATGTTAGAGTACCCAACCCAAACCCGGCTAAGAAGTTGTGGCAGCTAAACTTAATTAATTCTATATCTAGTCGACAATAGCCTCAACATTGCTTTTTCTTCAAAACGATTAAGGTTTTTTCAAATGGAAAATTTAGGGTTTTAGGATCTCTTGTAATTTTTTTTATTAGAATCTATATGTACCAGTAGGATCTGTGTACACTGTACACTGCCTTTACTTTTCTTCTTGTCCAAGACAAGATAATTGAGATATATCTGGTTTAAAATAATGTCATGGAAATGCTTTTTTTGTTATCCAAGATAAATCTCTTATTAAAATGGATTATACGGGTTCATTCGGAGAAAGTTCGTTTTTGTTTACAATTATATTATTATTCGTTGGTACGAAATAATTCCTGAGTTACTAAATTTAATATTAGTTTAAGTTAACTTATGCAATAAATTTGTGAGTAGTATATAATTTATGTTGTATAAAGTTAAAAAATACTAAAAACTACATTTTGAAAATGTTAATATACATTTTTATGTTTTAAAATTATTAAAATTAAAAAAGTAATAAATAAGAATAATGCTAAAGGTACCGAATTTGGTACAAAAATAGTTACAAAATGATACATGTTAATATCTGATTGTTATAGAAAAACTAGTAGAAAAAGCCGCGCTTCGCTGCAGTGTCATAATTTGTTTTTTAAAACTCTATCAATTAAATTACAAAAATTATTCCGTCCTCTCTAATAAGCCGTTCTCCCGTGAAACATGCTTTCCTTTTTAATATCAAAATCTCAAATTTAATATATTAAATACTTGTGTTATATATTAATTCTCATGTTAACATACTCTTTTTTCTAATGAGCCTCTCTCACGTTGAAAAAAATACTCCTATCAATTAAATTACAAAAATTACCCGTTCCTCCATAATAGCCGTCCTCCCGTGAAATACGATTTCCTTTTTAAGATCAAAATCTCAAATTTAATATATTGAATACTTGTCTTATATATTAATTTTCATGTTAACATACTACTTTCTAATGAGCCACTCTTTCGTTAAAAAAACACCTATATAAATTCATAATCCTATTTTACTTCCAATTTAACTTTTAGCTATATATCTTCCTATAATTCGAACTATTCTCCTCTATAAATTCGCACGCATATTCTACTTCGAATAAAACTTTTAATTATGTTTACAAACACCTATTTTACTTCTAACAAAACTTTTAATTGTATGTATTTTTTATAAATTCAAACTCTTCTTCTCTATAAATTCGAACATATATTCTACTTTCAGTAGAACTCTTAATTCTACGACTTACTTATAAATTTGAACTATTCTCCTTTATAAATTCGAACACCTACTAACTTCAAATAAAACTTTATTTATATGTCTTCTTTATAAATTCGAACTCTTCTCTTCTATAAATTTCAACACTTATTCTACTTCTAATATGCTAAAGAATATTTTTTGATTTATTAGTATTTAAAATTGTAAAGCTCTACAAAAATTAGAAAAATAGATTGAGGCGATCTTAGAGGCGCCACCTAACCTTTATCATGTCTAATTAGCAAAATTAGTGAACCATAAAAGTTAACAAAAATCTTTTATATATATAATACAACAACAAGGAGGTTTGGCTAAGCAATTTAAATCATGGACCATTTTACCCTTTTTTACTATATATTTTCAGGGTTATTTTGGTCTTTTAACTTCGATATATTTATTAGATATTTTTAAATGCTACAAAATTAATATGCATACTTATACATATATATTTATTACATATTATTAAATGTCGTAAATTAATATGCATACTTGTACATACATACAACATTAATGTGAATTACGTCTGCACAAAATGTTACAAAATTAATATGCATACTTATATATATATCGGTGAGTTTTTAATTAAAATAAACCCTCCCACATACAAAATTAAAATACACCCTCCCACATACAACCTCGCCTAATCCCCCCCCCCCCCCCCCCGCCCCGTTTTTAATTTGATTTTTTCCGTCAATCGGTGAGTTTTTTTTTTGAAATCCGACTTCACTCTATTTTTCTCCATCTCTCAACGATCAATTTGCATACCATATGTGATATATTTCGACGCAATTTAAAAAAAAATTATTTAGTTTCTAGTTTAAGAGGGGTTTCTACTGAAGTAAGACCATATATATATATATTTATATATATATATATATATAGGGTCCGGTTCCGCTTTAGTATTAGAACCTTAGAACTATTTAATATATTATGTTGTAGCACGTTGTACTTTTTATAGTATTTTAATTATCATAAATTATTTTTTGGCATAATTATTTTTTTTAAACATATTATAATGATGAAGTGCATGTTGGGTTACGTGAAAAATTATTTATTTTTAAAAAAAATTATGTATTTTAGAAGAAAAAAAATTAGTGTGTACTGCAGAAGTACATCATACTCTACAAAAACTAAAGATATTGTGTACTGCAGCAGAACGCATAAATCTTAGTCGTTGATTACACAAAATCTATGGTATATATTAGTTCTAAGTTCTAACTTAATATAAGGTTCTAATTTGAACCTAACCATATATATATATATATATATATATATATATATATATATATATATATATATAAGCCATTAAATGGGATAAAAAATGGCAAATCAAAAAAATTAATGGGAACGAAAAATGTTAAATAAAGAATAAAAATTAATATGATAAATTATATAATGAGAAATTTAAATATTAATTGGAACATAGAAAAAAATAAAGAAAGAATACAAATGGGGCTGAAGAAGATAAATGAGGCATTATTAATATTTTAATTGGAACATAGAAAAACAAATTAAATAAAGAATATAAATGGGACCGAGGAAGATAAATGGGACATTATTAATATTATTTTATTATTCATTAAAATAATCAATACTTATATTATATAATAGACGAAACATTAAAAGTTTGGTTGTTCGGTATAGTACGTATTGATTTTACTTAATTGCCATTAATTAACTGTACTTCGTGGTTTTACTTAATTAACCTTACTTATTTATAGAAATATATTACTAAATAATAATATTACCTATTTATAACAAATTACCTTTTTCACCTAAAATACATTATTTTTTCTAACAAATTCCCCTACTTTTTCAAATATATCACGGGCAATTATCTTTTTTAACTAAAACATGTTACTTTTTCTATTTTTCATTACTAAAACCCATCCTTTTCCAAAAATATCACAGACAAACCTTTAGTTATTTATTTTTAAACCTATTTTAATATTATAATTATTTTTTAAAAGTTTACTTATTTTAACATGTCTACTTATTTTTCTTAACAAATGCAATTACTAAAAATATTAAAATATAAATAATCAAATACCTATTTATAACCAATCAACTTTTCCAGAGCCGTTAGCGAACAGAGCCGTTCGTGAACAAAACTCGAGCTCGGCTCGTTTTAGATGGACTCGGCTCGGTTCGTTTACTAAATGAACACAAGCTTGAACATGAAAATGTGATCGGTTAGTAAATGAGCTCGAGCCGAGCTGTACACCTATTCGACTCGAACTCGGCTCGTTTTGCTCGGGATCGGCTCGAGCTCGGCTCGAACTCGTTAAACTCGGCTCGATTCGTTTAACTAATTATAAATTTATGAATTTCATAATATCCTTAACAATTTGAATATGTTAAATAAAACTTAATTACGATCTATTTTAGTTATTTTGTGGTTGAATAGGGAATTGTATTTGTTATATAAAAAAGGTATAACATCAACGTACTACCAAAAGTTAAACTCTTTATATCTAATCCAAATTAGTTTTTAATTATTAAAATTTATAAGTTGCATTCATAAAATTACAAAAGAAAGTGAACAGAGAATGAGAGTTTGTCTTATTAATTTATTATATAATATTATTTAAAAGTGGCTCGTACCTCTTAAAATTGAGGAGAAAGACGAGGCTTTTAGTAAATTTAAGGTTAATAAGAGTATCTTGGAGAAAAAAAATTGTAAACCTCCTCAAATTTCAAGTTAAGAGCCAAGATAGAGAGGCTCTACGTTAGTGATAAAATTGTTTTATTTTAACTATTGTTATTAGGTGAAGTGAGTAAGGTTTGATTACTCATAAATACAAATATTAACATAATATGATTATTAGAAGAAAATAAATTAACTTTTAGTTTTGAAATTCAAACATAATCATGTATTCTTAAGATGTGATTTTAGGCGTGAGACTGTAATCGAGTAAGTAATTTTAAAAATTGGATTTGGTGGAGTATAAAAGTACGAACTATAAGTGAACAACTCGACTCGACTCGAGTTCGGTTTGTGTTCGGCTCGACTCGAAATGTTCGTGAACAAACTCGTGTTCGGCTCGTTTATTAACGAGCCGATCTTGAACATCACTTTTCGTTCGATTAGAAAGCTCGGCTCGACTCAGTTCGTTTTAAAAAAAAATCAAGCTCGGCTCGATTCGGACAAAACTCGGCTCGGCTCTGTTCGTTTACAGCCCTAAACTTTTAAGCTAAAACACATTATATATTTTTTCTAACAAAGTCCCTCCTTTTCTAAATATATCACGGAAAATTGCCTTTTACAATTTACTTTTTCTATTTTTCACACTAAAATCCATTCTTTTTCCAAAAATATCACAGAAAACCCTTTACTTATTTATTTTAAAACGTATTTAAATACTTTTAATTATTAAATTTTAAAACCTCATTTTCCAAAAATATCACGGGCATTTACCTTTTTAAACTAAATATATGTTACATTTTTTATTTTTTCTTACTAAACCCCCTCATTTTTCAAAAATATAACGGACAACCCCATACTTATTTATTTTAAAATTTGTTTTAATGTTTTTATTTAATTAAAAGTGTTTAACTATTTTAACATGCCTACTTATTTTTTGCACAATTACAATTAATAAAATATTAACAAAATAATAATAAAATAACAATTAAAAACCCGTGCATCGTACGGGTTTTAAGCTAGTATTAATAATAAGGACAAATAGAAAAGCTAACATTTTTAATTAAAAAGTAAATGCCCGTGATATTTTTAGAAGTATTTTAATTATATTAATTGTATTTGTTAAAAAAACATATGTTGGCATGTTAAAATTGGTAAACTTTTTTAAATAGTTAAAAGTATTAAAATATGTTTTAAAATAAATAAGCAAGGGTTGCACCTGATATTTTTGGAAAAGAGAGATTTTAGTGAGAACAAATATAAAAGGTAATATATTTTAATTTAAGGGTAATTGTGCGTGATATTTTTGAAAAATGAGTAGATTTTGTTAAAAAAATATTTTTATTATAAAAGGCAAATAATAAGGAAAAATAGAAAAACTAACATGTTTTAATTAAAAAAATTAACTGTCCGTGATATTTTTAGAAGTGTTTTAATTATATTAATTGTATTTGTTAAAAATATACGCTGACATGTTAAAATATGTAAGTTTTTTTTAATAATTAAAAGTATTAAAATATGTTTTAAAATAAATAAGTAAGGGTTGTATCTGATATTTTTGGAAGAGAGAGATTTTAGTGAAAACAAATATCAAAGGTAATATATTTTAATTTAAAGGTAATTGTCAGTGATATTTTTGGAAAAGAAGTAGATTTTGTTAGAAAAAAATGTTTTAATTATAAAAGGCAATCAATTAGTTACTATTTTTATATTATTTTATTATTTATTAAATATGATAAATGACCGAAAACCGAAAACCGAAAACCAAAACTTTCAATATTTCGGCTTTAATAATATAGTATAGATATAGTATAAATTGTGTAATCTCTACGTCTCTTCGAACTCTTTTTCTCTATAAATTCGAACATCTATTCTACTTCTACTATGTTAAAGGATTTTTCTACGTCTCTTCGAACTCACCTCCTTTATAAATTCGAACAACTATTCTACTTCTACTTCTACTATGTTAAAGGATTTTCTTCTATTTATTAGTATTTAAAATTCTAAAATTCTTAAAAATTAGAAAAACAGATTAAGACGATCTTAGAGGCGCCACCTAACCTCCTGAATATCCTCATATATATATATATATATATATATATATATATATATATATATATATATATATATATGTAGAGTCTTATTCAAATAGAAACCAATTTAAAATAGAAACTAAAAACTTCATCACACATAATTAAATACACTCTCTCACACACAACCCCACCCAATCCCCTCTATTCTTAATTATATTTTTCCCGTTAATTGGTGATTTTTTCTTGAAATCTGATTTCACTGTATTTTTCTCCATCTCGCAACAATCAGTTTGCATACCATATTTGATATATTTCGACGATAAATCACTATTTATGCTTGCGAGAATCACTAAAATTTTGGTGAATTCTGTAAGATTAAATAATGATTTCTCCGTAAATCTAGTGATTTATTCTCCAGATCTATACGTAAATTATAATTTTTGTACTGCAAAATCACTAAATTTATACTTATATAAAAATAAATCGTTAGATCTATGCTGAAATCACTATTTATTCTTACAGAAATCACTAAAATTTTAGTACTCCGTAATATAGCACATATGGTATGCATATTGATCGTTGAAAGATGGAGAAAAATATATTGAAGTCGGATTTCAAAAAAAGTTCACCGATTCACAGAAAAAATCAAATTAAAAACGAAGGGGATTAGGCGGGGTTGTGTATGTGAGAGTGTATTTTAATTGTGTGTGGTGCATGTAGAGGACCATTATATTAAATAAATCTAAGGACTTATATTAGTTTCTAGTTTCTATTTTAATTTTGGTTTTTATTTGATCAATAGCCTATATATATATATATATATATATATATATATTGATTGATTGATATTGATGACCTCCTGTATTCACATCATTCTCATCAATTAAAATATTTTAAATTGACATATCATCAACTCCACGTCATTTTGTTCCCCAATTTTGTACACAAGCCGTAGCACTACTTATCAAAGAAATAAATACATTTTTCTACTAGTTGCTCTGTCTATACACAAACATTCAAATAATAAAATTTAAAGCATTATTCTTTAAGGAAATAAATGCAAATCAACAGATGCCCTTCGACACCTCTCCAAATGAAACCGTTAGACTATTTCCAAATGAGTGAATTATTTGTAACTTTAATCACAAAGCTAATTAACTGATAAGTTAATTAACTGATACTCCTTCTGTACCTCTCATTTCTTTACAATTTCTATTTTGGGTCGTCCCTCTCATTTTTTTACATTACCTTAAATAACAAACTTTTAATATTATAAAAACTAATGTCTCTGTCTTAGTGTCCCTACAAATCCTATCAAATCCTCTCATTACAAGTTAATCAAATTTTATTAACTTAATTAATCACACACTTTATTCACAGTTAACTCCTAATAATTGGATTAATCACACACTTTATTCACGCTTAACTCCTAATAATTGATACCGTGTATACTCTCCCCCATTTCTTCTCTCTGACTCACCCATTCACTCATGAACCCTAGAATCTCTTTTTCATTTTTTCTTCGTCTTCTTTTCCAATCATCGATTAAATATATTTATGGAATCCCAAATTATAAATGATTCAGCCCCAATTTCTGATTCTGATTCCGAGATTATATGTTCTTCATCCTTGTTAGCCCCAGTTATAGACTTGTGTATGTATATAATCGAAAACTATCTGGATATCTTTGAAATCGTGGAGGATACTCCAGAAAGAGTGAAGAAGCGCACATTAAAGCAGGAGTCAAGCAATTTAACAGCAAAAAAATTGAAGTTCGATGACCCAACCGGCATGCTTCAGATCTTTCTTCCCCGATTTTGCAATTGAGAGCTGGTACGACTTCTCCTTGTAAATATGTGCAATTACTTTTGTATTCTTTCTTATGTGGGTATTATGCTTTACTGGCAATATTTATGAACTCCTTTCAGGCGAATTTGGGCTCAATGGATTTAGGGATTTAAAGAACGATTTTGAAATCAAATTATGATTACCGAAAGCTGAGATGGATGCTTTTACCACTATCTTTATCCATGGATTAATCAAATCAAGTACTCCTTGTTATTTAAATCTTTAGATTTTGTGTTTGATTCTTTACAGTATTGTTTCCAGTTTTTTATCCGACAGCAACTGAATTGCCTGCTTTGTAAATGTGAGACGATTTCGGGCATTGTATTTCATGTGAAACTTTATATTTGTTTAGCACTTGGCTTCTTAACGTGAATATATTGGACGACAACATCACTCTAAACTTGATTAGCTAATGTCATTAGTATAGCTTAGTAAAAATATGGTTGACAACTAGTGTCAATGTTCAAAGACAGTATAGTTTAATGTTGTTTGTAAACTATGGTAGACAATTGGTGTTACGTTCAAAGCCTAAATAATTTTATGTTAATACCTATTCTCAATACAGTAAACCATCAATCAATCTTCATGTATTAATCTTACTTTTCATCTTCTATTTCCTTGGTTCTTGTTAATCCTTTCTTAATTTCTCAGGTATAGAAAAGGCAACATATTTAGCACATGTCAATTGTAATGAAAAATGTATGTTCTTGATTTACTATGGAAATGATTGGTTGTTGGAGGTCTTCTATCTTTCTATCGACAAAGGTTTTTTTTCTTTTTTGAATTAGACAAATGATTTTCCCAGTGACTAAAAGATAAAATCAACAATGCTCGAGCTTCAATTAGGTAGTCGAATGTTTAGATTGAGTAAAAATTGTTCTGTGTTTTCCTTTCAATTATATTCTCCTATGCAAATGACTTGTGTATAAGTTGTTTCCAGTGTTTGATTCTTTACAGTATTGTTTTCAGTGTTTGATCGTCATGGTTAGGAAATAAAAAGGTCTTAATTTACAGTATTGTCCATTTAACAGGCCAACGCTGCTTCTGGCATGGCTGTCACTGAAGTTGTAAACAGATACATATGCATTAGTACATCACACTAGTTTACAAAAGGTTGTAATTAGTACATCAAAACAAGTCTACAAAAGGTTGTAACTTTAGGTAGTGTTATTCAGTTGCTTTTCCACGACATCTAGTGGAACAGTGAGAACTTTAGGTAGTTGTCCAAGGCGTTGAAGCTTTTTCTTCCCTATATGTGGGAGCTTATAGTTTTTGTTACCATCATGCTTTAATATCTCTGTCATACAACTCATAAGTGACAACCAAACATAGTTCAAAGTTGAATGACTAATTTCTTCATATGCTTTATTCACCGCCTCAACCAACTCACAAACCATTTTAGGCGCTTTCTCGTGTTGTAGTCCTTGTATAATTCTAAAGAAGCCCAAATCATTGATATTGAGATCCGGACTATTAGCCGGCTGATTAGCTAATGTAATGTAAAATCCACCCGATTGTGCAACATCGATAAAATCTAAGTCATTGTCACTTATATGAGGTCTTGCGTTATCTTGTTGGATGACTATATGTTTATTGCTATCCAATGGCCATTTAGCTTTAATAGCCGGGATAATTTTCCCGATTAAACAATTTTTGACAACAATTTTGGTAATGCTATCGATAGGTTTAACTTTTATTACACCTTTTGCTCTATTCTTACTTGTTCTAGTTGCTGGCTCCTCGATAGTGAAAGGAAAGATTCCTATTTTTCTATCAAAGGTACAAATTCCATCCTTGTCATATCTAGGTCTTGCAACCGCACTCATAAACATTACCTTAGTTATAAATCTCTTAGACTTGCATGTTCTATGCGGTTCTGGTTCACCGGGCAAGAGGTAGTATTTTTGTGATGTTCTTGTCATATAAAACCACTTCTCATCTATGTGAACAATAGAAAACATGTCTATATAGATTGGATTTGAGTGAAGTGTTGAGCTTTCTATATGATTTAAAACGAACTTCACCATTGCCTCCATATTTGGAAGTGTTAAATAAGGTTTTATGGCATTTGAATGGGATTTGATTTTTCCTTTTTGAATGAGTCTATGGACAGTGGATTTATTTGCATTTAGTTGGCAAGAGAGTGTCCGAATATTGCTTCTTAAGTGCAGAGGAATTGATTTTACCTGTTGTAAATCCAAAACATATCCATGATTGCCCCCTTTGTATTTTCTCTGCACATTAGGATGTTCACCAATTTTGATTGATTGTAGAACCTCTTTCCATATCGTGGAAATTGTCATCCTGCTGACAGCATAATCAGAGGCAATTTTTTTGACAGTTCCCTTCTTGAGCTTGTTGTTGTTGTAATTTAATGATAACATATGACAAATTTGTTTCTTTTCTAAATTTGTCAACCTCTTTCCTTTTGCAGTGCCCATAAAAGAAGCAGGAATTGAAGTGTTAACAAAAGCATTGAAATCAAATATACTTGGATCTTCATTTAAATCTGGAATGATGGAATCAAATATCCTTGGATCTTCATTTAAATCCGGAATGATGGATGCTGCTGCCATTTTTATTGGCTTTTGATAGATAAAGTAGTGTAATATGTGGACTGTTTTTTTTAGAATGAGTTTTGTAAAGTTGTCAGCTTGTTGTGTCCTGTATTTATAGTAGATGTATATTTAGAGGCGGATTAAGTGGCCAAATTTTGTGTTTAGACGGGCTATCTTTCCCCCCATAAAGCTAATCACTTTTGCTTTTTATCTTTAAATATTCATTGGATCAGTTGAAATGCTTATTATATAGATTGCCTTGGTCTCCGTGTCCCCCTCATTTGTAAAGAAATGAGGGGGACAGAGGGAGTAGAACAGAGATAAGCTCTTGCGAGACTAATATTTGTCATTTGACCATTTCCAAGCGAGTGAAGGAATGGGTGGAATACAGGGTTAGAATGCATCCTTTATATATGGTTAGAATACGATGCATCCTTTATATGATTCAGCCAGGAATTTTAGCTTGTCAAATCCAATCAAATGCAGTTGTTCTAAGTAAATTCTCAAAATTTATCCATTTTCGTCACTAATTAGTATGAAATTTGCACTTATTTTTCATGCATCTAACAAAGCTCAACCCAAATTTACAACCAATGTATGTTGACTCATCACTCATGAATCACGAATGAAATTATGAAGCAGTAGGTGTCTCATGAGTAAATCATTTCTATATTACTTTTTACAAATAATCAATTTTACACTTATCATTTATTCAAACCAAAATCATCAAACTATAAACTCATTTCATATTCTCTCTACATACTAATATATTGGAGAAAACTATTATTTATCTTCTTGTACTTTTGATATTTTTTATGAAACTTACGGTAAGAACTTATGTACTACAATACTTGGAGGATCAATTTCTTCTAAGGAATTATGTTTGCTATCGATTTACCCAATTTAGTATTCATTTATTTGATGAATGATGATGATTTTGCAGGATGAAGCAAAGTTGAAGGAAGAACTCGGCGCAACAAAAGAAAACTAGTTAAAGGAATTACTTCAACTTGCATGTGCATGTGGAGCCATAAAAAAATGAGCAATCCCGCTGCAGATCTTACTTCTCCATCAAAACAGAAATATTAGTGATAGACAATGTTATAAATTTGTAATATAAGTGAATATCAATTAAATACAAGTGTGAAAGGTTAAATTGCAAAAATCTACAAGTTCTTTGAGTTCTTTAGCTACTAACTTCTATAACTTATGCTATGTTTTTAATTTTATCATTAAATAGTTAATCATGGTTAAATTTGAGTTATTAGCTAAAAACACTTTTCTCATTATTATTACTGGATATGAGTTGGTATGATATTTTTACCCTCTTTTCACTCGAAAACTCATTTTATTTTTAGATCGAAAAGTGGATTACGAATGCTCATTTTTGGGACAATATTCAGTGTCCATATTAAATATTAAAAATATTGGAGGAAGTCGAATTTGAAACTCCGCCAACCAACCAGAGTTATGATACTAAGTTAATTACCAAGATCATTAATTACCGAGATCTTATATTATATTTTGACAAAAGAACAAGCCAGAAGGCTAATCCATCCATTTGGTAATTGGTACTATGTCTTAAGAGAATGAACATACTGTACTCCTCAAAACTGATCCAAGTACCATTGAGATGGTTACATTAGTAGAGAATTACTTAGCATAATTTGGTAGATTTCCTTTATGTACAGAACCACACCAGAACTGCACGAGCAGCTTAAAATCTTCATCAGACGCGATATTAAAGTCACAATAATAATCGTTTGTTCTTGTACCAGCTGATCGCAGGCACATATAAGAAATACTACCAAATTATTGCAGAAATAATCTAAAAAACTCCAACTCTTTGTTTCCCTGCTTTGTGGCATCAAACAGATCAATGATAATATTCATTCCGGAAACACCACCGACAACAAAGGCATTAGCTACCGTACTTGACATGACCCCCATTTGCAGTAAGATGATTCTGTTCGCCCCCAACATAATGTTGATAAAATCTTCTCAAATTTTTCAGAAGCATGACACTGATAAACAAAAATTCATAGTGACTATCAACAAGTCTTTGTAAAGCTAAATGGCGTCTTTCTCGAAATATATATAATCTAGATTGTAAAATGTAAAACAGAGAGAGCTTATATGAAACATCAAGCAGTTAGTGCAGACCCGATTCTGAACATTATATTTTGTAAACATGCCTAGCTATATCTCCTCTTCTAGCGTACAACTCATTGCTCAAATAATACAGTACATAGCTTTTAGTATCCAATTAACAACATGAAGTTATGAACTTTAATGGTCTTTGGCTTTGATCAGGGGAGCTCTCGGGGGAGCACGGATTGAATCATGTCGATTTTTGGACGAATTGAAATTCAAATTATATGTTTTTGGTTTTGAAAATTAAAAGTATTCGAAGAGATTCATCGGTATTCCAAGTTAAACTGGACGTCAAAGAGATGGCTAAAATTTACAAAGCTGATTAAAGTTGCTACGATAAAGTCATAACTTAATTTGCACGGCTAATACTTGTCATTAGACCATTTCCAAATGAGTGAAGGAATTAGTGGAATCGTAAGGTTGGCAATCATGAATTAGCTCACGGAAATACATAACATTTTTCCCTAAAATTTACTACCAAGTTTACAACCAGACGTATGTTAGCTCATAAATTATGAATGAATCTTTAAAGGCAGTAGTTGCTTCATGACTAAATCATTTCTATCCAACTCTTTACAAATATGCAATTTTACACTTACCATTTATTCAAACCAAAATCATGAAACTATAAACTCATTCAATGTCGATATTGAATATGCATGTAACTGCATATTTCATCTCTCTACATACTAACATATCGGAGGAAACTATCATGCATCTTCTTGTACAAAGTTATTTTTTCTTGTACAATAAGAGTTTTTCTCGTCCACTTATATCTGCTGTGTCGGGGACATCCCGACTTCAAGCTTCTTCCAGGTTTTTAAACCAAGGTACACATGATATCTTTAAATCTTTGCATTATTTTCCGAAGTTCATTACAAGAGTTGGGTAGGTTGTGGATTTAATTGTTGAATGATGATGATTTGCAGGATGAAGCGAAGTTGAAGGAAACCTTAGCACCAAAAAAAATATGGTAAAGGAAGTATGTGCAGGTGGAGTCATCTCAACAACCAAAAAAAAGAATATAGCAATCTCCTGTAGTCCTGTAAAGATCTTAGAGCACCACCAGACCTGACTCCAAAACAGGTGACGGAGTATTTTTTTTTTTTCTGAAGCGATGGAGTTGTAAAAATGAAAAAGAAAACATTATAAGAAATGATATTCAAATAAGGCTATATAGCGAAGTCAAAATTCTATTTAGTGAAGTGCTTATGTGGAGAATTCTTTTTTGAATTGTAGCATTAAAAATAGTTAGAAGACTGGAATTCCAAACCTACCTGCTCCGTTTTAACTTAACAAAACATAACAATATCTGAAGATATCTGTGTATTGCCCACACAGGATGGGGTTGGACCCCTTAGCTCCGTCTCTGTAGCGTTCATAATTTAATATTTTGTTTTTTTTTAAAAGGAAACTGAAAACTACAAGTTAAAGGGTTAGGAAGTTTATTCTGATCCTCTACTCTTCATCATCACTGAGAACAATAACATTGTTGGCCTGATAGGGTAATGAAGATTGTTCGGCTCCATGTCTGTTCAGAAATATTTGGCTCAATGGAGTTTGTGCCAAATTTATTCTGGGATTATTGGCAGAATTTAGTCCTCTGTCAGGGGGGTGATGATGATCCACCGAGGTAGAAATGAGCCGTTCTTTGCCACTAGAAACTTTAGGATCTGCTGTTGTTGAGGTAGGCACCACGCTAGATTTGTTAAATGAAGCAGTAGATGGTAGTGTTTGCTGTAGAGGATTCATTGCATCTCTTGAAGCCAATGTGTGTGTAGCTCTATTTACTACATCTTTCAGCTTAACTGAGGCTGGTCTGGTAGATGGATTATGGGCTTGAGGTTCTGTGTGCTTTGCTTTTTCAGATTTGTCAGCAGAATTTAGTCCTTTGCCAGGGTGATGTTGATGATCCACTAATGAGGTAGAAATGAAACGTTCTTTGCCATTAGAAGAAACTTTAGGATCTGCTTTCGTTGAGGCAGGCACCACCGTAGATTTGTTTAATGAAGCAGTAGATGGTAGTGTTTGCTGTAGAGGATTCATTGCATCTCTTGACGCCAATGTGTGTATAGTTCTATTCACTACATCTTTCAGCTTAACGGAAGCTGGTCCTGCAGATGGATTATGGCCTTCAGTTTCTATGTGCTTTGCTTTTTCAGATTTGTCAGCAGAAGTGAGTACATTGTCAAGCTTTGGTGCTCTTGGGGAGATATCATTTGGAACATTAAAATCGACACTAATTTCCAGATTTTCTGTAGCCCATTTATAAACTGCACTGGATCTTCCTTCCAAAGCTTTAACAAGAAGGTGTAAGTCACCAATCTTATACCGGTAATTAAAAACTCGATCGCTCCAAGCACAAGAGCAAAGCTGCTTTGCATGTTGCAGACAAGAATACCTGCCTGGGGAACATGGACAGCTTGCTGCAGAGAGGTGTAAATCATAAAGACATATAAAGCATTCCCTTTTAATGGTGGAATCAAAATCTTTCTCCATCTCCTGAGATTGCGAGAAATTACAAAGATACTCCCTTCTCCTGCGCTCCTGCCTATAACGCGACTACACAAGGAAAAACGTGTCAAGATTTTTAAATTTTGTGGAGACATGATTAATTGTCCTTACACACTAATGTCTATGTAGAAAAAGATTAAGTGTCGGTAGATTTGAGAACTTCAAGAACAGCCGGTAAACCCTACATAAATCGAATGCAGCAATAGCAGGGACCGACGAATAAAGAAAACAAAACTATGTAGACTAGGCAGGTTGCAACAGGAGCAATTGAGTAGATAAGAATAATTAGACAAAACTTGTAAAATAAAATTTGTGAGTTTTTAATTGTAGCTGTACACCTTTAAGAGGGATTGGAATGTGGCTTGCTCGAGTTGATTCGTAATTTTGTATAGAGACAAGCTAAGCTAATGGCCAAAATATTTTTTGCTAATACAAGATAGTAGTAAATATTAAGTGGAAGAAAGGAAAGATAGCAGTGTTAACAAAATTTCTGGTTCTTTGAAATGCACCCTCCAACATTTCTCGTCACAATAGTAAAAAAAAACTATCAACATCATAATGAAAAATGATATGCTGCGGTTAGAAATCCATCAAACACTGCCAAAGTTACACATGTGCAATTGCTTGTGGATAATCTATGCAAATTTACTCAATAATCATTGGGCGGTGGTTTTTACTGCTTGACAACTATGGGTTTTCTACTATTTGTCTTAAAAGTTCTAAAGCTGGTCCAGTATTCATTGCCTGATGGCGGGTCACATGGTCAGAACTTGAAAAATAACAAAATATTAGAAATGATAACAAATACCATAGACTTTTGTATTAACAGTGTAAAAAGGCTTGCAGTAGTAGAGAGTTGATACTGGAATCTACCTCGAGTGCTTTTGCAAGTATCCCATCCTTTCCACAGACACTAGTCCATCGTAGAATATGTGCCGAGTTATTTTTATTCTTCATAGTGAGCTCCCACAGAGCCTTCACGGCTTCAATGGCAGCATGCAGCAACAATTTATCATGGGAAACTGATGTCTTTCTACTCCTTTCACTGTACAATTCCACAACATTTTGCCCATGAGGCAACCAGTCGAAAGGAGCAAAGTTCACTGCCTCGGAACAATTAAAGCCACAATCGATTCCTGAATAGTATGCCCCGGGAAAGATGAGGAGAAATTCCCCCTGTAGCTGCACACAACGATACACAGGTATACCCTCAGATTCCAATGAAGAGAGCGACAGCTGAGTGGCCTGCATGAAGGATCTAAAGATTCATTACTGATCTCAAAATATGGCAAATAGAGAACCTCAATTGTGAATTTGACAAATTCTACCATCGAAGTTCGATAATGTTATTCATCACTGATCTCAAAATATGGCAAATAGAGAACTTCAGACGTGATTCTTACAATTCTACAATCTAAGTTCGATAATGTTATTAATACAACATACCCATTACCCATGCTCGTTTAACTATACAAGTTTATATTACCATGTGCATGTTGTCAGTGCTTCATGGTTAACCATACATAGAAATATCCTAACAGAACTTTATTGTGTTTATTAATTTTTTAAATTGTATACTTCGTATAGAAGGACTAAAGAAAAATTAGGCATATACAGATTTTAAAGCATCGAAGTGTAAAAATTCAGTCCACATAATTAATGTAGCTGAAGATGGTATATCTTGGAAATCATGACCTGGTCAACATATTAAATGTGGAGAAGGAAAAGAGGTAGCAGCAGATTTAGTATGTGATGGATTAAAAACTTAAATCAGAAAAGTGTTGGTCGGTTTTGAACATATCCAAATGCACACACACACGGAGAAGCCAACACAAACAGTTTACCAAAGGTTCTAGCAACTGAAACATCTCTTGCTTGGAAATTTAGTAAAGAGGCACACATATCATCACTCACCAGATCATAAAGTAATGCAGGATGTTCCGATAAATGTGGATATTTCCTTTTCAGAACTGCCTCAAACTTAAATAAATATCTCCCTGGGATTCCATACCAAATTTTTGGGGCACCAAAATGCATGTAACATAGTGAGTATAGGTGATGCTCTTCAACTTTCTGCTCTTCAGAAGTAGACAAATAGATTAGATAAATACCACACTACCACTTATGTCAGTTTGATGACTAAATTAAAGTTTGTTTACAAAGAAGGTAAATATACAGATGTGACTAATCATGAAAAAAGTCATATATAATACAAAACTTTGTACTCCCATGCCCAAAATAGAATAGATTTTTAAAATCTGGTTTTACTTTATAAATTTTGCAACTTACCCAACAATGAGATGAGAAACACATTCCGACATGTCTTCGAGGGATTGAAGCAGCAGATGTAATGTGATTTTCAAAAGCTAGAAGGGAACCTGGCAGCTTTGCAGTATTATTCAAATTCCAGCCTGATTCAATATATTTAAGGTAGTTTTGTGTCTGGAGGGAATTGGATAATAACGGAAACCCACTGCCGAATGTTCTACTATCCAAATCAGCACAGCAAAGCACCTAAGAAATTAGACAAGCTTAAAAGTGCATTGGTGCAAAAGTATATCTCATTTACACACGTACATATGTATGTATATAGTTTGTGACAGTCACTCAAAATTCAAAAATCATTACATTGTGCTTTCTTGCATACCTCAATTTTGGCAGTTGGATTTTCAATTATCCGCCAATATTCACCTTCAATATCCTTCACCTCTAGTGTATGTTCCGCTGGTAATACACTTAAATTAGCATCCACATTCACTGCCTTGTGTTTCTTGCAAAAATAATGCTCTTTAAAATGATCTGCATATTTCTTAAAAGTGTCCAGAGTGAAATTCGGACCACATTCAAATTCAAAGCCTTCATGAGAATATTCAACTTCATCACTGTCAGTGTTCCATCCGCCAACAGGCCCATATTCCATACCCATCATTGGAGCTGTTCTCATTTTATCTTTTATGGTCTCAGTAATTTTGCGAAGTTTTCTCTTGGAATATCGATCCTTAAGTTCATCGACTTCTTGAACATAGGTGCTGAATTTTTCAGTTTCCCACTTTTTCTTTCCTTTAAGAAGTTCTGGTGGTTTCCATGATGGTGGAGGAACAATACGGCAGATCCCATATCTCTCAGCTTTTGGACGTATGTTCGCTGCATAGTTCAGTGTATCTTTAAACTCCTGAAATAGAATACAAAGATAAATACCAAGCACAGGCAAATATAAAACCTGAATATCAGATGGAAAAGAGGGATATCAGTTGGTGCAATTACCTCTTCAGTTGGATAAAAGACAGGAGCCCCCTCAAGCACAGGTATCTGTGCTGCTTCTGGCTGCCAACTAGAAGTGACCTATTTCAATTTCCACTATGCAATTACAGACATACAGAACTTAAAAAAAATATAATGTACAGGAAAATTTCCCATCTTGAAAATATGAAATTATCATTAAAGAATTATTAAGTGCAGGAAACATAAAAACTTCCTATAATACAAATTACCTTTAAGCAATCACCACAACGTAGTAACCCTTTAGGGAGAGAAGTTTTAGATTCATGGTTCTGCAACCAAATAAAGGTTGTAGTAAAAACCCTGTAGTTTAGTTAAAAGATAGAATAGTTCATACATCATACCCAATATTTTGCTGAACAAATAAGCTTATTCTTTTCCCAAATGGGCACATATAATGATTCATCATTTCCAACAAACATATGGTAGAGACATCATGCTTCTTGTTAATGGATAGGTTTTGTTACCAACAAACAGGTAAAGATTCATAACTTGCTTAGCTTGAATTAAATAACTTCCGGATATAGTTACTTTAGGACCCCAGTAAGAGGCTTGCAGACAGCACTCCTAAGGTTAATTCATTAAGCTTCTATTTTTCTCCACTCTATGCATTATTCAGCACTAGTTAATTTTCCAATTAAAAGAACAATATGGTGAAAAGAAACTATAAATCTAGGCCAGAACCTAATATCTGAAGACAAGAGATAAGTATGTAGTGCATGAACTCTTCAAAATTAAGTATGATGAAAAACAATAAAGATTTATGACCTGAATTTTTTACAACATAGAATAATAATTTACCTATCACTACCATAAAAGGTATGAAATAAATGGATATAAAAGGACAGAAACTTTAGACCCCTGGCATCCAATAGGAAGACATAAAAAACATATTTTTACTTGACATTTAACTAGTAAGAACTAAGCATTCAATAACGACGTAGATGATACACTTTACAAGGATTAACACATTTGAGGAAACAAACAAAAAGAAAGGACTAACAGTCAGAATTCGTTCTGATTCAATTTCGTCAGTATCATGACTTGGTTGATTATAAACTATCCATGGTCTAGCCCCAGGCGATTTCTTATACTTCGGAGTTTCTATGATATCCGAGGAAGTGCCACTTGATGCGGGTTTCTGATGGTATTCAATCCCATTATGTATAGGACTACAAGAGTCTCGATTCGCTCTTGATCTCTTAAGTGTAAAGGATGTAAGTGATACAAATCCTGGTGGAATAGATAGCTTTTCTACAGTGTCATTTACACTAATATTTTCCATGGGTTCTATACCTGAAAGTATCATAAAAAGAAATATATCATGAGTAAATGACTAAATTCAATGAAGTCAATGAATAACTAAAGCCTATACAAAGTTACAAACACAACTACATACACGCACATTTGTTTGTTATTATTATTACTAGTTGTAAGGCAATTTGCAGTAATATGAACAAGATTTCCCCAAAACTTCCAAAATACTCAGTCAATTAATACTGCTTACTAATCAGGTATAAAAAAAACTTGTTATATCAAGTATGTGAACACATAAACTCAGTTGTTTTCACCTTAAAAAGACAGTTTAATCTTCTAGACCCTTTCCAACCCAGGATCAAGTTTATTTTTATTTACTCAAATGCTTCAACAAAAAGGGCCTCTTTATGGAAACAGCTTCTCTACTACTACGATTTGAGGCAAGGCCTGCATACAAATCAACCTCTCAGACCCTACTCCGCTCTATTGAGCCGGATAGAGTATCTTTGGTTTGGAGTGGGCATGCCGGTTGTTTAGCACTTCGACACTTGTGTTATAAAACAATCCTACATAGGCATGTTCTTGAAGGTAATTAAATGATCACTTATGCCACTTAAGGTATATGGTAAGAGAGATCCAAGATAACATTTTTAGCTTCAAATCAAGCCTTAAAAAATATACACAAATTTAAACTAAGCAAATCAATAACATGCAAAAATAGACCCAAGACATTATATGAAAAATTACCCAACTAAACATATGCCCTTACCTCTGGAAAAAAAAAAAGCAAAAATTCAAAATTATAACACCTTAATCATCTTGATGTTAAATAGACACAGATACATACATAAATCAACTACATCAAGAAACAAAAACTAATTCAATTCAAGGTAAATGACCAAATGGGCATGCATAAATGATGAATTAGACAATACCCATTTAGATTTGTGCAGAAAGATAGTAGTATCAGCCTTGTTTTTTTGTCAAAAATGAAAGAAATGATCTTTAATTTGAGGAAAAAACATAAACTTGCAAGCAAAAGATAAAAACCTTAAACATTACATGTATATATTGGGTAACTTACATACACTATGTGCAGTGGAGTGAGCTACGGTTGAAGTTCTCAAACGACGGTGCTTGTGTTCTGTCTTGCGAGGTTGTGTCCAGTTCGAACTGTCAAACCGGGTAAGTTCTGACTTCTGAAAATATAATTTTTAAATTAAAATAGAAAATTTAAAAATATATTCACAGCGGTAGAGTAATTTAGGGACTTGATTTTTTGTAGGAACTCCAACAACATTACTTATATCCATTTCCTATTATTATTATAATAATATATTTGAAAAGAGAGAGAAAAAGAGTGGAAGAAAGAGAGAGAAAAAAATGTAGAAAAGGAGGGAAATGAATTTTTTATTCATGGAAATTAAATAGGTAATGACTAGTGGTTATCTATTAATAGGTAATGAGATGGATGTCCTAGTGATTTAGGTAACTACTAGGATATTGTTGGAGCACCATTTTTTGCTAAATTACTTATATTTAAGCTTAAGACATGATATAAGTAAGTTGTTGGACTTGCTCTTAGTCAAGAAGATTTGTAGTCATTCTGGCCCCGTTAATTAATATACATTAAAATTGGGTAAAGTGATTCACAGAAAATCTATAAATTTCTCTCTGCAACTTCTATTCTCTTTACATACAATTAGTTTACTAATAGTATGATAAACTTTCTAATTATATCATTGGTTATATAATTCAAGATTTACAACACTAGATTTACAACACGTTATCAGTACGAGCCTTTGCTAACTCAAGTTTGTTCAACAAAGTAGGTACAATTTAATTTTAATCATTTTTGTTTATTAGTTATTTTAATTTATTAAATTATTATTGTTTAATATTAAAAATGGCTCTACCGTCAAGTAGTATTCAAAAGTTTTGTGGTCGGCTATGCCGTTGTAACTTTTGAATTAAATTATTAATATATACATATAAATTTAATTAATTGTTTAAATATTGATGTGCGATATTTTATCATGTTCAAACCTTTATCAGAATGTCAAACCTTGCGAAATTAGAGTTTGTTGTTTTGGATGTGTCTGGGATAATTATCTATCTTGGGTGCTAGATGCAGAATTACACCTTAGTGCTAACGGATTAAAAGACACCATAGAATCAGGAAAAACCCCAACTGTTGAACAAAATGTCAAAGCTATCATTTTTCTTAGACATCACATTCATAAAAATTTAAAATCTGAATACCTAACTGTCAAAAACCCACTCATCCTTTGGAATAATCTAAATATAGATTTGATCACCAGAAACTTTTCCATTTGCCGCATGCCCGTTATGAGTGGATTAATATAAGGTTGCAAGATTTTAAATCTATTGCTGAATATAATTCTGCCATATTCAAAATAAGTTCAAAACTGATTTTGTGTGGTGAGAATATTACTGATGCTGACATGATTGAAAAGACCATCTCAACCTTTCACCCCAACACCATGATCTTGGCACAACAATACAGGGAGCGCAATTTTCGGAAATATAGTGAGCTGATATCTCTTCTTCTTGTAGCTGAGAAAAATAATGAGTTGTTGCTGAAAAATCATCAGATACGTCCCATAGGCTCTGCCCAGTTACCCGAAGTACATAACATGTCATTCCGGAAGAATGAGCGTGGGAAAGGGCATAGAGGAGGACGAGGTTATGGACGAAACCGTGGACGTGGAAATTTTCGTGGTCGGTTTCGAAAAATCAGTATAACTCTGGCCACCTGAAGTGGCAGCGTGATGGCTACAACAACTCTGACCACCAGAAGTGGCAAAATGAGGTACCGAATAAAAGGAAGGCACCGCATGAAGGAGACACTAGAGATATCTGCTTTAGATGTGGGGCTCATGGGCATTGGACTCGTACTTGTCGCACACCTGAACATCTTGTAAAACTTTACGAGTCATCTAAAAATCTGAATAGACAAAGGGTGGAAACAAATTTGACAAGTTTTAATGATGAACCAATTAACAAGACCTCAAATGAACTAGATAGTAGGACTAATCTTTATTATGACCTAGATAAATAGTTTTTATGTACGCTTTTGCTTTTTATGTATGTTCTATATGTTTATGTTTTGTGTACTTGTTTTATTTTAATGAGAATGTCGTTTATTTATGTATGTGTTTATTCAGAATAAGTGTAATAACCCTAAATTTTGTAATATATTGAGACCTTGATGAATAGTAAATTTTGCTGACTAAGAAAATTTTCAGACCACCATATATACGAGACAGGGAATGAATATTCTGAAGTTATATTATTGATGTGTGAGGGGAATAAGTGAATGTAAACGCGATCAAAATCCGAAGATTTCAACTTTAATTTTATTTCACTATTCATCGGACAATCGAGGATTCATAAATTTTTCATTATGAGAGAGTTAAGAAAACAAGAAATCCATGATCAAATATTAAACCAAGGCAATAAAGGATCAAGAGGATATCCCCTAGCATTAGTGCAACAAAACGTTTTCGAAATCACTCAAACTTATATCGAGATTAAGCAACAAAGCGAAAGCGTAACGAATTATGGATTAAACCCTAACAAAAAGAGAAGTACCATGCAAGATCATCAAGTGCAACATATAAGAGCATCCTTGTGAAACCAAACAAGAAAAAAGAAGTGATTTAGTGATGACAAGGTGATGAATCACCACTTTGTCACCATTTTGTTCAAGTAATCATCCAATGCTTGACAAGTGTTCTTGGGTGATTAAATAGAATTTTAACCACAATATATTTAGTGAATTAATTGAGTTTTATTAGACAAAAAGAATAGAAAACAAGGCAAGTAACCAAGCAAGCTCCCCCCTTATTTCTTCATCAAATATTCGGCCCATTTTCTTCATCCCAGAGTTAGAAAACTTTTGTACAAGCTAGCCTCCACCAAAAATTGCAATGATGGATTCAAAAGTTCCTACATTTCTAAATTAAGGTATCCTCTAAATCCTAGCTTCATCCATGGATTATATCTTGTCCAAATCATGTATTAAAGATGAGCATGAATAGTGTTTGAATAGTAATTTATGGTGTTCTTGATTTTGTTCTTGAAGTTTAAGCAAGCTAAGGTTGTATAAAGCTCAAGCAAGGATAGTTAAGCTACTGTTAGTGTATACCAAGCATCAAGAAAGGTATAAACATATCAAACCTTTAGTTATACTTTGATTATTATGATTGGTTTGGTATTAGTTTGTGTTAGTTGAATGAAAGATTGAATCTTTGATTTTGGTGAATGTTTAGTGATTGTTTTGATGGATGATCTTGTAGATGTAGATTTTGACTTGTTGATTAAAGATTATGAGTTAGTTTAGATGATGTATATGAAGTATTTATGATTGGGTTGTGTTGAATGATTGGTTAGAGTAGTATAAATTTGGGAAACATTAGATATACGTCATTGGAATGTCAAATTTTCCTTAAACATGTTTGGACAGTAGCCTCGGGTTCCAAACTTACATGACAAAGATACCAACTGCCCATGTTTGGAATCGCATCGATCCGATTTATGGTTTAGGAGAAACGCCCATGTTGTTAGAGGAATTTCGTAACAACCCGAATCGGAGGTTGCTGGAATAACGAATAATGAAAATAGGGGGATTTGAGATTTTTGGATGTTTGGGGGCTGGACTTGGGAGGTGTCTCGATTTGTCTCGTATATCGGATCCCTTTGCCAAGATGCCTGCGTACCAATTTATACTGGATCAAGCCCACGCAGTTCTATGCAATTGTGTTTATCCCTGAGAGACTTTAGGGATAAACTTTGTTAATGTGGTAAATTACCGATTTTATCTTGCATTATCTTGGCATTGTGATAACTTCCTGATTTGAAGGATATCGTTTGGGGATATTTTCCGTTATTCGTTGATTGAGATTGATTTTTTCCTCGTTTCAGGGAGAGGATATTACTTAGTGTTCAAATAATTAATTATTAATTTGAATTAATAATTATTAAACGGAGAAATTTGGGCTATGCCAAAATGTGGCATAACAACAAGCCCCCAGTTCTTCATTGTAGCTTGCTGCAGTGGAGAACTAAAAATCTTCAAGCTTCCAAATTTCTTCTATTGCTGAAAAAGCTAAAAATAAAAGGTCAGTAAATCATACAGAGCACTACAGTGCCCGTAATCCGTACGAGGATACAAGTAGGAGACAATGCGATGACCAAAATAGGATATATATTTTTGCCAAGGTTTCAAAAGTGCGAGTATAAGTAATATCTTTTTGAATCCGTTGCGGTCTTATTGTCAAGTTAGGACCTTGGCGTTCTGTAATAGCCCGAATTGGCGTACACGCTTTTCAAGAGTCATTGTCCACATAAGGATTTGTATTCGTTCTTCCACGAGCCCCCGAGCTGAGGGTTTAATACGTCAGGCTTTCAGCCTATATCATGTCCGGTCCCACACATTTTCCTACAATTTCGCGGTATATCCACATTTCTTCCCGTGATTATAGGAATGTCCCGTGCCAACCAAGAAATATCTATTTAGTGAATATAAGTTTGTCCCTGGACTCTCCTGAAAGAACAAAGCCTTCAATCCAGAGGGTCGCCGACTCATTTCTATAAGCGTGTAGCAGTGCGGGACTTATAGCTTGCCCAACCTGTTCTACTTGACAATTTAAGTTCACAAATTTGAAATATTTTTGACATATATGTGTTATCGCGACGATATATGAAAAATATTTTGAACACAGTCAAAAAATAAAATAAATATGCCATCTAAGAATGTCGCGATATTTATTTTCTTAAAAAATAATGTCCCTTGTAAGAATTTTCTTCAAAAATTATGCGTCTCGCATAAATATTTTTTTTCGTAAATATGCAGCTCGTTCAATATTGTAAAATATCCACAATTTTCCAAAATAAAAATATCAAACGATATTTTCTAAAATCTATGTGCGTATCTCGCAATAATTTTACAAGCACAAAAATATTACTCGCACGAATTTTGAGTAATAAATATTTTTTTGTAAAAAAGATTTAAAAAATAATTTTATCCATGCATGACAGAATATTTGTGCATGACATACTAAAGTTTGATAAATAATTTGCATAAAATTAGAATAAGAATATAAACACTTATCTTTATATTTTTGGCCAGCCGATTCCTCAATCTTTTCCAAGCTAACCTCCTGCGCGTGACTTGGAGTTGCCGACCACCTTTTTTCTTTCTCTGTGCTTCGTGTACATCAGTTTGTTTTCTTGATTTCTGTGGGCTCCGCTTAGTGAAGTGCTTTCATCCACTTTTATTTTTCCTGTTGTCCATGTATATGGATGTCTCGCCTTTTTATGTTCGGCTTTTTATGTTGTATAGCCGAGCAGCCGCGGCCTTCAATGGTGTCGTGCTTTCAATTCCAGAACTACATCCCTCGTATTTTTTTGCCTCCGTCGACGTCCCAATTGTTTGTGTATGGGTTGATAAATCCCGAATTAGAAAATTATCCGTCCTCCACGAATAATAAAATAGATCCCCTCCTTCTAGCGCCAATTGTTGTTGGAGGAATTTCGTAACAACCCGAATCGGAGGTTGCTGGAATAACGAATAATGAAAATAGGGGGATTTGAGATTTTTGGATGTTTGGGGGCTGGACTTGGGAGGTGTCTCGATTTGTCTCGTATATCGGATCCCTTTGCCAAGATGCCTGCGTACCAATTTATACTGGATCAAGCCCACGCAGTTCTATGCAATTGTGTTTATCCCTGAGAGACTTTAGGGATAAACTTTGTTAATGTGGTAAATTACCGATTTTATCTTGCATTATCTTGGCGTTGTGATAACTTCCTGATTTGAAGGATATCGTTTGGGGATATTTTCCGTTATTCATTGATTGAGATTGATTTTTTCCTCGTTTCAGGGAGAGGATATTACTTAGTGTTCAAATAATTAATTATTAATTTGAATTAATAATTATTAAACGGAGAAATTTGGACTATGCCAAAATGTGGCATAACAGCCCGTTTTAGTAAAAGTAGTTTTGGAAAAACAAAGTGTCCATTATGTGAACTTTGAGACTATGGTAAAGCCCCTTAAAACTGGATATAGACAATGAAACTAAGGTGAAAAATAGTATGGACAGTTAGCAAGGTAACCGAGAAGGTTTCGTGTTAAAAAGATAATTTTTCGATTTTATAAAAATGTGGGAACCAAAGTTTTACAAGTGAAAAACCCTTAAGGGGATAGTTAGAACCATGGACTTAGAAACATTAAAGTACTTTGGTTTCGTGAATGGATTATGTTAGGTCCTGATAAGTTTGTAGAAGGGGGGTTGAATACAAACTATACCGTTTATCGAATTTGTCCTTTTAAAGATTTAACAATTCAAGAACAAATAAGTGCGGAATAAAATTGAAACAATATTCAAGTTAAATAAAACTCTATTAAACTTGAAGGGTGTTACAATTCTGATCACTGATTACAATGAACTTGATAAAACAAATCTAGAATAAATTCGACATGAATTTATCTATTTTTGTAATAAAAAGGATCGAATACTAAAAAGTAGTTCGATATAAAATCTAGGGATTATGATCCGCTAGAAAGTCAAAGCAATACAAGAGAATCACTTCTTATGAATTAAATAATTAAGAACAATCAAGAAGTAAATATATCCTGCAGAATTTGAGCTTGACAGTTGAAGAATGAAGAAGACAGTTGAAGGAATTTAATGTTTCTGATGTTCTGCCTTTTTCTTTCTTTTTGTGTTGTAATTGTGTTATGTTGAATAAGTCTTCTGCCTTGTCTTTATAATAAACCACACATCATTTCTTTTTGTTAACCCACGTGCAAGCCACTTGAATAGAATTGCCTTTGGAAGACTAGCAGAAAAACAATCACTTTGCCTTAGAAGACTCTCGGGAAGACAATGCTTGTGAAGGGAAGACAACACATTGGCCTAGGAAGACTTTCGGGAAGACAAGGCTTGGCCTAGGAAGACAATCGGGAAGACTCACTTGTGAGTCTTCCTAGTTCATTTTCCTAAGTCTTCCTAGTTCAAACCTAAGTCTTCCTAGTTCATTTTTATTCTAATATAAATAATTAACTAAATAAATTATGTATTAAATTAATTCTTTACAGAATTAATTTAATAAATAATTTACTTAATAGTATTAATTATTCATAAGAGAATAAATAGAATTAGTTGACTTCTCAATTAATTCCAGAATCACTTAAAACTTAGATAAATAACAAACACAATAGTACGTTGACACTCGATGCACTGTCTGGTTCATGAGTGACTAACAACAATGTTTGTTCTTTATCTATTTGACTTTAAGCAGTGATTCACTTCCTTCTCATTCAAGAACTCCGTAATCAGTATCTTTTTCTGTCACCACTTGAAATCTCCGTCACTTTAATAAATCCACTGAGCTTGAATACTTCATCGAGGCTTGATCAATAAATTGAGCTTCTTTCAATGTAGAATAACTTCAAGTCTGTAGATGACTTTAATCTTCATTCTTTGACAGATATAATCTTCTGAGATTCCTGTGACATCTGATATAATATTTACTTATTACATTCTTGTTTAAGTTGAGTAGAATCCTCGAATTACAAATAGGCTATTTCATATGCCTTTCAATCTCCCCCTATTTGTTTGTTAGAGAATAACAACCAAATACCTAGAGGATCACTCAACTAAAACCAAGAAAAAGATAGGACTCTTAAGCCTAAGTAAATACTAGAAAGTTCTAGATCAAATATGACATTTCCAGATTTCACCAGTAAAGATAAATGCAAGACAGGTGTTCCTCTAGACTGAACATATAATAACATTTAACCTGTCTTGATTTACCTAAGCTCTATACATATAACATTTACAAAACAGAGCTAATTACCTTTACTCCCCTGAAACTCCTCATTTACCTTTTATATCTTTTTCAGCTCCCTCTTCCTAGCTTCTCCAAAATTCTCTATAAACTTCTCTAGAAACTTCTCCCCCTTAGTTGAGGAATTCTCTACAGATATAACTTTATGAGTCTCTAAAGCCAGTAGGAGTTGAGATAGTTGATGGAGTTGATCTTGGGTAGTAAATTTGTCTTCAAGATTTCCTTGAGTAGTCCCAGCTGATTGTTGACAGAGGTGGAAGAAGAAGACCGTTCAACCACTTGTGCTTGCAAAAGTTCTTTATCAGCCTGGGTTTTGAATAGATGTTCTTGTAGATCAGCTATGTGAGCTAACTACATTGCAGTGTATGTGTCTGTGTGTGCACTCACTTGAATTTCTCTTGTAAGTGTATCACTCATCTCACGTGCATGTGTTTCACTCAGTGTTTGACTCTTATCACTCAACATTAGCTGTCTGTTTGCTCCTTTTTGATCAGTACCTGCATTGAAACTCACCCTAGCCTCTTCAAGAGAGGTCAGTGGTGGTGCAATGGGAGTTCGCAAATCCCGATCCTCAATCATGTCTATCAAATCACTTGGATTTGAAATCTGAATTGCTTCAGTGATAGACTGACCAAGTTGCCTTCCACTTTCTCCAGATAAATCTACGAGTGGAAAATCCCTTTGGGAGCCAGAGGTGTTCACTCTGGGAGGGGAGAAAATGATTCTATTTAAATTTGGAAAAGAATCAAATTTTCCCTCAGATGCCTATGAAGGCACTTCTACCGTAACAATGGTAGGCACTGTAACCAGTTGCAGGTGCTCTGCTTTCACTGTGTCCTGAGTTTCATCTAATGAAATTGTCTTCTCCCATTGTGAGTAATGAGAGTGTGCTTGACTCAGTACAAAGTGCCATGGCCCTATGGCGAATTTCAATAGATTCATCCTGTTGAGAGAATGTCTCTAGATACAGTTCATTGGCCATTTCAAAGTCCATATCCTATTGAGAGGATACAGATGGGCTCACAGATGCCTCAGTATATGTTGAATTTCTTTAGAGGAGGCAGAGCTGTGGGATCACTCACTGTTTCAATCAAAATACTTCTTTATTTAACATTGATTTCTGTTTAGGCTGAGAGGTCAAGTAATTAAGTTGTAGACTCATTGTTTGGCTCTAAGACCTGGGATAGAGATTGTGGATCTACAATCCCTTGGTCAGCCCTAACAACCACTTGGGTTCAGCAACAGTAAAAGAAGTGGATTGAGAGATAGAAAGTAATACCTGAATTGGATTTGGCACTGAATTTCCAGCTAAGCAAGAGCTAGATCAAAAATAATATATACAATATATTTACAAAAATATCTAAGACAAATAGATAATAAAAGATAATAAATAATAAGCAATAAAAATAATAAAAAAAAAAAAAAAAATATTTACAGGAAACTATTTACAGGAAACTATGCACAAACATTAGAAAACTGCAGAATATTATAGAAAATAATATAAACTTGCAGAAATATTTAAACAACAATATTTAAAATCTGAAACTAACTTAAATGATTCTTAAATAATTAAATTTTCAATAAAAATAAGTTTCTCCACTTAAAAAATATGAGAAAAGTATTTTTAAAGAAAATAAATTATTCAGAATATTTAAATTAACAAGCTTTATACTCTAAACAAGAATTGGCAAAATATATCATTGAATATCAGCAAGAGAAATGATTTTGAAAGAACAAACATGACAGAGATATTGTTAATCACTAAGACTGTTTAACATACCCAATTTACCAACTAACTTGATAAATGTGGATTCGTCAACAGATTTAGTGAATATATCTGCAGTCTGTTCTTCTGTGGGTACAAAGTGTAACTCCACAGTTCCATTCATGACATGCTCTCTGATAAAATGATACCTGATATCAATGTGCTTTGTTCTCGAGTGCTGTACAGGGTTGTTGGAGATTGCTATGGCACTTGTATTATCACATAAAATAGGGATTTTGTTTAATACAAAGCCATAGTCCTTCAATTGATTCCTTATCCATAGGATCTGAACACAACAGCTTCCAGCAGCAATATATTCAGCTTCTGCTGTTGAATTAGAAACTGTTTGCTGTTTCTTGCTATACTAGGAAATCAACCTACCTCCTAGGAATTGACAACTCCCGGAGGTGCTCTTTCTATCAACAACACTACCTGCATAGTCAGAATCTGTATATCCAATAAGATTAAAATCAGAATCTTTAGGGTACCAGATACCTAGATAAGGTGTACGCTTAAGATATCTCAAGATTCTTTTCACAGCAACGAGATGTACATCTCTAGGGTCCGCTTGGAACCTTGCACACAAGCATGTAGCATACATAATATCTGGTCTACTTGCAGTAAGGTAGAGTAAGGAGCCAATCATACCTCTGTAGCTTGTAACATCTACCTTGATAGAGTTGTCAGGAGCTCCAAGTTAGATGGCTGTTGAAGATGGAGTCCTTGCTGATGCTGAATCCTCCATGTGAAACTTCAGCTCACCCATCATACTCATTTCAAACTTACCCTGCATTAGCTTAGCAAATCTCTTACAGAGATCATCATTAGTAGACCCAAATATGATGTCATCCACATAGACTTGGACTAATATCATATCACCTTTATGTTTCTTTGAAAAAAGAGTTTTGTCTATGATACCTCTAACAAAACCATTTTCTAAAAGAAAACCAGAGAGAGTGTCATACCATTTTCTTGGGGCTTGTTTGAGACCATAGATAGCCTTGAAGAGAAAGTACACAAAGTCCAGCAGCTCCTGATTTTCAAAGCCAGGGGGCTGTTCCACATACACTTCTTCATCAAGCTCACCATTCAGGAATGCACTCTTAACATCCATTTGATAGACTTTAAAATTGGAATAAGCCGCAAATGCTAAGAACATCCTGATGGCCTCAAGTCTAGCCACTGGTGCATAGGTTTCATCATAATCAATGCCTTCAGCTTGTGAATACCCTTGTGCAACCAGTCTTGCCTTGTTCCTTGTAACAATGCCATCCTCATCTAGCTTGTTTCTGTATACCCATCTTGTACCAACTACTTTCTTGTTCTTTGGCCTGGGTACCAGCTTCCAGACTTGTTGTTGTTCAAACTGATTGAGTTCATCTTGCATAGCAATCACCCAATCTGGATCAGTCAGTGCCTCCTCAGTTTTCTTTGGCTCCATTTCAGATAGAAATGCTGAATAATGACATTCATTCTGAGTTGCACTTCTAGTTTTAACTCCAACATCTGGATCACCAATGATCAGCTCAAAAGGATGAGCTCTATTCCATACAGTCTGTCTTGGAAGATTTGATCTTGATGATTCGCCTTGAAATTCACTTTGATGTTGTGAGTGACTAGATGATCCTTCATTTGCTCCCCCTGAGTTGTTGCTTGATTGCCTTGATGATTCTTCTCTAGTGTTAGTGGTATCTCCATTGTTACCAATGTTTCCACCACCACCACTAGGATTATTATCATCATTATTATTATCATTACCAGCAATAACTTCAGGTGGGGCTTCATCATCTGATTCTGAGTCTGGCAAGTTATCAAACTTCAGCTTCTCAGATGAATCTTCTTTTTGGATATTAGGGAACTAGGTGTCATCAAATGTAACATTGATGTTCTTATTGACTGATAACATTTCTTGATTTCAAACAGGCCATATCCTCAGTTATACCCTTGCTGTTATCTCCAAAGGTAAGCACTGGGCCAGCTTTCTCAATCAAATCTGATAGCAGGGCTCTATCTCCGGTCATATGCCTTGAACAACCACTGTCAAGAATCCATATAACACAGTTTACCTGTTTAACTCCCTGCAATATCAAATTGATTAGACCTTCTTCGGAGCCCAAAATTGATTGGGACCGGCATACTTAAAGAACTGGCCTTTGTCAGGCAAAACAACATTTTTAACTAAAACTACTTCAACCTCTTTCACATAAGAGCGTTTTCATTTATAGCCAGCCTTAACACATTTCTGAGTAGGCTTAGGGATAAATGAATCCACTCTAGTCTGAGGAGGACTAGTAGTCTTTGCTTTAACATGCTTCTTATTATTAACATGTTGGCGTGGAGCAGTCTTATCTTTAGATACATGCTTTTTATTAAAGTAAGCATACATAACATTAAAAGCACAAGACATGCAATTAATCACACCACATGCTTTATGAGAAGAATTATCAGCAGGCATGTTATTTCTACAGTTGTTTTGATCCAACTTATGAATATCTGATTTAGTCTTTTTAGTTGTAGCAACTTTGACTGGAATATCAGATATACACTTTTTGGATTGTGCAACTTCTAAAGCAATATCTTCTTCACGAATCTCCTCAGCAATAATGATAGAGTATTCATTCAGAGGATCTGCCTCGGACTCCTTACAGAAGGGTGTTTCAATACCCTTAAGCACATATGGAACACCCCTTCCTTCAGATCTGACTCTACAAGGGGAATTAATGCCAAGCAATCCAATAGCCTCATTAAAATCATAACCTATACTGACATGATTACCAACAGCTTGTTTATTAAGAATCTCTTTAGTCGTCTTACAAGAGTTGTAATAGGCATTAGCTTTGGTCTTAAGCTCACTAATCTGATCTTTGAGAATGGTTTCCAGTTGTTGATACAATTTAACCCTTTTCTCAAGAACTGCTACATTATTAGTAAGTTCATCTTGATTGATATGCACTAGTTTTAATTCTTTTATTTCCTTTTCAAGATTTGTGTTTAAAAGAATTATTTTATCATTTTCAGTGCGTGCACAACTTAAAGTATCACCAAGATGACGAATCATTTCAGTATCAGTGAACTTTACCTTAGACATGTTGGGTGAAGAAAACATGGAATCAAAGAGTTTGTCTCCTATTGCCATGAGTGCAAGATTCCCAATCTCACCTGCTTCTTCATCACTGTCAGTGTCATCCCAACTCTTTCCTTCAGCAACATAAGCTTTCCCAATCTTATTCTTCTTGCTAGAATCAAATGAGTTCCTTGTCACTTGCTTTGGCTTTTTACATTCAGTAGCAAAGTGACCCAACTCATTGCAATTGTAGCATCTGATTGTGCTCCTTTCCACAGTTCCAGTTTTGTAGCCACCCCTTGTGCCACTTGAAGAGGAAGATCCACCTCTCTGAAATCTGGGTCTGAACTTAAGATTGGGATTCCTCTTGAATCTAAACTTCCCAAACTTCCTGACTATCAAAGCCAAATCACCATCCTCCAGCTGATCAAGTTCTTCTAAAGAATAGAAGTCACCACCAGATTGATCAATGGATGTTAATCCATATTCAGCATCAATAACATTCATGTTAGAACTGGAAGGTTGAACAGCCTTCACTTCCAGTTTCTGTGGGACTTCAGCAGCCAGTGCAGTAGAAGGTACTAACAATCTTCCCAGTTCCATACAGCTCCCTTTGTTGAATCTGCTCCAGCTCATAGGTCTTCAGAACACCATACAATCTCTCCAAAGCAATCTCATTCATATCTCTTGCTTCTCTAATGGCAGATATTTTGTGCTCCAAATGAGGTGGGAGTGTAAGAAGGAACTTCTTGTTAATCTCCTTGTTGGTGTAGTGCTTTCCATTGAGATTCAGATCATTGATTAATTTGTTGTATCTCTCAAAAACCTGAGAGATACCTTCACCGGGGTTTGATTTGAAATGCTCATATTGTGAGGTGAGAATTTCCAGCATATTCTCCCTAACTTCCTCTGTCCCCTCATTGATTATCTCTATGGTATCCCAAATGTGTTTGGCAGTATCACAATTTAGGACATGATTATGCATGATAGGATCAAGACAATCAATAAGGATCAACTGAAGACAGGAATCCAAGGTAACATCCTCTTTCTCATCAGGAGTGTACTCCTTGGGATCTTTAGGTGTTAGGCCGAATACACAATATAATCAAGTATGTATGAGAATAACAATCAAGAACACAAGTTTGTAAATCAACAAACTGAATTATATTAAATAATTCTCTCTTAGTGATATTAATGAATCACAAAGAGCTACTAGGTTACAAGAATAATATATCAATAATCGCATCCCTTCTAGGGATAACCTATCTGTGTTTATATAATACACAGCTACATACAATCCATCTCTAATTGATATTCCTATAAATTAGCTATACAATTCATATCAATTAAGGATTGCTTCAGTCTTCTATTCCATCTTCTTAGCTGTATCAATATATTCTGCTTCTTTCTATCTTCAGAATATATTGCTTCTAGAATATTCAATTCAGCACCGACAGCTAATTCAACTATCACCACGTCAGACTTTAACAAACTCTGACTGGCTTCAATGTAAACTCTGATGATCACCTGTTGCTTAAACACTGATGAACAAACATCAGCAATTATATCTAACAATCTCCCCCAACTTGTGCATAATAAAAATGTACAAGTTAAACAGATAATTGATGATGTCAAAACATATAACAAATGCAGTGTTTAAAATATGTCAGAGTTTAACTTTAACTTAGAATAGAAAACTTTAAAAACTTACAGTCAGACTTTATTTGATTTCTTGAATATCAGGCACTGTCCTGAGATAGTCTGTAAGTAATCTTCTCTCAGCTCTTTCCAGTTCAGCAATCATATTTTCCTTCAGCTCCTTAAGATCTGGATCTCCTTCACCAGTTTGATATATGGCAGCTCTCAGAGAATAGATACTGTTTTTCCTCATTTCATTTCTAAGTTTTATATAGAAAGGCTTGTCAGACTCTAGATTAAATTCTAGAACTTTCATTTCCAGTGCAGTCCTGAACCTAGCACTATTCCTCTTCATCTCCACAACTTTTCCATAAGCATCTCTGTACTTAGGAATATATGCACTCGAGACTCCTCCTCCAAGCATTATCTTTGATCTAAGCATCCTTTCTCTGATAACTAAAGCAGCATCATGAGTACTTCTATTCTTGACTTTTAACAAATATAGAACATACTCCAATTCTTCATAAGATTTGAGATTGATGTCAAACTCTACAACCTTGTAAACTCTTCCATCAGTCATGAAATACAGCAAAAACTCTTTCTTTAATACTTTATGAAATACCATCTGAACAGATTCTAGCATATCAAGACTCTCTTGAGTAATAATACCAGATACTGCCAGTGATGATTGATCTCCAGGTCTATTGTTTATTCTTTTCTCCCTATGTGAACCTAAACCAGACTTATCAAAAGATTCTTTTCCAAGTACAGTCCTGGTTTGAGAAAAGTTCACAGGTTGAAGTGTCAGAGTTTCAGAGATTACAGGTCTTCTAAAAGTACTTTGGAGTTGAGGTGCAAGTTGAGTTTGTACAACTTGAGCCTTGTCAGAGGTTGTCACAATTTTAGTAGAAACATCAACTTGAGCAGCGTCAGAGGTTGATCTAGCTTCAAAAACTTCAACTTGAGCTTTGTCAGAGGTTGAAAAATTCTTCATAGGTAACTGTCCTTCTTCTACCAGTTTACCCTTGCCTTTATCATCCTTTGCTATCATAGGCTTCCTTGAGTCTTGTATACTCTGTTGAGAAATTTCCTTGATGAAAATACCCTTTTCTTTCCTTCTAGGAACCTTGACAGCTTTCTTTTTGTAAGTACCATCCTTCAATTTCTTCTCATGCTCTTCAGCAAGACTCAGCATTTCAGCTTCCATGTCTTCAACTGTAGCTTCATTACCATGTTCTTCTAGAAACATTTTTGTAGCAATTTCTTCATCAGTAGATGGATTCGCTGAAATAATTAAACTCTTAAGTCTTGAACCACTAGCAGAGTTTGAGATTCCTTTACCAGAGTTTCTCAACCTGTCAGAATTTAATCTTGATCTTCTTAGCCCTTGCTCAGAAATTTGCTTCCTCTCACTTTCCTTGCTTCCACCATCAGCAGAATCATCCCTCCATCTCAGAGATTGAGTGTCTTTGCATTTGTCATTTGGTACACTCTCCCCCTTTTTGACATCATCAGAAAGTAATACTGATGTCAGCAATTCTAGAGCAGTAGAAATAGAATTCAATTGTGCAGACATTGCAGTCTGATTCTCCTCAACGTTCCCAAGCCTCTTCTTAATTTCATCAGAATCCTTGGCTTGCTGCTTGAATTGTGTAGAGTAATATGATCTGTCTAGCTTCAAAGTTGTATCCCGGATAGAAAATTCATTCCTAAGATTTGTAAACATCTGTTGATTCTCATCAAATCTTTTATTAAGAGATTTGACTTGAACAACAGTTGCCTTTAAACTTTCAAGTACATCAGGAGAAGAGATTTTCTTAACAGAATCATTAAGAAGATCAGAAGCCCTTTGTGCAGAAAAGATACAATCTGCAGCTGCCCATCTTTTATAGTACATATCCTGAAAATGCTCAGCAGTAGCTCGATTGACCTCTCTTTCCTCATCAGAGTTTGCTTGAATATCAGATAAGTCCACTTGTATATCAGGATGTGAATGAGCAGGACTATCTTCAACATTTTCATCCTCTGCTGAATTTTCTGCAGAAACATTCTCTGCCATTATTTCTGGATTATCAGAGTTTGCATTAGTATCAAAATTTCTCTGTGCAGCTTCATCAATAACTTTCTCTGCAACAGCTTCCGGAATCTCAGAGTTTGTAGTTTGCATTAACTCTGTTTCTTTTGTTACAACCTCAACAACAGATTGTTGTAGAGCTTCAAGCAAATGTGCATCTTCTACTGTAATTGCATCAAATTGTTCTTCAGCAGCTTCAACAACTTGATCAACCTCCTCACCTTTGTCAGAATTTAGATTGGTAACAGAAAGAACCTCTGTGTGAGTACCAACAGAGTCTTCTATCACCAGGGTGGCTTGATCAGCTGCCACATCCTCAGTATCACAAACACTGATACTAGGATATGCTTCAAAATCAAAATCCAATGCAGAATTTTCAAAGAAATTTTCTTTAGCAGGCACAACATCCTCTGCATCAGCATTTGCTATGTCCTCAGTAGGCACAGTAGCTTTATTCATACTCTCCTGATTAGCAGTATCAGGAACTTCAACTTCCATAGACACTCTGTCCACATTGACGGCTTCATCCTCCTGAGACTCAACTTCAGGAGCTTCAACAACCTTTGAGGAAACATTCTCAGCACCAAATAAATGTGCTGCTACCAATCTTCTTTTTCTTTGATGAAGAGTTTCATCATCAGTTTCACTCTCCTCATCAACAGCATCAGACTTTGCCCTGTTGGCCCTTCTTTTCGTTAACCTTTTCTTCTGAGGCATACCATCAGTGTTTGATACCCCAGCTTCATCTTCTGATGGCTTCACTCTTGCAGTCTTAACAGCTCTCAACTTAGTCTTCTTTGACCTTTGTGATTGAGACACAGAAGGTCTAGCTTCAGCGTTTGCAAGTGATTGTTGTTGTTGTGAATTGACCAGAAATTGTCGCACAGACTCAGGTAACATCAAAACACCAACATCTCCTTTCTTGTTATCTTTATTAATGAGATCAGAGAAGATGCGTTTATGCAATTTAAACGAGAGAATGACATCATCCTCTAAGATCTCAACATCAGGACAGCAAAAGTTGAATAACAATTGACAAAATCTAGAGAAGTAAACAACATTCCGATTCTCTAGCATTTTCTCACCAATATTAGTTAAAACTAGCCTAGCAACATCAAAATTACTTCCATAAAGAAGAGAATACCCGATTTGCAGACTATCAGTGGGAATTGCATCCCAATTCGTGCACTTCTTTCCAAAAGCCCTTGTTATGCAGTCGAAAAAGAAACTCCATTCCTTGCGCAAAAATGGCCTTTTGAGTTGACCAATCTTTGTCAATGGTCCAGAGTAGCCTATTTCCTTCATCATTCTAACCAACTCAGAATCACCAACAGAGATTGTGAAAGCATTGAAATCCTCAAGACCCAAAGCATCACGAACAGTAGTTGGAGTAACTATAAACTCTTCTCCTTGAAATTCAAAGATAATAGACGGAGACCCAGACTCTCCTCCATTATCATAAGTACCTGTCTGCCAAAGAGTCCTGATTTGAGATGCAGACAGCTTCAATGGTGCGGTGAGAGCAGTACCAACATCAGAGTTTGACAAGAAATTCTGAATCAAATGAAACGCCTCCGGTGCGTTCTCATTTGCCAAAGGAGCAGCATAGTTGTTTGGGACAAATTCTAACCCAGAAGCAGTAAACATTGTTGTAGCCATTAGAGATGTTTAGAAGAAAGCAAGAAATAAGACAGAGAAAAGTGTAGAATGGATGCAGTGAAAGTGTTTGAGACAGTGTTTGTGAGTAAAAAATGAAGTGTGTAAAAGAATGAACCGTTTATGTGTAGTAAGTTTAAATAATGACTGTGAAAATTAAAACTGAATCGTTTTAATCATTACTACACACAGCAGGCGTCTTTGAAAAATGTGTGAGTGGGACAGATGTCAAACATGCATACGCTGACAGCTGTATGTAACAACTTCCAATACACACACGCAGTAAAAATAGCCATAATTACCGCTTTTCACACTGTTCAAAACACTCAACCTCTCTCTCCTCTGTTTAATACAAATATGAACCGTTTGTAATCATACTCTTTCGAATTTCTAAACAAATGACTAATCTCAAAATTATAAAATGTCTGAAACAAAGAAATCATTTTAACCATCAGAGATTAAAACAAAGTTACCTCGGCGTATTTCACACAATATATCAGTGTTTACCATTTGTCCTTCTTTGTCAATAAACTCTTTTCTCAAACTGTACAGGTGTGAATAATTGTGTGTGCAATAGCAGAGTTTACCGAATATGAATATTTAGACCATCTCAAAGTGCATAAGATCCACAAACTAAAGCAGTAAAAACTGATTGCCCAAACTCTCATGTATTAAATAAAATCTGATACTTATCTAAACTCTGTATACTGATATCCTTTCATTTGAATATATCTTTTATTTTTCACCCCCTTTATTTTTTTATTTTTTTATTTTTATTTTATTATTTTTTTTATTTTTCCAGTAATCAGTGGTTGGCACTAGTCACCAAAAATCAAAGATTTTAGCCCTTATTTCATACAATAAGTTCCTGGATCTTCCTAGGCACAACATGATCTCAAAGGAATTTGTGCTCTTTTTGACATCTTTTGATATGAGGGTGAAATATTTGCTATTAATTAGCAGAGTTTAGACTTTTCATCAGTTAATACAATTAATTTATGAGAGAAAGTGCAAACAGCAAATACAGACTCAGTGTATAGGATTAATAAACTAAGAGATGCTTTAAATATAGAGACAGTATCATGCTGTGTTAACTTACTGCACATATTTGAGATCAGAATCTATACAACTCTTAAGGATTCATAATTACTTACTGAGAATTATGTTTTATACATATTTCTTCATTGGTCCATATGTTTCAGACAAAATTACAATCAGAGTATAGCATTAGACTGTAACTATCAGAGTATGACCAACACTTTATGACTAACAGAGTTTAGCATCAGAGTTTACTTTCAGAGTTTATGACACTGGTACTCATAACAGTTAATACATGCAAGGAATCATGAGCATAAAAATCAAACATGTATAGTTTTTGAGTCTAACCCGTATCTCTAGTCAAAACCAGAGATCATTCCAAGTTCATTTACCAATCTTGTAAAAGTAGCTTCACTCAAAGGTTTGGTGAAGATATCTGCAAGTTGTTGGTCTGTAGACACAAAATGAAGCTCAATGTTTCCTTCTTCCACATGTTCCCTGATAAAATGATACCTTATGCTGATGTGCTTTGTCATGGAGTGTTGTACTGGATTACCTGTCATAGCAATAGCACTTTGGTTATCACAGAAAATAGGTATTTTAGAGTACCTTAACCCATAATCCAGCAACTGATTCTTCATCCACAAAATCTGTGCACAATAGCTACCAGCAGCTATATACTCTGCTTCGGCAGTGGATGTGGAAATCGACTTCTGTTTCTTGCTATACCAAGAAACCAATCTATCACCTAAGAATTGACAGCTTCCACTTGTACTTTTTCTGTCTATCTTACAGCCTGCAAAATCTGCATCAGAGTAACCAATTAGCTTAAACTCTGATTCTCTAGGATACCACAAACCCAAGGTTATGGTTCCTTTGAGATATTTGAAAATCCTTTTTACAGCTGTTAGATGAGGCTCTCTGGGATCTGCTTGAAATCTTGCACAAAGACATGTTGCATACATGATATCTGGTCTACTTGCTGTGAGATAAAGAAGAGACCCTATCATTCCTCTATAGTTTGTCATATCTACTGAGGTTCCTGTGTCTTTGTCTAGCTTTGTTGCAGTAGCCATGGGAGTTGTAGCAGATGAACTATCAAGCATGCCAAATTTCTTGAGAAGATTTCTGGTATACTTTGCTTGATTGATAAAAATACCATCATCTGTTTGCTTGACCTGTAAGCCTAGAAAATAACTAAGCTCTCCCATCATGCTCATTTGGTACCTGGACTGCATAAGCTTTGCAAACTTCTTACAAAGTTTGTCATTAGTAGATCCAAAAATAATATCATCTACATAAATTTGAACTAAAAGCAAATCATCACCAGAATTGAAATAAAACAAAGTTTTATCAATTGTACCTCTTGTGAACCCACTTTCTAAAAGAAATTGAGCAAGAGTTTCATACCATGCTCTTGGTGCTTGCTTTAGTCCATATAATGCCTTGTCAAGCCTGTAGACATAATCTGGATGCTTGGGATCTACAAATCCTGGTGGTTGTTCAACAAACACTTCTTCTTCAAGTTTCCCATTGAGAAAAGCACTTTTCACATCCATCTGAAAGACTTTGAACTTCTTGTGTGCAGCATAGGCCAGAAAAATTCTTATGGCCTCCAATCTTGCAACTGGAGCAAAGGTTTCATCATAGTCAATTCCTTCCTGTTGTGAATAACCTTTAGCCACAAGTCTAGCCTTGTTTCTTGTAATCACACCTTCACTGTCAGTCTTGTTTCTGAAAACCCACTTTGTACCTACAATTGATCTATTCTTTGGTCTAGGTACAAGTGTCCAGACTTCATTTCTTTCAAATTCATTTAACTCTTCTTGCATTGCTGTTATCCAGTTAGCATCTTGAAGAGCTTCTTCCACTTTCTTTGGTTCTGTTTGAGACAAGAAAGCATGATACAGGCATTCATTTGTAGTAGCACTTCTAGTTCTTACACTAGCATCAGGATCTCCAATTATAAGATCAGGTGTATGTGCCTGTGTCCACTTTCTTGCTGTTGGTAAGTGGTTTCTTGCATCATTATTGAATCCTCCCCCTTGATCCATGCTCTCCTGATTCATATGTTGACTTTCTGCAGCATCTAAGGCTTCCCCTGAATTGGATGGCTCAGAGTTTGAACTGTCAGTGTTTGAATCAGTTTCCTCAACTGACTCACTTGCCGTGTCTTGTTGAGCTTCTTCACGCTCCCCCTCAACTGGTTCTCTATTTTGTTCAATTTGAGAATTTCCAGTTTCTCCAGTATTTACCAGTAGAGGTTCAGAGTATGCTTCGTCAGAGTTTGTCAGAACCGCTTTATCAGAGTTTGCATCATCAGAGAATAAATCTTCATTTTCAAAGCGCAGTTGATCATATTTATCTAGGTCATCAAGTCCAGTTATTTTCTTGTCATCAAATGACACATGTATAGACTCCATGATCACCTTTGTTCTCAGATTGTATACTCTGAACGCTTTTGTTGACAATGGATAGCCAACAAAAAATCCTTCATCAGCTTTTAACTCGAACTTGGTCAACTGTTCAGGATGAGTCTTCAACACAAAGCATTTGCATCCAAATATATGAAAATATTTCAAATTTGGCTTCTTATTTTTCACCATCTCATATGGTGTTTTCCCATGCTTGTTGATCAGTGTAGCATTCTGAGTAAAACAAGCAGTTTGAACAGCTTCTGCCCAGAAATAGGTTGGTAACTTTGCTTCATCAAGCATTGTTCTGGCTGCTTCAATTAAAGTTCTGTTCTTTCTTTCAACTACACCATTTTGCTGTGGAGTTCCAGGTGCAGAAAATTCTTGTTTCACTCCTCTTTCCTTGCAGAAAGCTTCCACGATTGAGTTTCTGAATTCAGTTCCATTATCACTCCTTATTATTTTGACTTTGTACTGTGATCCTTTGTCCAGTAGATTTACATGATCCATCAGAGTTTGAGCAGTTTCATCCTTCTTTGATAAGAAATACACCCATGTATATCTAGTATATTCATCAACAATTACTAGAGCATATTTTTTTCTGCCCATAGACATCACATTCACTGGTCCAAAGAGATCAACATGTAGAAGATGATAAGGTTCCACTACTGAAGATTCAGATTTGCTCTTGAAAGATAACTTCCTTTACTTAGCCTTTTGACAAGAATCACATAGGCCATCTAGACTGAGTATTGATTTTGGAAGTCCCCTTACAAGATCCTTTCTTATTAGCTCATTGATGTTGTTCAAATTGAGATGAGAGAGCTTCTTATGCCAATTCCAACTCTCTTCATTTGACATTCTTGCAGTCAGACACACTGTTTTTCCATCAGAGTTTGTTACCAAACTTGCTTCATAAATGTTGTTGCGCCTGTGTCCAACTAGAACAACTTTTCCAGTAGATTTACTGATTACTTCACAGTGTTCAGTATGAAAATCTACATGGTTTCCTCTGTCACAGATTTGACTCACAGATAGCAGATTATGCTTGAGTCCTGAGACTAGAGCTACATGTGTGATGATGACACTTCCAAGATTGATATTGCCATATCCCATAGTACGTCCTATGTTGCCATCTCCATAGGAAACCTTTGGGCCAGCCTTCTCCTCAAAGTCTGATAGCAGGGCTTTATTTCCAGTCATGTGTCCTGAGCATCCACTGTCCAAGATAAGGGTGCTCTCTTTTATGCCCTGCAATCACAAACAAACACTAAGTGTTAGTTTTAAGGACCCAGACTTGCTTGGATCCTTTGTCTTTCTTAACAGTGTTAGCTTTTGCAGCGGAATCACTATCAACAGAGTTTAAACTAACATTGTCAGACTTTACACTTGCAGAGTTTGCCCTAACCCATTTTAAGTTGGGTTTTAGCTCATAATAGTTATGATAAATAGCATGATAACTCTTACAAGTATAAATAGAATGCCAAGTGCTCCCACAATGTATGCATAAAGTCTGTGGTTTAACCCTTACATAATCATTCTTTACTCCTGATGTAGAAGGTAAAGAGTTAATATCTTTGTTCTTATTGCAAAATCTAGCAAGATGGTTAGAACTACCACAATTATAACATGTTTTCCTTGGAGCAGCAGCAGTAGGCAAATAATTATTTCTTTTATTTATGCTTATCTTTCCATTCCTATTTTTCTTGGACCCTTTTGGTTTCATGGCAGACTTTACCTCTTTGAGCTTATGATTGAACTGTTTTCCTGTCATCAAACCAACATTAACCTGTTTTTCACAAGTTTTTACTGGCTTTCTAACAGCTTCTATTTCCATAAGATTTTCTGTTATAATATTTTCATGTCTTTCACAGGTTTCATCTGATTCCATATCAGTTTCTCTTACTACAACAGATTTTAACTTAGTGGACTCTGGAACAAATTTTACAGGTTTAAGTTATGGTTTGACCTTAACCTTGTCTTTAAACCTAAGTTCATCATTTTCACAATAGCCTAAACCTACAGAATCTGTCTGAAACACTTGATGAGTGTCTCTTCCAGAGTCTGTCCAAGTCTTGATTATTTTTCTTTCTTTTTCTAGATCAGATTCTAGCTGCTTATATCTCTTAGTCAACTCCTGTTCAATATAAACAACATCATCTCTTTCTTTTTGAATCTGCTTCATATTTTCAAGTTCTCCTTCAAGAAACTTGTTTCTATCTTTAAGGCTAAGATTCTCAGATTTAATTCTCTCATTCTCTAAAGTCTGATCCCTATAACTAATATGTACGCTTTTCAGATATACTCTTAACTCAGATATATTATCAGTATCATAAGCATAAGTAGTTAGGGGTACCTTATTTTCAGATGATTCAGTCTCATCTTTGATAGTTGCCATAAGAGCATAATTTACTCCATCATCAGAGTCTGAAGTATCTGCCCAGTCTTTGCCTTTAGAGATGAGTGCTTTCTCAGATTTTCCTTTCTTGCACTCTGGAGCATAGTGACCCATCTCCTTGCACTTGTAGCACTGGATCTCAGATTTGTCCTTCTTTCCAGACTTGGTATCCCTTCCATCAGACTTTCTGAAATTCTTTCTTTCAAAATTTGAGTCTTTCCTAGAGAATCTTTTTCCTGTCTTGAAGTTCTTGAATCCCATCTTCTTGAAGGTCTTCACCATCAATGCAGCCATTTGCATCATCTGTTCTTCATCATCCTCAGAGTCAGAAGCTTCATCAGAGTTTGAGTCATCATCAGAGTTTGATGACTCACTTTCAGATTTAATGACTAAAGCCTTTCCCTTGGCTTTCTTCCTTGATGATTCCTTCTTGATGGGCTTCTCCTCAACTTTGAGAGCAACAGATTTTGTCTTCTTGCTGGATCTCCTGTTTCTTTGTTCTATCTCAAGTTCATGAGTCTTTAACAATCCATAGATCTCATCAAGATCTGTATCTGCAAGATCATAATTATCTCTGATTGTTGTCGCCTTTAAATCCCATCTTTCAGGTAGGGATAAGAGAAATTTGAGATTTGACTCTTCAAGCTCATATTCTTTATCAACCAGAGACAGATCATTCAATAGTTTGCAAAATCTGTAATAAGTCTCAGTCAAGGTTTCATTAGTTCTTGAATCAAAGTGCTCATACTCCTGTGTGAGTATTGTCTTCCTGTTTTTCTTTATAGCAGTGGTTCCTTGACACCTGACTTCCAAAGCATCCCAGATTTCTTTTGCAGTTTTGCAACCAATTACTCTGTTAGACATAACATTATCTAAAGCACTGTGGAGAAGATGTCTAACCTTTGCATCTTTTGCAAGAGATGAGATGTCCTCAGGAGTATAATCTTTCTTCTCTTTTGGAACAGTCTTTTGTTCTTGGCCAGCAACAACAGGGGCTAGTTTGGTTGGATTATGAGGACCATCATTAATTCTGTCAAGATATTCTGGATCTGTAGCCTCCAGAAACATGGTCATCTTCACCTTCCAAATTGGATACTCCACTGGCCTGAGAATTGGAACCCTGATTGTTTCATATCGACTCACAGAATTAGGTTTGACCTGTTCAACCTTGGGAGGAGCTTGATTTTATTCAGACATGATTATTACTGTGTTTGAATCGTAAAACTGTATATATTAAACAACCCAAGCTCTGATACCAATTGTTAGGCCGAATACACAATATAATCAAGTATGTATGAGAATAACAATCAAGAACACAAGTTTGTAAATCAACAAACTGAATTATATTAAATAATTCTCTCTTAGTGATATTAATGAATCACAAAGAGCTACTAGGTTACAAGAATAATATATCAATAATCGCATCCCTTCTAGGGATAACCTATCTGTGTTTATATAATACACAGCTACATACAATCCATCTCTAATTGATATTCCTATAAATTAGCTATACAATTCATATCAATTAAGGATTGCTTCAGTCTTCTATTCCATCTTCTTAGCTGTATCAATATATTCTGCTTATTTCTATCTTCAGAATATATTGCTTCTAGAATATTCAATTCAGCACCGACAGCTAATTCAACTATCACCACGTCAGACTTTAACAAACTCTGACTGGCTTCAATGTAAACTCTGATGATCACCTGTTGCTTAAACACTGATGAACAAACATCAGCAATTATATCTAACATTAGGGTACATACTAGCAACCCTAGTAACAACATTATCCACTGTTATCTCTTCCTCAACAATCATAGGAACTTTGGGACCATTCTTCAGCACACCAATGTATTTGGGATTTGCAACCTTAAGAAATAGGAGCATTTTCTTCTTCCACATAGGATAATGCTCCTTGCTGAACATTGGGATTTTGACTGTACCCACTTTCTGTGTAGTAGACATCTTTTGAGATTTTTAGGAATAATAAAAATTTCAGAGTTTAAGAAAAATCTCAAAACAATTGGATCTTTGATTTGTATATCAATCAAAAGGCTCTGATACCAATGGTTAGGTCCTAATAAGTTTGTAGAAGGGGGGGGGGGTTGAATACAAACTATACCGTTTTATCGAATTTGTCCTTTTAAAGATTTAACAATTCAAGAACAAATAAGTGCGGAATAAAATTGAAACAATATTCAAGTTAAATAAAACTCTATTAAACTTAAAGGGTGTTACAATTCTGATCACTGATTACAATGAACTTGATAAAACAAATCTAGAATAAATTCGACATGAATTTATCTATTTTTGTAATAAAAAGGATCGAATACTAAAAAGTAGTTCGATATAAAATCTAGGGATTATGATCCGTTAGAAAGTCAAAGCAGTACAAGAGAATCACTTCTTATGAATTAAATAATTAAGAACAATCAAGAAGTAAATATATCCTGCAGAATTTGAGCTTGACAGTTGAAGAATGAAGAAGACAGTTGAAGGAGTTTAATGTTTCTGATGCTCTGCCTTTTTCTTTCTTTTTGTGTTGTAATTGTGTTATGTTGAATAAGTCTTCTGCCTTGTCTTTATAATAAACCACACAGCATTTCTTTTTGTTAACCCACGTGCAAGCCACTTGAATAGAATTGCCTTTGGAAGACTAGCAGAAAAACAATCACTTTGCCTTAGAAGACTCTCGGGAAGACAATGCTTGTGAAGGGAAGACAACTGGGAAGACAACACATTGGCCTAGGAAGACTTTCGGGAAGACAAGGCTTGGCCTAGGAAGACAATCGGGAAGACTCACTTGTGAGTCTTCCTAGTTCATTTTCCTAAGTCTTCCTAGTTCAAACCTAAGTCTTCCTAGTTCATTTTTATTCTAATATAAATAATTAACTAAATAAATTATGTATTAAATTAATTCTTTACAGAATTAATTTAATAAATAATTTACTTAATAGTATTAATTATTTATAAGAGAATAAATAGAATTAGTTGACTTCTCAATTAATTCCAGAATCACTTAAAACTTAGATAAATAACAAACACAATAGTACGTTGACACTCGATGCACTGTCTGGTTCATGAGTGACTAACAACAATGTTTGTTCTTTATCTATTTGACTTTAAGCAGTGATTCACTTCCTTCTCATTCAAGAACTCCGTAATCAGTATCTTTTTCTGTCACCACTTGAAATCTCCGTTACTTTAATAAATCCACTGAGCTTGAATACTTCATTGAGGCTTGATCAATAAATTGAGCTTCTTTCAATGTGGAATAACTTCAAGTCTGTAGATGACTTTAATCTTCATTCTTTGACAGATATAATCTTCTGAGATTCCTGTGACATCTGATATAATATTTACTTATTACATTCTTGTTTAAGTTGAGTAGAATCCTCGAATTACAAATAGGCTATTTCATATGCCTTTCAGATTATCAACCAAATTTTTGACTTAAGCGTTTAACGACTGTCATGGGGTTATAATTAACCAAGAAAGAGACATTTGATTTTCGTTAAGAGTTACGTTGGTGCTTAGGTTTTATAGCACATTAAATGGTTTTAGGGGACTGGTCGGTATTTGTATATCTTATTATAGATCGTCGAGCATACTCCCGAGCCCCCATTACCACTACTTCAGGAGTTTCATGCAAGTTTCCAAACCCTACATCTTATATAAATACTGTTGTATTGAAAACTGTTGTGATTGTGATATAAACTGTTTAAATGTTTTACGAATTGATTTATATACTGATTTAAATCTTTCGTATTAGTTCACGGTTTATATGCTATGAGTATATTAGATATAAACTAAGGTGTATAAAGGCTCTAAGCGTAGAGTACTTGATAGGTCCATAATTTAATACATTTTTAATACCTATTTTATGTCTGTTTTCGTAATTTTATTATTTAATAAATTGTTTTGTAGGAAAATAAATAAAATAATATTTCAAGCAGAAAAAGGTGAAAAAAGGCAAGGAGGTGGAAATACTTGAAATCAAAAGGAAAATGGAGAAAAATTGGAAAACTTATCGGAGAAGAAAAATGAATTGAGGAAATATTTTTAGAATCCGATTTGTAGTCAAAGAGCCCAAACCCATTATTTTTCCCTATATATATGGGGCTCCTCTCTTGTATTTGAGACACCTAGAATTTTAGCTATTTGCTTTCTCTGTTTTACATTGCTGCTGGTGGCTATTATCCAAAATACTTTTCTATATTTAATATATTATTCGTTTTTATTTTCTTTCCCTGCGCTCATTGGTTTAATTGCTTCTTTTCCCGACGCTACTTTGTTATTCAGTACATGCATGTTTGTTTATTCTAGGTGGTTCATTAGTTTAATATACACAAACACCTGTTGCCAGCCATTCACGTTTGTTTATTAAGTTTAATTACTTTATTTTGTTAAAGTCAACTCCTGGCCATATATTGTTAAACTTTAGTTTAAATTTCAATTCTACAATTCATGCTTGATTTGTATTATATTTGTTTTGTTTATTTATTAATTATTTGTAGCTAATTTTTTTGCCCTAGGATGAAGATGAAGTTAATTTAATTATTTTTATATCTTCTTGTTCCTATTAATTGATTCTCATAATTTTTCTTGGTGCTTAATTGTTCAATTGACAAAGTGATTTTGATATATTATTGTTACCAGATTTATTTTTCATAGCCTATGCTTGCTCCATGAAGTTTTTATCGGTTATTGTTAGATAACAAGTTCTATAGTATATGTTTGTCTCGTTAATTGATATATCTTATTTGTGAAGAAAAGAGAATTGATTTTAGGGCGAGTTGATATTAAATGTGATTGGTTAATGGATTCGGATTCCTAGGTTTTCCTTATTTGATTTTAATTGTTAATTAGGTTAAACAAATCTCAACTCAAATCTTATTGTCTAGTTCGCCTGAGTTAATTGTTAGGGTTTTGAAAATTCATAGTCTCTGTGGATCGATCTGTGATTGCTACAACTAAACATTACGCGCTTGCAGTTTACATTATTTTTACACATCAGTACTTGTAGTGTATTTTCAAACTTTGACCGGGATTCAAATTATTATTTTATTTTGAATTACTGTCATAAAAAGCTGGAGGTTTCCAGGGACATCTATATTTCAATTATTGATTTAAATATTCCAAAAATAATATCTTGGATATATAAGGTGAGTTATATTTGAATAATATTATTAAAAATATTATTTGAATATTTATTTTATTAAGTGAATATTATTTTGAATATTCATTTAAATATGGATTTAATTGAATACTGATTCAATATTTATTATTTGAATATTTATTACTTATTCCAAATATGATTTAAAAATCAGAGAACCTTATTTAAATATTATTTAAGGTTCCAATAGTTATTTAAAATATTTTCTGACCTTCATAAAATTTATTTGGATATAGTAGGGGTTCCCAAATATTTTATTTTGAATTTCATAAAAAATTTCGAAAGCGAATAAATGTCCTTTGACTTATTAAAAATTGGGAATCAAATCCAGGAACTGAACAGATGATTTTGTTGCCCAGTAAATAACAATTGTAGAAGGGGGGTTGAATACAATTGTATAAGATTCTCGACTTAATAAAATATAGATCACAAATATGAAATAATAATAACAGCTTTATTAAATCTGATATAAAAACTGTTACAAACTCTCTCAAGAAATTCTGATGTTCTTGAGAGCTTCTAGGTTACAATATACTCGTGTATGCAATTGATTAATTAAAATCAAAACCTAAACTGTGTTTATATACTACACAGCTTCTCTATCGATTACAAGATAAGTCCAAATCAATTACCAACTATATTGAAAGATATCCTAACCGACAGCTTCATTCCTATAAACTAGGAACCGACAAAATAAACTTCCTTCTTTAACTAGACTCCATAAATAACTCGAAGTTGTAATCCTGATCAGCTTCCAGTCCTGATGATCAATCCTGATCATAGTCCTGATAGTAATCCTGATAGCAATCCTGATACTGACGCTTGAGCAAATACTGATGACGTCAACAATCCTGATCAGTTGAGTCTAGATCTTGACGATCATTGAATCCTGATCTAACAATCTCCCCCAATCTCATACTTTGTAAAATAAAGTATAGATTCCTAGATTTAATGATGTCAAAAACTTATTTACAAAATGTACAAGTATTTACAGTAACAACTTATTTGTTTAGATTTTCTGATAGAACAAATTCATCTTCAAGAAGTTTGATAGCAGATTTTCTTCTTTGTCTTCAAGAATCTGAATTAGTCTTTCCTTAAGATCTCCATCTTCCTCATTTATCTGGTAGATAGCTGCTCTGAGATTCTGTATCGAACTTCTCTGTAGACTGTGTTCTTCAAGTAAGAGATAAGCAATTTCCTTCCCATCAGGATTAAGAGTAAGTTGAGTCATGCCAAAGGTTATTTCTTTAACAACAGTGCCCCTTTGCATTTCCACATCTTGACCTCTCAGATTTAAGTACATGGGAGTATAATCACCATTGAAATTTCTTCCTTCATCAAATCTTCTCTTAATTGTTGACAGAATCATATCACTCCATTCTTTGCACACTATGTTTTTCCATCTTAGCAGATAATGAACATATTTCAGTTCCTTTGTAGTTTTAACCAACAGCTCTTGAATGGTCATCACCTTCACACTACCATCTTTCATGAAATACAGAAGCTTTTCTTTCTTTTCAGTACCATCATGACAATCTATAACTATATCAACAACTAATAAATTGTTCAGGTGTTCAGAATTTAAGTTACCTCCAATAACAGTCAAAGAGTGAGGGTCAACATATGACATGTTCAGAAATTCAGCATCTCTGTGACCTATACCTCCTCTTGTATTATGTGGCATCTGTCTTATGCTTGAAAACATTTGTAACCAGAGTGCTTTGGATCTCAGTGAATCAGAAAAGTCAGCAACACTGGAGACATTTGTTATAATTCCACCAGACTGATAGTTGATAGGTCTATCACACCTAAGTGTGTCACTATGTTTCCACTTCTTGTCTTTTTCCTTTTCAAGAACATAGCTCCTCTCTAACTTGTGTTGTTGTCTTCTTGAATTTCTCCACAACAATCTATTTGAATGTTTAAGCTTTTGCATATAGAGATTGAAATCTCTATTTGTTGTTCTTGTTACTTCTCTTCTTCTTCTTTCTTCTTCTTCATCCACTTCTTCATTATGTGAATCAACCACAGTAGATAAGATTAACAAATCAACCTCTTGTAGAATTTCATATTCATCAGGATCTTGAACAGTGTCAGGAATAATGTCAGGATTAGAATCTGGAATTTGAGTTGTATTACTGATGAGTGTTGATTGTCTTGATTTTCTTCTCAATTCAGGTTCTTCTTCAACTATTCCATCATCACCAAAAGTAGACCTGTCAGGTTGAGTATCAGGAACTACTGGAATTTGAGTAGGCTCAGGAATTTCTTCTATTCTTAGACTTCTAGACCTTGTCTGTCTAGGCATATGTTGAATTGATGAGCTTCTTCCTCTACTTGCACCTCTTCTACCTCTGCCTCCTCCACCTCTAGCAGGAGCAGGATTCTTAAAACTCTCCATCATTTCTCTCGGTTGACTTAGAAATTCTTCATGTGAGAGATCAGGATATTCTTCACTAGCAGTAGAAAGTGCCTTCCTTGCAAATAATTGTTGAACTCTCTTATCAATGTGATAAAGAATAACAACATCACCATCTCTTGTTGTGAAATTCCGGAATAGATTAGCAGCATCTTCAGGATTATCAATAATAAATCTTCATCACCTTCAGGAATTGTAGAGAGTGTTTGTCCATGACCAGGTGTCAGGATTTGATCACCTGTCAGGATTTGCTCATCCACCAGGATTTGAGATTTCACCAGTGTCCTTACTGTTCTAATTCCAGAATCAGAAACATGAGTTGACTGCGTAGATTGACTTTGAGAAGTTTGAATTGTAGACTTCATCATAGCAGCATCAGAGGTTTCTCCTTGAAATACCATATCATCACCATCATTACCAGTATTGTCATCATCATTATTTCTTCTCAATACTAGTTCAGGTGTACATTTTGTCTGACTTACCTTCTCCCCCTTTTTGACATCAGAATTTGATAACAAATTTAAAAGTAAGGAAAGAGAGGCTTGAATGTCAGTTACCTTATATTCCAATGAATCAATTCTGTTGTGAATGTGATACTGTTCTGAAATAATTGTCTTAACATGAGATTCCACAGCCTTCAATTGAAAAGCAGTTGGAGCCTTTGTCAAGTTTTTAGAGATATCAGTCCTCACATGTCCAGTAGCATCCTTCACAGAATCAATTTCAGTCTTGAGGCTCTTGGATAACAAAGTTGTAGCCTTCAAGTGATTCCTTAAATCTTCACTTTCTATGATTCTGGCAACATAAGCAGCATGTTCCAAAGCACATAGAAAACTAATAGAATTAAAAGATCTGTACCATTCATTTTCCCATTCATCTCTTCTTAGAAGCTCAATTGGTGAAGGACCAGAAAAGTCTTGTCTTTGATCTTTTCCTGTAGTAGCCTTGCCAGCCATGAAAGTGCTTGAAGAACCAAAGTTAGTTCCAAGACTAGATTTGAGTGATGTAGCAAGCTGATCCTTCTCACCATCATTTTCATTATCAGAATCATCAGTATCACTATCTCCAGAATCATCAACATCGTCAGGAACAACACCTTTAAGTTTATCCTTGGATTCTGAGATAGGATCTTTCATTGGTCTTGAGCTCAGTGGTTGAATCAGGAGTGGCTCATCATCAGGAGCACCACTAGCATCAGGAGCAACACTGTCAAAATTTGAAAAGCTTGCATCAATATTTTCTACTAATGGTTCTTGTGTAGCATGAGGTTCAGAAGCTTCTTCAACACTTTGAGTCAAAGGTTCTTGTGTGCTTCCCTCAGTGAAAGTGTTCTCGACCAAAACATCCATTTCAGGAATATCAGAAGCCCCTTGAGCATTGTCAGGAAACTTCTCAGAAACTGTAGCTGTAATGCCTGCATCTTCACATTGAGAAGATGGTTCTTGTGTGGCTGGAATGCAGATGTCTTCATTCTCCCTTTGAGAAAATGGTTCTTGTGGGACCATTCCATCAGCTATGCCTTCACTCACACTTTGAGTGAGTGGTTCTTGTGGGGCAGGATCATCAATAGCTGCTGAACCACTTTGAGGTTCAGGTTCTTGTGGGCTAGATCCTTTCAGTTTCTTCTGTCTCTGAAAGACTTTCTCTTCTGCCCTCCTTTTCTTCTCCATAGGATGTATAAACCCAAGGTTGGAAGCAGCAGTACCAAGCTTCTCCCATGAAATATCAACAGGTCTTTTTAGTTGGAGAGGCTTTGGCTGGAGAGTCTGAAATCGAGACAATCTTGCTTGGAGTAGCATCAGGATTACCAACGTCAGGATTTGCTTGAGCATCAGGATTTGACTACTCATCAGGAATTGAAGTTTCTTGTCCATCAGTAACCTGTGTCTTCAAAGGAATATGATACCCGCTTTTAGATAATTTTCTTTTCTTCTGTGGCTTAGAAGATGGTGCCACAGCTTCAATAGCAGTATCAGCAACTTCCTTGTTTATTCTCAATTTAGAGGATATAGGCATGTCATCCTCAGAATCAGTTTCATCCCTTAACATCAATTTTCTTTTCACAGAAACAACCTCCTTAATCTTATCAGCCTTCTTTACCAGGACCCCTTGTACACCCCCTTGTTTCTTCTGTTTGGTGAGTGGTGTAGAGGAGAAATCCTTTGATCCTGATTGCCTTCCAGACACATCAGATCTAGCTGATTTCTTTGATTTTACAACTAAAGTCTTTTGAGAGACATTAGAGGTGGTTGATGAGTGTTTATAGTGCTTGGGAGGGATGCTTGTGTCAGGAACAAGGTGTGATTGGCCTTGCCCCATAGTATTAGAAACTGATCCATATTGAGTAGGCATTTTCTCTTTCAAGAAAAGCCTGACCTCATCAAGAATATAGGCATTGCCTGTGAAACCATTTCCCTTATCACTGTTGACTAAGGACTTAATATTATTCTCAGTAATTCTACAAATTGGTAGAATTACATCCTCTTCAAAAATAGAATTAGGACAAGAGTGATTAAAAATTAACTGTAAAAATCTAAGAAAACAGACAGAACCTAACTTATCTGATTTCCTATCACTTAAACTCAAATAGAGTGGAGTCTGAAACTGTAGCAGGGACCTTATCACCCAGAATAGGCAAATGAAGAGCTTCCTCCATAATTGCAGGAGTCACATAGTGAGTAACCCCGTCAAATTCAAAACTCACCAAGATTGAGCCAGAATGCCCTTTGTCAAAAGTAACTGTGTTCCACACCTGCATAATTGACTTAAACGAAACACTTGCAGGTTCTGTTAGAGCAAACTTCAAAGGACTTGAAGTTAAGAAATCCTGTATTATGTGAAACTCAGTGGGCAAATCCTGATGATCTAGAATTGCCACAAAATTGTTAGTGGCAAAAGTAACACCACTAACTATTGTTTGCTTGTTCATGAATGATGAAGACTCCATTAAAACAGTATAGAAAACTTGAGAATTGAGATTTATAAATTAGGGTTCTTGAGCACAGAGAGAGAAAGAAGATGAAAAATTGATGATGAGAGAGTAAATGGTAATTTAGAAAATCAAATGTATTTTGTTAAAACAAAATATTACTCTCAGTGACAGGTGGCATGCTGTGATTCGTGCACAAATAATTAGTGGACAATTTACGTGCGTAATTAAACATAACTGCACCGCTTTTTATGTGTATCTATATGTATATATCTATCAGTGTGACACACGCGCGCATACAGTTGTCCAACTAAAACTCAAACGTTTCTCATCAGGAACTGACGAAAAATCAGGCACAATTTAAGCAATGAAATACTGACCTGTACATAAGGATTGACCGGTTGACTTCCTGTTAGGATTGCGTCCTATTAGGATTTGATCAAAATTACATACCTTTCTGAATGACCATCAGGATTTGACAGTCATCAGGATTTCCTCTCTGTAGCTTTCCTCAGAAATTCTCAAAATTCATCATTCCAAGTTCATTCACCAACTTGTTGAAAGTAGCTTCAGGCAGTGGCTTGGTGAATATATCAGCTAGTTGTTGATCAGTAGGAACAAAGTGAAGTTCAATTGTTCCTTCCAGAACCTGTTCTCTTATGAAGTGATATCTAATACTGATGTGTTTAGTAAGAGAATGCTGAACTGGATTTCCTGTCATTGCAATAGCACTTTGGTTATCACAATAAAAAGGAATTTTTGAATATGACAGGCCATAATCTAACAACTGATTTCTCATCCACATTATCTGAGCACAACAACTTCCTGCAGCAATGTACTCAGCTTCTGTAGTTGAAGTAGAGATAGACTTTTGCTTTTTACTGAACCAAGAAACTAGTCTACCACCCAAAAACTGACAACTTCCTGAAGTACTTTTCCTGTCTATCTTGCATCCTGCAAAATCAGCATCTGAGTAACCACACAACCCAAAATCTGATTCTCTTGCATACCAAAGGCCAAGTGAAGGAGTGCCTTTGAGATATCTGAAAATTCTTTTGACTGCAATCAGATGGGGTTCCCTAGGTTTTGCTTGAAATCTTGCACACAGACAGGTTGCAAACATGATATCTGGCCTACTTGCAGTAAGATATAATAAAGAGCCAATCATCCCTCTGTAGTGAGTTACATCTACCTCAGCACCTTGATCAGGATCAAGTTTGGTAGCTGTAGCAATAGGAGTTGTTGCAGTAGCACTATCTTGCATGTTAAACCTTTTTAATAGATTCCTTGTATATTTTGACTGATTGATAAAAATCCCATCATCATTCTATTTAACTTGAAGACCAAGAAAGTAACTCATTTCTCCCATCATGCTCATTTGATATCTTAACTGCATAAGCTTAGAAAACTTTTCACACAGCTTATTGTTTGTTGACCCAAAAATGATATCATCAACATAAATCTGAACTAAAAGCAAATCCTTACCATGATTCAAGTAAAATAGAGTTTTATCAATAGTACCTCTTTTGAATCCACTTTCTAGTAAGAATTGAGCTAAGGTTTCATACCATACTCTTGGAGCTTACTTTAGTCCATAAAGTGCCTTATCCAATCTGTAGACATGATTTGGATATTTAGGATCAATGAAACCAGGAGGCTGTTCAACATATACTTCTTCCTCCAGTTCACCATTTAAGAAAGCACTTTTAACATCCATCTGGAAAACCTTGAATTTCTTGTGAGCTGCATGTGCCAGAAAGATCCTGACGGCCTCTAGTCTTGCAACATGAGCAAAAGTTTCATCATAGTCAATTCCTTCTTGTTGAGAATACCCCTTTGCAACTAGCCTTGCTTTGTTTCTGATTATTACACCATCTGAATCAGTCTTATTCTTAAAAATCCATTTTGTACCAACAATTGACCTATTCTTTGGTCTTGGTACTAGTTTCCAGACTTCATTCCTTTCAAAATTCATTCAATTCTTCTTGCATTGCATTAACCCAATCAACATCCTTAAGTGCATCTTCAACTTTCTTAGGCTCCTCCTTGGATAGAAAGTTATGATAAAGACATTCATTCTGAGTTGCACTTTTTGTTTTAACACCTGCATCAGGATCCCCAATTATCAAATCAGGAGTATGATCTCTTGTCCATTTCCTTGCTGGTGGTAAATTATCCCTTGAAGTAGATGCTCTCCCTGGATTGGTGTTATCTTGATTAGAAGAATTTGCTTTAGTAGAAGCTCCCCCTGAATTGTTACTGTCACCTCCTAATGGATTATCAGGATTGTCACTTGAATCAGTATCTGAAGAATTTTGTCCTGATGATTGAGTGGACTCGGAATTTGTAGCAGTTTGCTGTTGCTCCCCCTCAACATTTGCACTACTAGATGTGTCAACATTATTTGTATCATCAGTATTAGCACCGTCAGTATTTGGTGCTCCATCAGGATTTGGTGTGTCATCAGGAATTGATGACCCATCAGTATTTGATGTATTGTCAGGATCTAATTCATGTTCTTCAGGTTCCTTGGTAGCTTCATTTTTCAAATATCAAACTATCATGTGAGTCTTCATCAATTCCTGTTATCTTCTTATCATTAAAAGATACACGTATTGACTCCATGACAGTCCTTGTTCTCAAATTGAAAACTCTAAAGGCTCTTGATGCAGGATAGCCAATGAAAATTCCCTCATCAGCCTTTGTTTCAAATTTCCCTAGCTGTTCAGGATGAGTTCCGAGAACAAAACACTTACAGCCAAACACATGCAAATGCTTCAAACTAGGTTTCTTCTCCTTGAGCATTTGATAGGGAGTGACACTATGTCTGTTTATCAATGTGAGATTTTGTGTATAGCATGCTATATTGACTGCTTCTGCCCAGAAATATGTAGGCAATTTAGCTTCTTCCAACATAGTTCTGCCAGCTTCAATAAGAGTTCTATTTTTCCTTTCTACTACTCCATTTTGCTGGGGTGTGCCAGGAGCAGAGAATTGTTGGATAATTCCTTTGTATTTGCAGAACTCTTCCATCTTTGAATTCTTGAATTCAGTACCATTATCACTTCTCAGAATCTTGACTTTATACTTTGTGCCTGTCTCAATCATTCTCACATGGTCCAACAGTATTTCAGGAGTCTCATCTTTTCTGTGCAGAAAGTACACCCAGGTGAATCTAGAGTATTCATCAACAATAACAAGGGTGTATCTTTTCTTACTGATGGACATTATGTTGACTGGTCCAAATAGATCAAGATGTAACATGTGATATGGTTCTTCAATAGAGGATTCAGATTTACTCTTGAATGATGTCCTTCTCTGTTTAGCTTTTTGACATGCATCACAGAGTCCATCCGGAGTATACAGTGCTTTAGGCAATCCTCTAACCAAATCTTTCTTAACCAACTCATTGATATTGCTGAAGTTGAGATGAGAAAGCTTCTTGTGCCAATTCCAACTTTCATCTACTGATGCTTTACTGATGAGACAAGTAGGAGAGACATCAGTATTTGCTTGAATGTTGGCTTCATAAATGTTACCATGCCTGTAGCCAGTGAGTGAAACTTTTCCAGATGCTTTGCTGACTACTTCACAATGAGTAGAATAGAAGTTGACATGATAACCTCTGTCAGTGATTTGACTAATACTCAACAGGTTGTGTTTTAATCCTTTCACTAGAGCTACTTTTTCAATGATGACATTTCCAATGATTATATTGCCATATCCCAATGTTTGTCCAATGTTGCCATCTCCATAAGACACAGTTGGGCCAACTTTTTCTTCATATTCTGATAACAGGGCTTTGTTTCCAGTCATGTGCACAGAACATCCACTATCCATGACTAACACATTTTTCCTTTTTCCCTGCAATCAGAATAACAATTCACTAGTTCGAATTTTTAGGAACCCACACTTGTTGGGTTCCTTTTCCATGCATTTTACTAAATTTAGCAGCAGAAGACTTTTTGACTTTAGCAGTCCTGACAGAATAAAATCCATCAGGATTTGCTTTGTTAGTATCAGTATTAACAGATGCATGCTTCACATTGACATTCTTAATGATACCAGAATTTGTACTTTTATTAAACTTAGGTAAAAGATCATAGAAGTTATGGTACAAACTATGGTATTCTTCACAAGTATAAATAGAATGTCATCTACTACCACAATGAAAACAGGTCTTCTGTGGTTTATAAAATACTGATCTACTCCTAACATCAGACTTAGGAATTTCAGTAACTTTCATTTTACTCTTCCTGCAATCAATAGCAAGATGATTAGAGTTTCCACAGTTAAAGCAACATTTTCTAGGTGCATTTGGGATGAACTTGTAGTTATTCTCTTTATTAATCCCAACTTTACCATTCCTGTTTCTCTTGACAATAGTTATTTTTTGTTTACCAATTGCATCACTAATTTTATCCCTAAGTTGTTTCTGAGACAATAAACCTACATTCTTCTTTTCAGTTTTCTTGACAGGTTTAGACTTCACATTAGAGACTGAGTTATCAGAAGTAGATCCCTTTTCAAAAGTAGAATTGGGATCATTACCAAATACAAATTTAACAGGCTTAATCTTTGATTTGGTCTTGTCTATAACATGTCTATAGGTCATTGTACTTACTGTCTCATCTATTACAACTTTCTTTTTCAATTTCTTATCCTCATCTGACTTATAACCTAGACACTCTTTCCAATTCTTAGAAATATTTATTTCATGAAATTTCCTTCTAGAATCTGTCCAGGTTCTGATTTTCTCTTTAGCATCCTCAAGTTCTTTTTCAAGAGCAGTACATTTAAATTTCATCTCCAAATACATGTGTTAGCATTATCACATTCTATCTGTAATTTTTGCATAAAAGAGAATTCAGTTTCTAGATGCTCATTCCTTTTCCTAAGTTCAGACATTTGAGATAAGATCCTTGTATTCTCAGCAGTTTGACTTCTAAAGCTAATATGCAATGACTTTAGAAAACGTCTTAACTCAGAGGCATTATCAGTATCAAAATCAAAGACAATATTTGGTACCTTATCATCAGGAACAGTAGTTTCATCAGTATTGGCCATTAGGGCATAGTTGACCACCTCAGTGTCAGATTCTGAGGAAGAGTCCATCCAATCCTTGCTTGAAGTGATGAGTGCTTTAGCCTTCTTGCACTCAGTTGTAAAGTGCCCCATTCCATTACACTTGTAGCATCTAACCTTTGACTTGTCAAATTTGCCACTCTTGCTGTCATTTTTGTTATACTTGTCTTTGTCAGCATTGAAGGTCTTTTTCTGGATGTTGCCTTGTCTTCTAGCCTTCCTGAACTTCATCTTCTTGAAGCCTCTGACTATCATAGCAACCATCTCTTCCATGTTCGAGTCAGAAGAATCATCATCAGTATTGGCATCAGAATTGCCATCAGTATCTGATGATGATTCATCAGGATCTGACTCAACTATTATTGATTTCCTTCTAGAGACCTCCACAACTTTTCCTTTTGATTTAGCCTCAACATTCAAGGCAATAGACTTTGCCTTGCTTCTTTTCTTATTCTTCCTTTGTTGAACCTCAAGATCATAGGTTCTCAACATCCCATAAACTTCATCAAGAGACACAGTCTTTAGATCATACTGATGCCTAATGATTGATGTTTGTGTATCCCATTCTTCAGGTAAATCTCTCACAAACATGGTATTAGAATCTTCAGATACATACTCTTTGCCTACTAGTGATAGATTGTTCAGGAGTGTCTGGAATCAATCATACATGTCAGTAAGGCTCTGTGACAACCCGGGTAAAATCCCGAGCCTTTTTCGAAAATCAGGTCAAGTCCCGATTCCGAGTCCGAATAAGCCGAAGCACACTGGCCCAAATGCAGCCAACTTGGGTAACGACTAGCCCACCACAGGCCCCCAAAAGATCATGATTTGTTGGTGCTAATTAGTAGTAGTGCTTTGCCTTATAAACTGAACAGAAGTCCCAAATCTCCTCGATGTGGGACTGGGGTGTTACAAACTCCCCAACTTAAACTCTTGACGTCCTCCTCAAGCCTGAACGGATAGCCCATAGGTTCCAAGATCGTTCCTTCCTAGCCATTGTGGGATAATACCGGCTGGCTTCGTGTCCCCATCTCCGGACCTCTGTCCATTGTGGGATAATACCACCAACCTTCGTGTCCCCACCTCCGGAAACTTGCGTTAACACAAGATTTCGAGAGTCGTTGATAGAGTATATATTTATATATATTTTATATGATTTTATTTCTCATATTTATTATATTTTGCATTTAATTGGATTTTTATTTAATAAATTTTAATGTTTTATTGTAGGAAGCAATGAAATCCTAAACTTGGAAGGATTGGAGAATAAAGAGCTTAGTTTGGAGATTTATTAGAAGGAAATTCGGATTTGTTGGGCTGCCTGCACATAATTCACTGTTTCGGTCATATCTTGAGTTCTAGAAGTCAGAATTGGACGATTTAACAGCCCACGCGAAGATAATGGAAATCTCTTTTATTCTAAAGTGGTCCAATTATCAAATTACATCAGGAACGGCTCAGAATTACTGAAGAAAAGTCAGCTACGAATTTTCCTTGTAAAACATAATCAGTTTAGGAAACGTAATTGTACTTTCCTCAAGGCATTAAAATATTTGAGGATATATATATAGACATCAGATCTGAGAGATAGGGAGAGAGAGACATATATATACAGATATACAGATATACATAGGTACATACATACGGAGAGGGAGACTTGTACTTTTCTTCTTGGAGAAAGATTAAAGGTTTTTTATTCTCTGTTCTTAATATTGTCATGTGTTCTTATTATATTATGTGTTTTGTTAGTTTAATTATGAGTGAGTAGTTATTTAATCTAGGGTTAAGTTGAACCCTAGTTATGATTGATGTATGATTTTCCATAACCCCCCAATTCAGTTATGTTGTATGCTCTTGCTTATTGAGTTGTGCTTAATTAACAATAACATGTCAGACGTGATTATGCGTATTGTTTGAACCTAATATCTATTTATCATCGAAAGTTGGACTTAGATGGTTGTGATTTATCCAATAAGGACATGAACTTCTCCATGAAAATAGGTAGAACGGATTGTTAGGAAGTTAGGATGCTGTGTTTAATGTCTCTAAATTGCATGATACCATGAAAATAGGCTTGAGTGTATTTTTAGAGAAGCCATTAATACTCGAGAGAGGTTATTGGTATTTTATAGGGCGCATCTTTCCTCTTGAGTAGCGTATGATTAATTGGGGTGGAAAATCATAATTGCATCGATTCATGCTAGTGGGGATACTTAATTCTAGATGTTTTAGTTAATTGATAATACAATACAATTTGTTTTAGTATAATATTTAGATTAATAATCTCTCAACAATTTATTGTGTTACTTGATTAGTTGAATTGAATCAAGAATAACTAGTGATTGATACGTTTGTCTCTGTGGGATCGACTCTGACTTACCCTACTACATAATTAGAAGGATTTGTTAGATATTATTATTTGATAGGCACGCGACAGCCTTGTCAAATTTTTGGCGCCGCTGCCGGGGACAAAGCGGTATTAGATTAGTTAATTTTTGAGTTAGTTTAGCTAAGTCTTTTAGTTGTGTTGCTTCGGCTATTATTCCCTTGTTATTTGATCTTTGTTTCTAGTTTTCTTGTTGCATGCACACTCGAAGTTCAGGTACAGAAAATTTGATTGTTCTTGATCCTGAAATTGAAGCTACAACAAGAAGACAAGCAGGACTACGAAGGAAAAATAAAGACAAGGAAGTTATGGGTGAGACAACAGCAAAAGCCCTCAGGGAGCATGGTATGCCAGACGCTACAGACGTACTCTCCAGTATTGTCAGACCAATAATCACGGCTACCCACTTTGAACTCAAGCCACAATTCATACAATTCGTCTCCAATGAATCTTTCGCAGGATTGTCCACTGAAAATCCTGTTGATCATCTTGAGAGTTTTCTGGAAAAGTGTGATACTATAAAGCTGACCAATGTTAGTGATGATGCTATTAAGCTGCGCTTATTTCCTTTTTCTCTCCGAGATGCAGCAAAAGATTGGTTGAAGGATGAAGAACCAAACACATTCACTACTTGGGATAGTCTAGCAAAGGCGTTTCTACTTAAATTCTTTAGTCAGAAGAAGACTTCAAAGCTCAGGAATGAAATATCTAACTTTCGTCAAGATGATGACGAGTCACTTCATGATGCTTGGAGAAAATTCAAACGACTTCAGAGACAATGCCCTCACCATGGAATTCCTGACTGGTTGTTGATCCAAACATTCTACAATGGGTTAACACAAGAGTTTCGAAACTTTGTTGATGCTTCTTCTGGTGGATCTATTATGAAAAAGAGTACGGAGGATGCAAAAACTTTGTTAGACGAGATGGCGTCTAATGATAATTATCCTTACAGTGATAGAAATCATCCTAAGAAGGGTGGTAAGTATGATGTTGATGCTCTAACCATGTTGAATACTACTATGCAGGCAATGGTTAAGAAGATTGAGCAATTGGATTCTAGAACTTCATCTAAAGTTGTCTCATGTGAAATATGTGGTGTAGTTGGACACACTCAACATGCTTGTCAATACAATCCGTCTGGAACAGCAATGGAACAAGCAAATGCCCTCTACAACCAAAATCAAAGGCCACAATATAATCCTTACTCCAACACATACAATCCAGGTTGGAGAGATCACCCTAATTTCTCCTACAGAAATAACCAGGCTCAAGCTCAACCTCCACAAAATAATTTTTCTCAGCCGTCAAGTTTTCAACCAGGTCAGCCGCAAAAATCTAACTTGGAAAATCTTTTGGAAGGATTTATCTCTACACAAGCAAAGAAGAATGCTTACTTTGACTCAAGTATCAATGAGATAAAGGCTCATAACAAGTTAATGGAGAATTCAATCACTCAAATTGCTCAACAATTGAATCAACTTAACAAGTCTTCAGGCCAACTTCCTGGCCAAACTGAACAACCACATAGAGCTCACGTGAATGCTATAACGTTAAGAAGTGATCATGAATTGCAAGGGCCAGAGATGAAGATGAGTAGTGATAATTTGACTGTTGAGGAAGATATGGAGAAAATTCAATTTGAAAATGTGGTTGTGCAAGAAGCGATTGAAGAAAAGAAGAAGGAACCCACAGTTTCTCCTGTCAGACCTTACGTACCACCTGTTCCGTTTCCTCAAAGGTTGGTGCAAGCTAGGCTTGGAGAGAAGTTTATGAAGTTTATGGAGATCTTGAAGAGGTTAGAACTTAATATCCCTTTCTTAGATGCTATCAAAGAGATGCCTTCTTATGGGAAGTTCCTTAGGGAATTATTGTCAAACAAAAGAAATATTGAAGAAAGTTCTATTATCTCATTAACGGCAGAGTGTAGTGCCATCTTGCAGAATAATCTTCCTAAAAAGCTAACTGATCCAGGTAGCTATTCTATTCCTGTGAAACTTGGAAATTTTGAAATCAAAAGAGCTTTATGTGATCTTGGGGCAAGTGTAAGTCTAATGCCCTTATCAATCTGCAATAAGCTTCAGATGGGTGAACTCAAACCCACACGTATATCTTTACAACTTGCAGATAGAAGTGTAAAAGTTCCACTTGGAATACTTGAAGATGTTCCTGTCAAGGTAGGAAAGTTTTTTATTCCATGTGATTTTGTTGTCATGGAGATGGAGGAAGATGCACAAAATTCTATCATTCTTGGAAGACCTTTCTTAGCTACAGCTGGTGCAAAAGTTGATATGATGCAACAGAAGATTTCTTTTGAAGTTGGAGATGAGAAGATGGAATTTAAATTTTCCAACTCTTCGCTTAGCCCTTCTCTGAAGAAGAGTGATCTTGAAAAGAATAATGAACCTGTTCTTATGGTTAAGTCTTTGGGTGGAGATCAAGATATGAAGGTTGATATTTTTCTCTCTAAACCTCCAGCAATTTTGGTGAGAGATTTACATGTCACTAATGTTGATTTGAAGCCTTCAACAATGAAATCGATTGGTGAAATTCAGTTTGGTGGATTATCTGTTGAAGATCCTGATGCTCATATTGAAAACTTTTTGAAGATTTGTGATACTATCAAGTGTGATGGAGTTTCTGATGAGGCCATTCGACTTCGATTATTCCCTTTATCTTTAAGGGATGGAGCTAAAAATTGGTTATTTTCGTTACCCTCAAATTCCATTACCACTTGGGAAGACTTACTTATTAAATTTCTTTTTAAGTTTGTCTCACGTGATGGAACGTCAAGGATAGTTGTTGCATTCTTAAAGTTTGCTCGAGATAGAAGAATAGTATTGTTAGATAACTCCGTGGATGAAAGTTATAAGTTTTTGGGAGATGTCATGAGAAAATATGTTGAAAAAGTGGATGCTCCACTTTCAATCCATTCACCAGGTTGATTAACAAGAAGGTCGAGCTAAAGACCTTAAAAAAGCGCTTCTTGGGAGGCAACCCAAGATTTTGGAGGAGGAACACTCTCCCACATTTTCCAACCGGGACTTCATGCACTAGGGGAGTATTTCTAACCTTTCTTTGTATAATTTTTCACTCTTATTCTTTTTGTATTTCTTTTAGGATCTTGTTAGTTTTGTATATTTATATATATTATTCATTGAGGACAATGAACCACTTAAGTGTGGGGATGAGTTCTCAATGATGTAAAAAACCCAAAAAAAAATTATATAGTATAAAATTCAAAAAAAAATTAAAAATTTAAAACTTTTTGTATATGATTGCCTAGTCTCAAAAGCATGTTAGCGTGGATAAGTACACATTGTGTAGATTAATTTCGCATGATTAATTATGAGTGTCATATTCATGAAAAATCATTTGATGCTTGGTAATTCCTTGTGTGTGCTTGCGAACATTTGAAAACTTGAGATGTTTCTTGGTCAATTTTAGTGAGTTAAGCATGCTTTCACCATGTGAGGATTTGAGCCTAATTTATGATTGATAGATTTTTTTTATCAATCCATTTTTTTGTTGTGTGTTGTTCATCATGATTCTTGTTGCTCTAGAACTTGTTTTAAACCGTTTTGAGACTACATGATATGTGTATGCATGAATATGATAAAGGCACTAGGATTAACCTCATTTACCCATACAGTACCCATATGAAAAATAATCCTTAGTGAAACCCCTTGAGCTTATACACGTTTCTTTCGTATATCACCAATCTAAAAAACATTTGAGCCTACTTATTTATTCTTGTCTTGATTTACTGGTAGAGCATATTGATTCAATTCAAGGGTTGGTGAATATTTAGTGTGGGGATTTCGTTTGGTTAAAGTGTTACATTTTGGTGGGATACAATATGGTATGAAAGTTGCAAACAAGTATCAAGTACTCCTTTGAGATCAATGGGTGGCAAGTGCAATGTCATATTAAAGGGACGATCCATGTGTGCTGGTATTAAGTACATTCTTGGTGACTTTTCACTGCCCTTGGTTACTGGAGAATGACTTGACTTTTGAAAAAAAAAAGAAAAAAAAAGAGAAGTTATGAGCAAGAGGAAGATAAAGTAGAGTTTTGTTCATTTGATTGATACAATGTGAAAGTGGGAAAGTACATGGGGTATATGTGCTTTGAAGTTTAATGCTTGTGAAAGCTTGATCAACTTTTACATGATCTATGTTTCATGTTGGGTGCTTTAATTAAAAGTGAACATTATTCTCTATCAGTTATCAAGTTTAGCCACTTGTTAGCCTGTTTCTTTGATATCCTACCCCATACCTAAGCCCCGTTACAACCTTTAACAAAGACCTTTTGATTCATGTATGCATATAAACGAGGTGGTGGAGATTTGGTGGACAACCAAGCATGTGGTAGCACATGAGTACATTGATTGAACTTGAGCGATACACTTATACCCATACACTTGTGTGAAGTGAGAGCAATGTGAGATATTTATCCATAGCATGCTTACTTGTTGAATGCGACTTTGATGTCTATCTCATGATATTTTTGTCTATCTAGACATTGTGTGCATACTTGGATTATTTTGTGTTAATGATGCTTAAAGTGAGAGTACTTGTACTTTCAGACACTTTCATGTTGTTATGTGATTGAGATTTACAATGTGTGGAGTACTATGACATGTTGCATGTTTGAGAGACTTGGTGGTTGAAAATATTTGATTTTGTGGGTATATCTTCTATAAACCCTCACGAGACAAAACTCGTCCTACTAGGGCTGCCTAGGGGTTTAACGGCTTGTTGCATACGCTCAATGCAATCGTGTCATCTACGAAAGTGGTGGTCCTATTAGTTAGTATTATTTTTATTTCTTTATTTGCCCGAGGACGTGCAAAATACTAAGTGTGGGGATGTTTGATAGAGTATATATTTATATATATTTTATATGATTTTATTTCTCATATTTATTATATTTTGCATTTAATTGGATTTTTATTTAATAAATTTTAATGTTTTATTGTAGGAAGCAATGAAATCCTAAACTTGGAAGGATTGGAGAATAAAGAGCTTAGTTTGGAGATTTATTAGAAGGAAATTCGGATTTGTTGGGCTGCCTGCACATAATTCACTGTTTCGGTCATATCTTGAGTTCTAGAAGTCAGAATTGGACGATTTAACAGCCCACGCGAAGATAATGGAAATCTCTTTTATTCTAAAGTGGTCCAATTATCAAATTACATCAGGAACGGCTCAGAATTACTGAAGAAAAGTCAGCTACGAATTTTCCTTGTAAAACATAATCAGTTTAGGAAACGTAATTGTACTTTCCTCAAGGCATTAAAATATTTGAGGATATATATATAGACATCAGATCTGAGAGATAGGGAGAGAGAGACATATATATACAGATATACAGATATACATAGGTACATACATACGGAGAGGGAGACTTGTACTTTTCTTCTTGGAGAAAGATTAAAGGTTTTTTATTCTCTGTTCTTAATATTGTCATGTGTTCTTATTATATTATGTGTTTTGTTAGTTTAATTATGAGTGAGTAGTTATTTAATCTAGGGTTAAGTTGAACCCTAGTTATGATTGATGTATGATTTTCCATAACCCCCCAATTCAGTTATGTTGTATGCTCTTGCTTATTGAGTTGTGCTTAATTAACAATAACATGTCAGACGTGATTATGCGTATTGTTTGAACCTAATATCTATTTATCATCGAAAGTTGGACTTAGATGGTTGTGATTTATCCAATAAGGACATGAACTTCTCCATGAAAATAGGTAGAACGGATTGTTAGGAAGTTAGGATGCTGTGTTTAATGTCTCTAAATTGCATGATACCATGAAAATAGGCTTGAGTGTATTTTTAGAGAAGCCATTAATACTCGAGAGAGGTTATTGGTATTTTATAGGGCGCATCTTTCCTCTTGAGTAGCGTATGATTAATTGGGGTGGAAAATCATAATTGCATCGATTCATGCTAGTGGGGATACTTAATTCTAGATGTTTTAGTTAATTGATAATACAATACAATTTGTTTTAGTATAATATTTAGATTAATAATCTCTCAACAATTTATTGTGTTACTTGATTAGTTGAATTGAATCAAGAATAACTAGTGATTGATACGTTTGTCTCTGTGGGATCGACTCTGACTTACCCTACTACATAATTAGAAGGATTTGTTAGATATTATTATTTGATAGGCACGCGACAGCCTTGTCAGTCGTCTCTGATACCATATGTGACAACCTGGGTCAAATCCCGAGCCTTTTTCGAAAATCAGGTCAAGTCCCGATTCCGAATCCGAATAAGACGAAGCACACTGGCCCAAATGCAGCCAACTTGGGTAACGACTAGCCCACCATAGGCCCCCAAAAGATCATGATTTGTTGGTGCTAATTAGTAGTAGTACTTTGCCTTATAAACTGAACAGAAGTCCCAAATCTCCTCGATGTGGGACTGGGGTGTTACAGGCTCTCATCAGGTCTTGCATCAAATTGTTCATACTCTTGAATAAGTAGAGCCCTTCTGTTTTTCTTGACAGATGCAGATCCTTGGCATTGAGTTTCCAAAGTGTCCCAAATTTCTTTTGCAGATTTGCATGCAATCACCTTGTTAGACATGACAGCATCAAGGCTGTTGTGAAGGATATTCTTTATCTTTGCATTTCTGAGAACGTCAGCTTTCTCTTAAGGAGTCCATTCACTTTTTACCTTGACCACGTAGTGTTCAGGTACAGTATCTGTTTGTGCAACTATTCTCGTAGGTATATATGGTCCATCACGTATCCTGTCCAAATAGTCAGGATCCATAGCCTCCAGGTACATCAGCATCTTTACCTTCCATGTTGGATATTCAGTTTTCTCCAGGATGGGAATTTTCATGCTTTCATACTTTGTCGAAATCTTAGATCGTGTCTGATTTAAATTTAAATCAGTTTGCTTTGATACCAATTGTTGCCCAGTAAATAACAATTGTAGAAGGGGGGTTGAATACAATTGTATAAGATTCTCGACTTAATAAAATATAGATCACAAATATGAAAGAATAATAACAGCTTTATTAAATCTGATATAAAACTGTTACAAACTCTCTCAAGAAATTTTGATGTTCTTGAGAGCTTCTAGGTTACAATATACTCGTGTATGCAATTGATTAATTAAAATCAAAACCTAAACTGTGTTTATATACTACACAGCTTCTCTATCGATTACAAGATAAGTCCAAATCAATTACCAACTATATTGAAACATATCCTAACCGACAGCTTCATTCCTATAAACTAGGAACCGACAAAATAAACTTCCTTCTTTAACTAGACTCCATAAATAACTCGAAGTTGTAATCCTGGTCAGCTTCCAGTCCTGATGATCAATCCTGATCATAGTCCTGATAGTAATCCTGATAGCAATCCTGATACTGACGCTTGAGCAAATACTGATGACGTTAGCAATCCTGGTCAGTTGAGTCTAGATCCTGACGATCATTGAATCATGATCTAACAGATTTCACTTGCCTCTTTCATCGAAAGCAATTATTTTTTGGGTTTCTGACTTATCAGAACTAAAGATATTTTACAATAAACTCCCAGGTCTTGATTTCAAAGAACTATACTCGATAATCGAGGTTAGTTGACAATGGTCAACCCACATTGTGACCTACTTCCAATATTATTCCGGAAGTAAGAATATTGTTTATAAAAACCTATCAACAAGCATATGCTTGGGGAACTTGGAGTAACATCCGTTCCAGTTATAGATAGGATTCTGCGGGGAACCAGAAAGCGGATAGTGTAAGTGACCGAGTAACTCACGGTCCATCTAAGTATGGCCTTGATGTCTCCATGAATACGTAAGAGGCTGGGTTGACACTGGTCCAGTGCTAATGAAATTAGCTAGCGGAAGTGGCCAAACAAAGCGTGGTCTAGCTAGATATGGCCTTGATTTAACCATGAGTACGTAAGAGGCTGGGTTGACACCGGTACAATCAAATTAAAAGCCCGTATGCGACTAAGGGTAATGATCTTCGGGATTCTCCATCTACTAGTAGAGAAGGTAAGCGGTTATACGACTGATCATCGTATACCGAAATGCGTGTCCCTGTATAGTTTCCCTTTTTCCAGTTGGAATTCAGTAATGCTTTGTTACTTTGGTCAGATACCGGTTACAGATATTGTTAATAATATTTTAACAAGTATTATACCTCATACAATACTTGAACTGTATGGTAATGTTTTGACGAAGAGATTGTTTTAAAACATCATTCTATATACGAATGAGATTTCAAAGCTTTCAAATGATATAAAAAGCTTACAGAGTTTATTTAAACTGCTTTATATTATTGCTGAGCTATATTGCTCACTCTTGCTTCTTTTATATATATCATGACACAACAGCTAAGGTAGATGTCCAAGACTTACCTCGCCGCTCGGAAGCACGTCAGGGACTTGCGGACGTTCCGTAGAGGAGTTGTTACAGCACCGCAGCTAGGAAGGCTGAGTTGGTTCGGAGTGCAGCTCTTGCCGCTCCGGTTTATTTATAAGTATGACTTATGTATATTAATGAACAAGAACAAACGTTTGCGCAGCCTTTATGGTTTTAAGTAGAAATCATATTGGTAGCAGGTATCTAGTGCAATTACTTTTGGGTTGTAATAACTTTACATTATGGATCATATGACTACTATTTATGTAACTTCGTTTCTGAGACTATAACTGGTGTGAGTATATATATTGTGGGGTCACATCGTGTGTTGATTTATTATTATGATTCAAGTATCAAGTGTTTAAGTTGGAAAAAGAGAATGTGACAACCTAGATCTCCGACCCTGGATCTGGGGGTATTACAGAAAGGGTTAAATATCAAATTGGTCACTGAAGTGGAGGCCATATATCAATTTCTTCATCAATTTTAACGGGGTCTCATTTAAATCACTTAAGTCATAATAAATATCAAACAGATACCTCTAAATGTGTGATCAAGAAGTAAAATAAATTTTTGTTGAGTTCTATACATTTTTCTTCAATGCCATCATAACCAAATGAAAAGTCATGAACTCTAGTATTTTAGATAATATATTTAGATTTTTTAAAATTTATTTAAAATTTATTTTTAATTAAATCAAAGAAAATAAATATAAAATCAAAACTAAATTTTAAATAAAATTTTAAAAATCTGAATATATTATCTAAAATACTAGAATACATAACTTTTCATTTGGTTATGGTGGCATTGAAGAAAACTGTATAGAACTCAATAAAAAATTATTTTACTTCTTGATCACATATTTAGCGATATATGTTTGATATTTATTATGAGTTAAGTGATTTAATTGAGACCCCGTTAAAATTGATGAAGAAATTGATATATGACCTCCACTTTAGTGACTAATTTGATATTTAACCCATTACAGAAATGGTATCAGAGCGTATAGTTATAAATCTCAGAAACGATAGGGTGTTAAAAATAATAAATGCAACTATAATAATAATAATGAGAACTCCCATCGAGTTCGTGGTTGGGCTACCGGATGTAGCACTGACCGTTAAAACTCGCAATGAAACTTTTTAACTCCACAATAGTAACGTAACTTTCGTCTGTACGGGTATTCGCGGCCCAGGAGGCTGACGAGTTTACGGCCCAGCATGATGCTGCTCTGCTGGCGGCCGAGGAGGACCCCATGGAGGATTCAGAGGACCCGAACGAGGATCCGGAGGAGGACCCTATGATAGTGTCTGACTTTCCTGCCTCCCTCACTACTACTGATGGAGAGTCGACTGAGGATGATGATTCCACTGGTACCACTGAGGACGATGAGACTTCAGAGGACGGCTTTGGCTGGAGAGACATTGAGATGCATCCTCTACCCACAGTGAGAGCCCATACCCCTCCTATGCCCCCACTGAGCCCGTTACCATCTGATGATGACTATAACCTCGCCCCTGAGAGATATGAGGAGGACCAGGCCATGATTGACCCAGACACACCACCTCCCTCACCTACCGGAGTGCTCTTTATTATCCATGATTGGATGATAGGCCGACTTACCACTGACTTGGCAGCAACGGAGGCTAGAGTCGATGAGCTTAGGAAGTAGTTGGCCGTAGTGAGAGAGACCCGTCGTTCCGATAAGGACGGGATGAGGTTTACAACCCCTGGTGGGCTAAGGAGTGAGATGACCGACATCGAGGTACGAGCTCGAGTTAGCATGAGGTGCCTAGCTGTTACTACTGAGGGACTAGTGTCCTGTCAGGCTACAAAGTTGATTTGGACAGATGCCATAGCGCGCGTAAGGAGCCTGACCTACCCGACGGAGGAGCCTTGATAGATGACAGATAGCTTAGTTTTCTAAAATCGGACGACCGTTAGTAGTGCCAATTTTGTGGGATGATTCTGATGTACAGCAGTATCCCTTCTGGGTTAGAGATAGGCTGGCCAGACTGACTTTTGTGGATGGTGACTAGATGACTTGTAGTACTTTTGCTTTTGACCGTTATTCGGATTATGTAGTTCAACGATCTATTCGCTTTTGTTGAAAAACTTTGACTTTCAGTATCCCGTGACTTTATGTCACTTATGTATATATTCGTGCATTTCAGTTCTTAAAAATAAATTAATTTTATATTAATTTTATTATATTAATTTTAGATATTTAAATTAGTAATATTATATTTTTAATATAATATTATTAATTTCAGGCATCCCTAAAATTAATAATATCATATCATTTAATTATTTATTTTGAGCGTCCCTAAAATGAAATAATCAAATTTTAAATTTTTTGGAACATGAGTGCTTAGGGCATAATTTGCATAAAATAGAGGATAGTAATAAATTATTATTAATATTTTTTTAAAGGAAATTGAGGCATCGAAATAATGTGAAATTCCTATAATCTTATAAGTAATTGTTAAAACATATATGGATACATGAAAATTACAAATGTATAAGTCTTAAATTTGATATATCCTGTTATTTCAACTGTTTTACAAAGTTATCAGTCTTGATATATATACATAGAACTGTAAAACCTTTGTTTTGACAAAAAAAAATTTTTGGATCTTCCAACTTCGAAAATGATTTCAAGAATTACTACTAGTGGACTAGACAGTTCTATTTACCCTGTTTTGAAAAAAGCAAATAATCACGATGAAAAATTTTCTTGTTTACATATCAGAACAATGCCACCCCGACGTATAGGAACACGAGCACGCCCTGCCAATTCTGCGGCCCAGAGGAGTGTTAATCAGGGAGGAATATGATAAAATTTTCATAATGAAGAAGAGGAAGACCCAGATTACAATGAGTTTGAGGAACAGAGTAATGAGGAAGAAGAACATGAGGATTATAATGAGTTCGATGATCAGGAGTATGATGAAGAGGAGTACGAAGGTACTCAGAACGAAGAGGACCCATGTAGAAACCCGATGGACCAATTCATGCACCTACTTAGGCAGAACTTGAACCACCACCCACCGCCACCACCACGAGGCCCCAATACTGCGGGGCAGAATGCTTTTAAGGCCTTCAAGTCCCTTAAGCCCCCGAAATTTCAGGGATCTGTTGATCTCGTTGAGGCAAGAGCTTGGTTGAAAGAAATGGAAAAATCATTTGATATCCTAGGCATTGAGGAAGCCCAAAATACCATCTTCGCCACCTACCTCATGAAGGGAGAGGCTAACTACTGGTGGGAAGCAAAGAGGAACCTAGAGACGAATGCCTGTAACAGCCCCAAATCCGGGGTCAGGGATTTAGGGTTGTCACAATCCATGTACTCCTTGCCTTACCTGTAATACTCACACCATTCATAATTTACCTGCTCATGACCCCACAACATATGTCTCACACACACACAGGTTAGAGTCTCAGAAACGACACAATACAACAATTGCGGAATAAATAACTTTTATTACAATACCCAAATGTCTTTTGAATCCGTTACTGATACAATTTCTAAGTATTGTTACATTACCAACTTAGCCTTCTGATGCTCACAATCCTCTTATACCATTCATGTCTATACATGAGTTGAATACCAAAAGCTGTAGCCTGATTCGATTGGTTCGTACTACTCTCGGGATCACTGCTAGAAACTGTTTACGGAAACGCCTTGCGAGGTATGTGCCGACCCATTGGCATCCTGCTTCGCTGCTATATAATATATATAAAACAATAGCAAGAGTGAGCGATAGCTCAGCAAGGAAATGAAAGTATGGCATAATTCTGCCTTTAACTCAACCCAGAATAAAGCGAGTATAAGACAATAATTTGTCAAAATATCTCGATACTGAAATTATATCCTTATCGGAATGTATTCCCAAAAACAGTACCATTATGGTACTTCAAATATCATTTCCATAATATTTCTGCAAACTTTCGATATTCAAACTATGAACAAAGTTCTAGTATAAAAGATGAGGTTTCAAAGGAAACCAAATATAACCTTTCCAAAAGTATCTGCTATGTAAGCAGAATATCAACACATATTTTAAAAGATGAAGTTATAAGGTGATTCAGTATAAACAACTCCCTTACCATAACCCATGTTATGTAAGGTATCCACAGAGTCATAACTCATAAATAAAAGATGAAGTTGCATGAATTTATTGTCACTTCATTTTTAAACACTTTCGACCCCCTGCCAACATGATTGGTTTTTCATCCCAATACATGTTGCAGGAATATCCAAAATGGATGATGAACTAATACTGGAGTTGCTACCGCGCCCGCTGTGCCTAACCTTGCTATGATCAGTAGCAGGTCGCACCGCTCAAATATGTTTTCTACATGTAGATGGAAGAATCACGACGGCCTGACATTGTCTACCGCCTTCCAGTGACCTCCCGGCCCATTTGGGGCCATAAAAGTTGGATGGGTCAATCGCAACTGGACCACTTACACCACTCCTAGTTCAGATAAAATCCATGACTCTGAAACGTAAAGGTCATCCTCCTTTCCCCAAGTGTAACACTTGTTGATACGACTCCACTAAGTAGTTATATCTAGGTTGGAAAGGAAGATTCCCCAATATTTCCCAAGCTAGGCTTGTTAATGGATATCGACTTGTTCCAGGAATTTACCCCTCGATCGTTGAGGTGGTAACACAATATTTGACTTGCAGCAATTACATAGCTTTGAGAAAATATCTGTCCCCTGACAGTTTTTGAGTTGAGAGTTTAAAAAGAGTAGCAGTCACTTAAATCAGGTTTCCCATATTTTTGATAGTTGAGCGAGCATTTAAATCCTCTTTAAAAGACAGATTTAAACGGAAAAACATTGTTTTAGGAACCTCTTTTTGATTGAAAAACACTTAATAACATTTATTAAACAAGTAAACCTTCAAATGAATATTCGACAATAATGTTCATCAAATAAACAATCCTCGAATGAATATTTAGAAATAATATTCATTAATAAATAATCCTCAAATGAATATTCAAAAATAATATTCATTAATAAATAATCCTCAAATGAATATTCAAAAATAATATTCATTAATAAATAATCCTCAAATGAATATTAAAAATAATATTTCTCAAATAAGTGAACCTCCAATGAATATTCGAAAATAATATCCTTTAAATAATTAAATCTCAAATGAATATTCAAAAGTAATATTCATTAATTAAATAAATCTCAAATGAATATAAACAATATTCTGTAAGTCGATAATCCTCAAATGTATATAAATAATATTCTGTAAGTCGATAATCCTCAAATGTATATAAATAATATTCCTTAAATAAAATAATTAACCCTCGAATAACAGTTACCCGATATCTTTATCGGAAAATAACCTTTAACATATACCGAAATATAATTACTTCTTATCTTAGAGAAAATCACCCGCCCTTATCCTAGGGCAAATATAAAATCCTGGCTTCTAACTAATATCCCATATCTAGCTTAGAAGCCCATAATCAAATCATTTTCAAATAATAACCTTCGAATGAGGTAATATTCAAATAACATTCCTCAAATCATTTCCAGGTAATTAATACTTTCTAGAAATATAATTAATGTTTAATAATAGCAGTCCTCAAAATAATTAGTACACTGCCGCTGGAATCCCTCCGGGTTTCTACGGCTATCTCCATATCTCAAATACTGACTCCCGGTCTAGAGTCGAAAACAAGAAGTATGCTCTTATCTCTAGAGCTACAAGGTACACCGGTTTATAACTACTTTATCTCAAAACTCATATATAAACCAAAATCAAACTCTATATATAACATGTATCGCAAAATTGTATAACTCCACACATGGCAAAAGCAGTAATATATAATCAATACTTCAAAGTATAGATTTATAAAACTTGCCACAATACTTGCAACAAAGATTTGGTATATAAATTGGGAATACACAAGTATTGAACATTGAAAAATATACCTACTCTGAATAATAGAGTAAGGTTTAGTAAACTTGCCTGATGATCGAGAAGTGATAGGGGTTCGCGACGATGCCGGACAATCTAGACAAAGTCAAACGAAAACACACGGTTAATTCCCTCGATAAACCACTTATAACTCAATGCTTAAACACGTAAGCGAAACACAACCAAGGCATTACTAGCTCGTTATAGGCTCATACTAAGTCCATGTTTAGTCGACAATTACTTCAGTCGTAGGTTTAGTCCGAAATCGATCCTCGAATACAAGTTATACTTAACCATTTTCAACATTGGTTCCTAAGTCATGCTCTTAAAGGTTTTCACTTGCGCAACCTCGGCTAACACATTTTTATAAAATCGGAAAATAATCTTTTGGACTCGAAACCTTCGTAAAAACCTTCGTAACTGCCCTTGACACTTCAATACAAAATTTCATATTTTAAAACAACTCTTAAGGGTCTCAAACATAGCCACAAAGTTGGTACATTTCTGCAATCTCATTCCTTGAACCACTTTCACTACAATGGTCATATCTCATAAACCGTAAATCGTAATGACATGATTATTGCGCTCACATAAACTAGAAACAAAGCTCTACACACTCATGTTCATAACTGAACCAAAAGAGGCAGTTAGGTTTTCTGATTCTAGGCAGTTTATAGAGTTACCGAAAATCGGGCATTACGACGGCTTAAAATCGAATAATCCTATTTTGTCACAACATAACCAAGCCACACCGGGCATACCATACATCTACAACCTCAACAAACAACCATCATACACCTCTAAGATCAGTGGGGAGGCTCAAATCCAACACCCATCATTTTACACATTCAAACAAATCCAAATAATCACTAAATCACTTAATCATGATATTAACTTTACATGAACATCAAAACCACTTTAAAACTCATATAAAACTCAAAGGGGCAGAGGTTTATACCTTCCTCCAAGCTTGCTTGCTGCTATATTCCTTATGTAACCTTAGATCCTTGCTTAATACAACCTTTGGAAGCCACAAACTCAATATCAAAAGCAACAAAGCAAAATACAAGTTACTATTCATCATCTTCTCCAACTGTTACTCACTGAAATCGAAGGGTAAATCACAGAGGTGAGGCGAGCGCTTACCATGGTTGCGTAGAGCTTCTCGAGAGCTTCGATTTGAGTGGTGGAACGCCAAAAACGGACCACGGAATCTCAAGTTATGATCATTTCTTTCTCTCCCATTTTTCTTTCTTCTTCTCTCCCGAAATTTCTCTTCCTTTTTCTTTTTCTTCTTATTTTGTTTAATTACTTGATATTTATCCAATGTGGTGAGTCATCACCCTTGGTCTCTTCTTGTCTTGACACTTGGCAAGCATGCATTGACTTGGAATAAAGTAGCTTTTCTGGTTCGTTTAATTTCGTAGAACGCTCGCAAGGTTTCTCGAGGGTTCTATCGAGGTATTTTACCGAAATCGTTCTCGATACTTCTAATTCATTTATCAAATCCATATCCATAGAATTTATAATTTAAATCCTTAAATATCCTCAAATAATAATTATTTAGTCCGTTTTTGGTGAAATTTCGGAGAAAACGAAAAATGCTATTTTTCCGATTCTGACAGCTTCTGCATTCTTTTATTTCCATCGTAGATCACTAATGCGACTTTGAAAGTTTATTATATCGTCCCGCATATAGGGTGGTCTGAAAAACTTTTAAATGAAGAGTTACTATTCATCAGTGGTTTTTCTATAATCCTTTGGATCAAAATCCGTTCCAATATTCCTGATCTATTTTCTCTTTACTCTTTGCACTTAGAAAACGTTCTAGTGATTTCTCGGGCGTACGCTATCTTGTTTACGGAGTTGTCGGATGTATTCCAGATATTGATTTGGATGACATAAAAATACTTTCCTTCCCTGGAGTATTGTATTCTTATCTTCCAGATTGATTGTTCTTATTTATATGTTCAGTCCATTCTTACTATTCTCAAAATGTTTGAAAACCGAAATTCATATTCATTTCATAACTTGATTCTCAAAGTCATTGCCACTATCCATATTTACATCAACATATAATAAAAGTTTTAATTCTACCCAAAATCTGGGGTCTTACAGTCTCCCCTCCTTAAAAGGATTACGTCCCGGAATCACTCTGAAAACAAATGGGGATATCTTTCTAGCATCTCGCTCTCTAGCTCCCAAGTTGATTCTTCCACATTATGATTCCTCCATACCACTCTGGCTAGTTTGATGACCTTGTTTCGGAGTACTTGTTCCTTTCGATCTATAATTTCCATTGGTTGCTCCACATAGGTCAAGTCTGGTTGTATGTCTACGTGCTCGTACTCTACATATGCCGGGCATCTATAGTATACTGACGTAGCATTGACACATGAACCCCGTTATGACCATTCTACAAGTTTGGGGGGGGGGTAAGGCTAGCTCGTAGGCCACCTTCCTGGCGCGTCTTAAATCTCAGATGGCCCAATGAATCTCGGGCTCTCTTCCCTTTCTTTTCAAATCTCATTAATTCTTTCCCTGGAGATACCTTTAGCATCACGAATCTCTAACCTCATATTCTCTATCTTGTTTGCACAGAAATACACCAGCATAAACTTGTTTGCCATTTATCAACTTGCCATTTAGCTTATCAGTAGCAGTACTATCTCTATACTCGCGGGCTTAGTCCGCATACTTTCTCTGTCTGTCTTGGTTGTCACTAGCCGCTTGTTGGTGAAATCTTTTGTCTTTCTAGTTTGTTGGACTAACTTGGGTGTTGTGTAAAATCTCATCTTTTAATTCCCGATCATTCGGAATCCATCTCTGTCTCATTTTAAAGTAAGGGTATCGGCCACCACATTGGCCTTCCCCGGATGGTAGTGTATCTCACAGTCATAATCCTAGGTCAATTCTAGCCATTTCTCCATCTCATGCTATCTACTATCATGGGTAACTCAAAGCCAATTCATTACATTCCATAAAATTTGTGGGTGCATTAGTCAACCCAAAATAACTTCGCTGAAAACTCGAAGTGTCTATTCCTAGTACGAATCGCAGTCTTGGGCATATCCTCTGATTTAACTTCCAACTGGTGATACCCAGTTCTTAAATAAATTGGAAATACACAGCGTTCTTCCGCTGATCAAACAATCATTTACAAGGGTACCTATTCTCCATGTCAAACTCATACAACTCTCGAGGTTCGATATATAATCTTGTACTAAAATCTTTCTCTCTTACAACAACACCGGGCTCTCCACGGTGGTACACTGGGTCTTATCATATCCTTATACAACAACCCTTGTAACTGAGTCACTAACTCTTTCATTCCCACTATACTCTGAATACTCGGTATTCATTCTCATGTCATCCCAATCGATATTTGGTAGCGCATTAAGATCTTGTAAAATCTACCAAAACCATTGTAGTTCCCTTTATACTTGGTATCTCTTTTCTTGGCGTCAACCATAAGAGCTAATTTAAGCCTCGTATTTCTGGCATAATAATTTCTTAGTCTGAACTATACTCAAGAATCTCTGAATCTGTCTCCATTCTTTATTTATTACTCTCTCTCCCTTACAATCAGTCTGGGCTCCATGGGGTGTCAACCAACCCATTCTTATTATAATATCAACTTCTCCCAACTTGAAAAGAATCAGGTCTATCAAAAGCGTCAACCTCATATTTCTAGTTCACAACCTAGATGTACCAGTCTTATGGGAAAATCCCTCGAATGGCTATTTCTACTTGTAATTATTCCCTTAGTGGCTCGGCCTTAAGGTTTAATTGTCATGCAACTTCTTGATATAGAACGATACATTAGCTCTGTCCAAACAGTATAGAAGGGTATTTGCTATTTAAAGGTCCTGATAGTGGGCTGCTTGTTGGAGGTAGCCCTGGTTGAAACCTACTGGCTTTCTTTTACTCTGTGCTCACAAACTCCGGAACAAACCTTGATAGTTTGGAAAACTTGGCCTCCTACTCGGCCACAGTCATGGTTTCTTGTTTTAACTCTTTAACTTTTGTTTTCATCCGGGTCTACATTTATTTCCGAAAATTATTCCTCTAAAAACAACACGCTGCACCTCTCCCAAGTCACAATACCAGCTCCCTCTGACTCCATCGTCAGTACTTATCTTGCTAACCCAGAGGTAGTGTCCATTCGTAAACAACTCCTCCAAAATCTCAATCTCACTATAGGGCATCTATCTAACACCGTTGTCACTGGAGTTCACGGCACACCGCTATTTCTTTTACATATATCGATTGACACGCTTTCCATTATCATAATATCATTGGGAGAATAAACCAATTTCATTGATATGTCACTAACATTCCATTCGTCTTAGGGATTCGCTCCTGACATAGGCGATTTCGTCGCGAATCTAATTCCTATCAGCGAATTTTGACTTATTTGACCTGGTTGGCCTCCCCTTGAAATTCAATAAGGATAACAAAAATTATGGGGCCTTGAAAAGACAGCTCCCATATCAAGGAAAACGTCACACACTGGTGATCATAAGGTTATGAGTTTTAAGATAACCTTATGGGAGGTAAAAGAATTTACAGAGAGATCAACATGATCCTAAGAACTCAGCGTTGTGTGCCTCGATTGAGACATTACTAAAGGTAATTAGCCTTCTTGTATTTCACAACTTACAAGTGATGGCGTCCCATCAGACTTCTATCACATAGACAGATAGTCCTTGTAGCCCCTATAAGTATAGGGTTGTTCGTCTCAGTGGAAGTTGAAAAGTATGAAAGCAATTCGATATCAATTTAATGATTATCGTCTTTCGACAATATTTCTTAAAGGAACACCTTGGATTAAAACTGAACAGATTCCAAAGGTGCGGTTTCCAAAGAAAATACAAAGAAAAGAATAACCAAGAAGATACTGGTACTTAACAAGCAAGGGTTATTCATTATTTGAAGAAAAGTGGAAGCTTGAATATCATCATTTGACAGGGCTTTGAAAAACTTGAAAGTAGGCATCGTGACAGCCTCTAACACAATTGAAATTAAATATGATTTAACACAAGTGTTATAAAATAACTTCGAAGAGGGAATATACCCTTTATCAGAATTCTTTCTTGGAGAGAGGTCAAGATAGATCATAGGTTGGGGAGGTACCCCACATAATTTTCAAATGGGGAGGGTACTACCAAAGTCTCTACGGATGCCTTTTATGTCGGCTCTTCTTATGGATAATCGTTCAATTCCAAAGCTTTTCTTTTCCACGCACCCTAAGGTGTTCGATACTTACGTCATTGCCGACTTATAATAGTCGCTAAGAATTCAACCATAAACATTTGCAATCGCAGGGAGTTCTATTCGACTAGGCGCAACATCTCAAGTAAGCGTTCTGTTCTATAAGAAGACTTCGATACCGTTGTCGCCCATAGCAACGACGAATTCCATATGTCGATTGGGCGATACTCCGGAAGATCGTTAGAAACTACAAGCTTAAATTCGGTCTCTATTTCAATCATCCTTATACCCAATATTCCTTCTCCCATATCAATCCCGTGTGCTACATAAGCTTAACACTTTTGGCACAATAGCCTTTTCATTTAAGTCAATCCCGGAATTTCTCAGTCCGTCTTGGTCCTTAAATACATTTCGCATTTACCGTTCAATCTCAACTTCACCATTTTATCTCTACAATCAATTGTAGCAATCAAGGTCTGTCCACCAGCCCATATAGCGGCCATCTTACCCAATCCACAGGGTTCGCTCTAGTTTCCACTCTCTTTGGTGACATCCTCTGGTAATCAGAAAGACAAGGTTTGCCAAAATTTGTTGAATTTCTTATCAATCTATTTACCTACTAGTAATGCTCGGATCTGATTTCCGACCTTTCGGTTCTATCCTCATAATTCCTTCCCAGTTTCCTGAGGGTGATAAATCTCGTTCTCGATTCCGTCTTAGCGTGCTTGTCTTACCATAACATTTACATGGTACATATACCCAAAATTCTCCTTGAGATAATAAAATCCCTCAATGATATAATAGACACTATTTCCCGTGGAATCGCTGGTCGTGGGGGTTTGAAATCTCATAGCCCAAAACAATTCCTTACATTATTCTAGGCAACTAAGTACCCTTAATCGTTCGTGAAAATCTGAACATCTTGGTTCTTACGTATGCCGCCTCCTTATGGGCAGCTATAACCGATCACGAGTAACAGGTTTTGTTCAAGTCGAATCAATCCACTCATACTGGCTATACTGCCTCTACCTCTTCTGCTTTGGAGACTCTACTCCATTTTCTTTGTCATATTTCATGATGAATCATAACGATCCTAAACTCTCGTATCGGCACTTATTTGACCTCTAAAGGTTCGTCCGGTCCTATTATACGACCTCAAGTAACATACTACGTCTTTATCAATCAACACGTCCTCTACAAGATTCTTTCCTTGACCCACTATGGGGTCTTCCTCTAGATCCTCCTATGGATCTCCCTTTATCGGGTCTCCGTCCATTTCAAGGAACGCATCATCAATTGCCTACTCGAAGGCCTCGGGATCTGGTATCTCGGAGTCCCATCCATCTATAACTCATACGAATCGAGGTGACTAACCATGAAGTCCTAAGTACGGTTTCCCAAAAGAAGTCCCCTCTCGGGCTTTATCTTAAACAGCCAGGGTCATGTCCTCTAACCCGACTACGAACTCAATTTGAGCTCTAAATGTCCTTATCATTATTAAGGGTATTGTAAGACTCGATCTCCTATCGTTTCTGAGGACTGTAACCTAACGCTCTGATACCATCTCTGTAACAGCCCCAAATCCGGGGTCAGGGATTTAGGGTTGTCACAATCCATGTACTCCTTGCCTTACCTGTAATACTCACACCATTCATAATTTACCTGCTCATGACCCCACAACATATGTCTCACACACACACAGGTTAGAGTCTCAGAAACGACACAATACAACAATTGCGGAATAAATAACTTTTATTACAATACCCAAATGTCTTTTGAATCCGTTACTGATACAATTTCTAAGTATTGTTACATTACCAACTTAGCCTTCTGATGCTCACAATCCTCTTATACCATTCATGTCTATACATGAGTTGAATACCAAAAGCTGTAGCCTGATTCGATTGGTTCGTACTACTCTCGGGATCACTGCTAGAAACTGTTTACGGAAACGCCTTGCGAGGTATGTGCCGACCCATTGGCATCCTGCTTCGCTGCTATATAATATATATAAAACAATAGCAAGAGTGAGCGATAGCTCAGCAAGGAAATGAAAGTATGGCATAATTCTGCCTTTAACTCAACCCAGAATAAAGCGAGTATAAGACAATAATTTGTCAAAATATCTCGATACTGAAATTATATCCTTATCGGAATGTATTCCCAAAAACAGTACCATTATGGTACTTCAAATATCATTTCCATAATATTTCTGCAAACTTTCGATATTCAAACTATGAACAAAGTTCTAGTATAAAAGATGAGGTTTCAAAGGAAACCAAATATAACCTTTCCAAAAGTATCTGCTATGTAAGCAGAATATCAACACATATTTTAAAAGATGAAGTTATAAGGTGATTCAGTATAAACAACTCCCTTACCATAACCCATGTTATGTAAGGTATCCACAGAGTCATAACTCATAAATAAAAGATGAAGTTGCATGAATTTATTGTCACTTCATTTTCAAACACTTTCGACCCCCTGCCAACATGATTGGTTTTTCATCCCAATACATGTTGCAGGAATATCCAAAATGGATGATGAACTAATACTGGAGTTGCTACCGCGCCCGCTGTGCCTAACCTTGCTATGATCAGTAGCAGGTCGCACCGCTCAAATATGTTTTCTACATGTAGATGGAAGAATCACGACGGCCTGACATTGTCTACCGCCTTCCAGTGACCTCCCGGCCCATTTGGGGCCATAAAAGTTGGATGGGTCAATCGCAACTGGACCACTTACACCACTCCTAGTTCAGATGAAATCCATGACTCTGAAATGTAAAGGTCATCCTCCTTTCCCCAAGTGTAACACTTGTTGATACGACTCCACTAAGTAGTTATATCTAGGTTGGAAAGGAAGATTCCCCAATATTTCCCAAGCTAGGCTTGTTAATGGATATCGACTTGTTCCAGGAATTTACCCCTCGATCGTTGAGGTGGTAACACAATATTTGACTTGCAGCAATTACATAGCTTTGAGAAAATATCTGTCCCCTGACAGTTTTTGAGTTGAGAGTTTAAAAAGAGTAGCAGTCACTTAAATCAGGTTTCCCATATTTTTGATAGTTGAGCGAGCATTTAAATCCTCTTTAAAAGACAGATTTAAACGGAAAAACATTGTTTTAGGAACCTCTTTTTGATTGGAAAACACTTAATAACATTTATTAAACAAGTAAACCTTCAAATGAATATTCGACAATAATGTTCATCAAATAAACAATCCTCGAATGAATATTTAGAAATAATATTCATTAATAAATAATCCTCAAATGAATATTCAAAAATAATATTCATTAATAAATAATCCTCAAATGAATATTCAAAAATAATATTCATTAATAAATAATCCTCAAATGAATATTAAAAATAATATTTCTCAAATAAGTGAACCTCCAATGAATATTCGAAAATAATATCCTTTAAATAATTAAATCTCAAATGAATATTCAAAAGTAATATTCATTAATTAAATAAATCTCAAATGAATATAAACAATATTCTGTAAGTCGATAATCCTCAAATGTATATAAATAATATTCTGTAAGTCGATAATCCTCAAATGTATATAAATAATATTCCTTAAATAAAATAATTAACCCTCGAATAACAGTTACCCGATATCTTTATCGGAAAATAACCTTTAACATATACCGAAATATAATTACTTCTTATCTTAGAGAAAATCACCCGCCCTTATCCTAGGGCAAATATAAAATCCTGGCTTCTAACTAATATCCCATATCTAGCTTAGAAGCCCATAATCAAATCATTTTCAAATAATAACCTTCGAATGAGGTAATATTCAAATAACATTCCTCAAATCATTTCCAGGTAATTAATACTTTCTAGAAATATAATTAATGTTTAATAATAGCAGTCCTCAAAATAATTAGTACACTGCCGCTGGAATCCCTCCGGGTTTCTACGGCTATCTCCATATCTCAAATACTGACTCCCGGTCTAGAGTCGAAAACAAGAAGTATGCTCTTATCTCTAGAGCTACAAGGTACACCGGTTTATAACTACTTTATCTCAAAACTCATATATAAACCAAAATCAAACTCTATATATAACATGTATCGCAAAATTGTATAACTCCACACATGGCAAAAGCAGTAATATATAATCAATACTTCAAAGTATAGATTTATAAAACTTGCCACAATACTTGCAACAAAGATTTGGTATATAAATTGGGAATACACAAGTATTGAACATTGGAAAATATACCTACTCTGAATAATAGAGTAAGGTTTAGTAAACTTGCCTGATGATCGAGAAGTGATAGGGGTTCGCGACGATGCCGGACAATCTAGACAAAGTCAAACGAAAACACACGGTTAATTCCCTCGATAAACCACTTATAACTCAATGCTTAAACACGTAAGCGAAACACAACCAAGGCATTACTATCTCGTTATAGGCTCATACTAAGTCCATGTTTAGTCGACAATTACTTCAGTCGTAGGTTTAGTCCGAAATCGATCCTCGAATACAAGTTATACTTAACCATTTTCAACATTGGTTCCTAAGTCATGCTCTTAAAGGTTTTCACTTGCGCAACCTCGGCTAACACATTTTTATAAAATCGGAAAATAATCTTTTGGACTCGAAACCTTCGTAAAAACCTTCGTAACTGCCCTTGACACTTCAATACAAAATTTCATATTTTAAAACAACTCTTAAGGGTCTCAAACATAGCCACAAAGTTGGTACATTTCTGCAATCTCATTCCTTGAACCACTTTCACTACAATGGTCATATCTCATAAACCGTAAATCGTAATGACATGATTCTTGCGCTCACATAAACTAGAAACAAAGCTCTACACACTCATGTTCATAACTGAACCAAAAGAGGCAGTTAGGTTTTCTGATTCTAGGCAGTTTATAGAGTTACCGAAAATCGGGCATTACGACGGCTTAAAATCGAATAATCCTATTTTGTCACAACATAACCAAGCCACACCGGGCATACCATACATCTACAACCTCAACAAACAACCATCATACACCTCTAAGATCAGTGGGGAGGCTCAAATCCAACACCCATCATTTTACACATTCAAACAAATCCAAATAATCACTAAATCACTTAATCATGATATTAACTTTACATGAACATCAAAACCACTTTAAAACTCATATAAAACTCAAAGGGGCAGAGGTTTATACCTTCCTCCAAGCTTGCTTGCTGCTATATTCCTTATGCAACCTTAGATCCTTGCTTAATACAACCTTTGGAAGCCACAAACTCAATATCAAAAGCAACAAAGCAAAATACAAGTTACTATTCATCATCTTCTCCAACTGTTACTCACTGAAATCGACGGGTAAATCACAGAGGTGAAGCGAGCTTCTCGAGAGCTTCGATTTGAGTGGTGGAACGCCAAAAACGGACCACGGAATCTCAAGTTATGATCATTTCTTTCTCTCCCATTTTTCTTTCTTCTTCTCTCCCGAAATTTCTCTTCCTTTTTCATTTTCTTCTTATTTTGTTTAATTACTTGATATTTATCCAATGTGGTGAGTCATCACCCTTGGTCTCTTCTTGTCTTGACACTTGGCAAGCATGCATTGACTTGGAATAAAGTAGCTTTTCTGGTTCGTTTAATTTCGTAGAACGCTCGCAAGGTTTCTCGAGGGTTCTATCGAGGTATTTTACCGAAATCGTTCTCGATACTTCTAATTCATTTATCAAATCCATATCCATAGAATTTATAATTTAAATCCTTAAATATCCTCAAATAATAATTATTTAGTCCGTTTTTGGTGAAATTTCGGAGAAAACGAAAAATGCTATTTTTCCGATTCTGACAGCTTCTGCATTCTTTTATTTCCATCGTAGATCACTAATGCGACTTTGAAAGTTTATTATATCGTCCCGCATATAGGGTGGTCTGAAAAACTTTTAAATGAAGAGTTACTATTCATCAGTGGTTTTTCTATAATCCTTTGGATCAAAATCCGTTCCAATATTCCTGATCTATTTTCTCTTTACTCTTTGCACTTAGAAAACGTTCTAGTGATTTCTCGGGCGTACGCTATCTTGTTTACGGAGTTGTCGGATGTATTCCAGATATTGATTTGGATGACATAAAAATACTTTCCTTCCCTGGAGTATTGTATTCTTATCTTCCAGATTGATTGTTCTTATTTATATGTTCAGTCCATTCTTACTATTCTCAAAATGTTTGAAAACCGAAATTCATATTCATTTCATAACTTGATTCTCAAAGTCATTGCCACTATCCATATTTACATCAACATATAATAAAAGTTTTAATTCTACCCAAAATCTGGGGTCTTACAATGCCCTTATCACCTGGGCAAGATTTACCAATTTATTTCTGGAGAAGTATTTCCCCGTGTTCATGGAAACACAGATGGAGCGAAAGTGTTAGGAATTAAAACATGATAACATGACTGTGGCAGAATATGAAGCCAAGTTTACCGAACTATCTAGGTTTGTACCGGAATTTGTCAATACATATTTGAAGAGATCAAGGAGGTTTCAGCAAGGATTAAAGCAATGGATTCAGAATAGAGTTGCCGTGTTGGAATTAACGGAATATGCCTCACTAGTGCAAAAGGCAACCATCATGGAATCAGGCAGTGAACAGAGTCAGAAAAAAAAGGAGGAGAAGAAGAAAAAGTTTGGTAGTCAGGGAGGGAGCTCTGCGAGCGGGAGTTTCCCAGCAAAGACATTCAGAGGGAGAAGGTCCTAGCCAGTAAAGAGTTTAGGATTCAGAAGGACAGAGAACACGAGTCTAGGTCAGGGCGGCAGACAGACCGGGGTATCTCATTTTAGCCAATCCCGACCGCCTCTGCCACATTGTAAGACTTGTGGAAGGAAACACACTAGAATCTGTGCCCTGGGTACAGTAAACTGTTACAAGTGTAACCGTCCGGGACATTATTCTAACACTTGCCCCCAGAACAATATGACTTGCTTCCAATGTGGAAAGACTGGACACCTGAGGAAAGACTGCAAGAGTGCAAAACCAGCCGCATCAGGCATGAGTAGGGCAACTTCCAACAAGCCCCAAACTGCTAGGACTTTTAACATGACTGCTAAGGATGCCGTGAGAGACACGGATGTGATAGCAGGTACCCTTCTACTTAATACCGTAAATGCAAATGTTTTATTTGATTCGGGAGCTACTAAGTCTTTTATTTCTAGAGATTTGGCGAGTAAGTTAAAACTTAGAGCGGAACCATTAAAAGATGTGTTAAGGGTAGAGATAGCAAATCGGGAAGTAATCCCAGTTAGTCAGGTACACCCAGGCTGTAATCTAGAAATAGAAGGTCAAAAATTTCATGTAGACTTAATCCCATTTAAATTAGGGGAATTTGATGTTATCTTGGGAATGGACTAGTTGTCGAGCAATGGCGCTCAGATTGATTGTGAAAGAAAGAAAATTAAGTTGAAAGTACCCGGAGGGCGGGAAGTCGTGTTCAAGGGACAATGACAGACCCGTAAGTTCTTGACCATGACCCAGACTAAGAGGTTGTTGCGGCATGGGTGTGAGGCTTATTTAGCCTATGTGATAGACACGAAACGAGAAGTACCTAGTATACAGGATATCCCTGTTTTCAATGAATTCGAGGATGTATTTCCAGCAGATCTCCCAGGGTTACCACCCGATAAAGAAATAGAGTTTGCCATAGAATTAGCTCCAGGGACGGCACCAGTTTCGAAGGCCCCGTACCGACTAGCTCCAATCGAGATGAAGGAAGTAGCCGCTCAATTGCAGGAATTGTTAGAGAAAGGAATGATAAGACCAAGTTTGTCACCGTGGGGTGCACTAGTGTTATTTGTGAAGAAAAAGGACGACATCATGAGGTTGTGCATAGACTATCGAGAAATGAATAATCTAACTATTAAGAATAGATACCCCCTGCCAAGGAGGATCGATGATTTGTTCGATCATCTAAAGGATGCAGTTCATTTCTCAAAGATTGATTTGAGAACTGGATACCACCAATTGAAGATTAAACCTGAGGATATACCCAAGATTGGGTTTCGCACTAGGTATGGACACTACGAGTTTTTAGTAATGTCATTTGGGCTAACGAATGACCCTGCAACTTTCATGGACTTGATGAATCGAGTTTTCAAGAAGTATTTGGATAAGTGTGTCATAGTTTTCATCGACGATATTTTGGTTTACCCAAAGACAGAGAAAGAACATGCAGAATATTTGAGGATAGTGTTGGAAGCACTGAGAAAGGAAAAGTTGTATGCCAAATTCTCAAAGTGCGAGTTTTTGTTAGTATTTGTGCCCTATACACAATACTATAATGTCCTTAGGGAAGACATTTTGATTATTAATAAATATGTTCTATGGATTTTCTTTCAATTATTTATTATGTCTTTATTAACTGCGATATAAATATTAGAATAATAAATGTTCTTGGAATATAATCATGAATTCTACATCTCTAAGTACGGGACTTAGAAATGAGATTATATGAGTAGTGTTTATAATCCTAAAAGATCCCTAGTCGAGTATTATTATTTGAGGACAATAATAATGCATTAAGACTAGTATGTTTGTTGATTGATGACCACATCTCATTGGTCATAAGTATGGTGATACTAAAGTCAAAGACATAAGTGCATGTTAGCAGAACGTGGCACTGGATAGATGTAACGCCTTAGAATTTTTTACTATTATTACCAATATGTGAATACGATTAATTTTATATGTGCGTGATGATTGTTTAATAGGCTCTTTGTGCTAATTAGAGTAGTCTTAAATTTATTTTGTTAAAAAGAGCTATTTAAAATTATTTTACATTTATTGCTAGTAATAGCAATTGAGATTTTATTCTTGATATTTTATTTAGCAATGATGATCTTGGTATAATGTGATTTATGTGTAAGCTCATATCTTAGTTATACTTATTTGAGATAAAAATATTTCTATGATATAGTCCTATTATTTTGAAATTTCTTTATGTGCCATTAGGGGTGAGCAGAACCGAACCAGAACCGAAGAACCGAAAAACCGAACCGAATAGTATAATTTCGGTTCGGTTCGGTTCTAATTTTCTGAAAATTCGGTTTTTTCGGTCCGGACCGAATAAACCAAAATAAATATCGGTTCGGTTCGGTTCGGTTCTTTCAAAAAAAATTCGGTCTGAACCGAATAGACCGAATTTTTTTTATTTTTTATTTATATAATTTTTATAGATATAATATATTAATTTTATATGTATGTATATATTCAAAATTTTGCATGGCTTATTTTTGGTTTGAGATTTGAAGTTTGAACTATTATATTTACATTTCATACTTGTATTTCATTAGCTAATATTTTTATTTTTAGAAAATCATATTTTTTGGTTTTTTTTTAAATAAAAATTTTTTATTTGAAAAAATTTCGGTTCTTTTATGAAAGAACCGAACCGAATAGTATTATTTCGGTTCGGTTCGGTTCCGGTCCAAAATACAATTTCGGTTCGGTTCGGTCCGGAAAAAAATGATAATTCGGTGCCATAATTGTTACGTGCTTAAAATGTGAATTATGTGCCTGGTGAATAATTAGTTAATTGTGAATGTGGTTTCTAAATTTTATTTAAGTGCTCTAAGAATTTATTTGGGTCATAAAATATTTATATTAAATTTAGAGAATGCTTTAATTATTTAATTAATAGCATAAAATATTTCTTAGCATTATTTTATTTCTATTTTAGTTTTAAACTCATGATTTAAATTTTATAATCACTTATTTATTTTAATTAATTATTTTGAGGGATGCTACACCTTTTAGATTTTCAATGGGTAATTTATTTATTTACCTAGGGAGTAATAAAATTTTATTTAAAATTGTTTTTGAGATAAAAAGGCATTTTATTTGATTATTTCTATGTAAATGCAATTTTATTTATCTAATCTATAAAAGTTATTTGTAGAATAATATTTCTACTTGATCTAGAAGTGGGATTATGAATTTACACCATAGTCCTTGATTTTATCATTTAAGCATTTTTATTAGTTGGACAATTTTGTAATTTTATGATTAATTCTAGAAGTATTTAATAGATAACATTACTTTGTTTTCATTTCATTTTTACACTCACCAAAACCCACCCCACCCCACCCCACTTCTCTCTCACGCTCTCATCTCTCTCTCCCGAGGCTCTCTTCTTCCCTAACATTCTCCATTGTTCTTCATCTTTCTACAAATTAAACCCACCAAAACTTGTGATTCTCTTATCCAAATTTCAAGTGTCAGTAACCAAAACACTCCTTTCTCAAATCTCTACAACCCTCTTGTGTTAATTTCGAGTTTTATTTAACTTTTCAATTTGGGTATTTTCGGATCTTGAGGGTTTTATGAATAAAACTTGCATGCAATGGTCGATTGTAAGTATTAGGGGTCATTCTCGGTGAGACCCATCATTTTTGGGCTCATCCGAGAAGTAACCCGACCATGGGCAATGATCCTTGTGAGCCATGGTCTTGATTTTGTGTTTACAAGTTGAACTCAAATATATTTTGCTTAATTGAGTGATATTAATTGATGCATGTCACTAATTTTGTGATCTATGATGATTTTGATTAAAGTTTGATAGTGGGTTTTGAGTATTGTTACAATATAGTTATGTTTGATGATGGGTAAGTAATAACTAAGTGTTTAAGTGCTTGCATGTTATTTATTTTGTGAAATCTTGATGAATTAGTGATAGATTGTTAATGGGTTACATTCAATCTTGAATAAAAGTTGAATGTGATAAGAAAAGTGATGTATGTTGGTTATTTGATCTTGTATGTTAATTTATGGTAAGATTTTATTATTAGTAATGTTAGTTTTAGTAATTTAATTGTTATTGAAACATAATTTCTTGGTGATGTGATTTTTGGATTGGAAGATGGGAGTTAAGGTGGAAAGGAGTTTTTAAAAAGAGAGAAGAGGGTGAGGGAGAGAGGGACGAGAGAGAAAGATGGTGAGAGAGAGATTGGGAGAAGCCGAGAGGAAGAGATTGAGAGAGATAGAGGGAGAGCCGAGAGAGAGATGGAGGGAGGATGGGAAGGATTTGAGTTTAAAAATTGTGAGTATGTGTACTTTCAAAATGTGTTTTTGGGTGTGTGTGTTACTTTAAAATGTGATTTTGGTGTGAGTTGTTCAAAAACATGATTTTCTAAAGGTGTGAGTGTGTTATTCAAAAAAAAAGATTTTGTGAGTGTGATTTAAAATACGATTTAAAAATGCGTGTGTGCGTAGTCTTTTAAAATGTGTTCACTATGTGTTCTTTCAAGATTGTGTTCTTATGTGTGTGTTAAGTTTTCAAAAATGTGTTCTTATGCATGGGATGGTTAATGTAGTTATACCAAGAGTGTGAGGTGTGTGTGTATGTTGCTTGTGTGAGTGTGCAATGGTGTGGTTAGTGTGACGCCCTCCAGACCCGGGGCACAGGTCTGGGGAGTCACTCGACCAACGAAACACAATATACCTGTATATCACACATGCATAATAATATAATAACATAAAACACCCCTTAACCAAGACCGCATCCAGATTATGGCATTGAACAAGCTTCTAAGTCATTATAATTACAAACCAGTTTCAGAGTTATTACACAATCTTAAAGTCAAAGCTAGACATCTAGTCTAACTATCAAAATAAACAACTACCCTGCCAATGACAACCACTCTTGGTGATCTCCTAGCTGCTGGAGAACTATCGCTCGCGCCGTGTCTGCTCATATTCTCGCTTAACTGGAATAGGGTTAGAAACAAAACAAGTATGAGCCACAAGTGCTCATCAAGCATAATATATATCAATCTCAGTTCCATAATGAAAGGAATGATTACAGTTATCTGAATCAACAATATACAAGTCAAGCATATGCTTTTAACAAACTTTATTGAAGAAAGAGGGATTAGAATTGGACTTCTAGATTTTTCAAATAAAAAGGTTGAGCTGCTGATCAGTCACGCATCAACCCCGAACTAGCTTATAGCAAAGTCCTCCACTAGGATCCATGGCCATCTGGGCCTTAAGTTAATACGACCATAAATATGGCCCGACCATTACTGGTCTCATTTTAAAACATGACAATTCTATCACAGAGTATAAGCAATAACATGCATAACAAGATAAGTACACAATGACAGGGTGCAATAGTTGCAAAAGAGCTTCAACTGCTCAATATCAAATGAAGTTCGAGAAATAGATTTGAAACGATTTCAATGGTACGTAAGTACACAATGACAAGGTACAATAGTTGCAAAAGAGCTTCAACTGCTCAATATCGAAGGAAGTTCGAGAAATAGATTCGAAACGGTTTCAACGGTACATAAGTACACTTTTAAGAAAGTCAACAATGATTATAGTCAACACAAGTGAATTGATATGAAGATTTCTTATATTCAACACGATTGTGGATTTAATCAAGAATTTAGGAATATTCAAGGAAATAACATCAGTTGCTCAAATACGGGGTGAAGATCGAATAATCTGAATCGTTCTGATGGTAACATACATGAAATCATTAAGAACAATAACAATTGAATCAACAAGTAAAGGCACAGATACTTGCCTGGTCTAAGTAGCTGACGGAATTCTACCACGCTTACTCTACCTTCTCCTTTCCCTTGCTCCGAGAACTCCGTTCTATAATAAACAACTCATTACAGTAAGTCTAACTATCCTCGTTCTATCCTCGATATACACTCATACCCATTTTCAAATTTAAACAAGTAATCGGGTTCCTATCGGGTGCCCGATCTAATTTACGGTAATTAAAACTCAGACATTAGCCCTCGCACGGGCATTTACGGACTATAAAACACATTATTCAACTCATATAAATCATATAGCACTTATAAATAGTTTTAGAACAATATTCGAGGCTTATTTGAATTTAAATAAGTCACAAACAATTTTTAAATCAAAAATCGGATTTTTAAATCCCAATATAAACATTTTAAAAAAATTAAATCAATTAATAAAAATTAATTGACACTTTTAAAACACTCACACTATTTTTAAATAATTAAATCAAGCTAGAAAATAATTAAACTTAATTTTAAATTAATTAAATCTAATTAATAATTAATTATTAAGAATTAACTGATTAAAAGAATTAATCAATCAATTAAATAAATTAATTAATAATTAAAAATAATTAAAATAATTAAATTTAATCAGTTTTCGAATTTAAATAAATAAATATAATTTTTCAGAATTTTCTGAATTTAAAATTGTATTTTTAAAATAAAAATACGATTTTTATAAATATTTAAACTATTTTCGAGTTATTTTTAAAAATAAAATTCAAAAACAGTTTTCTGAAAATGAATTAGGGTTTCGAAGATTGAAACCGGGTCAACAATTCGGGTAAACGGGGCGGGAAGAACAAAAACGGGTCGGGACGAACTTGCCGGAAATTTTCCAGATTCCGGTGGGTTTTCCAGAATCCGGCGACTCAAAAACACCTCAGAATTTGGGGCTTTTTATACCAAAACATTCCTTACAAACTCAACTGTTCATTCCGATCAAAACAAACCAAAAACACAGCTGGAATCCCAATCCCGATCAAATTACGACGACCTTATACAAATTTTCCGATCTACCAAAATCTTACATGAAACTCTACGTTCTTTATGTTAAAATGAAGCTAAGAACACATACAATGAAAGCCCTCTACCAAAAACAATGTCAGATCATTCATACGAACGGACTATTCAAAAGAAAAATCGGGAAAAAACCCTAAAATCGAAATTCTCAAAATTGAACATAAACATGAAATTAAAGCATGGATTCCTACTCAATAGAACCCTAAGAACATGTTAGAAGCAATCAATTGAACGGAGAATCAACAGAATGAAAATCCCCAATTCGAACAAGAACCCTAATTTAGTTCGAATATTGAAAAATTCATATAAAATCGAAAAATTACCAGATGATGATATGGTTGAAAGATTCTGAAACTAGAGCTCAAGATCTTTGATTTGAGTACTTGAACTTGAGTACTTGAACTTGAGATTTGTATTTCAATAGGGTTAAATGGCATTTAGGTCACTGTACTGACTGTTAATTTTCAATTGGGTCATCCAACTCAAAAAAGTTTCAATTAGGTCACAAATCAGATAAAAGTTTTCAATCAGGTCACTGGACGTTAACGTCGTATTGACAATTAACGGAGTTCTGTCTAATAGTGCCAGCTCGGTGCCATATATGTCTAATAGTCTCGCAAGAAGGAGATGTTAGCAGATTTAAAAGAATATATGTATGTTATGCTGCCTGCAAGAATGCTTGGAAAAATGAATGTAGACCAGTGCTAGGACTAGATGGTTGTTTTTTATACATATATGGCACCGAGCTGGCACTATTAGACAGAACTCTGTTAATTATCAATGCGACGTTACCGTCCAGTGACCTGATGGAAAACTTTTATCTGATTTGTGACCTAATTGAAACCTTTTTGAGTTGGATAACCCAATTGAAAATTAGCAGTCAGTACAGTGACCTAAATGCCATTTAACCCGATTTCAATAACACCTTCAAAATTGATTTTGATTTTCAAGAACACGAAGAACACGGTTCGGGAATTTTTATATTTTTTTGTATTTATATATGTATTATACATATAATAATGTACGATTATCCTTTTTATACTTAGTGGAAAATAATACCCCAAACGACAGTTTTGGATCGATATAGATCCACTGGATCGCGTTAAATCTTTAATAAAGTAAAGTTCACGTTTTACGAGGTGATAATCATCCAAAAGGACTGATAATTATCCATATCAATACATATCATATATATAACGAATGCTCAAGAATACTAGGGCTATAACAGATGTATTATTGATATGAACTATATATCAATCGCCCTAAACAATTAGTGTTCGGAATAATTTTTCTTTCTTTGAATAAAACAAATACTATTGATAGTATCGGATAATAAGGGATATAATGATACGAAGAAATCCTCCCATAATGATTCGGACACGAATGACGAAGGAATAATAATGATGTACAAAATTTCAACGGGGCCCTTGAATTTTCAAAACGGGGCTCAAAATTGAAGATATTTTCAAATGACAAAATATTTGAAAGGGGCTTCCGACACACCAATTTAGCACATAATCACTCAACAACCTTAATCTTTAAAACTCCAAATACTCCACAATAATTATTCTACACATATAATACAATTTATATTATTAATAAGTTCACGGATCTTACATCCTTCCCCCCTTAATAGGATTCTGTCCTCAGAATCTGATCAAGGAAACAACTGGGGATACTTCTCTAACATATCACTATCTAACTCCCAGGTAGACTCTTCCACCTTAGGATTCCTCCACAAAACTCTTACTATCACTACAGTTCTATTCCTTAACACTTTTTCCTTACGATCCAATATCTGAATTGGTCGTTCTACATAAGATAAATCTGCTTGGACCTCTACGGGTTCATACTCTATTACATGGTTCGAATCTGGTCGATACTTATTAAACATAGATACGTGAAACACATTATGAACGTGCTGCGTATGAGGGGGTAACGCTAACTCGTAAGCTACTTTCCCAACTTGCTTCAGAATCTCAAATGGTCCAACATATCTTGGACTCCAGTTCCCTTTCTTTCCAAACCTAACTAATCCTTTCCACGGTGAAACTTTTAATAACACTTGTTCTCCGACTTCGAATCCCATATCCTTTCTTGCTAGGTCAGCATATTTCTTCTGCCGGTCCTGAGCTGTTATCAACCTTTTCTGAATCAATTCAATCACTTCCTTTGTCTACTGTACTAATTCTGGCCCTATCACTTTCCGTTCACCAACTTCTTCCCAATATACTGGAGATCGACACTTCCGTCCATATAAATATTCGTAAGGTGGCATCCCAATACTCGCGTGAAAACTATTATTATATGAGAATTCTACTAAGGGTAGATGATCGTCCCAATTACCTTTAAAATCAAGCGCACATGTTCTAAGCATATCTTCGATGGTTTGAATCGTCCTTTCACTTTGACCGTCTGTCTGCGGGTGATAAGCCGTACTCATTTTTAATTCGGTGCCTAAACACTCTTGAAAACTTCTCCAAAATCTTGAGTTGAATCGAGGGTCTCGATCAGATACTATTGACACTGGAACTCCATGTCGTACCACGATTTCCTTTACGTATAAACGAACTAACTTATCCAGCGAGAATCTCTCGTTAATTGGAAGAAAATGTGCAGATTTCGTCAATCGATCCACAATAACCCAAATAGCATCATGGTTAGTCTTCGTTCTAGGCAATCCTACCACAAAGTCCATTGCGATGTGTTCCCACTTCCACTCAGGAATTTCTAACGGCTGTAGTAATCCACTTGGTCTTTGATGTTCCGCCTTGACCCTCTGACACGTAAAACATTTACTCACCCACTCAGCAATTTCTCTTTTCATATCTGGACACCAAAAGTTCATTTTAAGATCTCGATACTTCTTCGTGCTTCCAGGATGAATTGAATACTTCGAGTTATGCGCTTCGTGCAAAATTTCATTCTTTAGTTCCGCTACATTAGGTACCCATATTCGAGAAGAAAACCTTAAGATTCCCTTATCGTCCAGTTGGCTACATATTTCCTCGCCTGTTAAACTACTTGCATTGTCGTTCATGACTTGCTCTTGGCATTTCCGTATCTTTTCCAACAACTCTGGTTGAAACGTTATGGCGTAAATCATTTCTGTCGCGTCCTTCGGAACACGTACTTCTATCTCTAACTTTTCAAACTCTCTGTACAATTCTTTGGTCGTCGTCAGCATATTCAATCTTTCTTTTCTACTCAATGCATCTGCTACCACGTTTGCATTACCGGGGTGATAATTTATAGAAACGTCATAGTCCTTGATTAGCTCCAACCATCTTCTTTGTCTCATGTTCAGCTCCTTCTGAGTAAAGATATACTTCAGACTTTTGTGATCGGTGTAAATTTCACATCTCTCTCAGTACAAGTAATGTCTCCATATCTTCAGTGCAAATACGATCGCTGCTAATTCCAAATCATGTGTAGGATATTTCTGTTCGTGAGGTCTCAATTGTCTTGACGCATAAGAAATTACTTTGTCATGTTGCATAAGCACATAACCCAATCCTTTGTAAGACGCATCACTATAGATTACAAAATGTCCTTGATCGTCTGGTAGCATTAACACTGGTGTCGTAGTTAGTCTCTTCTTTAACTCTTCGAAATTCTCTTCGCATTTGTCGTTCCATATGAATCGTTCGCTTTTCCTTGTCAGCTTGGTCATTGGAGTAGCTATCTTTGCAAAATCCTGTACAAATCTCCGATGATATCCGGCTAATCCCAAGAAACTTCTAACTTTAGTTGGTGTCCTTGGTCTTTCCCAATCCTTTACTGCTTCAATCTTGGCTGGATCTACTTTGATGCCTTCACTACTTACCATGTGCCCTAGGAAATGAACTTCTCTTAATCAAAATTCACACTTTGAAAATTTTGCGTATAATCCTTCTTGTCTTAAAATCTCCAACACAATCCACAAATGGTTCTTATGTTCTTCTTTCGTTTTAGAATATATCAAAATATCATCGATGAATACCACTACAAACTCATCCAAATACTTCTTGAAAATCCTGTTCATTAAATCCATAAAAGCTGCTGGTGCATTCGTCAATCCAAATGCCATTACCAAAAACTCGTAATGTCCATACCTTGTTCGAAAAGCTGTCTTCGGTATATCGTTTGGTTTAACCTTCAATTGGTGATATCCTGATCGTAGATCAATCTTAGAAAAATGAACCGCTCCTTTTAACTGGTCAAACAGATCATCTATTCTGGGCAATGGATACTTGTTCTTGATGGTTAGCTTGTTTAACTCCCGATAATCTATACAAAGTCTCATACTTCCATCCTTCTTCTTGACAAACAGCACTGGTGCTCCCCACGGAGAAACGCTAGGTCTAATAATTCCTTTGTCTAACAATTCCTGCAGTTGCTTAGCTAATTTCTTCATCTCTACTGGTGCCATTCTATATGGGGCTTTGGATACTGGTTCTGCGCCTGGTGTTAAGTCTATGGCAAACTCAATCTCTCTATCCGGAGGTAATCCTGGTAACTCTTCTGGGAAAACATCTGGAAACTCACTCACGACTGGAATATCTTCTAACTTAGAAACTTCCTTCTCTGTATCTATCACATATTCGAGATAAGCCTCACATCCTTGTCTTAGTAACCTCTTAGTCTGAATCATTGTCAAAAATTTCTTCGTTTGTTTCTCTCCTTTAAATATCACTTCCTTCTTTTCTGGAGTAACTAAAGTAACCCTCTTATCCTTACAATCAATACGCGCATCATAATCGGTTAACCAATCCATTCCCAAAATCACATCAAATTCTCCCAACTTGAAAGGTAATAAATCAGCGTAAAAATGATTTCCTAAAATCTCAATTTCACAACGGGGACAATACGAACTGACCGATATATGATCCTGGTTAGCTATTTCTACACTCAACACTCCACTTAAGGGTTCCATTAAGCAATTCAATTTACGAGCAAATGTTCTGAAATAAATGATTTAGTAGCTCCCGAATCTATCAACACTTTAGCACTAACAGAGTTTACTAGAAGTGTACCTGCCACCACATCGACGTCTCTCACTGCTTCCTTCATTGGCATGTTATAGGTTCTGGCTAGCGGCTGAACATCAACAGCTGGAGGTGCCTCTATAGCTCGAATCATGTTGTTCATGGTTGCTGGTGCTTTACAATCCTTAATCATGTGGCATGGTTTCTTGCATCGGTGACACACAATACCTGTCTTGCAATCTCTGGCATAATGACCCTTCTGATTGCATTTAAAACACGTGATACTCAATCGATGGCATACTCCAGGATGTCTTTTCCCGCATGTTAATCCCAAATGACCTAACAGAATTGTAGAAGGGGGGGGGGGGGTTGAATACAATTCTAGATATTTTTAAACTTAAAACAACTTTCAAATAAAATAACACTGAAAATAAAAACACAAGCAAATATAATATTTCAGTTGGATGTTTTGAGGATCCAACTGAGATGTTTTTATTTCGGAAATAATCTGTGTTACAAAAGTATCACAGCTGCTCAGTTCCTGATTTGGAGTGAGAGTGCTCTTGAAAGAAGCTAATACAAACTATTTTTATCTCACTCACTTATCTTAAAAATGAACTGCTACACTTGGTTATAAAACCCAAGTTTACAATGTTATTTTTGGCTACACTAAAATACACTATAGGTAACCGCCAGTAGCTTGCTTTTCATCCCTTTTGTCCAATGGTCCTTGGAGATCTTGTCTTTTGTCTTCATGCTTATTATGATCCCACTCAATAACCTAATTGGAAATTGGAATGTTTCCTTATTCCCAATGTCCATTTTGATGGCTTCCAATGCAAAGTACACTTCTACATCACCTTTTGATCTGTCAGAAAACTGTCACTATCACTTTGTTAACTATTCAGAAAAGTGATAATGATTCGTTGATAGCAGGGAGATGTGTTTCGTTGATAGCTTTATTCTTCATTCCGTTGATGGTATATTCTTCATTCCGTTGATAGACTAATCTTCATTCCGTTGATAGACTAATCTTTATTCCGTTGATAGACTAATCTTCACTTAGGCAAAATTACAAGACACAGTATATTTACACTTAACCAACCTATTTTGCCTATCTAGTACTGTTAGATATAATTGCTGATGAGTGTTTATCAGTGTTTAAGCAACAGGTATTCATCAGAGTTTACTAGAAGCCAGTCAGAGTTTATTAAAGTCTAACGGGGTGAGAGTTTACTTTAGCTGTCGGTGCTAACATGAAGATTCTAGAAGCAATATATTCTGAAGATGGAAAGAAGCAGAATATATTGAGATGGCTAAATAAACGTGACAGAAGACAGAAGCAATCCTAATTTGATATAATTTGTATAGCTAATTTATAGGAATATCAATTAGAGATTGATTCTATGTAGATGTGTACTATATAAACACAGATAGGTTAACCCTAAATGGGATGTGAATACTGAATACATTATTCTTGTAACCTAGCAGCTCTCTGTGATTCTTTAACATCACTAAGAGAAGAGTTATTTATATAATTCAGTTGTTGATTCATAAACAGTGTTCTTTATTGTTATTATCATAATTATATTGATTATATATTGTGTAATCGGCCTAACAATTGGTATCAGAGCTTAGGCTGTTTAATATATACAGTTTATCGATCCAAACACAAGTATAATCATGGCTGACAAGTCTCAGGAAGGTTCTAACGCAGGTACTAATGCTCAGAAGATTCAACCAACTTCTGTTAGTCGATATGAATCAATTAGGGTTCCAATTCTCAGGCCAGCAGAATATCCAGTATGGAAGGTTAAGATGACCATGTTTCTGGAAGCTACAGATCCAGAATACCTTGATAGAATCTATGATGGTCCTCACAAGCCAACTAAGCTTAATACTCTGGTTCCTGGTGAAGAACAGAAGACTATTCCAAAAGAGAAGAAATACTATACTCCTGAAGACATCTCATCCATTGCAAAGGATGCTAAGGTTAGACATCTACTTCACAGTGCTTTAGACAATGTTATGTCTAACAGAGTTATTGGCTGTAAAACTGCCAAAGAGATATGGGATGATTTAGAAGTCAGGTGTCAAGGAACCAGTGCTATAAAGAAGAATAGGAAGACTATTCTCACACAGGAGTATGAACACTTTGATTCAAGATCTGGTGAATCTTTGACTGAGACATATGACAGGTTTTGCAAATTGTTGAATGATCTGTCTCTGATTGATAAAGAATATGATATTGAAGAATCAAATCTCAAGTTTCTACTAGCCTTACCTGAAAGATGGGATTTGAAAGCTACAACAATCAGGGATAATTATGAACTTGCAGACACAGATCTTGATGAAATTTATGGTTTGTTGAAAACTCATGAACTTGAGATAGAACAAAGGAAAAGAAGATCTGGGAAGCAGGCAAAATCTGTTGCTCTTAAAGTTGAAGAAAAGCCTGTCAAGAAGGAATCATCAAGGAAGAAAGCCAAAGGAAAGGCTTTAGTCATTAAATCTGACAGTGAGTCATCAAACTCTGATGATGGCTCAAACACTGATAACGAAGCTTCTGATTCTGAGGATGATGAAGAAGACATGATGAAAATGGCTGCTTTGATGGTTAAGACTTTCAAGAAGATGGGTTTCACAAACTTCAAGAAAGGAAAAAGATTCTCAAGGAGAGACTCAAACTCTGAAAGGAAGAATTTCAGAAAGTCTGAAAGAAGGGATACCAAGTCTGGGAAGAAAGACAAGTCTGAGATCCAGTGCTACAAGTGTAAAGAGATGGGTCATTATGCTCCAGAGTGCAAGAAAGGAAAATCTGAAAAAGCACTCATCACTAAAGGCAAGGACTGGGCAGACACTTCAGACTCAGATGAGGGAGTCAATTATGCTCTCATGGCAACTGTTGAAAATGAAGCTGAGTCATCTGAAAACAAGGTACCCCTAACAACTTATGCTTATGATACTGATAACATATCTGAATTGAGAATTTATCTTAAAAGCATACATGTTAGTTATAGGGATCAGACTTTAGAGAATGAAAGAATCAAATCTGAAAACCTAGGCCTTAAAGAGAGAAATAAACTTCTTGAAAAGGAGCTTGTTAACATGCAACAAGTTCAAAAGGAAAGAGATGATGCTGTTTATGTTGAACAGGAATTGCTTAAAAGATATAGGCAAATTGAATCTGAATTAGAGAAAGAGAGGAAAGTGATTAAAACCTGGACTAATTCTGGAAAAGACACACATCAAGTTTTTCAGACAGATACTATAGGATTAGGTTACTGTGAGGAAGATGAACTTAGGTTTAAAGATAAAGTTAAAATTAAACCACAACTTAAACCTATGAAATTTGTTCCTGAATCCAGTAAGCTAAAATCTGTAGTTGTGAAAGAAGCTGTTATGAAGCCAGTTGAAACTTGTAATAAACAGGTTAATGTTGGTTCAATGACATAAAAACAAATTGAGTTAGATGCTGTTAAAGAACCAGTAAAAATCTGTGATAAACAGGTTAATGTTGGTTCTATGACAGAGAAACAATTCAAACATAAGCTCAAAGAAGTAAAGTCTGTCAACAAACAGAAAATGTTTAAGAAAAATAGGAATGGAAAAGTAGGCATTAATAAAAGAAATGATTATCTGCCTAATTCTGATGCTCCTACGAAGACATGTCATAGTTGTGGTAGCACTAACCATCTTGCAAGTTTCTGCACGAAAAACAAAGATATTAATTCTTTACCCTCCAAGTCTGGAGTAAAGAATGATTATGTTTGGGTTAGACCACAGACTTTATGCACACACTGTGGGAGCACTTGACATTCCATTTATACTTGTAAGAGTTATCATGCTATTTATCACAACTTTTATGAGCTAAAACCCAACCTGAAATGGGTTAAAGCAAACTCTGCAAGTGTAAAGTCTGACAATGTTAGTTTAAACTCTGTTGATAGTGATTCCGCTGCAAAAGCTAACAATGTTAAGAAAGCCAAAGGATCCAAGCAAGTCTGGATCCTTAAATCTAACACTCAGTGATTGTTTGTGATTGCAGGGCATAAAAGAGAGCACTCTTATCTTGGACAGTGGATGCTCAGGACACATGACTGGAAATAAAGCCCTGCTATCAGACTTTGAGGAGAAGGCTGGCCCAAAAGTTTCCTATGGAGATGGCAACATAGGACGTACTCTGGGATATGGCAATATCAATCTTGGAAGTGTCATCATCACTAATGTAGCTCTAGTCTCAGGACTCAAGCATGATTTGCTTTCTGTGAGTCAAATCTGTGACAGAGGATACCATGTAGATTTTCATACTGAACATTGTGAGGTTATCAGAAAATCTACTGGGAAAGTTGTTCTAGTTGGAAACAGACGCAATAACATTTATGAATCAAGTTTGATAACAAACTCTGAAGGAAAAGCTGTGTGTCTGTCTGCAAAAATGTCAAATGAAGAGAGTTGGAATTGGCATAAGAAGCTCTCTCACCTAAACTTGAACAACATCAATGAGCTGATTCGAAAAGATCTTGTAAGGGGACTTCCAAAGTCAACACTCAGCTTAGATGGTCTATGTGATTCTTGTCAAAAGGCCAATCAAAGGAAGTCATCTTTCAAGAGTAAATCTGAATCTTCAGTTGTGGAACCTTATCATCTTTTACATGTTGATCTCTTTGGTCCAGTGAATGTAATGTCAATGGGCAGAAAGAAATATGCTTTGGTAATTGTTGATGAATACACCAGATACACATGGGTGTATTTCTTATCAAAGAAGGATGAAACTGCCTTAACTTTGATGGATCATGTGAAGCAATTGGACAAAGGATCACAGCACAAAGTGAATATTATCAGGAGTGATAATGGTACTGAGTTCAGAAATTCTGAATTGGAAGCTTTCTGCAAAGAAAGAGGAGTGAAGCAAGAATTCTCTGCACCTGGAACTCCACAGCAAAATGGTGTAGTTGAAAGAAAGAACAGAACCTTAATCGAAGCTGCCAGAACAATGCTTGATGAAGAAAAATTGCCAACTTATTTCTGGGCAGAAGCTGTTCAAACAGCTTGTTTTACTCAAAATGCTACACTGATCAACAAGCATGGGAAAACACCATATGAGATGGTGAAAAATAAGAAGCCAAATTTGAAATATTTTCATATTTTTGGATGCAAGTGTTTTGTGTTGAAAACTCATCCTGAACAATTGACCAAGTTTGACTTAAAAGCTGATGAAGGAATTTTTGTTGGATACCCGCTATCAACAAAAGCTTTCAGAGTCTACAATCTGAGAACTAAAGTGATCATGGAATCTATACATGTGTCATTTGATGACAAGAAAATAACTGGAATAGAAGATGAAGAATATCATGATCAACTTCGATTTGAAAATAAAGATCTAAACTCTGATGACGTAAACTCTGATGAAGCAAATCCAACAATCTCTAATGAAGCATACTCTGAACCTCTACTGGTAAACACTGAGGAAATTTCTCTGACAGAACAAAATAGAGAACCAGTCGAGGGGGAGCGTGAAGATACTTCAGAAACATCTCAAGATAATAATTCAAATTCTGAAAGTGAATCAGCTGAAGGATCTATCCCAAACTCTGAGTCAAACACTGAAAATCCAAACTCTGAGTAGTCCAATTCAGGGGGAGCCTCAGAGAATGCAAATGGTCAAGAAGAAAATCAGGAAAGCATGGATCAAGGGGGAGGATCTAATACTGATAATAGAAGCCAATTACCAACAGCAAGAAGGTGGACACAAGCTCATACACCTGACTTGATAATTGGAGATCCAGAAGCTAGTGTAAGAACTAGGAGTGCTACAAATAATGAATGTTTGTTTCATGCATTCTTATCTCAAACAGAGCCCAAGAAATTGGAAGAAGCTCTTCAAGATGCTAACTGGATAACAGCTATGCAAGAGGAGTTAAATGAATTTGAGAGGAATGCAGTCTGGACACTTGTACCAAGACAAAAGAACAGATCTATTGTTGGTACAAAGTGGGTTTTCAGAAACAAAACAGACAGTGATGGAGTGATTACGAGGAATAAGGCTAGACTTGTGGCTAAAGGCTATTCACAGCAGGAAGGAATTGACTATGATGAAACCTTTGCTCCAGTTGCAAGATTGGAGGCAATAAGGATTTTTCTGGCCTATGCTGCTCACAAGAAGTTTAAGTCTTTCAGATGGATGTGAAAAGTGCTTTTCTCAATGGGAAACTTGAAGAAGAAGTGTTTGTTGAACAACCACCAGGGTTTGTAGATCCCAAACATCCAGATTATGTCTACAGGCTTGACAAGGCATTATATGGACTAAAGCAGGCACCTAGAGCATGGTATGAAACTCTAGCTCAATTTCTTTTAGAAAGTGGGTTCACTAGAGGTACAATTGACAAAACCTTGTTCTACTTTAATTCTGGTGATGATTTGCTGTTAGTTCAAATCTATGTGGATGACATAATTTTTGGGTCTACTAATGACAAACTCTGTAAGAAATTTGCCAAGCTTATGTAGTCAAGGTATCAAATGAGCATGATGAGAGAGCTTAGTTATTTTCTAGGCCTACAAGTAAAGCAAACAGATGATGGGATTTTTATCAATCAAGCAAAATATACCAGAAATCTTCTCAAGAAATTTGGTATGCTTGATAGTTCATCTGCTACAACCCCCATGGCTACTGCAACAAAGCTAGACAAAGACACAGGAGTCTCAGTAGATATGACAAACTATAGAGGAATGATAGGGTCTCTTCTTTATCTCACTGCAAGTAGACCAGATATCATGTATGCAACATGTCTTTGTGCAAGATTTCAAGCAGACCCCAGAGAGCCACATCTAACAGCTGTGAAGAGAATTTTCAAATATCTCAAAGGAACCATAACTCTTGGTTTGTGGTACCCTAGAGAATCAGAGTTTAAATTAATTGGTTACTCCGATGCAGATTTTTCAGGCTGTAAGATAGACAGAAAAAGTACAAGTGGAAGCTGTCAATTTCTTGGTGACAGATTAGTTTCTTGGTACAGCAAGAAACAGAAATCAATTTCCACATCCACAGCAGAAGCAGAGTATATAGCTGCTGGTAGCTGTTGTGCACAGATTTTATGGATGAAGAATCAATTGCTGGACTATGGATTAAGGTACTCTAAAATACCTATTTACTGTGATAATCAAAGTGCTATTGCTATGACATGTAATCCAGTACAGCATTCCATGACCAAGCACATCAACATAAGGTATCATTTTATCAGGGAACATGTGGAAGAAGGAAATATTGAGCTTCATTTTGTGTCTACAGACCAACAGCTTGCAGATATCTTCACCAAACCTTTGAGTGAAGCTACCTTTACAAGACTGGTAAATGAACTTGGAATGGTCTCTGGTTTTGACTAGAGATACTGGTTAGATTCAAAATCTATACATGATTGATTTTATGCTCATGATTCTTTGCATGTGTTAACTGTTATTTGTACCAGTATGTTAAACTCTGATAGTAAACTCTGTTAGTCATAAAGTGTCAGTCATACTCTGTCGGTTAAAGTCTGAAGTTAATCTCTGATGTTATACTCTGATTGTGATATTGTCTGAAACATTTGGACCGATGAAGAAACCTGTATGAAGCATGATTCTCAGTAAGTAATCATGAATCTTTCTGAATAATATATGATCTGATCTCAAAATGTGCAGTAAATTAAAACAGCATGATACTGTCTCTATATTCATAGCATCTCTTAGTTTATTGAGCCTATACACTGAGTCTGTATTAGCTGTTTGCACTTTCTCTCATAAATTAATTGTATTAACTGATGAAAAGTCTAAACTCTGATAATTAGTTGCAAATATTTCACCCTCCAATCAAAAGATGCCAAAAAGTGCACAAATTCCTTTGAGATCATGTTGTGCCTAGGAAGACCCAGGAACTTATTGTATGAAATAAGGGCTAAAATCTTTGATTTTTGGTGACTAGTGCCAACCACTGATTACTGGAAAAATAAAAAAAAACAAACAAAAACAAAAATTCGAAGGGGGTGAAAATAATAAATGTTAATAGTACAGAGTTTAGATGAAATCAGATTTTATTCATGAGAGTTTGGACAACCAGTTTTTACTGATTTATTGTGTGGATTTTATACACTTTAAGATGCTCTAAATATTTATATTCAGTAAACTCTGCTATTTCACACACAATTTTTCACAACTGTGCATTGAGAGAAAAGAGATTATGAATAAAGAAGGAGGATTGGTAAACACTGATGGACTGTGTACTCTACGCTGAGGTAATTTTATTTTAATCTCTGATGATTAAAATTAATTATTTGTTTCAGACAGTTAACAATTTTTGAGAAAACATTCTTGAAACCAAAAGTGTATGATTGGTAACGGTTCTAATCAGTATTAAACAGAGAAAAGCTTGCTTGTCTAGGAAAGTGTAAAAGGCGGTAATTATTGTTGTTTTTACTGCGCATGCGCATTGGAAACTGTCAATTACTGCTGTCAGTCATTGCATGTGTGCCATGTGTCCCACTCACACAGTTAACGGAGTAAGACAGTTGTGTATTAATGATTAAAAACTGTTCAGTTTTTAATTTCGAATTCCATATTTAAACGATACACACACATACGTCTAAACCTTTCACATCTTACTCCAATTCACATCTATTGTCACACACACATATTCACAAACATTTTTCTACTTTCAAACTCTTTCAAGCTTTCACATCTGTTTCTTTGTTCCTCTTTCATATCTTACTAATGGCGACTACAGCGTTTGTTTCTTCTGGGTTAGAGTTTGTCCCTAATAACTATGCAGCACCACTAAACACTGCCAATGCACCAGAGGCGTTTCATATGATGCAGGAATTTCTTGCTCAATCAGCAATTGGGCGTGCTCTAGTAGAACCATCAACACTTTATGGTTCACAAATCAAGGCCTTCTGGGAGACAGGTAGTTATGATGATGGTGGTGACTCTGGCAACCCGTCTATCATCTTTGAATTTCAAGAAGCAGAGTATGTAATTACTTCTGGTACCATTCGAACTGCTATGGGGTTTCCTGAGTATTCTTCATATACTATTGGAATGGGTGATATTGATCTACTAAGGATGATGAGAGAGATTGGGTATTCTGGGCCCTTGACCAAAGTAGGACAATTGAAGCGACCGTTCTTGAGGAAGGAGTGGAGCTTCTTCTTTGACTGCATCACAAGAACGTTCGGAAAAAAATGCACCACCTGGGATGCTATTCCCACGGACAGTCTGCAAATCGGGTATTCTCTTTTATATGATAATCATTTTGATTTTGCACGACTTGTCTTGAATAATTTAGGGGAGAAAATGATAGAGAATAGAGGGGTAGTGTACTTTTCTAGATTTTGTCAGATTTTATTCGCTGCTTGTGTTGAAGGGGTAGAACTAGTTGATGGAGATGTTATTTCTTGTTTTAAATTACACAAGAGGATATTCTCTGATCTCATCAACAAGGATGTTAAGAAATGGGTTGTTGGAGAGTTGTTGCTACCTGCTTCTGTGCAACAGTTTGTAAATGATCAACTTAATCCACAAACACAAACTCCTTCTCAATCAGAACCACAACCAGAACCTTTACAAACAGAACTTCCTCCATCTACATCTGTTCCACATAAATCCAGTGGTAGGACTAAGCATGTTGGTTCCAAACCTGCAAAGTCTGTTAGACCAGCTACTGAAGTAGGAGTGTCCAAGACATCTGTGCCAAAGGGTGTTGGTCATTCTAAGAAAAGAAGAGCCAATAGATCAAAAACTGATGATGAAGCTGATGTTGATGATGAACCTCTTCATCAGAGAAAAAGAAGATTAGTAGCCAATTATCTTTTTGATAATGTGGATGAATCTACACCAGCTACTGAAGCTGTCCAGGATGAAGCTCCAGAAATTGTTATTCAGGAGTCTGCTGTAAATACTGATAATGAGGACAGGGTCTTTGTGGATAATGAAGCTCCTGAAGTTCTTGTTCAGGAGGCTACTGAAGATGTTGAAGCAACCACTGTGCCTGAAATGGCAAATGCTGAAACAGAGGCTGAAGTTTTTGAGCAAGATAATTTATTTGCTGAGTTTGATTTTGATAATATTCTTGAAGCACATCCTAGTATCAGTGTTTGTGATACTGAGGAAGTGGCAACTGATCAACCCACCCTGGTTATTGAAGAGTCCATTGCTACTCACACAGAGAATCTCTCTGTTACAAATCAAATTCTTGAAATGGGTGAGGAGGTTGATCAGGTAAATGAAGCTGCTATAGAGAAAATGGATGAAGCTATGGCAGAGACTTTGAAAGAGACTACTGTACAAACAGAAGAAATTGTTGCAGAGTCTGTTCCTGTTGAAACAGAGGTTTTTGTAACTGCAAACTCTGAGATTCCTGAAGCTGAAAAGATAAATGCCGAGGCTACTGCAGACAATGTTGCTGAAGAAATTGCAGAGCAGATAGCAGAAAATGTCAATGAAGCTAGAGTTGATTTTGATAATGCTGATCACACATCTGTAAACTCTGATCATGCAAACTCTGGGATCAATGCTGGACTTTCAAACTCTGATAGTCATGAGTCAGAACCTTTTCTAAGGGATCCTACAGCAGAGTCTATCAAAGAAAACCAAAATGCAACTGAAGCTCATTTCAGAGAAATGCATTATGCTAATTGGTCAGGAGCAGACTGCATCTTCTCTACACAAAGGGCTGCAGATTTTATACAGAATTCAGCTGAAGAGATTTCTAATCCTGAGCTGTTAACTCATTTTAAGGCGACCATTGTTCAAGTCAAGTCATTGCACAATCGCTTTGATGAGACAAACAAAGTTGTTCTTGGATTGAGTAATGATATTGCTCTTAAGGATTTAGCAATGAAGCAAGATATAGCTAGATTTTCATCTCTGATCAAGGATAAAAAAGAAATCAAGAAGAGGCTAACCAATGTTGAAAGCAATCAAGCTGCAATATCTACTAAGATTGATTCGATTGCTACTTCACTAGAATTGCTGACATCAGTTTTTATTCCTGATGATGTCAAAAAGGGGGAGAGAATACATAAAGACAAATGCAAAAGGACTCCAACCTTGAGACTGAGGGATGATTCTACTGATGGTGGAAGCAGAGGAGCAGAGAAAAGGTCAAAGTCTTCTCAAGAGCAAGGGAGACTTAGGTCAAACTCTGCTAGACAGACATACTCTGAAAGAGTAAACTCTGGTGGACAATCTTCTTCAAGACTTAAGAGTCTAGTGATTTCATCAAATCCAATTACTGATGAAGAGATTGCTTCTAAGCTTTTTATGGAAGAACATGGTGGTGAAGCCACAGTTGAAGATATAGATGCTGAGATGAAGCTTCTTGCTGAAGAACACAAGAAGAAGGTTGAAGCTGGTACTTACAAAAAGAAGACTGTTAAGGCTCCTAGGAAGAAGGAAATTGCACTATCTATCAAAGAAAATACTCAACAGAGTTTACAATACACAAGGAGGCCTGTGATTGCAAATACTGATAAAGGAAAAGGTATACTGGTAGAAGAAGGGCAGTTACCAAAGAAGAATTATTCAACCTCTGACGTTGCTCAAGTTGAATCAAGGATAAATCAATCAACCTCTTACGTTGCTCATGTTGATATTTCTACTAAAGTTGTGACAACCTCTGACAATGCTCAAGTTGTACAAACTCAGCTAGCTCCACAACTCCAAGGTTTTCTAAGACCTGTACTTTCTGAAACTCTGAAGCCAGAATCTGTGAACTTTCTTCAAACCAGAACATTACTTGGAAAAGAATCTTATGATAAATCTGGATTGGGTTCACACAGAGAAAAGAGAATAAATAACAGTCCTTTTGACCATTCATCACTGGCAGAACCTGGTATTGGGGTATCTCAAGAGAGCCTTGATAAACTAGAGTCTGTTCAAATGGTTTATCATAGAGGGTTAAAGAAATAGGTACTGTTATACTTTATGTCTGATGGAAGAGTATACAGAATAGGAGAAGCTGATGTTCAATTGAAACTATGGGAAGAGCTTGAGTATGTTCTATATCTTCTCAAAATCAAAAATAGAAGTACTCATAATGCTGCTCTAGTTCTAAGAGATAGGATGCTGAAAACAAAAGCTATGCTTGGAGGAGGTGTTTCTAGTGCATATATTCCTAAGTATAGAGATGCTTATGGAAAGATTGTTGAAATTAAGAGAAACAGTGCCAAGTTCAATACTGCACTGGGTATAAAGGTTTTAGAATTCAACCTAGAGTCAGACAAATCATACTTTATCCGGCTAGGGAATGAAATGAGGAAGAACAACATTTATTCTCTGAGAGCTGCCATCTACCAGACTGGAGAAAGAGATCCAGAGCTTAAGGAGTTAAAAGAAATCATGGTGGATGAGCTAGCAAAAGCTGAAAGGAGGCTGCTTATTGACTATCTCAGGACAGTGCCTGATATTGAAGAGATTAAGTAAAGTCTGACTGTAAGTTTTTAAAGTTTTTTGTTCTAAGTAAAAGTTAAACTCTGATATGTTATAAACACTGCATTTGTTATATGTTTTGACATCATCAATTATCTTTTAACTTGTACATTTTTATTATGCACAAGTTGGGGGAGATTGTTAGATATAATTGCTGATGAGTGTTTATCAGTGTTTAAGCAACATGTATTCATCAGAGTTTACTAGAAGCCAGTCAGAGTTTATTAAAGTCTGACGGGGTGAGAGTTTACTTTAGCTGTCGGTGCTAACATGAAGATTCTAAAAGTAATATATTCTGAAGATGGAAAGAAGCAGAATATATTGAGATGGCTAAATAAACGTGACAGAAGACAGAAGCAATCCTAATTTGATATAATTTGTATAGCTAATTTATAGGAATATCAATTAGAGATTGATTCTATGTAGCTGTGTGTACTATATAAACACAGATAGGTTAACCCTAAATGGGATGCGAATACTGAATACATTATTCTTGTAACCTAGCAGCTCTCTGCGATTCTTTAACATCACTGAGAGAAGAGTTATTTATATAATTCAGTTGTTGATTCATAAACAGTGTTCTTTATTGTTATTATCATAATTATATTGATTATATATTGTGTAATCGGCCTAACAAGTACATAGTCAACATGACTTAGAAAACCTATCTAATACCTACAACAAATGTATATCAACCAGTGAAGTATTGTACAGTGCAATTGCTACATCACTCATTTCGTTGATGAGCTACCTGTCAACGAAAGTTGCAAAGCATACCATTCCGTTGACAGTTACAAAAGTGACTTAATACAAAATCTACTAAGTGTTTTTATAATTATCATCAAGAACAACATATTCCTAACACCGCATGTCCTACATTCTGGCAGTGGGGGTCTGGAAACTCCCTGTTGACTATTGATTTGTAAACGATTGTCTTGTTCTGTATTCCCGGTATCTGGTTTCTTAAAACTTGAACTCCTGCCGGGCTGGAATCCCGGTTTCTTATTTGACTGACCTTGTGAACTTCCTTGCGGCTGTCCCTTATCAGATGTCCCTACCTTCCTTTTCTTATTCTCTCTCTCCTTCATATATGAATCACTCTCTACTTCTGCAATCATTGACTTCTGAACCACTACGGCATAGGTGTCTAACTCCAAAATGGCTAACTTACTACGAATCCATGACCTCAGTCCCTGTTGGAACCTTTTGGCCTTCTTCTTCTCCGTGTCAACATACGTCGGAACAAACCTAGACAATTCAGTCAACTTTGTCTCATACTGAGGAACAGCCATATTACCTTGTTTCAACTCTAGAAATTTCAACTCCATCTGGTCTCGCATATAATCAGGAAAATACCTTTCTAAAAACAACTCTGTAAACCTACCCCACGTAATTAATCCCTCAGGTTCCATAGCCCTACTTGTTTCCCACCAATAACTTGCTTCACTCTTCAAGAAATAACTAGCATATTCTGTTTTCTTTTCTTCCGTTACCTCTATCAAGGCAAACGCTTTCTCTATTTCCTTTAACCATGCCTTCGCCTCAACTAGGTCTGCAGATCCTTTAAACTCTGGAGGTTTTGCTGCTTGAAATGATTTAAACGTAACTACTGGTGCTGCATGCTGGTGTTGTTGCTGTTGTTGATGCTGCTGCTTCTGCTGTAGCAGCTGTTGTTGAATCTGTTGTTGCTGTTGTGCCAGGGCAGTAGTTTATTGAGTAAGAGTATTCAAAAGCTGTATTACAACTGGATCTAGGTGACCTGTTGGAGGTGGATTCTGTTGACCTTCTTGGTCAGAATCATTTGAACGGGTATTTCGTCTAGGAGGCATATTGCTGATGAATAAACAATAATTGATTTAATCAAATAATTCATAAATAGAAGAGAAAGAGAACACAATTGGTAGAACCACGGTTTACGGATTTTCAACGGCGTAAGAGTACACTCGTTGCACAAGTAGAATGACAATTATAATATTGAAAATGAATAACAAGAGAATAATAACAGTTTTACAAAAGGTGGTTATCATATATATATATATATATACATAGATTCGATACAAGCGTAGAACGCTTTCAAAAGTAAAGTATGTCATAGCTGAACTACAACTGTCAGTCAACAGTACAACAACCAAAATACAACAACCCAAGGCGATACTATAAGCCCGGTGCACTGTTGGTACTATACTATGCATCTATATACTATCTAATCTGGAAATCTATACATCCACGTAACATCCATCCTTAGCTAAGTCTGCTCAAGGATCATCCTTCTTAGCTTCCCATAGCGTTGGTCCGACAATCTCTCCAATTTCTGTCATCGCATAGTCCAATATCTCTCTCATCCCTGCTACTATCTCTCCGTCTATGCTAGAAACTAGTCCATGAAACCTCGTCTCTACCAATGTCCTCGTAACCCTAAGTCTCATCTAAATCTCTCCTACTTGACCTCTAAGCCCGTCCCTCTCTTGGGCTACGCCTGCCTCTGCCGAACGAGTCACTCGCATCTCCAATACCTGTCTATAGAAATACTCCCTTTCCCCTCTCACCCTCTGATACTCATGGTGTGGAACTGGTGGCTGAGTCATCTGATACAATGGTCCAGAAACTGATGCATGTGACCCTGGTGCTGGGGCTACGCGTCGAAGTGGAACGGGAAAAAGTATATGATCCCTCCTGACTGCTGCATGTCCAGGTGGGGGTCGTATCGGTCGCGATGGTCCTGCTCTCCCTCCTGGTACATGTCTATCCTCTATCGTATGCTCTGACGGGTCTGAATCTGAGCTAGAGCTAGGGGGCTGCAATTATATAACCATATTCAATTACCACGCATAATATTCCTAATTGACCTTCTATAATCCTTACGTGAATTTCTAACTCTCTACGTTATCCTGGACCCTAAGTCCTAACTTGTTTCAAATGCCATAACTTGTTGCTCTGATACCAACTTGTGACGCCCTCCAGACCCGGGGCACAGGTCTGGGGAGTCACTCGACCAACGAAACACAATATACCTGTATATAACACATGCATAATAATATAATAACATAAAACACCCCTTAACCAAGACCGCATCCAGATTATGGCATTGAACAAGCTTCTAAGTCATTATTATTACAAACCAGTTTCAGAGTTATTACACAATCTTAAAGTCAAAGCTAGACATCTAGTCTAACTATCAAAATAAACAACTACCCTGCCAATGACAACCACTCTTGGTGATCTCCTAGCGGCTGGAGAACTATCGCTCGCGCTGTGTCTGCTCATATTCTCGCTTAACTGGAATAGGGTTAGAAACAAAATAAGTATGAGCCACAAGTGCTCAGCAAGCATAATATATATCAATCTCAGTTCCATAATGAAAGGAAGGATTACAGTTACCTGAATCAACAATATACAAGTCAAGCATATGCTTTTAACAAACTTTATTGAAGAAAGAGGGATTAGAATTGGACTTCTATATTTTTCAAATAAAAAGGTTGAGCTGCTGATCAGTCACGCATCAACCCCGGACTAGCTTATAGCAAAGTCCTCCACTAGGATCCATGGCCATCTGGGCCTTAAGTTATTACGACCATAAATATGGCCCGACCATTACTGTTCTCATTTTAAAACATGTCAATTCTATCACAGAGTATAAGCAATAACATGCATAACAAGATAAGTACACAATGACAGGGTGCAATAGTTGCAAAAGAGCTTCAACTGCTCAATATCAAATGAAGTTCGAGAAATAGATTCGAAACGGTTTCAATGGTACGTAAGTACACAATGACAAGGTACAATAGTTGCAAAAGAGCTTCAACTGCTCAATATCGAAGGAAGTTCGAGAAATAGATTCGAAACGGTTTCAACGGTACATAAGTACACTTTTAAGAAAGTCAAAAATGATTATAGTCAACACAAGTGAATTGTAATGAAGATTTCTGATATTCAACACGATTGTGGATTTAATCAAGAATTTAGGAATATTCAAGGAAATAGCATCAGTTGCTCAAATACGGGGTGAAGATCGAATAATCTGAATCGTTCTGATGGTAACATACATGAAATCATTAAGAACAATAACAATTGAATCAACAAGTAAAGGCACAGATACTTGCCTGGTCTAAGTAGCTGACGGAATTCTACCACGCTTACTCTACCTTCTCCTTTCCCTTGCTCCGGGAACTCGATTATATAATAAACAACTCCTTACATTAAGTCTAACTATCCTCGTTCTATCCTTGATATACACTCATACCCATTTTCAAATTTAAACAAGTAATCGAGTTCCTATCGGGTGCCCGATCTAATTTACGGTAATTAAAACTCAGACATTAGCCCTCACACAGGCATTTACGGACTATAAAACACATTATTCAACTCATATAAACCATATAGCACTTATAAATATTTTTAGAACAATATTCGAGGCTTATTTGAATTTAAATAAGTCACAAACAATTTTTAAATCAAAAATCGGATTTTTAAATCCCAATATAAGCATTTAAAACAATTAAATCAATTAATAAAAATTAATTGACACTTTTCAAACACTCACACTATTTTTAAATAATTAAATCAAGCTAGAAAATAATTAAACTTAATTTTAAATTAATTAAATCTAATTAATAATTAATTATTAAGAATTAACTGATTAAAAGAATTAATCAATTAATTAAATAAATTAATTATTAATTAAAAATAATTAAAATAATTAAATTTAATCAGTTTTCGAATTTAAATAAATAAATATAATTTTTCAGAATTTTCTGAATTTAAAAATGTATTTTTAAAATAAAAATATGATTTTTATAAATATTTAAACTATTTTCGAATTATTTTTAAAAATAAAATTCAAAAACAGTTTTCTGAAAATGAATTAGGGTTTCGAAGATTGAAACCGGGTCAACAATTCGGGTAAACGGGTCGGGAAGAACAAAAACGGGCCGGGAAGAACTTGCTGGAAATTTTCCAGATTCCGGTGGGTTTTCCAGAATCCGGCGACTCAAAAACACCTCAGAATTTGGGGCTTTTTATACCAAAACATTCCTTACAAACTCAGCTATTCATTCCGATCAAAACAAACCAAAAACACAGCTGGAATCCCAATCCCGATCAAATTACGACGACCTTATACAAATTTTCCGATCTACCAAAATCTTACATGAAACTCTACGTTCTTTATGTTAAAATGAAGCTAAGAACACATACAATGAAAGCCCTCTACCAAAAACAATGTCAGATCATTCATACGAACGGACTATTCAAAAGAAAAATCGGGCAAAAACCCTAAAATTGAAATTCTCAAAATCGAACATAAACATGAAATTAAAGCATGTATCCCTACTCAATAGAACCCTAGAAACATGTTAGAAGCAATCAATTGAACGGAGAATCAACAGAATGAAAATCCCCAATTCGAACAAGAACCCTAATTTAATTCGAATATTGAAAAATTCATATAAAATCGAAAAATTACCAGATGATGATATGGTTGGAAGATTCTGAAACTAGAGCTCAAGATCTTTGATTTGTCCTTTTGGATGATTATCACCTAGTAAAACGTGAACTTTACTATATTAAAGATTAAAAGCGATCCAGTGGATCTATATCGATCCAAAAATGTCGTTTGGGGTATTATTTTCCACTAAGGATAAAAAGGAGAATCGTATATTATTATATGTATAATACATATATAAATACAAAAAAATATAAAAATTCCCGAACCGCGTTCTTCGATATGAACGATATATCAATCGCCCTAAACAATTAGGGTTCGGAATAATTTTTCTTTCTTTGAATAAAACAAATACTATTGATAGTATCGGATAATAAGGGATATAATGATACGAAGAAATCCTCCGATAATGATTCGGACACGAATGACGAAGGAATAATAATGATGTACAAAATTTCAACGGGGCCCTTGAATTTTCAAAACGGGGCTCAAAATTGAAGATATTTTCAAATGACAAAATATTTGAAAGGGGCTTCCGACACACCAATTTAGCACATAATCACTCAACAACCTTAATCATTAAAACTCCGAATACTCCACAATAATTATTCTACACATATAATACAATTTATATTATTAATAAGTTCACGGATCTTACAGTTAGGCCATAAGGCCGATGGAGAGATGAGAAAGAGGGATAGGCCGAGAAGAAGAAAAGAGGAAGAAAGGAGGAAGAAAGGAGAAAGTGTTGGTGATGGTATTGTAATGTCATAGTTTTATTTAAATTCAATTCTAAGTGGTATACATGGTCACTTCTATGATAATTGTTTAGTTAAACTTTAATTGGCATAGGTCGTCGTCAATCGAATAAATGTATATTATGATGGATTTATGTGGTTAGTACTTTATCTTGAGGTTTTTCCATCCTATAATGCAGGAATGCCATGTGATGTCGTTAAGCGGTATATGTTAAGTGATTACATGTTTAAATGATAACTAAAGTTGTAAAAACACTATGTGCTTCTTGATTGTATATATATATAAGTACATGTAATTGTATGACGATGGGGTAGAAGTACTTAGAGATACGTAAACAAGGCTGAGGTACTAAGTGATAAAGACTAAGACGATATTATACCTTTATATAGGTACAAGTAGGAGGCCAGGAAAGGAGCCCGTGTACGTAAAATCGGAGTGGTGTACAAGTTATTGAGTTAGTTTATCGGCTTTTGAGGCAAGTGTCTATTCCCTCCACTTATTTTTCAAGTGGTAGTTCTCTTAAATTATGATGCGAATGTTACCTTTGAATTCTATTGCAAGTATACGTCCTACTTTTACTTATCCTTTACTTACCATTATGCAATTGTTCTCAATATCATGTTATTGTACCCTTTTTACCTTGCTCTTTCTTATAAAACCTACAATTGTTCCTTCACCTTTGTTTAATTCATATAAACCTTTCTCTTGACTTATATTTCGTCGACCTTTGTTAACTTTTGAATATCCGAAGCATACTTATTCCTTTGCTCATATACTTACCATGTCTTTCAATTATCAAACTTTCAAACCCTTGCAATAAAATCTTGAATTAGCTTATACCCTGAAATGAATGTTGGAAATTTTGAAAGCCTCTTATTCATTTAATCCCTTTGTTGAATTACTTATGAATGGAACAAACTTTGACCGTGGCGGTGGTCCTGGTTACTTATGTATTTATTTTATGGCCAATGTGTGCCTATGGATCCTGAATGTTAGGACCTTATGAAAACATGGTCTGGAGCTTTACGTGGCTGATCACCCGTATAGCTCGTACCGTCTTATCAGAAGTTCCAATTCACTTGTTTACCCTTTTCTTTGAAAAAGAAACTTATATCTTGAAACTGAATCACTCGATTTATTTTCAAGTTGATGGATTATCAAATGAAAACTGTTTATATTGATTACACTTGCTGAGCAAATTTTTGGTTCACTCTTGTTTTATTATTCCCTAACCTTTCAGTTATGAACAGAGTATGCAGTTTTCGAGTATCCGCTAAGAGGACCGTGAGAAGGCCTGATTCGAGATTTTAGGTTCTATGTTGCCAGGAAGATAGAGTTCATTTTAGATCTCACCAATGGTTAGATGATGACAGATGGTTTGTAATAAAACTGAATTAGATGTTGTAATAAACTTTGATATTTTAGATTCTTGTTTCATACCATAACCTGTGATCGATCCTTAGTTGAGGGGTCGTCTGTATAATTATGTTTTATTCAGAGTGATAGTGGCACCAAATCCTGACCCCGGATTTGGGGGTGTCACAGGTTGGTATCAGAGATACAGGTTATTGGTCACTGAAACAAGACTAGGTAGAAGAGTCTAAAATGGGGAAAAAACAATGAGCATACTCACATAGAGTTTGAATTAGGATTTAAGAGTATATTTTTGACTAATAGGATAAGGTTCGCTTTAGGATTATTTAGTTAAGCATCCTGACGTTATATAGTATTCTGATATATCGAGTGTGTATACGCTTGAACCATTTGAAGATCGGGATACGGACGGGGGGCAACTAATTCGAAGCTAGAGGAGTCAATCGGAGAGTCAGAGCTACCAGTTCGGAAGACATCACCTGTAGATCCTTATGTACTTTCCAGAATTTCATCTGCGACTTCGGCTACATCGCTAATGCTATAGGAAACACCGCGTAGAGTTCCGAACCAAGTATAGTTAGAGTTGATTGAGAGTAGAAGCTCTAAGATAACATCTAGAAAGACTTAGATAGATTCTTTGTGATATGATAACGATTTTACCCCCGTGATAGGGACATTCATCCAGAGGAGTGGCCAAAGTGTAAATTCCTTCTTTATACAAGATTGCATAAGTTGATTTACTAGCGGGACATACCTATAAGCTCAGACTAGAAATTTACTCCCCTAAGGACCATCTACATGAGACAAGGCGTGATTACCTCCATTCGTTTGATATAAGGATAAGTCTATTCACAACTAGTCATTGATTTCATTCAATTTACCTTTTTAAAAGATTCAATTTTTCACTTCTATTATTTTATTCTTTATTAAATACCTCTATTGTTCAGGGGCTACTTGATCCAATATTATATAAACTTTTGAAACTCTTAAACCTATCTTATGTTCCTCTTAAAGTTTTGACCCTCCTTGTTGTAACTAAGATGAACAACCCTATATATATAGAGGATAGTGGCACCAAATCCTGACCCCGGATTTGGGGGTGTCACAATAGACCCAACGTGTGAATTCTTCATGGTAAATGTTATCAAGTGTCATAAGCAATTCTCACAGTGATAATGGTGTAATGATCCTTAGAATTGAAATCATTATATTTATATATGAGAATTAATATACTTTGATTCTACTCAAAGTTACCTTTGATCGGGTAATGATAAAGGTGGACATTGGATATATTATGAATCATATGAGAAATATGAATGATAGATATAGGATTTAACCCTCCTATTTTAGGAGTGATATTATTGGCCTCTTGATTGAGTGAGACTATGAAATGCATGGCTATGCTCAAATAGTGATTTGTTTAATAGTCTACTTATCGATCAAGTAAACTGGGATTAAATGTTGAAGAAGATGACATAAACCATGCCTCGAGTTTAATCTATAATATAAGGTTAAAAGGATTATATTACATGGAACATTATTCATTAAAGGTTTAATTGGATCACCAATTATTATTATTACTTGGGTAGCAATGATGTATTACTAGATGTCGCTCATTGTTTATAATTTTATTATGAGATATTAAAATTATTGCCAATGTAATAATAACCTAAATGGTCACACACAAAGAACGTGTTAAACGGGGCTTTAATTAAATTTCGAATTTAAATAAAATATTATTATTACTTTGAATTATTAGATTAATTAAGTAGGACTTGATTAATCAGATTATAATTCGAAATTAATAATAATAAAACTCAGAATTGGATTGGGTTTGTGAAGCCCGCTCTAATTAGGGTTAAGCCCAGATTTCTCATCCCTATAAATACATTATGATGTATTATTTTAGGGTACTTCTTGAATTTCGTTTTTATTAAAAGCCCTAGCAGCTCTATAACTTGGAGAGGCTAGAGAGAGAGAGAGAAATCGTGAGCAGTTCTTGTGGCTAGTACCAACTCCGGTGATCGTTGGACGATCGGGCGTTCGTGTGGACTGATTAGAGACGTATATCGCAAGGCGGGATACGTGGTGATCATAGCAAAGGACCTCCATCTGTCAAACAATCATAAAGCTTCTTAAAAGGTAAACAATTCTGTTCACGAATTAAATATCGTGTTTCACATGGATCTTGCGGAGGGTTTCGTTAATTTTTCTGTTTTACACGTTTTTCCGCTGCGTTTTCATGCCCGAAACCCTTCAATGGTATCAGAGATACTTGCGAATAGTGTTTAATTCGTTTATATGTTTACTGTTTTAATGAGAATAGCATGTTTACAATCTGCCATGACTAATATGTATGTGATTTTGTATGTTATGCATGTTGTTTTGTTTATATATATAAACTGATGGGTTTTGATGTGTATTGACACATCTGTTGTTGCTGGTGAGGTCTGTATGTATATGATACGTGATACAGAGGCTTGAGAATCGATCGAAATTGTTTCGTTTGATTCCGAAAGCAAAATCTGCAGAAAATAGTTTCTGCGGTGAATAGTGTTTTTCCGATTTCACGATGTCAGAATTCGACGAATAATACCTTTTCGGAAAGGGAAAATCGTCACGAGTAAATTGAGCATGGTGTATGGTTACGACCCTAAGACCCATAGGTTAGAGGTTTTGATTATGGTTTTGGTTTTTAAATACGACTTGCATGTCATTCATTCTTGTAATGATTAATCTCGAATGTAACTCGAGTTTCATTTGTAAGTTTATTAGATTAGCTTGTTTCATATTTTATAATGTAATGGATGATATGAAGAGATGAATGCATACCAAGGAGGCGATCGAAGGAGTCATTACAAGGAAGCATGAAAACATGTCTTATTTATTATGTTGTATTTGATACCACCATAGATTGACCTTGATTTTTTCCTTTAGCTTGGAAAAATTTCATAGGATTGGGCCATAACCAAGCACGTTTACTTTACGCACTTTACATATATGATGCATGTGATGATGATATGTATGCGTAGTTATAATGATGCATGCTTTAATTAGATTAAACATGTATGTATTAGATATGTCACCCATGTCATGTTTGCTAAACAAGATAAAATCTGTAACGATTCAAGATTTTAAAATTTGAACAAAAACGAACATGAGATTCCTGTGTTTATGAAACACAGAAATAAGTATGAATTTTCAAATTTTGATATGGGGCGATTTTTACAAAAATACAAGCATCGCTTGTAAGAAAGGCGGGTTTTAAGTGAGACCACTGTGACTCATCCGACGGACTGGAAATCAAACCATTGATGAATTTTGATTTGAAGTACTTAGATGCCTAAAGTTAAAATATTAAGTCAATTAGATGCCTTCCAATGGGCAACACTCGTCAAGACCTAGATCGAGAAAGAGTGGGTTCGCCAAAGCGAAGCACTCCAATCTATCGTGGTAAGACGCAATGAAGTAAATGTGATACTTAACTGTTAGACCATTAGGTTAGACTTAACTAAGTTACCACAATAGGATTGTGAACTTAGAGGCATGGAGTTTGGTATGATTTATTGGATAAATGTGAACAAATGTTGTTCTACCAAACTTTCCAAGAGTTATATATGATATAATTTACAAGGGTTGTCTACCTAAATAAATCATGTTTTGGGAGTAAAGCCAAAGCTAACCTTAAGAATGACGAAATATGGATCTTGGCTCACTAGAAGGATTTAGAGAAATGCCTTCCGAATTAATAGTTATGGCTATTGATTTGATAAAAATAGTGGGAGATATATATTGTGAATATATATGGATAATCACTTGAACATAATTTAATAAATTTGCAACTAACTTATTTTTATGCATTTTAACATTATAGATATCTGAAATGACAAACTCAAACAATTTCTCTGTGCGATCAGTCTTTGAGAAGGAAAAGCTGACATGAACTAACTTCCTTGATTGGCAAAGGAATTTGAGGATTGTCATCAGGCATGAGCGAAAGATTTATGTCCTTGATATTCCTCACCCTGGACCTCTTGCTGCTGAAGTAACCGGGGCTCAAGAAAATGCTTATCAGAAGCATCTTGATGACTCTACGGATGTTTGTTGTTTGATGCTAGCGACTATGAGTCCAGAGCTTCAGAAACAACATGAGTGTATGGACGCGTATGACATGATTGAGCACCCCAAAAGGATGTTTGAGGGTCAAGCTCGTCAAGAGAGGTTTGATGTAAGCAAAGTGTTGTATGCATGCAAACAGGGAGATCGTGACCCGGTTGGACCGCATGTTCTAAAGATGATAGGGTATTTGGAAACCCTTGAGAATTTGGGTTACCCGGTTTTACCGGAACACCACGCAGATTTGATCTTGTAGTCTTGAACAACAACTACACTCAATTTGTCATAAACTATACTATGAGTGATGTAATGCCCCAAATCCGGGATCAAAGGATTTGGTCGTCACACTGCATCTTCAATTCCAACAACCTGTTTAATATTAAATCAACACAATAATAACATCTGCGACCCCAACTCTACCAAGAATCTTTAAAGGTTATAGTGCTAGAAACAAGAATCCAAAATTCCATTACATAAAATTTTCTTCTTTACAACCATTCTCTTTACATACAATCTAAAACACTGGTATAACTTCGATAAGAAGTATAACAGGCAACAATCTAATACAATATAATATTTAATAGAAATCAACTTTATACAAACCTATCACTAGCTCCAAATACTCTGGATCAAAACGTTTTTACGATAATATCCTTTCACATCTCTGACCAGCTACGCGGATAACTCTCGCCAATATACCTTCTTACTGAAAGTCTAAAATATATAAAGAAAGCAAGTATGAGCGAAAGAATTGCTCAGCAAGTGCATTATCAAGTATAATATGAAAAGTTTCCAAAATAAACTTTGGATTTTCAAATAAACAAGCCTCTGGTTAAAACATTTGTAATCTCTAAAATTCTCAGATCAAGTTTGGTAATTTACCACAATTTCTCATTCAGCTTTTAGCAACTGAATAGTTTAAAACACAAAAAAAAATTATATTGGTCATCACGGTTACCCGAACAACAATAACTACAATAGTATGTAGAAAATATGAAATAAATATAACTCATACGTCTTCAAGACCATAGTTTGAACAAAAATACTAGTTTTGAAGATAACAGTTCTATTCATAACATTTTCTGAAACCAACAACTGTGAAAGGGTAGAATAATCAAGGAGTAAGAATGAGCTAACGCGCTCGGCCATGGAATAAAGAACGTACTTCAAGACTTCAATATGGTACCGACTGAATATGCGGTATGAATAAAACTCATCAAGATAGATATCTCACGACTGCCAATGGAATCAAGGAAATGGATTTGACTATATGAAATCTGATATACTAAGAGTAAGTGGCTTCAGGAAGATTGAAACCCCTTCTTATTAATCAACGAACCAACAACTACAAGCATACGAATCAACCTGAATATCAGGTTATAACTCACCAGTACGGAACATATGAACGAAATCAATCTCAGATATAAGAGGTGATATTAGAATTGGATTTTTATAATTTTATACATCACAAAGGTTGTGCTGCTGATCAGTCACGCATCAACCCCGAACTTGCTTATTGCAAAGTCCTCCACTAGGATTCTTGGCCAATCTAGGCCTTAAGTTATTCCGACCACGAATCTGGTCCGACCATTATTGGTCCATTTAAAAACATTCCAATTCTATATTATATACGTCAGGTGTCAGTACAATTGACAACCTTACTTCGACAATCAGGTGTCGGAAGGATCGACAACCTTAATACAACAATCGCTGGAAAACTCACGTTCCAGGAAACAATTCAACTATGAAGAATCCATCAAGGAATAACAATATAATCTAGTATCGACGAGATCGACACAATATTGGGAGGTGCACATGAAAAGCGACAATATAATAAACATCGACGAGATCGATGCAACAACTGGGATAATAATGAAGAATACACAATAACATGCTCGACAAGATTAAGTCTGATATGAAACAGACATTATGACATCAACAGAAATTGCAACAGCTCAATATAGGGTAGGGTTCAAAGAACTGGCTTTAGATGGCCTCAACAGTACAAATTATCACATTATGGAAGAATTAGTTAAGATTCACCAATTTGGTAAGTGACAAGAAAGTCAAGTTCGAGTTTAAGGAAAATTCAAGGTGAAGTTTATAAATAGGGAAAACAAGGGTTTACTGACTTCTGACAGAAATAGTTTAAGTCCTTCGAACATATACTTATAATAGATAAGCCTTATATTTGAAGGAAATAAACTAAATCATGCACAACATATATGAATTCGAATCAGGGACTAGATCAGATAATCGCATTAACAAGAAATGATAATAATACTTGCATAGGTGCCAGATGAAAAATAGAATACTTGTAGAACAAGTACCACAACTTCAGAATTTAAAATAACATTTTACCCTCATCGGGTTCACAAGTTCCCACTCATCTAGGGTTGGCAACATCCCAACCTAATATTTTTAAATCAAGATTTTTGAAAGAAAGCCTTAGTATACGGCCCATAACTATCTTTTAAATCGTTTCAATACAATAATTATATTATTTTTTCCAATCAACATGGAAATATGAATCTAAACTCAAAAGGTATAAAAGAATACTCGTCAATTTACGAGATTAAATTATACTTGTAATTCAATGCAAAGGAATCGACATTTGGAAATTCAGTGAAAAGTATTCAACTTGTATAATAATAATTCAAGATAACATCACTCAATAATATGTGAAAGAAATAGACACTTGCCTCCGGTCCTTAGCTATTTCGTAAGGCTGAGATAATACGATTCCCTCCTTGTTCTGTCTTATCACACGATTCTCTCTTTCCGTCCTTCTTTGATCTAACGCTTTTGTGTATACCACTAATTTGATCCTACTGTTTTGAATCCATGCAACTACCTCGATAGTCAAACATGAGACGGTACTTTAGTCTTCAGAGTATGATATATTTTCACATTCCATAAACGATTGTAACTTAACTCCGACGCACTTACTATTCTTACCGATATCTCTGTTGGAAGCAAATACTTGCAAATGTCCTCTACGGGTGTTGACGTTCCCTTGGTGTTAAATCGCCTCGCAAATAACCCAATCAGTCGTAAACAATACCTCATCCTTCTCTGACATCTTTCTTTAAACGTATTTCGATAACCTGACTCGTCTCGTCCAATAGCCTCTGTTACATAGATAATCATATTAAATTGATAGAATAATCACGATTAACTAAATAAATAACTCATGTATCACGCTCGTTGAAAATCTCTATACTATAAAAGTCAACATCTAAGTCAACGGTCTCGTAAATCTCATTTTCTAACAATACTGACAAATTTCTATTCCAACTACCCCTCGTGATAATATTAGACACGACCAAAATATTTAAACAAGTCTCAGCACAATTATTCGTATTTATTACTCACTAACCAGATAATTCACATATTTCACGTAGCACACATTGTCATTTAATTATGATAAATAAATCACATAAGTCTTGTAACGTCCAAAAAATAATTTTTAGAAAAATATTCGACTCTCATTTCAAAGGAATTAATCCTCAAAATATTTTTAGATCTAAAATCAGATCATTTATCCCAATATAAGTATTTAAAAACAATTTAATCAATTAATATAAAATTAATTGACAATTTCCAAACACTCAAACTACTTTTAAATAATTAAATCAATCTAGAAAATAATTAAAATTAATTTAAATTAATTAAATCTAATTAATAATTAATTAATAAGAATTAACTGATTATTAAAATAAATCAATTAATCAAATTAATTAATTATTAATAAAAAATAATTAAAATAATTAAATTTAATCAGTTTTCGAATTTAAATAACTAAATATAATTTTTCAGAATTTTCTGAATAATAAAATGTAATTTTAAATCAAAAAATATGATTTTTAAAACAATTTTCGTTTTATTTTTAAAATAAATCCCAGAAACACTATTCACGAAAATCAATTAGGGCAAACTGGATCAAAACCGGGTCAGAAAATGGGTCGCCAAGAACAGAAACGGGTCGCCAAGAACAACCCGCCGGAAACTGGGTTTTCCAGAATCCGGTCGGTCGTCCGGCCACCGGATTCCGTCCACGGCTAAAAACTTGCCAAAACTCACGTTTCTTTGAGGGCTTTTGCTCAGGACATCATAACAAACACAACCAACACAACAACCTGTCCAAAACATGCCGGAATCGTTCTAAAAATCCGGTCAACCTAAACCGGGTTCGGTTTTCCGGCCAAAATCCGATCTCACAGTTTTGTACATGAAACTCAACGTTCTTTATGTCAAATTAAAGCTAAGAACACACACAATCAAAGCCCTCTATCAAAACTAATGTCAGATCAATAATAAGAACGGACTATTAAAAAGAAAAATCGACCAAAACCCTAGAATTCGAATTCATCAAAATCGTACATAAACATGAAATTAAAACATGGATTCCTACTAATTAGAACCCTAGGAACATGCTGGAAGCAATCAATTGAACGGAGAATCAATAGAAATGAAATCCCCAATTTTTAATATAAACCCTAATTTAATTCGAAATTTCAAAAATTCATATCAAATGGAAAAATTACCAGATGATGATACGGTTTGAAGATTCTGAAACTAGAGATCAAGAGCTTTGATATGATTACTTGAACTTGAGATTTGGATTCCAATAACACTTTCAAAATTGGGTTTGATCTTCAAGAACACGAAGAACACGGTTCGGGGATTTTTATATTTTTGTATATATGTAATACAGATTATACGAAGGATAATGTACGATTCGTCTTTTTATACTTATTGGAAAATCATACCCCAAACGACATTTTTGGATCGATATAGATCCATTGGATCGCTTTAATCTTTAATAAAGTAAAATACATGTTTTACGAGGTGATAGTTATCCACAAGGACTGATAACTATCCATATCAATACATATCATTAATATCACGAATGCTCAAGAATACTAGGGCTATAACAGATGTATTATTGATACGAACGATATATCAATTGCCCTAAACAATTAGGGTACAGAATAATTTTATTTTCGATAATTAAAATAAAACGAAATAGAATGACATCCTCTTAAAATAATTTCTAATCACCACAAATATTCACATAGCATTTCAAGGTCACATCTTTGACCATTTAACGAATAACTTAACACATTTAAACAGATAAAACATTTAATAAATTCTGATATGAAAATAAAATTTCATTTCACATCAAATATTAACACGTAATTTTCCCGGATCTTACAAGTGAGATAGACAAAACACCTACCGCACTGGTGGCATTATTGAGGACTACTGAAACCAATATGTCGAAGGCTAACCCTGCTCCCATAATGATGGTGAACAAAGGGAATGCCAAAGGAAAGGGGAAATGGAAAGGAAAGAAGAAGATTGGATCTAAATCTGCTAATCTGAAGCCTGCTTTCAAAAAGGCTTTGAAGCCTATTGGAGGTGTTGCAAAAGGTGGTGGTGCAAAGGGTGGTGTATGTCACTTTTTCAAGAAGCCGGGTCATTAGAAGCGAAATTGTCTAGCTTATTTGGAGGATCAGAACCTGAAGAAAATGAAGTCTGTGAAGATTTCTGATTTAGGTATTTATGTTATAGAAGTCAATTTGTCTACTTCTACATCATGGGTATTAGATACTGGATGTGGTTCTCACATTTGTATAAATGTGCAGGAACTGCGAAGGAGTATGACTTTGGCGAAAAGAGAAGTCGACCTACGCGTTGGCAATGGAGCAAAGGTTGCTATTTTGGCTGTAGGGACTTATAATTTATCGTTGCCCACTGGGCTTATTTTAGAACTTGAGAACTGTTTTTACGTGCCTGCGATTTACAGAAACATTATTTTTGTTTCTTGTTTGAACAATAAAGGTTTTTCCTTTACAATTCAGAACAATAGTTGTTCCTTTGGTTTGAATAATGTTACATATGGGGTTGCACATTTATTTAATGGTTTATATGTTCATGATCTTGATATTCCTGTCTATAATGTAAATAATAAACGTATTAAGGCTAATGACTCAAATCAAACATACCTTTAGCATTGTCGTTTAGGCCATATAAATGAGAAACGCATTTCCAAGTTACAGAAGGATGGATACTTGGATAAGTTTGATTTTGAATCATACGATGAATGCGAACCTTCTCTCATTGGAAAAATGACTAAAGCTCATTTTACCGAAATTGGTGAGAGGGCCACCGAACGATTAGAACTTATACATAGTGATGTATGTGGTCCAATGCGTACAATGGCAAGAGGTGGCTTTTACTACTTCATAACCTTTACTGATGATTTTAGTAGACACGGATATGTGTATCTTTTGAAGAACAAATCCGAATCATTTGAAAAATTCAAAGAGTACAAGGCAGAAGTGGAAAAGCAAATAGGCGGAAGTATTAAAACTCTACGATCTGATGGTGGAGGTGAGTACCTAAGCTTAGAATTTAAGAACTTCTTAAAGGAGTGTGGTATTGTATCACAACTCACACCTCCTGGAACACCACAATGGAATGGTGTATCTGAAAGGAGAAATCGTACCTTATTGGACATGGTGCGATCGATGATGAGTCTAGCGGATCTTCCAATTAGTTTCTGGGGTTATGCTCTAGAAACGGCTGCACACACACTTAACTGCGTTCCTACTAAATCGGTTCAAACTACACCATATAAGATATGGACTGAGAAACGTCATAGAATGTCCTTTTTGAAAGTATGGGGATGCAAAGCGTTTGTGAAACGTTTAGTCACTGACTAGCTAGGACCAAAATCAGACAAATGTAATTTTGTGGGATACCCAAAAGAAACTGAAGGGTATTATTTCTATAATCGTATTGAGAGCAAAGTGTTTGTTGTTCGAACTGCTGTGTTTCTTGAAAGAGAAATGTTTTCTATGAAAAATAGTGGGAGTATGATAGATCTCGATGAAGTTCGAGAACCACAGAATGAAATTGAACCAGAGTTGGAACATGAGCATGAAGTACATGAAAATGTTACTGCTCAAGAAACACAGGTTGTTCGTAGATCTGGTAGAATTCGCCACGAGCCTGAGAGATATTATGGATTTCTCTTAACTCAGACTGGCGATGTAATGCTTATGGATAATGATGAGCCTCTTACCTATCAGGATGCTATGAATAGTCCAGATTCTGAGAGATGGCTGGAAGCTATGAAATCTGAGATGGATTCCATGTATGAAAACAATGTATGGACTTTGGTTGAACCACCTGAAGAGGTAAAACCTATTGGGTGCAAATGGGTTTTCAAGAAGAAAACAGACATGGATGGTAATGTAAAGACCTACAAAGCAAGACTAGTGGCGAAAGGTTTCAAACAAATTCATGGTATTGACTATGATGAAACTTTCTCACCAGTAGCTATGGTCAAGTCCATCAGGATTTTGCTTGCGATAGAAGCTTACTATGACTATGAAATCTGGCAAATGGATGTCAAAACCACTTTCTTAAATGGGATCTTAGAAGATGATGTGTATATGATACAACCAGAAGGTTTTGTCGATCCGAGATTAGCTAGAATGGTCTGTAAGCTACTAAGATCTATTTATGGATTGAAGCAGGCCTCAAGGAGTTAGAACATTCATTTTGATGTAACAGTCAAAAAGTTTGGCTTTATTCAAAATGAAGATGAGCCATGTGTTTACAAGAAGGTTAGTGGGAGCAAAGTGGCATTCCTAGTATTATATGTTGATGATATATTACTAATAGGGAATGACATACCTTCTCTTCAGGATGTTAAGACTTGGTTGGGGAAAAGTTTCTCAATGAAAGACTTAGGCGATGCTACCTATATATTAGGGATCAAGATCTATAGAGATAGATCTAGAAGATTAATCGGCTTAAGTCAGAGTACATACATTGACAAAGTATTGCATCGTTTTGGGATGCAAGAGGCAAAGAGGGGATTTGTCCCTATGTCTCATGGGATAGTGATCTCAAAAGAAAACTGTCCTAAATCATTAGATGATAAGGACCGTATGAAAAAGGTACCATATGCTTCGGTAATTGGTTCTATAATGTATGGAATGATATGTACTCGACCTGATGTTTCGTATGCTTTGAGCATAACGAGCAGATACCGGTCTAATCCAGGTGAAGGTCACTGGACGGCAATCAAGAATATTCTTAAGTACCTCAAGAGAACTAAAGATTCATTCTTGGTATATGGAGGAGATGAGAAGCTAGTTGTAAGAGGTTACACTGATGCTAGTTTCCAAACAGACAGAGACGATACTGTGTCTCAATCTAGGTTTGTGTTTTGTCTAAATGGAGGTGCTGTAAGCTGGAAGAGTTCGAAGCAAGAGACAGTAGCTGATTCTACAATGGAAGCTGAGTATATTGCTGCCAGTGAAGCGGCCAAAGAGGTTGTTTGGCTTCGGAAATTTATTGAGGGACTTGGAGTAGTTCCATCGATCGCAGATCCAGTTGATCTTTATTGCGATAACAATGGAGCTATTGCGTAGGCTAAGGAACCAAGGTCCCATTCCCGAGCAAAGCATATACTTAGACGATATCATCTACTTCTAGAGATTACAAGGAGGGGAGATATACATATATGTAAAGTGCATACTAATGATAACATTGCAGACTCACTGACTAAGGCTTTGTCGCAGCAGAAGCACGAAGGTCACACTAGTTCCATGGGTATTAGATACATGGGTGATTGTCTCTAGTGCAAGTGGGAGATTGTTAGTATTTGTGCCCTAGAGACAATACTATAATGTTCTTAGGGAAGACATTTTGATTATTAATAAATATGTTCTATGGATTTTCTTTCAATTATTTATTATGTCTTTATTAACTGTGATATAAATATTAGAATAATAAATGTCCTTGGAATATAAACATGAATTCTATATCTCTAAGTATGGGACTTAGAAATGAGATTATATGAGTAGTGTTTATAATCCTAAAAGATCCCAAGTCGAGTATTATTATTTGAGGACAATAATAATGCATTAAGACTAGTATGTTTGTTGATTGATGACCACATCTCATTGGTCATAAGTATGGTGATACTAAAGTCAAAGACATAAGTGCATGTTAGCAGAACGTGGCACTGGATAGACCCAATGTGTGAATTCTTCATGGTAAATGTTATCAAGTGTCATAAGCAATTCTCACAGTGATAATGATAAAGGTGGACATTGGATATATTATGAATCATATGAGAAATATGAATGATAGATATAGGATTTAACCCTCCTATTTTAGGAGTGATATTATTGGCCTCTTGATTGAGTGAGACTATGAAATGCATGACCATGCTCAAATAGTGATTTGTTTAATAGTCTACTCATCGATCAAGTAAATCGGGATTAAATGTTGAAGAGGATGACATAAACCATGCCTCGAGTTTAATCTATAATATAAGGTTAAAAAGATTATATTACATGAAACATTATTCATTAAAGGTTTAATTGGATCACCAATTATTATTATTACTTGGGTAGCAATGATGTATTACTAGATGCCGCTCATTGTTTATAATTTTATTATGAGATATTAAAATTATTACCAACGTAATAATAACCTAAAGGATCACACACAAAGAACGTTTTAAACGGAGCTTTAATTAAATTTTGAATTTAAATAAAATATTAATATTACTTTGAATTATTAGATTAATTAAGTAGGACTTGATTAATCAGATTATAATTCGAAATTAATAATAATAAAACTCAGAATTGGATTGGGTTTGTGAAGCCCACTCTAATTAGGGTTAAGCCCAGATTTCTCATCCCTATAAATACAATATGATGTATTATTTTAGGGCAATTCTTGAATTTCGTTTTTATTAAAAACCCTAGCAGCTCTATAACTTGGAGAGGCTAGAGAGAGAGAGAGAGAGAGAGAGAGAGAGAGAGAGAGAGCGAGCGAGAAATCGTGAGCAGTTGTTGTGGCTAGTACCAACGCCGGTGATCGTTGGACGATCGGGCGTTCGTGTGGACTGATTAGAGACGTATATCGCAAGGCGGGATACGTGGTGATCATAGCAAAGGACCTCCATTTGTCAACCAATCTTAAAGCTTCTTAAAAGGTAAATAGTTCTGTTCACGGATTAAATATCGTGTTTCGCATGGATCCTGCTGAGGGTTTCGTTAATTTTTCTGATTTCCGCGTTTTTCCGCTGCGTTTTCATGCACAAAACCCTTCAGTTTTGGCTAAAGGAAGTTCAGTTCTTAGGACATGTAGTCAGTAATAAAGGAGTGTTGGTTGACCCCGCTAATATAGAAGCTGTCTCGAACTGGGAAAGACCAACCACACCAACCAAAGTGAGAAGTTCAGTGGGTTTAGCCGGATATTACCGAAGATTTGTACAAGATTTTGCTAAGATAGCAGCCTCGCTGACCCGACTTACCCGAAAGACTGAAAAGTTTGTATGGACCGAGAAGTGTGAAAAAAATTTCCAAGAACTACAGAAGAGACTAGTCACTGCCCCTATGCTGGCACTGCCAGACGGGAAAGGAGATTTTGTGATCTACAGTGACGCATCGCACAAAGGATTAGGGTGTGTGCTTATGCAGCATAGAAAGGTGATTGTGTATGCATCAAGACAATTGAAGGAATATGAAATTAGGTACCTTACCCATGACTTAGAATAAGCAGCGATAGTTTTCGCTTTAAAGATTTGGAGACATTATTTGTATGGAGAGAAGTGCGAGATTTACGCGGATCATATAGCCTTAAATACATTTTTATCCAGAAAGAGCTCAACTTGAGACAGAGAATATGGCTAGAGCTAATCAAGGATTATGACTGTGAGATTCTTTACCACCCAGGGAAGGCCAATATGGTGGCCGATGCCCTTAGTAGGAAAGAGAGACTTAAGATGATAACATCGTCCAATAAGTTAATCCAAGAATTTGAGAAAGTGGAAATTGAGGTTAAGATAACCGGAAATGGTACTGAGAAACTATTTGAGATTGCAATGCAACCAGAATTGCTACAGAAGATCAAGTTGTGTCAAGAGCGAATGATGAGTGAAGGTGGAAAGTCAATGTTGGGAGAAGAATTAACGACTGAGAGTACTATTAGTGGCCTAACATGAAAAAAGGTGTAGCAGAGTGGGTAAGAAAATGCTTGACCTGCCAAAGAGTAAAAGCAGAGCACCAGAGGCCTAGCAGACTCTTACAACCCCTAGAGATTCCAGAATGGAAATGGGAATACATAGCCATGAATTTCGTAGTAGGTTTACCAAGGACCAAAGCTAACCACGACGCCATATGGGTAATCATAGACCGGTTGACGAAGTCAGCCCACTTTCTTCCGATCAACGAGAGGTACACTGTCGACAGACTAGTGGATATTTATATGAAAGAGATTGTGGCGCGACATGGGGTTCCAGTCGTCATCGTATCAGACCGAGACCCTAGGTTTAACTCCAGATTTTGGAGGAGTTTCCAAGAATGTGTGGGAACCAAGCTGAACATGAGCACTGCCTGCCATCCCTAGACGGATGGGCAAAGTGAAAGGACTATCCAGACGCTAGAGGATATGTTAAGATTCTGTGCCATAGTGAAAGGCATATGTATAGGCCTATTTGTAAACATCGAGGATACAACTCAACTTAAACAAGTTTGTATTAAGTAAATAATAATTCAATTATCACAGGAATCTCAGAAGATCATATCAGTAAGAAGAATGAGATTAAAAGTCATCTACATACTTGAAGTAATTCTACATTGAAAGAAGTTCATTTATTTGATCAAGCCTCAGTGAAGTATTCAAGAAACTGGATTTATTATAAAGACAGAGATTTCAGAAGTGTGACAGCAAGGGTACATGTTACAGTGGTTTATTGAAGGGATTTAGAGAAAAAGAGAATCACAGCTTAAAGTCAAAGATGAAGAACAATCATTGAAGTTAGTCACTCATGAACCAGACAGTACATCGAGTGTCAACGTCAGTCAGTGGAAGTTCGTCATTATTTTAAGTGGTTCACAGAACAATTTCTTTGAGCAAGAAATTAGATTTTATTCTTCTTTAATTAACTACTATTTAATTTATTAACCTAATAAATTAATTCTTTCAGATTTAATTTATTTGATAAATTAATTAAGTAGGTAATTAAATTAGAATTAATTCTAATATCAGAAAGACTAAAAATAGAACTGGTAAGACTATCCTTGATAGTCTTACCGATAGTCTTTATAGTTCTTTTTTAGTCTTTCCGAAAGTCTTACTAATATTAGAATAGTCTTTCTGAAAGTCTTTTTAGGCTTAAGGATAGTCTTTCTAATATTAATGATAGACTTTCTGATTCAATTAGGATAGTCTTTCTGCCTTTAATCCTTTGCACGTGCAGTTTAGCAAAGTGTTAACATATCAAAGATCAAGACAGAAAGCAGACAAGGACACAAAACATATTACATCTTCAACAACTTTCTCTCAAGAACAAAAAAAGAAACTGTCGGAGCTTTTTCTTATTAGGAAATCATTTCTAGAATTTAGTGTTATATTCAAACCACTAGAAATCATTTACTTGTACTGCTTTGACTATCTAGCGGATCTTTATCCCTAGAACGTATCTCGAACTATCATTTATCGTTATATCTTTTTATTACAAAATAGATAAATTCATGTCGAATTTATTCTAGATTTGTTTTAATTAGTTTGAGATTCAATTTGTAATTTGTACAACATTTGTAACACCTTTCAAGTTTAATATAAGTTATATTTAACTTGAATTTTGTTTCATTTAATTCCGCCATAATTTTTCATCAATTGTTTAATCGTAAAACGAACAAATTCGATAAAACGGTATAGTTTGTATTCAACCCCCCCCCCTTTCTACAAACTTATCGGGACCTAACATATAGACTTTAAAGGAAGTTGGGATGACCACTTACCACTGGTCGAGTTTTCCTACAATAATAGTTTTCATGCAAGCATAGGGATGCCCTCGTACGAAGCCCTTTATGGAAGAAGATATCGATCTCCCTTGTATTGGGACGAAGTTTGTGATCGAGCGAAAGATGCTCGGGCCCAAAGTGGTCCAACGGACTAAGAAAGCAGTAGATCTTATCAGAGGATGGTTGGTAGCAGCCCAAGACGGACAAAAGAAATATGCAGATTTGGCTCGAAAGGACAAAGAGTATGAAGTAGGGCACCTTGTGATGTTAAAGGTATCCTCGTGGAAAGGATTGATCAGGTTCGGAAAGAAAGGGAAATTAAGTCCCAGGTATATTGGACCATTCGAAATCTTAAGACGCATCGGGGAAGTAGCTTACGAGCTAGCCTTGCCCCCAAACCTGCAACAAGTTCACAACGTGTTCCATGTTAAGGAAATACAATTCGGACGCCAGGCATGTAGTAGAATACGAGCATGTAGACATACAACCAGACTTGTCCTACGTGGAGCAACCGGTGGGAATCATTGACCGGAAGGATCAAGTACTTAGGAATAAGGTCATTAAGCTGGTGAGAGTTTTATGGAGAAATCATAATGTTGAAGAATCCACCTGGGAACTAGAGGGCGCAATGCTGGAAAAGTACCCTCACCTATTCTCAACTTGATTCCGGGACATAATCCTTTTAAGAAAGGGAGACTGTAATAACCCTAAATTTTGTAATATTTTGAGACCTTGATGAATAGTAAATTTTGCTGAATAAGAAAATTTTCAGACCACCTTATATACGAGACATGGAATGGATATTCTGAAGTTATATTATTGATGTGCGAGGGGAATAAGTTAATGTAAACGCAATCAGAATCCGAAGATTGCAACTTTAATTTTATTCCACTATTCATCGGACAGTCGAGGATTTATAAATTGATCATTATGAGAGATTTAAGAAAACAAGAAATCCATGATCAAATATTAAACCAAGGCAATAAAGGATCAAGAGGATATCCCCTAGCATTAGTGCAACAAAACGTTTTCGAAATCACTCGAACTAATAGCGAGATTAAGCAACAAAGCGAACGCGTAACAAATTATGGATTAAACCCTAACAAAAGGAGAAGTACCATGTAAGATCATCAAGTGCAACATATAAGAGCATCCATGTGAAACCAAACAAGAAAAGAGAAGTGATTTAGTGATGACAAGGTGATGAATCACCACCTTGTCACCATTTTGTTCAAGTAATCATCCAATGCTTGACAAGTGTTCTTGGGTGATTAAATAGCATTTTAACCACAAGATATTTAGTGAATTAATTGAGTTTTATTAGACAAAAAGAATAGAAAACAAGGCAAGTAACCAAGCAAGCTCCCCCCCCCCCCAATTTCTTCATCAAATATTCGGCCCATTTTCTTCATCCCAAAGTTAGAAAACATTTCTACAAGCTAGCCTCCACCAAAATTTGCAAGGATGGATTCAAAAGTTCCTACATTTCTAAATTAAGGTATCCTCTAAATCCTAGCTTCATCCATGGATTATATTTTGTCCAAATCTTGGATTAAAGATTAGCATGAATAGTGTTTTGTATAAAGCTCAAGCAAGGATATTTAAGCTATTGTTAGTTTATACCAAGCATCAAGGAGGGTATAAACATCTCAAACCTTTATTTATACTTTGATTATTATGATTGGTTTGGTATTAGTTTGTGTTAGTTGAATGAAAGATTGAATCTTTGGTTTTGGTGGATGCTTAGTGATTGTTTTGATGGATGCTCTTGTAGATGTTGGTTTTGACTTGTTGATTAAAGATCATGAGTTAGTTTAGATGATTTATATGAAGTATTGATGATTGGGTTGTGTTGAATGATTGGTTGGAGTAGTATAAATTTGGAAAACATTAGATATACGTCGTTGGAATGTCGAATTTTCCTTAAACATGTTTGGATAGTAGACTAGGGTTACAAACTTACATGATTAAGATACCAACTGACCATGTTAGTGTAGATCTTGTCTTATATTTTGTTTTGACGAAAGAATCGCATCAATCCAATTTACGGTTTAGGAGAAACCCCCGTTTTAGTAAAAGTAGTTTTGGAAAAACAAAGTGTCCATTATGTGAATTTGAGACTATGGTCAAGCCCCTTAAAAATGGATATAGGCAATGAAACTAAGGTGAAAAATATTATGGACAGTTAGCAAGGTAACCGAGAAGGTTTCGTGTTAAAAAGATAATTTTTCGATTTTATTAAAATGTGGGAACCAAAGTTGCGCAAGTGAAAAACCCTTAAGGGGATAGTTAAAACTATGGACTTAGAAACATTAAAGTACTTTGGTTTCATGAATGAATTATCAACCAAACTTTTGACTTAAGCGTTTAACGACTATCATGGGATTATAATTAGCCAAGAACGAGACATTTGATTTTTGTTAAGAATTACGTTGGTGCTTAAGTTTTATAGAACATTAAATGGTTCTAGGGGACTGATCGGTATTTGTGTATCTTATTATAGATCGTCGAGCATACTCCCGAGCCCCCATTACCACTACTTTAGGAGTTTCAGGCAAGTTTCCAAACCCTACATCTTATATAGATGTTGTTGTATTGAAAACTGTTGTGATTGTGATATAAACTGTTTAAATGTTTTACGAATTGATTTATATACTTATTTAAATCTTTCGTAATAGTTCGCGGTTTATATGTTATGAGTATATTAGATATAAACCAAGGTGTATAAAGGCTCTAAGCGTAGAGTACTTGTAGTGTATTTTCAAACTTAGACCGGGAGTCAAACTATTATTTTGTTTTGAATTACTGTCATAAAAAACTGGAGGTTTCCAGGGACAGCTATATTTCAATTATAGATTTAAATATTCCAAAAATAATATCTTGGATATTTAAGTTGAGTTATATATGAATAATATTATTAAAAATATTATTTGAATATTTATTTTATTAAGTGAATATTATTTCGAATATTCATTTAAATATGGATTTAATTGAATAGTGATTCAATATTTATTATTTGAATATTTATTAGTTATTCCAAATATGATTTAAAAATCATAGAACCTTATTTAAATATTATTTAAGGTTCCAATAGTTATTTAAAATATTTTCTGACCTTCAGAAAATTTATTTGGATATAGTAGGGGTTCCCAAATATTTTATTTTGAATTTAATAAATTCTTTCGAAAGCGAATAAATGTCCTTTGACTTATTAAAAATTGGGAATCAAATCTAGGAAGTGAACAGATGATTTCACTTGCCTCTTTCATCGAAAGCAATTATGTTTTGGGTTTCTTACTTATCAGAACTAAAGATATTTTACAAGAAACTCTCAGGTCGTGATTTCAAAGAACTATACTCGATAATCGAGTTCAGTTGACAACGGTCAACCCACATTGTGACGTACTTCCAATATTATTTCGGAAGTAAGAATATTGTTTATAAAAACCTATCAACAAGCATATGCTTGGGGAACTTGGAGTAACATCCGTTCCAGTTATAGATAGGATTCTGCGGGGAACCAGAAAGCGGATAGTGTAAGTGGCTGAGTAACGCACGGTCCATCTATGTATGGCATTGATGTCGCCATGAATATGTAAGAGGCTGGGTTGACATCGGTCCAGTGGTAATGAAATCAGCTAGCGGAAGTGGCCAAGCAAAGCGCGGTCCAGCTAGATATGGCTTTGATGTCGCCATGAGTACGTAAGAGGCTGGGTTGACACCGGTCCAATCGAATTAAAAGCCCATATGCGGCTAAGGGTACTGACCTTCGGGATTATCCATCTACTAGTGTTAGGTCCAAAGTATCGTAGAAGGGGGGTTGAATACGATACTCACAATTTTATTCGATTTCGTTTGCGGATAATTATGTGTGTTCTTGTCCGAAATCAAATCAACCAAATCAAAACACGAGTCGGGGAATACATCGTTTTATAAATATAAACCACGAGGGGTGCTACAAATCCAATCCATAGGATTAGCTTCAATGAGTTCAAGTTACAACAATCAATACAATTGATAGAAATTTAGGCACTAGTAATTACTTCTCTAAAAATCTCAAGCTCTTAAATTTTCTCCGTATTGATTCTCTGCAACTTTCTAACTTCAGAAGACACTGTCTTCATTCTCACAATGTAGTCTTTTAGGAAATCTATCGAAGGCCTTGATGAATTCTCAGCCGTCCATTTCCCCACCAACCTTCTAACATCCTTGAATGCATATCACCTGCTCCATTTGCAAAAACTATCGAAGACAAGATATTTGTCTCATTCGATATATTTTAATAAAAATCTATCGAAAGAAATAACTTGTTTTCCTTAGATTAGTTCGACAGTTTTATAAATAAAACTATCAAACTTTATCTTTCTGCCCACTTCGATGGTTTCTTTTTAAGAAACTATCGAAAAAACCATTTCGATGGTTTTCACCAAAATCTTTTTTTCTCTTTCGATAGTTTTCAAAAAAGAAAACTATCGAATTCCCTTAATTGCAGATTGATCCTTGAAGATTCTTTCTCTTTGCAGTAAGGATATTGCACTTCAATTTAGCCTGAACATACCTTATCAATATTTCTTCTAACTTCTAGGATGTATCAGGTCTAACTTAAATCAATTTCTTCTGAGACAATAGAACATGTTGATCTTCTTCAATTATGTTGACACCTAGTGCAACTGGTCTGGTTCACAGATGACTAACACTGATCAAAACCTCTATGTCTTCAATACAATTCAAATGACAAGTCCTTTTTCCGTGCCTGTTCTAAAATCCTTTGGTACTAACTTTGTATCATATAAATACTTCTGTAGTCTTGAAAGTCTTGATTCTTTATTTGTCACTGAGGCCTGAACATATTAATGAAATTCTTTCCGTGCCTGTTTACGGACTTCAAGAATACATACCATATTTTGATTTCTTGAGTTTACCATGTCTTCTGTTCTTATGGATTCATGTGCTTCAGTTAATATTATTGTCTATCTTGTTCCTGTGTTGAGTTATAGTTACCTCTGTTACATATTATGTTACATTATGCTTTCCAACTAGTAGAGAAGTTAAGCGGTTATACGACTGATCATCGTATACCGAAATGCGTGTCCCTGTATAGTTTCCCCTTTTCCAGTTGGAATTCAGTAATGCTTTGTAACTTTGGTCAAATACCGGTTACGGATATTGTTAATAATATTTTAACAAGTATTATACCTCATACAGTACTTGAAGTGTATGGTAATATTTTGACGAAAAGATTGTTTTAAAACATCATTCTGTATACGAATGAGATTTCAAAGCTTTCAAATGATATAAAAAGCTTACAGAGATTATTTAAACTGCTTTATATGATTGCTGAGCTATAGTGCTCACTCTTGCTTCTTTTATATATATCACGACACAACAACTAAGGTAGATGGCCATGACTTACCTCACCGCTCGGAAGCGCGTCAGGGGCGTGCGGATGTTTCGTAGAGTTGTTGTTGCAGCACCACAGGTAGGAAGGCTGAGTTGGTTCGGAGTGCAGCTCTTGCTACTCCGGTTTAGTTATAAGTATGACTTATGTATATTAATGAACAAGAACAAACGTTTGCGCCGCCTTTATGGTTTCAAGTAGAAATCATATTGGTAGCAGGTTTCTAGTGCAATTACTTTTGGGTTGTAATAACTTTACATTATGGATCATATGACTACTATTTATGTAACTTCGTTTCTGAGACTATAACTGGTGTGAGTATATATATTGTGGGGTCACAGTGTGTGTTGATTTATTATTATAATTCAAGTATCATGTGTTTAAGTTGGAAAAAGAGAGTGTGACAACCTAGATCTCCGATCCCGGATCTGGGGGTGTTACAATAAGTAAGTATGGCAGATGTTTGCATTGCTGACTCTGTAACCACTCACACAATTCTACAAAGTCGGGAATATTTTTCACAGTTAACTAAAACCAACTCCCAAGTATGGACGATTTCAGGTACATCTAATGTGATCGAAGGTCTTGGGAAGGCTAGTTTTATTCTACCCAATGGAACACAAATTCATATAACGAATGCTCTATACTCTAGCAAGTCAACTAGGAACCTCTTAAGTTTTAAAGATATCTGCCTTAACGGTTTTCACGTTGAAACTACTAGTGAGGATGAAAAAGAATATCTTTTAATCACTTCAACTATTTCAGGCTATAAGAAAATCTTAGAAAAACTACACTAAATATCTTCTGGATTGTACGCCACAAAAATTAGAATCATTGAGTCTCACAGTATCACTATTCCCAAAATTATAGATCCAAAATCACTTACTCTATGGCATGAAAGACTTGGTCATCCTGGAGTTTCTATGATGCGATGTATTATAGAAAATTCTATGGGACGTCCTCTTAGAAACCAGAAGATCATAACACAAGATGAACTTCCTTATTCAGCATGTTCGTTAGGAAAATTAATTGTTCGACCATCCCCTGTTAAACTTCAAGTCAAATCCCCTACTTTCTTAGAACAGATCCAAGGTGACATTTGTGGACCCATTCATCCATCTTCAGGTCCATTTAGGTATTTCATGGTTTTAATTGATGCATCAACTAGGTGGTCTCATGTCTATCTACTCTCTACCCTAAATATAGCCTTTGCCAAACTATTTGCCCAAATTATCAAATTACGAGCCCAATTCTATGATCATCCTATTAAATCAATTCGACTAGATAATGCTGCTGAATTTACATCTTCAACTTTCAACAATTACTGTATGTCGATAGGAATCTCAGTTGAACACCCAGTAGCTTACGTGCACACACAAAATGGTTTGACAGAATCTTTAATTAAGAGACTTCAACTTATTGCATGTCCTTTACTTCTCAGAGCCAACCTACCTACTTCTGTTTGGGGTAATGCAATATTACATGCCGCGAACCTAATAAGGGTCAGACCATCTACCTATCATAAACAATCTCCCCACCAACTAGTCTTTGGTCAAATTCCTGATATATCTCACTTCAAGGTTTTTGGTTGTGCCGTATATGTCCCTATTTCGCCATCACAAAGAACTAAAATGGGACCTCAAAGAAGAATAGGAATATACATTGGTTTTGATTCACTGTCTATCATAAGATATCTTGAACCATTGATTGGTTATGTGTTTACTGCTCGATATGCTGATTGTCATTTTGATGAGTTTGTGTTCCCTTCATTAGAGGGAGATAAGGTTGTGCATGATTTAAATTCTGAATTGACATGGAATACATCAGGATTGAATTCTTTAGATCCTCGTACTAATCAATGTGAATCTGAGGTTCAAAGAATTATTCATATGCAAAATATTGCTAATCAAATGCCTGATGCTTTTAGTGATTCTAGACATATTATAGAATCGCATATACCTGCTGTTAATACTCCATCAAGGGTTGAAATTCCTATTCATAAATCAATTCCTGGAGAGTTGGTTGGTGATTCAAAACCACGCTAGAAGCGTGGCAGACCTATTGGTGCAAAGGATGCTGTACCACGAAAACGGAAATTGATTGGACCTGCCCAAGAAATGGCAAGTGTTCCAGATTATACCCCAGAAGTTCGAGCCCCTGAAGTGGCTATAATGAATCCCCCAGAAGTGGGATTACCTCCAGAAGAGGATATTGCCCTGAAGTGGCAGTTTGCTTCCAAGCAAAGGTACCTGATAATTATGAGATCTCATTGAGTTATGTGCATAACAGGAAATTACTGGATCGTGGGAGTACTGAGATTGATGATGTGTATGCCTTTTCTGTGGTATGTGATATTTCTATGAACTCCGATCCTAAACCACAAAGTGTGGAAGAATGTCGACAAAGAGATGATTGGCCAAAATGGAAAATTACAATCCAAGAAGAATTGCAATCCTTGCGCAAGAGAAATGTATTTGGACCTACAGTCCAAACACCAGCTGAAGTCACTACCTACGTCAACATTTGAAAGACATTGAAATAGTATTGACATGTGAAGGTTAAAGAACCTATTACATCAAGATGTCAAATTGTAAGACAATGCAGCGGACCCTTCCTGCTGCAATTTATGCTTATGTGTGAGACATTTTATTCAGGGGAGACTGTACTCTTTTTTCTTCGTCAAGGTTTTTATCCCACTGGGTTTTTCCTTGCAAGGTTTTAACGAGACAGTTAATATCACTAGTACAAAAATGACTTTTTATGTCGCCTATTTTACATCACATTTATCAAAAACCGACGTACATACTACTCTTATACGTCGGACTACTATAAAACCGACGTATATTCATCTTTTATAAGTATTTCTTACGTCGACTTCATAAGTAACCGACATATATATTAATTATATATGTCGGTTGATAGAATGCCGACGTATAAAATTAGTTTTTATGACGTTGTTGGGATTTATGGGTGATAGCATAGGAACAACTTAACTTTGTATATACTTAATTTTTTAATTAAGTAGAACATACTGTCACATCCAAAGTATGTTCTTGTAATCAGTATGCAATGTTATTTTAATTGTGTAATTTGGAAGAAGTTCACTTTCTGTGTTCAAGCCTCAAAGAATGCATATTAGATGACAGCATGAATAAAGGTTACTGTCATAAGCAGTGACAGTGAGATTACAAGAAGACAGAATGTTGCAAGTCAAGACAGCATATTCACTCTGACAGCAACATTGGCGGAAGACTACGCGACAGCAACTTTAGCCCTCGACAGCAAGTTTGGAAACCTCGACAGCACACTATGCGGGGAACTCCTACTGTCACCAAAAGCACAATCCTGTGACAGCAAGCTTTGCGGCAAAAGTAACTGTCTCGAGAAAGATCCTTGTTCTAGGTATCTTTCTCAGTCAAATCCCGTGACAGTTTCAATGTTCAAGAAACAGGCGTGTTGCAGTATCCCTAAGCTGCACCAAGTCTGCAAGACTACGACAGAAGCTTCAAGCACTACAAAACAAAAGCGAATCAATTCAAGAGCAAGGTCAAGTCTCTATTTGCTGAATTGTTTAGCTGGAAATAGAATGAATCTAGGTTGCTTTCTTTGTAATGTATTTCTGACATGTTAGCAATTTAGGAAAGTCACATGGGTAGACAGTTTGTAAGAAGTTGCCACTTGATAATGACAGCAGCTTCATAGACCCGTGTTGATAGTGATAGGATTAGTCTTATACTTAGACTATCAATTCATTCTAGGTAAGAAACGAAGACAAGGAAGTGTCTTGAAGAAAACCGAAGCTCAAGAATTCTCTCTTGAGGTTGTAGCAACACTTTGCAAAATAAATAAAACATTTATTTTGTGAATCCTGTCTTCTCGATTATACTGTTTGTGAATGCATACATATTATTGATAATATTAAATCTTAGTTTTGGTTGTTGAAACTGAGATTGAATTTTATCAGTATTGCATTCATCCCCCCCCCCCCCCTTTTGCAATACACGAGGACCAACAACTGGTATCAGAGCGAACAGATTAACATACATATCTGAGATCACGACGATAATGCAGAAATCAAACAGTATCAAGATCCCAGCTTTTGATAAAGAGAACTACAGCATTTGGAAAAGAAAGATCTTGTTGTTTATCAAAGCTGTGAATCCACTATACCCAGGTATTCTCGAGAATGGTCCTTTCATTCCAAGGAAGGAAATTGAAGCCACAACAGTAAATGGTGAAGTCATTCCTGCACATTGGGTTCCCAAAGATCCCTCTGAATTTTTGGAACCTGAGAAGGAGAAAATGGTGATAGATGATCACTTGCAACTCATCTTGCTCGATTCTCTCACGTTGGATAAAGCCATGTGTGGAAGTGTGATAAGCTGCACATCTGCCAAGGAGATGTGGATCAGGTTAGCTTTACTATGTGAAGGAAGTGAAGAAGTTAAGGGCAATCGAAGGCAAATACTGATATCACAATATGAGGCATTCATGGCCAAGCCTGGTGAAGACTTGACTTCCATGTTTGAAAGGACCAGTAAGCTCTTAACTGAACTACAGATACATGGCAAGTACTATGACAGGAAAGAATTAAATGTCAAGTTCCTGCTTACACTGCCTGATCACCTTGAACACAAGACAACAGCCATACGAGAAGGAAGAGATCTCAACAATATAACCTTTGAGACACTTTATGGCATTCTGAAATCTTATGAACTTGAACTCTTTCAAAAGAGAGCCATACAGAGTGGAACAAGGAACAAGATGGCCAATATGTCAAGTGCCCTAGTAGCAAAAGTGCCAAGGATCACACAACCAAGTGAAGTACTACAAATCACACAACCAACCCCTGTACAATCCTTGAAGATAGAAGAGGTTGTTGAAGATGATGAGAAAGTAGTACTACAGCTCAAGGATGTGGAAGATGAAGACTTCTACACAATGGAGGAACTGGAAAGCATGGACAATCCTACTATGGCCTACATGGCTAAAAAGTTCAAGAACTTTAGGTTCAAGAAGGACAGGTCATTCAGGCCCCAAGGCCAAGCATCCAAGTTCACCAAGGGAAGCTCATCAAAGGCTACTGTGGGAAGCTCATCCAAAGGAGGATACAAGACTGGATTTGTGGATAGATCTAAATTCAAGTGTTACAACTGTGGTGAACCTGGTCATTTTGCTACTGAATGCAAAAGACCCAAACAGGTTCAGAGATTTGAGAAAGGAACTGGTGGATACTCTAAGAAGAATCAAGGTAGAGCCTATGTGGCTGAAGGAAAGTGTTGGGATGAGTCTGATGATGAAGATGAAGAAGAATATGTCAACCTAGCTCTCATGGCTAGCAGTGATGAAGTAACATCAACATCTTCAAGTCAGGTACCTTCACTTGTCTTACTTGATATGTCCATTGATGAGTATAAGAAAACCATTAAAGACTTAAGTGCTGAAATGTTCAATGTCTATGCTAGCTTATCTACTGCTAATGAGGAAATCACTAGGCTGAGTAAGCTAAATGAAACAATAAAGTCTGAAAATGAATCTCTTGTTCTCAAAACCAGTTCACTAGACTCTTTAGCTCAGGAGAATGCAAAATTTAAAAATGAATTAAAATGTGCTAAAGAAGTTGAGGAATTCCTGAGGAATGAGATTGCTGAAAATGAATTCAAGATTAAGGCTTATAAAAACTCATCTAAGATAGTTCAGGATTACAATGATAAGCATACAGAAAATCAAACTGTTGGCATAGGTTTTTCATATGGTAGGAGACCTGGAAAGGAAACTGTGATTCAAGATTGTTCTGGAAGTGCTGCTGTCAAACCCACCAATCTCAAGAAGGTTAAAACTCCTATTTTCAAAGCTGCAGAAATCGAGTTTGATGAAGAAGCCATGCTCATCAAACAAGAAATTCTTGATGAGGATGAAGGTGTTGACAGCACATTCAAGGATGGAAAGGATACTGTCACAATCCCTAAGATAATAAACTTACCAAGCAATCAGACAGTAAGTTCAAAAGATGCTGTCACAGTTGGCAAGACAGTATCTTCCAAAGATGCTGTCAAGAATGGTTCCAAGACAGTAGCTTCCAAACCTTCTGTCAAGACAGTTGGAATAAAAAGTACTGTCAAGGAAAGTTCGACAGCAACTTCTGAACACATTGTCAATCCAGTAACTCCCAAGTCTAAGAATAGGAATGGTAAGGTAGGTGTCAATAAAAGAAATGGATACACTAATGTTGGAGGTGCTTCTAGGAAACTATGCAATAACTGTGGATCTTCACATCATTTAACACATGTTTGTAATAAGCCAATTGAGGATAAGATCAATGCTACTGAACTCAATGGTAATTTACACAGAACCCCCCTTATGCATAGAACTATGAGTGTCTGTAATAACATTGAATGTATGCCATGCAAGATCACTGCCATGAGTACATGCTTTAACTTACCTATTCTCACTACTGAAAAATGTTCATACATGCACACTGTTGAGACTTCTGAGCCTGCTGGCAACAGCAAAAAGGCTTCATCCACTAAGAAAAGGATCAAGTCCAATTCTAAGCCTAAGTGGGTGAAAAGAGAAGTCAAACAGGAGGTTATTGATGATGCTTGTGAACTTGTAACTGGAAGAAACTCAGGAGACACTAAAGCTGCAGGACCCAACAAGGATTGGGTACCATATGCATCTTAAATACATTCTGTTTTGCAGGGCAAGAAGAAAGATCAAGTCATGTGGATCATTGACAGTGGCTGTTCAAGACACATGACAGGTGATAAAGCCCTGCTATCACACTATGTAGAGAAAGCTGGCCCAATCATAACCTTTGGAGACAACAGCAAGGGTTACACAGTGGGATATGGCTGTCTGGAAATTGGAAATGTTGTCATTGAAGATATTGCTCTTGTGGATGGATTGAAGCACAATCTACTCAGTGTCAGCCAATTCAGTGACAGGGGATTCAAGGTTGATTTTGATATAATGTTGTGTAACATCTATCACAAGAAGGATGGAAGCCTCTCTCTAAAAGGGGTTAGAAAAGGAAGCTTGTTTGTTGCTGACTTAAACTCAACAAAGAAGGATAAAGTTTACTGTTTCTACAGTAAAGCAACTGTTGGTGACAGTATGCTTTGGCATAGGAAGCTCTCACATCTCAACTTCAAAACAATGAAAATTTTGATGAAGAAGGAGTTAGTGAGAGGTTTTCCCCAATAGGAATTCTGTCAAGAAAGACTGTGTGAAGATTGTCAAATGGGCAAACTAAGGAGAGTTGTGCACAAGTCCAAGCAAATGAACACCAACATAGAAGCACTCAAGTTGATTCATATGGATCTTTTTGGACCAGTCAATGTACCATCTATGGCCAAAAAGAGATATGCCTTAGTAATGGTGGATGATTACTCAAGGTACACTTGGGTGAAGTTTCTTGAATCCAAAGATGAAGCTCCTCAAGTAATTATTGATCAAGTCAGAGTTCTTGATAGAACTCCAAACTCAAAAGTCCAAATCTTGAGGAGTGACAATGGTACAGAATTCAGAAATGCCACACTTGGAAATTTCTGTAAAGATGAAGGAATTGTACAACAATTCTCTGCTGCAAGGACTCCACAGCAGAATGGAGTTGTAGAAAGAAAGAACAGGACTCTCATTGAAGCAGCTAGAACTATGTTGCATGATGCCAAACTACCAACATATTTCTGGGCTGAAGCTATCAACACAGCTTGTTATACTCAAAACAGAACCATGATTAACAAAACTCATGCAAGTACACCTTACTGTCTGTTAACTGGAAAGAAACCTACTGTCAAATATTTTCATGTGTTTGGGAGAAAATGCTTTATGATGAAGGATAACCATGAGAAGAAAGGAAAATTTGACACTAAGGCATTTGAAGGACTATTCATGGGTTACAGCACAGAAAGGACTGCCTACAGAGTTTATGTTATGGAACACAGGATTATTGAAGAAAGTGTAAATGCCACATTTGATGAAACCAAGTTTCCAGGACTGCATGAAGAAGAAAAGATGCAGACTTTCAGATTTGAGAATCAAGGATACCTGGAAGCTGAGGAAATTGCTGATGAAGAACCTAGCTTCACTCAAATTGTTGAAGTTGACAAAGATACTGTCAATGCCACTACTGTCAACCAAACTCCAGCTCAGTCACAGACCATAATTTCTAACATTCATAACAGTGGTGACTCTGGAGAGAATGAAGAACATGGTGAAGACAATGGGATTGGTGAGCATTCAACTCAACAAACTGAAGCAACTGTTCCTGTACAATCAAGTAGCTTGCCCAGAATCACCAAGTGGAACAAGGATCACACAAATGACCTTATCATTGGTGACCCTACTTCTGGAGTGAGGACAAGGAACAAAGTCTCTGCTGACAGCATGTTTTCATGCTTCCTGTCTCAAATGGAACCCAAGACAACTGATGAAGCATTGTTGGATTCTGACTGGGTGATAGCCATGCAAGAAGAGCTAAATCAGTTTGAAAGAAACAATGTATGGAAGTTGGTTCCAAGACCTAAGGGAAAGTCAGTTATTGAGACCAAATGGGTTTTCAGAAACAAGCTTGATGAAAATGGATTAGTGACAAGAAACAAAGCAAGGCTAGTGGCTAAAGGTTACTGTCAACAGGAAGGAATAGATTATGATGAGACATTTGCACCTGTTGCAAGACTTGAAGCTATAAGAATCTTTCTAGCCTATGCTGCACACTGCAACTTCAAAGTATTTCAGATGGATGTCAAAAGTGCCTTCCTAAATGGAGAGTTAGAAGAAGAAGTGTATGTTGAACAGCCACCAGGGTTTGAGGATGCTGAAATGTATGATTTTGTGTACAAACTCTTCAAGGCTTTGTATGGACTAAAGCAAGCACCCAGGGCTTGGTATGACACACTTTCCACTTTTCTTTTGGAAAATCAGTTTACTAGAGGAGTTGTGGACAAGACACTTTTCTACAAACACCATGGCAAGGACATCATTCTGGTACAAATCTATGGGGATGACATCATTTTTGGTTCTACAAATGAGAAGCTGTGTGAGAAGTTTTCCTCTCTCATGAGTAACAAATATGAGATGAGTATGATGGGAGAATTGTCATTCTTTCTGGGATTACAAATTCTTCAACAACCTGATGGAATCTTCATATGTCAAGCTAAATACATCAAGGAACTTCTCAAAAAGTTCAACTTGGAAGATTCATCACCTGCAAAGACACCAATGTCCACATCAACTAGTCTGGACCTTGACCCTAAAGGAAAGAAAGTTGACTCAAGCACCTATAGAGGCATGGTAGGATCTCTCCTATATCTAACTGCTAGCAGGCCTGACATCATGTTTGCTACATGTCTCTGTGCAAGGTTTCAAAGTGATCCAAAGGAGTCACACTTAGTAGCCATCAAGAGAATCTTTAGATACCTAAAAGGCACTCCTAATCTAGGCCTTTGGTATCCTAAGAATACTGGATTTGATCTAATTGGTTACTCAGACTCAGACTATGCTGGACGCAAGATTGACAGAAAGAGTACTACTGGTAGCTGCCAATTTCTTGGTGGAAGATTGGTCTCATGGTTTAGCAAGAAGCAACATTCAGTTTCTACCTCAACTGCAGAAGCTGAGTATATTGCTGCAGGCAGTTGTTGTGCACAAATTCTATGGATGAAGAATCAACTTCAGGATTATGGTCTAGTGTTAAGAGATATTCCTATCTACTGTGACAACACTAGTGCCATAGCTATTTCAGACAATCCAGTTCAACACTCTAGGACAAAGCACATTGATATAAGACATCACTTTATCAGAGAGCATGTTGAATAAGAACTGTGAAGTTGATCTATGTCCCATCTGACAAGCAACTTGCTGACATCTTCACTAAGCCATTGGATGAAGCAACCTTCAACAGGTTGGTAAGTGAATTGGGAATGCTGAATCTGGTATGTTGATTTACTCAGCTTTCTATATTTCCAAATTCTCTTTTGAAGCTCATGACAGCAACTTCAAACCTGCTGTCAAGAGAAGTTACTGTCTACTTGGTCTATGTCTGTTATGTGACAGCATGTGTTGATTTGACTTTTCATGTCAGTATTTTGTGCCAGTCTCATACTTTTAGACCGTGTATGACATTAATGTGGTTACTTGTTTAATTTGAGAGATAAAAATCTGTTCCATTGGACTTTCACACCTTTTTGCATTAATCTGTAGGATTAAAGGAGGACACGACCATTAATTACTTATGTGGTAGTTGTATGGGTACTCTAACTGTTGACCATTAGACTTAAATCCTTAGACAGTTTTGCCTATAAATTAACCTTAGGTTTCACCAGTCTGCTCTCAGTTTTAAAGTAAATAATGGAAAACAAAGTAGGAATTGAAGTCGGGCTAAAACGGTGCGATATTGAACCCTACAATGAAGAGGTTGAGGAGCTCTTCGAGGAGCTGTTGGATGCCCTCGATGAAATAGACGAGGAAAAGGAAAAGGAGGAGGATTCCAAGGTGCAAGAAGAGGAGAAGGAGCTTCAGGCACTTCTCAAGGAAGAAGGTCGCACTGAAGAAGAGATTAAGAAAGAACTTTTAGAACTAGTTGATAAAATCATAGAATAATGTACTCAATGCTCTATTTCAATGATTTTATTAATAAAAATAAAAGTTTCCTGTTTTTGTGGTTATTGAGTTTATGATTTGTCTGTGTTAATTGCATAATATCTGTGTTCAAAAGATTACATTGCTAAATCTATAATTTGTCAATTTTAGGTTAAGTTTATGAATAAAGCATTCTAATAAGTTCATGACAGAAACAATTCCCAATCGAAGTTACTGTCATTAAGAAGGATACTGTCGTGTGTTTCTTGACAGCAACCTTCTTGACAGCATGGAAAGACTTTCTGTCAAGACTTGTAAAGGATACTGTCATTCATATGCTTAACGGTGACAGCAAGTTTTTGCGCAATAGTTGCTGTCGCGCAAAACCTACTGTCACCACATCTTATTACTGACAGATTGTTTCTAGAGCACAGGTTACTGTCAACAATAGTGGACCGTTGAAATTGGATATTTATCCCACGTTGGTCAGTGAATAACGGGCAGTAACTCATGTATTATAAGAGTGGGTTAAGACACGTTCTTTAATTCCACTTTTTGTGCACAACGTATGAGATACCTCTATTTATTCCCCAGTTACTCAGACATATCACTCTCATCGAACTCAAGGCAAAATACTTTTCTTCAAGCAAAAAGCTACTTTCTTACTTTCTTCTTTTCTTGAAATCTCCATGGCACCCAAACAGACTCTCTCTCAAACAAACTCTGCTGGCATCTTTTCCCCAAATGATGCTGGTGAAGGTTTCAAAGGACTCGTGTTTTTCTTGAACAAGTCCTATCTCGGTTCTGCCATCACCTCAACCCTCATTCTCGACTTAGACAGAATTGAGGCTTTTTGGCGAACGGCTGTTGCTCAAACTGAGGGTGAGAACCCGGCTATTCGATTCACAATCTCTGAGCAACAATACACTCTTACAGCTGAGGTCATCAACACTGCTCTTGGCATTACACTTGAAGCAGGACAACAATTTACTGAACTTGCCAATGATGACACTCTTAAGAAGCTCTTCTTGAAGATTGGGTATGCAGGCCCTATTCTCGAAGAGGGGACTACCAAATGGTATCCGTCTGGTGAAATGGATAGGAAGCATCTGAGAAATGAGTGGAGCATGATACTTGATGTGATGGTCAAGGTGTTCTCTACCAAGTCCACAAGCTGGAATGGAATACCCTCCTACATCAAGAAACTGACACATTCTATTGTCCATGGGTACAAGGTGAATGTTGGAGCTCTCCTCATGGCACACCTCAGGTCTGTCATAGGTAAGAAGGTATCAATCTACCCTCGCTTTCTTATGATGTGCATTAATTCATTCTGTGATTTTAATAATGATGCCCCTCGTTTAGAGGCTTGCTCAGTTTTGAAAAAGAACACACACACACTGTTATCCTCACAGAATCTCAATGCACATTTTCCACTTTGTTTCACTCAGCACATGGTTGATCAAGTGTCCAACCCTGATTTACCATTACCCTCTGGTTATGAATCTTTCACTCTTGAGAATGAAACTGAATTAGACCCAAATTCAGTTAACCCACATTCAACACCATACACTCAGCCTAGGCCCTCTAGACTTACCAAAGCCCAAAGAGAAGCCTTGCAAGAATCCAGAAAAAGGCCCTTAGAAGCTGATGTTGGTGGTAGCTATGTTAGTCAAGAGGGAGACACTGCACCTAGTGCAGCAAATAAGGAGGCTAGTCAAACAGAACCCCCAGTGGTTCCCCCTGAGCCTAAGAAGAAGAGAGCTAGGAGGACTAAAACCACTGTTAGCCAAGCTGCAGTTTCTCAACAAACTATGGTTACTGAAAGGGATTCAAACACCTCCCTAGATGTGCCTTCTCAACAAGGTGCATCTATTGAAATTGTCCTGTCTCCCAAGGCACCCTGTACAGAGTCTGCACAAACTCATGGTTCACAACCTGAGGAACCTCCACTTGAAGAAATACACAGTGAGTTAGAGCACAGTGAGGATTTCTCTATTCCTTTTGATGATTCACATGTTTCTCCTGTGAATCAGCCCCAACTCTCTGCTACACTTTCACCTTCTTCCTTCCCTACCCATTCTTTTGTTTCTTCTCCACAACCTAGAGAAGGGGACAGTCCCAACCCTTCAGGTTTTGATCATCCATCTCCAATCATGGATGAGCCCCCATCTAGTGGTCCACAAGAACCCATTTCTCAAAGTGAAATGGACACCACTCCTCCAAACACTGAGCCAGGGCAAAGTGGTAGTTTGTCAGAAAATGAAACAGCCAACACTTTGTCTGAACTCCAAGGAGCATCTTACCTTCAGGAAGATGCTGTCACAGCCTCTGTTGCTGTCAAAGACACTGGCAATGTTGCTGTCCTGGACACAGTTGCTGTCATGGGTGGAGAGAAAGATACTGTCACTACAGAACCTACTGTCACTCCACATCCCAAAGATGCTGTCATGCCAGAACCTGATGTCCAGACTCCAACTGACAGTAACATTCCTGCCAAAGCTACTGTCCAGTCCTCTCAGCCTGATTTTGATGCTGTAATCATTGAGGATGCCTCTGATGATGATCTACCTCTTGCCAAACTCTTAAAGGTACATTCTAAATCTTCTCCTTTCATGCATGTTAGTACTGCTCATACCCATGTATCTAGGTTGAGTGAGGGTGTGCAAAAGAAAAGAGAGATAAAAGAAAAGAGAGGTGAGCATAAAAATGAGAGGCAGCCAAATGAGCTGGCAAAAGGAGAGGGACTTGAGCATGTCCAGAGAGACTTTGAGGGAGCCCACACTATTCATGCATTAGGCCTTGAGAGTCAATCTGTGAGGGGTGATGAGATCACTCAAAAACACCCTGAGAGTGTGAGAACCCCCATAGCCTCCAAGCCCCTTTCTTTTCCTTCCCATCCAAGAAGGTTAAGGTATGGTGGCCCCTCTACTACTTTTGGTAACAGGATTGCAGCTCTGGAAGGACAGTGTGCTACTTTGCACTCCAAGATGGACTCTCTCTCTCAACTGGTGGTTGATGGTTTTGCTGCTACTCAGCTCTCTATCCAGTTCCTTACTGACCTAGTAGCTGCCAACTCAACTAAGGGGGAGAAGGTAGCAAGATCAGAATCATTGTCTATTCAGGAATCAGGCAGCCAGTAACTGTGAAGACCAAAGGGGGAGCTAAGGGGAAAGCAATGTCTAAGGGGGAGCAAGTCAAACCAAGCAGTGGACAACCAAAGGATAAAGCTGAAGAACTTGTTAAAGTTGACTTGGATGGAGAAAGGGTGTTGATGTCTAAGGCAACTCAAGATGCAATGCAAAGAAGACCTGCATCTAGACATCCAATTCTACCTCTTGTGACAATTAGAGAGCCAACTTCAGCAACTCAAGAATCTGCTCTACAAAAAAGATGGAAAGAAATGGAGGAACAGAATAAGGTTGGGAAAGGTAAAGGGAAACTGCCTGAATCCATCCATAAAGGAAATACTTGGTCCAATGGTACTGAGTATGATCAAGAAGAAGTCAATACTTTAATGGTGGATTACAGGGAGAGCACATTACACAACCATGACAGTGAATTTAGCAGTTTGGTGGAAGAAGCAATGAATGCTCCAAGCAACCGTCCAACCAACACCACAAAACTGTTAAAGGATCAAATCACCAGTGTCAGTGTAATGGTGAATGATGAGAAAAGATTGGCTGTAAGTATCTATTTCACTTCTGGCATATCTTATTTCATCACAATACAGTTATTGCAGAGTCTGCCAGCAAAGGTGTTGTGTGCTTTGAAGGGAAAGATCAGGGCAACTCAAACACCATTCAATGAAATATTGGATATGCAAATCCAGAACCTGATCACACAAAAGCTACTTGAAGTCTACACAAATCCACCAAGTGTTTTCTACAGATCTTAAACTAAGGATGGCACAAGAAGGAACAACTTCATGAATTTGGTTAGCCCATCCAGAATGGAAACCAAGTCAATTCTGAAAGTGTTAGATGGAATACTCAGTTCAAATGCCAATCCAGGAAGAGTTCATGATGTTCAAGAGATCTACAAAATGCTGGTGTTGAGAGACAAGGCACTGGGAGCTAGAGTGAAGGAACTAATCTCTAGAGCCAATGCCAAAAGAAATGATCAAGGTGGAAGCTGTCTCTATGACATTCCTCCTCAGGATGATGATGATGATGATGAGGTTGGAGGTGGTGAATCTTCTGGAAATGCTGGAAATGCTGGTGGAAGTAATTCTGGGAATACTGGTATTCAATCTCAGAATGAAGGCAATGAAGAAACTCCTAGTCAAGAAAAGAAAGATGCTGGTGCAACAGAAGAAGAGGAGCCAAGAATACTGGAAGCTTTGGAGGCAAGCATTCTTAGATGTGCTATTGACTGCATAAATGCAGAAAAAGATGTTGTCACCAAAGGTACTGTCGACAAGGAAACTATCATAGAAGATGCTGTCATGGAAGATACTGTCGACAAAGGTACTGTCAAGAAAGGTTCTGTCAAGGATGAAACAAAAGCTACTGTCAAGACCAAAAGACTGAAAGCTAAAGCAAAAGCATGGTTGTCTAGACAGAAACCTGAAGGAAAGCACAAGTACTCAGGAAAGGAAAAGGCCACTGGATTTGGCAGGAATCTTAAGAAGCCAATTCAATCAATACCTCCCAACAGTTTTAAGATACAACAGATGCAATCTAGAGAAATCAAGAGTGTTGAGGTTAAGATGGATGCAAGTCAAGAGGTCACTGAGTACATTCTGTGGTGGGAAGAATCAAGATCTACCAAGGTTGATAAGGATTTCAATCTGGTATCCACATCAACCAGTGGTAGGATATCAACCTTAGATAAAAGGAGAATTGACTTCTTCTACCTGGAAAGAATGGTAGAGTTGCTGGAGAGCTATGATAATGTTCCAGAGTCTGTTATGGAACATATTCTGAAATATCAAGCTGATAGGGATGCTGAATTCTATCAGAAATTTGGCTACAACTTTGCAGATTTTGATGATGCTGATATTTCAACTGATTTACCAGCTTCTCCTATACCATATCACTGGTACTATGAGTTTGATGATTCACCCACAGAAGAAAGGCAAACCCAACCCACAGAGGAAGGGCAACCCAAGCCAAGCAAAAGACCTGACTCTTCTCAATATTCTCAATATCAGTCAGAACTTGATAAGAAGGAAGCTGAACTCCTGAAAAGATGCAAGACTGCCAACAAGGCAGAAAGTGAAGCTCCAAATTATCAAACATGTATGCTGGAAAATCCCTTAAGAATCAAGCATCTAAAAGAAGAAATCTATGTTTGCAGCTTGCACAAGCTAAAAACAACTATTCTGAAGGATATACAGTATATGGTAGCTGGATCAATTCATCCCCTGGAGCAGATATGTTCTGATAAGATAGAGGAATTATTGGAAAGGAGAAAAGGAGAAGATTCAAAGCTGGACAAGCAAAGGAGGATGTCTCTCAATGCTTATCGTGGAAGTAGATTCAAGCTCATTCATGAAGAACTCCACTTCAGAAGCTATCCATTTGATCAAGAGCAATGGTTGAATCTCAGGGATGCTAGTTCTCTTATTTCTCCTACCATCAAGAAGATTATTGAAGAAATAGAAGATGTTGCAGTCACTCCTGTTGAAATCTCTCTTGTAGAAGGTCTAAGAGGCTGCTTGGTAGAAGCTCTCAGAAGAGAGGAAGTAACAAGACAGAAGAGGAAATCTCAAGCTAAGTAAACATTCTAAATCCATTCTGATCTTGTTAGTTAAGTTGTCAACATATATTGTAAATTTGTTGTTATTGTCCATAAAAACAAATTGGGGGAGATTGTTGAGATTTATGGGTGATAGCATAGGAACAACTTAACTTTGTATATACTTAATTTTTTAATTAAGTAGAACATACTGTCACAGCCAAAGTATGTTCTTGTAATCAGTATGCAATGTTATTTTAATTGTGTAATTTGGAAGAAGTTCACTTTCTGTGTTCAAGCCTCAAAGAATGCATATTATATGACAGCATGAATAAAGGTTACTGTCATAAGCATTGACAGTAAGATTACAAGAAGACAGAATGTTGCAAGTCAAGACAGCATATTCACTCTGACAGCAACATTGGCGGAAGACTACGCGACAGCAACTTTAGCCCTCGACAGCAAGTTTGGAAACCTCGACAGCACACTATGCGGGGAACTCCTACTGTCACCAAAAGCACATTCCTGTGACAGCAAGCTTTGCGGCAAAAGTAACTGTCTCGAGAAAGATCCTTGTTCTAGGTATCTTTCTCAGTCAAATCCCGTGACAGTTTCAATGTTCAAGAAACAGGCGTGTTGCAGTATCCCTAAGCTGCACCAAGTCTGCAAGACTACGACAGAAGCTTCAAGCACTACAAAACAAAAGCGAATCAATTCAAGAGCAAGGTCAAGTCTCTATTTGCTGAATTGTTTAGCTGGAAATAGAATGAATCTAGGTTGCTTTCTTTGTAATGTATTTCTGACATGTTAGCAATTTAGGAAAGTCACATGGGTAGACAGTTTGTAAGAAGCTGCCACTTGATAATGACATCAGCTTCACAGACCCGTGTTGATAGTGATAGGATTAGTCTTATACTTAGACTATCAATTCATTCTAGGTAAGAAACGAAGACAAGGAAGTGTCTTGAAGAAAACCGAAGCTCAAGAATTCTCTCTTGAGGTTGTAGCAACACTTTGCAAAATAAATAAAACATTTATTTTGTGAATCCTGTCTTCTCGATTATACTGTTTGTGAATGCATACATATTATTGATAACATTAAATCTTAGTTTTGGTTGTTGAAACTGAGATTGAATTTTATCAGTATTGCATTCATCCCCCCTTTCTGCAATACACGAGGACCAACAGACGTCCTTTTAAGGACCGACGTACATGATACTAAGATATACGATGACTTTTTTAGAACAACGATGTAAAAAAGTTTTAACTTTAAAGGATATTATTTTTTGTTTGGGCTTACTCGGTAGTTATAATAATCTCGAGTCTCACCCTCGACTAAAGTAAAGCCCAAAATTAAACTCTAGAGCCGGAAAGTCTCTATCAATTCAAGCCCTAGAAACACTGTTTCTGAACATTTTTTATATCTAGATGGTAATTGGTTCGAATCTGTAAGCCATAAGCTAATTGGGTCCATGCATAATTGGAGTATTCTATTGGATTACTGGATTAATGGATGTTGGTTCGTATCGAACTGGGTTCACAGGCTCTGCTCTTCAGTTGTAATTTGCTAGTTTTCTATGCTCAAGGTTGGTACTTCAGAGATATGTGACTGTATATGAATACATATGTATATATTTATCAATTTGCTTATTGTTTATAGGCTAATTCATATGTTTGGTTGTGTAATCCATTCTTTTCCAACGGGTTCCTTACTATCTAAAGTAACAGAGTCGGTGAAAAATTGCCACATGTTGCTAGCCTTAGTAATGATTGCAAGTCGTGTTTGTTGAGAGTATTTTATAATGTATTAGTTTTATTATTGTTGATTATATACTCATAAATTAACAATCTGATATGTGAAGAAATTGCTTTAAGATAGCTAGCAAACTAAGAATTCAAAATAGTGGCAATTGGAGAGGATGTATAACGGAAGAACGTGGAAGCAATATGGTTTACTATATATTTTTTCATATATGCTCCCTTTTAAATTTCTTGAAATAGTAAAAGAATTACCCTTGTTACTGAATCTTTTAGTATGTGTAGATTACATCAGGTACTGATTGAATTGAACCAAATAATCTTGTTTTTTCTATTTTAACTAGTGGAGTTCATTAGTTACATAATTAGTTACTCTCCCTGTGTAAGTAAGAGAATATTGGATATAAATTTTGTTATCGTATTGATACAAACCTAGGAGTAGAGTAGTTATGCACACAAAGTCCTTCTAGACAAAAAACGTAGTTGTTTTTAGCTCTAATCCATGTACAAAACGTGTATTTAATCCAGTAACCCCTTGTCATGTCAACTGAGCATTTCTTCTTTGTTATGCGTAATCTACAGGTGTAATTTTAGACGAGCTCATACTGAATTGTAAAACAGGTGTTCGTTGGAGGACATCTTCATACCCATTTTAAAGCATGTTTTGATTACTTATTACAATGTCCATTTATTAATGATTATGCTCTCTTGTAATACTTGATAAAGAATCTAGCTGAGTAATAATCCTGCAAGGAGGTCACTGCCCAGAGCTTCCGTTGTGAGTTTTCATATTATAGCCAAAGCTATTTTTTGTCTTTAACTATATTAAAATCTTAGAAATGAGATGAAGTATAGAATTATTGTCTGAACTTGTGGTTTTAGATACTTGAAAATGGACCTCTTGGAAGGGATGGTGGCATATCACGGTGGGCGTCTACAAAAATCACAGCCTTTCTGGCCTTAGCTCAAGCTAAATACTTGCAGGTTAGTTTATCTTCCTAGCAGCTAAATGATGTAGTTCTTTACTAAACTAATGACGGTAAACTGTATGTACTTATAAACAAACAAACTATATGCAGCAGCAAGTAATATGGCTCATGTACAAATTTCATGCAATATATGCGGGAATTGTTATAAGACAATCAGGCAAAAAAAGGGGGTCAATAGTAATATATTTTGATGTTCTCTTTACATAATAATGTAACTTAATCAAGGTTCCTACCTCTGTTTCTTAATCAAGGTTCATAACTTGGTTAGTTTATGAGCTGCTTAGTTTAAAAGGGCTAAATGGAACATTATACCTGATCTATCATGTGCAAGTTTAGGTTGCCAAACAAATAGATAAACTGCTTCTCGTACGAACCCCCCACTGTAATCCGGTATGTGTCATCAATCCTTTTATCACTATTTGCACATTTTCTTACTTTTTATTTCTAACATGATTTTAAGTGTGTTTTTTTATAAATATGCTAATTTCGAAAATTTTAAACCTAGTCTTTGTAGCAATTCTTTTAATACTTTTGATTGCAATAGCTTTGTTGTTCCGCTAATAATTAATAAATCAATGGATTACTGTGAACTCCTATTTATATGCACATTGTGACGCCCCAAATCCGGGGTCAGGATTTGGTGCCACTATCGCTCTGAATAAAACATAATTATACAGACGACCCCTCAACAAAGGATCGATCACAGGTTATGGTATGAAACAAGAATCTAAAATATCAAAGTTTATTACAACATCTAATTCAGTTTTATTACAAACCATAAGCCAACATCTAACCATTGGTGAAAACTAACATGAATTCTATCTGTCTGACAACATGGAGCCTAAATTCTCGAATCAGGCCTTCTCACGGTCCTCTTAGCGGTTACTCGAAAACGGCATACTCCATTCCTAACTGAAAGGTTAGGGAATAATAAAAACAAGAGTGAGCCAAAAATTGCCCAGCAAGTGAAATCAATGAAAGCAGTTTTCATTTGATAAATCCATCAACTAGAAATTTCATTAGTAATCGAATGGTAATCAATTGGTAATCAAAAGGAAATCATATGGTACTCAACTGGTAATCAAATGATAATCAACTGGTATTCAACATGGTAACAAGTTTCAAGATATACATTTATGTTCAAAGAATAAGATTAAGCAATTGAATTGGAACTTCCGGTAAGACGGTACGAGCTATACGGGTGATCAGCCACGTAAAGCTCCAGACCATGTTTTCACAAGGTCCTAACATTCAGGATCCATAGGCACACATTGGCCATAAAATAAATACATAAGTAACCAGGACCGCCGCCACGGCCAAAGTTTGTTCCATTCATGAGTAATTCAAAAGGATTAAATGAACAAGAGGCTTTTAACATTTCCGATATTCATTTCAGGGCATAAGCTATTTCAATATTTTATTGCAAGGGTTTAAAAGTTCAACAATTGAAAGGCATGGAAAATAAGTGAGCAAAGGACTAAGTATGCTTTGGGTATTCAAAAGTTAATAGAGGTCAACAAAGTATAAGTCAAGATAAAGGTGCTATTAAGCATGGTAAATAAGTCAACAAGGAAATAAGTACGTATCAGGGGTTTAAAGGTTAACAAGAAAGTTCAGGGGATAGTTCAAGATAAAGGTATCATATGAACATGGTAATGGCATTATACGAGTTACATGAAGATAAGGGATCAAATGTAGAGTTTGTAAATAAAGAGCAAGGTGTAAGGGTACAATGGTATAACAAACGATTGCATCATAATGGTAAAGGACAAGTAAAGGTTACACGTATACTTGCAATATAATCAAGAGGTATCATTTGCATCATAATTTAAGAAAACTACCACTTGAACAATAAGTGGAGGGAATAGACACTTGCCTCAAAAGCCGATAAACTAACTCAGTAACTTGAACACCACTCTGACTTTACGTACACGGGCTCCTTTCCTGGCCTCCTACTTGTACCTATATAAAGGTATAATATCGTCTTAGTTTATAACTTAGTACCTCAGCTTTGTTTACGTATCTCTAAGTACTTCTACCCCATCGTCATACAATCACATGTACTTATATATATATATACAATCGAGAAGCACATAGTGTCTTCACAACTTTAATTAACACTTAGACATGTAGTCACTTAACACATATTTGCTTAATGACATCAACAATTCTAGGCAAAACGATCATATAGACTTTCAACACATTCAACCTCTACGACATAACCGACCTTTAATCATTTAACACGTACCATATGACGTCACATGACTTTCCTCAACATATTGATGAAAGGCCTCAAGATAAAGACTTCTAACATTTCTATCTAGTTCCTTTTGACCATAAATGACACTTGATCACATAAAGCCACTTATACTCACAACATGTTTAGTTAACCAATAACTTACGACCAATTTATAGTTTACTAACCAAGTCTAGATTCAAGTTACTATAACAATGCTAATTCTAATTAAAGACAACCATATTGGTTCAACACATATGTAATTATTCAAATTACATCATAGCGACGTCTTATACCAATTAAAATACAATTAAGCAACTAACACATAATTGACCATGTATACCACATAAGATGATCAATTAACAAACTACTATACGACACCACCAACTCAACCAATCTTCTCCGCTCTACTTCCTTCTCCCCCTCTTTATTTCTCTCTTCTCGGCCTCTCGGCCTCTTGGCCTAAACCAAAACCAAACACCTAAACACACGCACTTGGACAACACACACTCATATCCTTCCATCTCTCATACTCACCTTTCTCACACAAGAACCCACAATTTTAGAAAAAAAACATACTCACACACACCATATATTTTTAAAAGAAGCACTCACACGTAAAAATATAATTTTTAAAACAAGACACGCTTACACGAAATATATTTTACAAAAATGAAACACTTCCTTTGTGAAAATCTCCTCAAGAACATAGTTTTAAAAGAACTCACACCGAAACTACATTTTTAAACTAACTCACACCTAAGAACACATTTTCAAAATACACACACCCATTCATTTTGAAAATACACACCTATTCATTTTGAAAATACACACCTATGAACACTTTTAAAATCACACCTCCAAACTCAAAGTTTTTAAATCAATTCCTTCTCTTCCCCTTCATCTCTCTCTCAGCCTCTCTCTCCCTCCTTCTCCCTCTCGGCCTCTCTCTCCTCCCCCTCTCGGCTTCTCCCTCTCTCACTCTTTTTAACTATCCTCCTTCCACCTTAACTCCCATCCTTCAAACCACAACCATTTCTACTTCAAGCCAAAGTTCAACCAACAAATTTTTAATTGTAACCAACATCTATAAACAAAGTAAAATCATACTTTCTCTTAAACCAACATGCAACTCATACTATCTCAAATTCTTACTACCCACATCACATACAACATATATAATTAATAAAAATCGAAACCCACTAACAAACTTTAATCAAAATCATCATGGATCATAAAATTAGTGACATGCATCAACAAAATGAACTTGAGTTCAACTTTTAAACAAAAAAAATCAAGACCATGGCTCACAAGGATCATTGCCATGGTCGGGTTTCTTCTCGGATGAGCCCAAAATGATGGATCTCACCGAGAATCATCCCTATAACTAGTAATCAACCATTGCATGTAAGTTTTACACAAAAGGAAGAAGAATCCGAAAATTCTAAATTTTGAAATCATGATAAAACTCGAAATTAGTACAAGAGGGTTGTAGAGATTTGAGAGATGAGTGTTTTGGTTACTCACACTTGTAATTTGGGTGAGAGAAACACAAGTTATGGAGGTTTTGATTTTATAAGAGATGAAGAACAAGAGAGAGAAATGGGTGTTGGGGAGAGAAGAAGAAGAAGAAGAAAGAGAACGGGTGGGGGAGCCGGTTGGGGGGTGGGTAGGGGTTTTTATAGGGGACTTAAAGTAGTGTAAAAGTAAACACTTTTTAGTTATTTAATTATTAAATGACAAAAATGTCCAATTAAATAAAATACTAACATAGTAAAATCAAGGACTATGATGTAAATTCATAATCCCATTTTCTAGATCAAGTAGAAATATTATTCTACAAATAACTTTTGTAGTTGAGATAATAAAATTGCATTTACCAAGAATAATCAAATAAAATGTCTTTTAATCCCAAAAAAATAATTTTAAATAGAATTTCACCACTCATTAGGTAAATAAATAAATTACCTATTGAAAATAAATAATCTAGAAGGTGTAGCATTTCTTAAAATAAATATTTAAAATAATCAAGTGCTTATAAAATTTAAATCATGAGTTTAAAACTAAAGTAGAAATAAAATAATGCTAAGAAATATTTTATGCTATTAATTAAATAATTAAAGCATTCTCTAAATTTAATATAAATATTATATGACCCAAATAAATTCTCAGAGCACTTAAATAAAATTTAGAAACCACATTCACAATTAACTAATTAATCACCACACATATAATTTACATTTTAAGCACATAACAATTATGGCACATAAAGAAATTTCAAAATTATAGGACTATATCAAATAATTATTTTTATCTCAAATAAGTATGACTAAAATATGAGCTTACACATAAATCATATTATACCAAGATCATCATTGCTAACTAAAATTTCAAGAATAAAATCTCAATTGCTATTACTAGCAATAAATATAAAATAATTTTAAATAGCTCTTATTAACAAAATAAATTTAAGGCTACTCAAATTAGCACAAAGAGCCTATTAAACAATTATCATACACATATAAAATTAATGGTATTCACATATTGATAATGATTTACAAGTCAAAAAAAATTCTAAGGCGTTACAACCTTCCCCCCTTAAAAGGATTCTGTCCTCAGAATCTATTACGTAAACAGCTGAGAGTACTTTTCTAACATTTCATTTTCTAGCTCCCAAGTTGATTCTTCAACCTTGGGGTTTCTCCACAAAACTCTTACTAGTATAACTATTTTTATTTCTAAGCACTTTCTCTTTCCGATCTAAAATTTCTACTGTTTGCTTAACATAGTACAAATGAGTTTGAATCTCTATCGACTCGTATTCTATTACATGGTTAGAATCGAAATACTACGTCTTAAGCATAGACACGTGAAATACACTATGGATATGTTGCATAAGGCTAGCTTATACGCAATCTTACCCACGCACTTCAATATCTAAAAAGGTCTAACTAATTTTGGACTAAGCTTTCCTTACTAACCAAATCCCGTTAGTCTTTTCCATTGTGACACTTTAAATAGGACTGACTCTCTTACTCTATAATCTATACCTTCCCTGGTTTAATCATCATATTACAGTCGACGATTCCGAGTAGCTATTAATCCTTTCTGGATGAGCTCAATAGTTTCCTTGGTCTGATACATTAACCCTGGTTCCAATCTCGTGCATTTATCAACTTCTTTTCAACCTATTGAAGATCTACATCTTTCTCCGTACCAGGCTTCATAAGCTGGCATTTCAATATTCGCGTGATAGCTATTGCGGTAAAAGAATTCCACTAATGACAAACGATCATCTCAATTGTCTTCAAAATTCATCATATTCATCATACAAACTCTAAATATGTCTTCGATTGTCTGAATAGTCTATTTACTTTGACCATGCGTTTGAGGATGATACATGGTACACATGTTCAACTTGGTTTCTGAACGTGACAACAACTTTCTCCCAAAATCTTGAATAAAATTGCGGGTCTTGGTCAAATTCGATTATTACTCGAATCACATGCCTCACTACTATCTTTATAGTCGATAAACCAATTTATCTAATGAAAGTTTCTCGTTGATGGGAAAGAAAGGTACCAACTTGGTAAATCCGTCGATCATAACTCAAATGGCATCATGAGATGTTCATTCTTAAATTCAGGAATTTCTAATGGTTGTAATAGTCCACTAAATCTCTGATGTTCGGTTTTAACTCTCTAACAGGTGAAACACTTACTCATACGAAATCATATTTTGAAATAACACACTCACACTTTTACAAGATTATGTTTTTTTTTTTTTTTTGAATGACACACACACACACAAAGTCACATTTGTGAAAAGAACACGTTTAAAAGAATACGCACACACACATTTTTAAATCGTATTTTAAATCATACTCATAAAATCTTATTTTTGAATAACACACTCACACCTTTAGAAAATCATGTTTTTGAACAACTCACACCAAAATCACATTTTAAAGTACACACACACCCAAAAACAAATTTTGAAAGTACACCTACCTACTCACTCAAAATCCCATCTTTAGATTTCTACCTAAAAGTATACCTTTAAGAAAACTCTTTCTTTATAAAAACTTACTACTTTCTTTAAACAACACCCACACCTCAACACCTTCATGAAAGATTACACACACACTTTTAAAATCGTATTTTGAAAACACACAAAAGTACATTCTAAATTTACACACACAAAATCAACTTAAATCCTCTTTTTCCTAAGATCTTGCAATTGAATTGCTAACCTTTACATTTCTACTGGTGCCATTCTATATGGTGCCTTTGAAATTCGTTTTATTCCGGGTGCTAAGTCTACAACAAACTCTATTTCCATTTTGGGAGTTAACCAGAAAGATCGTCGAGAAATATCTTCGGAAATTTATCAACCACTGGAATCTATTCCCCTTAGGTGTCTCTTTACTGGTGTTAACCACATGTGCTAGATATACTTGACAACATTGGCGCAATAATCTCCTTCCCTTCATGACAAGTTAGAATTTCTTTGTTTGTTTCTGACCTAGGAGCACAACTTCTACTTTATCGGTGGCTCGCAATTCCATTTTTCCCATACTCTGTTAACCAATCCATTCTTAGAATTTACATCAAATCTCTCTGAATTGACTGGAATCAAGTAATCCTAAGAAAACGGTGATCTGTCATATCAATCTCACAGTGAGGAAAAGCTAGATGAATCGATATACGCTCCTGATTAGATATTCCTATAGTCAAAGCTTTACTTAGTAGTTGAATCATACAACGCGGCTTATGAGCAAATTTTATAAAGATAAAAGACTTGGTAGCTCCAAAATAAATTAACACTTTGGCATTTCCGTAATCTATTTGAAACGTATCTGTAACTACATCCTTATTTTCACTATATCGCTCATGGTCATATTAAGGGTTCTTGTCCTTGGTTGCTTAGTAAATGGTGGTCCATTCATCCTTAACATTTTGCTTACTGGACTTAACGATTGCAATCTCTTAAGAAACGTCACACCTCTCCACGCTTGTTACACGTAACTCTAGCCTTCGGTTTATAGCTCTCATTGGTGTAATGTCCTCTCTGATTACACTTGTCACGTACTATATTGATCTTATTACAAAATCCCATTTGTTTATTTCCACAAGTTCTACATTCTGATATCGGAGGTCTCATAGGTCTTTGTTGATCCAAATCTTATGGACGGTTCCCTTGACCATCACTTCCAGTTTCTATTCTTCTATATCCAGCATTCCTATTTGACTGATACTCAGGCCTTATATTGAAACGGTTCTGAAAATTCCTTAATTATTGGTCTTCTTCCCATGTCTCCACCTTCCCTTTTCTAGCTTCTTTTGTTTGTAATCAATAACTTTTACTCCTAATCCATGATCTTACTTCATGTTGGAGTCTCCTAACTCTCTTCTCATCGATATTCACATATTCGAACACAAACCTGGCTAGCTCTATAAACTTTGCTTCATACTCCGCTATGCTCAACTTATCCTGCTTCAGTTCTAAAGTTTACATCCAACATGTGGTCTCAAGACGTTCAAAACCTTGTAATGATATAACTACCATACTCAAAGTGAAATATAGAATAAATGGGTGCTTACATATATATACTTGCCCGACAAGTAGAATAACAGTCCTCTATAAACAATAACCAATGCCTCTCCACTATCACTTTATTTCATACTTCATCATGATTAGTATTAGTATATCCTTGTTACCTTCTCCTTATACATACCAAATTCTCGTTAATAATAAACCTTGTAATCATGTTGTAAGTCTAATGAACAATCTGACTCGACGTTCAGTCCTCCTTTTAAAACAATTTCCTAAACTCGATCAAAACAAATTTCCAGTCAATGTAGGCACAGCTTAATACTCAGAATACCGTCATTTTTTCCTTTGCGACTTCCAATCTTTGATACCTCTAAGAGTCGTAAGAGTTTTCGACAAAATGAACCAATAGATACGAAGGTGTCAATAAATATGGAAATATAACAAGCATATTTAGTAAGAATTTATGGTAAAAAGAATTTAACTAAGAGATCAAGATGATCTTCGAACTTTATCAGGTTGCATTTGCCATTTTAAACAATACAGTACATAAGGTGGCCAACCTTTAGTACTTCCATGACAAACACACAACCAGTGGCGTCCCACCGGACTTCTATCATGCAGATAGAAAGTACCTGAATCCCCAATATATATAGGGTTGTTCATCTTAGTTACAACAAGGAGGATCAAAAAATTTTAAGAGGAATATATGAAAGGTTTAAGAGTTTCAAAAGTTCATAAAATATTGGATCAAGTAGCCCCTGAACAAGAGAGGTATTTCGTAAAGAACAAAATAATAGAAGTGAAAAATTGAATCTTTGAAAAAGGTAAATTGAATAAAATCAATGACTAGTTGTGAACAGACTTATCCTTACATCGAACGAATGGAGGTAATCACGCCTTGTCTCATGTAGGTAGTTCTTAGGGAAGTAAATTTCTAGTCTGAGCTTATAGGTATGTCCCGCTATTAAATCAACTCGTGCAATCTGCATAAAGAAGGAATTTACACTTTAGCCGCTCCTCTGGATGAATGTCCCTATCACGGGGGTAAAATCGTTATCATATCGCAAAGAATCTATATAAGTCTTTCTAAACGTTATCTTAGAGCTTCTACTCTCAATCGACTCTAACTAAACTTGGTTCGGAACTCTGCGCGGTGCTTCCTATAGCGTTCGCGATGTAGCCGAAGTCGTAGATGAAATTCTGGAAAGTACGTAAAGATCTGCAGCTGATGTCTCCCGAACTGGTAGCTCTGACTCTCCGATTGACTCCTCCAGCTTCGAATTAGTTTCTTCGTCCGCAACCCGATCTTCATATGGTTCAAGCGTATACTCTCTCGATATGTCGGAATACGATATAACATGGAAGTGCGTAACTTAAGTTAATATTTCTACAGAAAATTCGGCATGACCTATTCGTAAAATGGACTATGCCCTGTTATAACAATATCTCAAATACTTACTCAATCATCCACACATAATCCATAATTCGTTCAATATTCCATCCATCTCCAATCCCTTTCATTCTACACGTAAGAAATAACTCTGCCTTGACATGCAGCTATACTATAAGAAAATAAATTTACCCAAGGGGTAATGGAAATCTCCACTTGGTCGGGTGCATGCACTGATACTGATATTGACGACTCTGGCTTAGGAAAAGGAATCTCAGATGAAGGTTAATCTCTCCAAACAGCCATTATCTATAACCACACAATAATAAACCAAGAAGATACTTAAACGGTAAAGGGTTATCTTAATTCTACTAATACTCATCCTAAAGGTAACCTACATCTACAAATCCTATTGGTCAAAACTATATTCATAGATCCTAGCTCAAACTCTATGTGAGTTTTCTCATTGTTTTTCCTATCTTAGACTCTTCTACCTATTCTTGTTTCAGTGACCAATAACCTGTGGCTCTGATACCAACCTGTGACGCCCCAAATCCGGGGTCAGGATTTGGTGCCACTATCGCTCTGAATAAAACATAATTATACAGACGACCCCTCAACAAAGGATCGATCACAGGTTATGGTATGAAACAAGAATCTAAAATATCAAAGTTTATTACAACATCTAATTCAGTTTTATTACAAACCATAAGCCAACATCTAACCATTGGTGAAAACTAACATGAATTCTATCTGTCTGACAACATGGAGCCTAAATTCTCGAATCAGGCCTTCTCACGGTCCTCTTAGCGGTTACTCGAAAACGGCATACTCCATTCCTAACTGAAAGGTTAGGGAATAATAAAAACAAGAGTGAGCCAAAAATTGCCCAGCAAGTGAAATCAATGAAAGCAGTTTTCATTTGATAAATCCATCAACTAGAAATTTCATTAGTAATCGAATGGTAATCAATTGGTAATCAAAAGGAAATCATATGGTACTCAACTGGTAATCAAATGATAATCAACTGGTATTCAACATGGTAACAAGTTTCAAGATATACATTTATGTTCAAAGAATAAGATTAAGCAATTGAATTGGAACTTCCGGTAAGACGGTACGAGCTATACGGGTGATCAGCCACGTAAAGCTCCAGACCATGTTTTCACAAGGTCCTAACATTCAGGATCCATAGGCACACATTGGCCATAAAATAAATACATAAGTAACCAGGACCGCCGCCACGGCCAAAGTTTGTTCCATTCATGAGTAATTCAAAAGGATTAAATGAACAAGAGGCTTTTAACATTTCCGATATTCATTTCAGGGCATAAGCTATTTCAATATTTTATTGCAAGGGTTTAAAAGTTCAACAATTGAAAGGCATGGAAAATAAGTGAGCAAAGGACTAAGTATGCTTTGGGTATTCAAAAGTTAATAGAGGTCAACAAAGTATAAGTCAAGATAAAGGTGCTATTAAGCATGGTAAATAAGTCAACAAGGAAATAAGTACGTATCAGGGGTTTAAAGGTTAACAAGAAAGTTCAGGGGATAGTTCAAGATAAAGGTATCATATGAACATGGTAATGGCATTATACGAGTTACATGAAGATAAGGGATCAAATGTAGAGTTTGTAAATAAAGAGCAAGGTGTAAGGGTACAATGGTATAACAAACGATTGCATCATAATGGTAAAGGACAAGTAAAGGTTACACGTATACTTGCAATATAATCAAGAGGTATCATTTGCATCATAATTTAAGAAAACTACCACTTGAACAATAAGTGGAGGGAATAGACACTTGCCTCAAAAGCCGATAAACTAACTCAGTAACTTGAACACCACTCTGACTTTACGTACACGGGCTCCTTTCCTGGCCTCCTACTTGTACCTATATAAAGGTATAATATCGTCTTAGTTTATAACTTAGTACCTCAGCTTTGTTTACGTATCTCTAAGTACTTCTACCCCATCGTCATACAATCACATGTACTTATATATATATATACAATCGAGAAGCACATAGTGTCTTCACAACTTTAATTAACACTTAGACATGTAGTCACTTAACACATATTTGCTTAATGACATCAACAATTCTAGGCAAAACGATCATATAGACTTTCAACACATTCAACCTCTACGACATAACCGACCTTTAATCATTTAACACGTACCATATGACGTCACATGACTTTCCTCAACATATTGATGAAAGGCCTCAAGATAAAGACTTCTAACATTTCTATCTAGTTCCTTTTGACCATAAATGACACTTGATCACATAAAGCCACTTATACTCACAACATGTTTAGTTAACCAATAACTTACGACCAATTTATAGTTTACTAACCAAGTCTAGATTCAAGTTACTATAACAATGCTAATTCTAATTAAAGACAACCATATTGGTTCAACACATATGTAATTATTCAAATTACATCATAGCGACGTCTTATACCAATTAAAATACAATTAAGCAACTAACACATAATTGACCATGTATACCACATAAGATGATCAATTAACAAACTACTATACGACACCACCAACTCAACCAATCTTCTCCGCTCTACTTCCTTCTCCCCCTCTTTATTTCTCTCTTCTCGGCCTCTCGGCCTCTTGGCCTAAACCAAAACCAAACACCTAAACACACGCACTTGAACAACACACACTCATATCCTTCCATCTCTCATACTCACCTTTCTCACACAAGAACCCACAATTTTAGAAAAAAAACATACTCACACACACCATATATTTTTAAAAGAAGCACTCACACGTAAAAATATAATTTTTAAAACAAGACACGCTTACACGAAATATATTTTACAAAAATGAAACACTTCCTTTGTGGAAATCTCCTCAAGAACATAGTTTTAAAAGAACTCACACCGAAACTACATTTTTAAACTAACTCACACCTAAGAACACATTTTCAAAATACACACACCCATTCATTTTGAAAATACACACCTATTCATTTTGAAAATACACACCTATGAACACTTTTAAAATCACACCTCCAAACTCAAAGTTTTTAAATCAATTCCTTCTCTTCCCCTTCATCTCTCTCTCAGCCTCTCTCTCCCTCCTTCTCCCTCTCGGCCTCTCTCTCCTCCCCCTCTCGGCTTCTCCCTCTCTCACTCTTTTTAACTATCCTCCTTCCACCTTAACTCCCATCCTTCAAACCACAACCATTTCTACTTCAAGCCAAAGTTCAACCAACAAATTTTTAATTGTAACCAACATCTATAAACAAAGTAAAATCATACTTTCTCTTAAACCAACATGCAACTCATACTATCTCAAATTCTTACTACCCACATCACATACAACATATATAATTAATAAAAATCGAAACCCACTAACAAACTTTAATCAAAATCATCATGGATCATAAAATTAGTGACATGCATCAACAAAATGAACTTGAGTTCAACTTTTAAACAAAAAAAATCAAGACCATGGCTCACAAGGATCATTGCCATGGTCGGGTTTCTTCTCGGATGAGCCCAAAATGATGGATCTCACCGAGAATCATCCCTATAACTAGTAATCAACCATTGCATGTAAGTTTTACACAAAAGGAAGAAGAATCCGAAAATTCTAAATTTTGAAATCATGATAAAACTCGAAATTAGTACAAGAGGGTTGTAGAGATTTGAGAGATGAGTGTTTTGGTTACTCACACTTGTAATTTGGGTGAGAGAAACACAAGTTATGGAGGTTTTGATTTTATAAGAGATGAAGAACAAGAGAGAGAAATGGGTGTTGGGGAGAGAAGAAGAAGAAGAAGAAAGAGAACGGGTGGGGGAGCCGGTTGGGGGGTGGGTAGGGGTTTTTATAGGGGACTTAAAGTAGTGTAAAAGTAAACACTTTTTAGTTATTTAATTATTAAATGACAAAAATGTCCAATTAAATAAAATACTAACATAGTAAAATCAAGGACTATGATGTAAATTCATAATCCCATTTTCTAGATCAAGTAGAAATATTATTCTACAAATAACTTTTGTAGTTGAGATAATAAAATTGCATTTACCAAGAATAATCAAATAAAATGTCTTTTAATCCCAAAAAAATAATTTTAAATAGAATTTCACCACTCATTAGGTAAATAAATAAATTACCTATTGAAAATAAATAATCTAGAAGGTGTAGCATTTCTTAAAATAAATATTTAAAATAATCAAGTGCTTATAAAATTTAAATCATGAGTTTAAAACTAAAGTAGAAATAAAATAATGCTAAGAAATATTTTATGCTATTAATTAAATAATTAAAGAATTCTCTAAATTTAATATAAATATTATATGACCCAAATAAATTCTCAGAGCACTTAAATAAAATTTAGAAACCACATTCACAATTAACTAATTAATCACCACACATATAATTTACATTTTAAGCACATAACAATTATGGCACATAAAGAAATTTCAAAATTATAGGACTATATCAAATAATTATTTTTATCTCAAATAAGTATGACTAAAATATGAGCTTACACATAAATCATATTATACCAAGATCATCATTGCTAACTAAAATTTCAAGAATAAAATCTCAATTGCTATTACTAGCAATAAATATAAAATAATTTTAAATAGCTCTTATTAACAAAATAAATTTAAGGCTACTCAAATTAGCACAAAGAGCCTATTAAACAATTATCATACACATATAAAATTAATGGTATTCACATATTGATAATGATTTACAAGTCAAAAAAAATTCTAAGGCGTTACACACATTATGTCATACTTTCTTCCCGTAGATATTTAGATAAACATTATATCATATTTGCATATAAACTCGTTTGAGGCACTTGTGCAGAGAAAAGTAAACTTTGGCAATATATTTTTTGCTTCTTTTTCCAAAAAAAAAATGATATATGTAACAAACCCTATAACTAGTTGATAACAATGACAAAGTATAGCTACAAGATACTTATGTTCTTCCTTTCAGTTTCAGTGTTCTCTACTATTTAACTGGCTTTGAGTTTCTTTTCATGCTAACAGGTGATAATCAATTTGAACATGGGCGATCTTGTTGGACAACCATATGGTTCACATAAGCATTACAGTGTAAGTCTCTGGAATGATAGTATCATTGTGATTTGCACAGATGTTTCAACTTTTTAATAGTCGTGCTTATCCCATGTGCAAATCTATATTGGTGGGGATGTTTGGTTTTAGCTTGTGTTTGAAATAAAAACTTAGTTCTCAAAAAGAACAAAGACATGTATTTTTTTTACAGAAATAAGTCCTTGTTTTTTGAAAAACGGTTAAACAAACACCCTCAGTTGTGTATTGACTTATTGGCTCAAATTAGGTACTATCAATTTCTTCGATTAAATGTTTTCGCAGTTCATTTCTTAATTTAACTTGAACTGTTTGGCACTGTAGATTTTAGTGAGCTTCTATTCTTTTTCGGTCTATAGTTTACCTGACAACACTATTCTTATTTTCCCTTTAATTTGTATAAAATATGAGGGCTACTTACTTCAGTCAGGGGGTTATTGCTTCTATTTGATGTTGTTATTACTTTGCTTACATTGTTATCATGATTTTTAAACTAGAACATGAATGCCTTATTAGCATTTTCTACGTGATGGATGGAGAGCCAAATCAGAGTATTCAAGATACTGTCATTCTCTGATGAAGCCTCTTTATCTTGCCCACTGTTAGAGGCAAGCTAGTTTGATAGTTGTTATTCCTTTTGTCATCTGAGAACCTCCATATTGGGTTCCCTAATGTGTTTAATGTTCTTGTCAATGATATTATGAGTTTGAAGTGAGAGATAACACTGTTTCTCATTTATATAGATAAAAGTATACATCAGTATATATAGAACCTCCTAAAACAAGCTACAATGACAAAGTTGATACTTGGATTTAGTCATTCGTGTAATTGTGGTATGCACTGATTTAAAGGACTTCAACATATGGCTCATGCCAAGTTGGGACACAACACTTTTATCTTGATAAGGACTTTTCACATATTATATTCTAATATATTGTATAACAATTACGTTATGCTTTCTATAGGGGAATCATATTTATGTTTATGTGCTTGTCTATCTTTTTTCTAAGTAATATATTATAGTTTGTCTAGTGTCATTGAACTCTTTGTGATGTAGTTACAATATGGTGTTGACTAATCTTACAACTTTGATGTCCCTATACAAGGAAAGATAGCTTTTGCACTTCTTAAGGTTGGTTGAACTTTTATATTTACGGGTTAAAGTCTACTTGCGTAGGGTGTTACATATTGTTTCCCAATATGCAGCACATTCTTTGTTTCATACTTGTCATCTAGACTTCTATTTAAAATTGACTTCTTTTAGTAGACAACCTTTGTAGATATATCCACTAGCGATACTTCTAGTGCCATATATATGTTTCTCTCAGTTTTTGTTTTTTAAAATTTCTGGTTTTAGTTGAAACCTAGCTGATAAGTGGATGTTGTACTTGTAATATTATCTTGATTTTACAAATATAACACTATAAGATAACCACAGAGCACAAGTGAATACGTAATGATAAAATTAACTAATATTTTTTTTTTTGCAAGTGGAGCAAGGATGAACAGTCAACTGCGCTATAGCCACTGCTACTGATTGTACCTTGCAGGTGAATTTTCTCCACTAATTAAATATATAATTTGCATAGTGTAAGAATTAACAATTAGCAAACAAAAAGTGAAATTAACTTGGTAACTTAGCAAATTGAAAAAAATAAAGAATTAACCTAGTATGTGAAAGTTACTTTTGTAATAGTTTTGCATTACTTGTGGTTGTTTAATTTTGCTCTCAAGCTTAATAATTATTTTAACTATAACTAAAAATTCTGCTTCTAATTGTTGCTAAAAATCAAAGTATTTTTTTGGCAAAAAAAAATCCAAACATAATTTTTTTAAGATATCCAGGTATTTTACATTTGCTGGTATTTTATATTTGGTGGTATTTTATATTTGGAGCTGGTATTGAGGTGTGAATTTTTGGTTTATAATACCGACTCATAGTTTCCTTTTTTGAATGCTTCTATTTAAAAGATTAGTAAAATAACGAAACACAATTACCAGTAGAGATATAACTAAGGAAGGTAAAATGAAGAATGCTAATATTAAAGTCTACAAGTAGTTATTTATATATGCCATAGACACGATTCCTATTGTAGTACAGACGTATTCAACTATTAAAAGATTGATATATATCTGAATACTCAAAACTATTACGACGTAGATGTAATCAAGGCATTATAGGCCTGATCATGACTCTGATAGGTGGCTGCCAGTAAGGTAAAAGGTGGGAAGGTTAATATATAGTTATGTAGAACTATATTGCATGCCCTTGCGGTACAAAAGGTAGTTATATACATGACAAAAAATTACAGAAATTTGAGATTTATGAGTAGAATTTTTACAGTGAATACATGTGATGGGGAACCATGTCATTTTCAGTTCAAAAAAATTTGTTTTAGTTTTCAATAATTTTGTATTTACACTTTGTACTAAAATGATCAAAACACAAACTTTGTTGCGGTGCTAGCTAGTAGGAGGGGAGCATCATCTCTGGACTTTGCTGGGGACTTCGCTTGCAGCAATTCTGAAACGGAAATTATTTTTAATTTTGATAATTGTGATGGCATAATGACATTTTCGCTATTAAGGAGGGTAGTGTTAGCTTGCTCTAGCGCAGAACTGGAAATTATTTTTATGTTGGTATTATGATACCATGGTGTATGGCATGATGTGTTGCAATAGTGTAGGATAAATTTAGAACAAGAATTCATAAACAATGTGGACGTTCCTTCAATTCAATTTTGTATTTATGCTTTATTTTATATGATCTATCATTGTGTTTGAGAAATTTGGTTACCACAAGTTTTAATTTATCAGGATTTTTGGTTAGTTGTTATATATAACAGGATTTGTGAGTATATAAAGAAGAACATGAAGGCATTTTTTTTTCATTTGATCATATACGTCGGTTTTTCAAATAAAAAGATGACGTATAAATTGTAGATTATATGTCGGTCATATAAACCCGATGTAAACGAACGATTAATATATGTCGGTCTTATTGCTTTTACGTCGGCTATAAGACTCTTATACGTCGCCATTTTTTAACAATATACGTCGGTTTACAATTCTTTTACGTCGGTTTTAACCCGACGTATATTCGACAATATACGTCGCCTTTTTACCCGACATAAAAGACTAGTTACTTTATACGTCCCCCTTCCATACGTCGCTCTTTAGCCGACGTAAAAGGCCTATTTAACCGACGTAAAAAGCCAGTTTTGTACTAGTGAATCCCTGCAATAACTCGCATTTGACAATCAAGGGGGAGTGTTATAATATAAACAGATAAAGGTGATTGTCAAAGCTTACTGAGGAAGTCTCACAAATCTTACTGAGGAAGTCTCGCAAAACATACTAAGGAAGACTCCCACATCTTATCAAGGAAGACTTGCATAGCTTAGTCAAGAAGATTTGTAATACTTACTAATGAATACTAGCTTATCTTCGAACACTTGTAAACCAACTCCTATAAATACGAGATTCAAGAGATACAGAAAAAATCTATAATTTTCTCTCTACAACTTATATTCTCTCTACATACAATTATTTTACTAATAGTATGATAAGCTTTCTAATTATATCATTGGTTATATAATTCAAGATTTACAACACACAGAACTTTATTATCAATATTCCTTTTTTAAAATGTATAAAAAATAAAGGGACAATTAATTACTATTGATAAATTATTTAAAATTATTCTATTTTTCGGTATTAGGGAATGTTTGACCACCCTTAATTTTAAAAATTAAGTATTCATTTTTAGAAAACAATTTAAAAATTTTACTGTTCTATGAAAATACGTGTTTATTTCTGATATTAAAGATAAATTTAACTTTGAAAATAAGTACTTATTTTTGAAAAAGAATAATTTACCTATTAATATAGAGAACACTTTTTATTTTGAAAAAAAATCAAATTGAAGTAAAATTAAATATTTAATAGGTTTTAACACTCATTGTACTCTTTAATTATATCTAAAAGCTCATGCATAGCTTATAAAATAATTTTTAATTTAGTAATAATTTAACAATTGTTATCCAACCAAAACTATCCTCAAATATAAAAAGAAAAGAAAGTTACAAATATAACATTATAAATTCTATTCAATTAAGAAAATCTACTTATATTTGATTTAAATTTTTAAATTATAATATTTCATATTTAAAAATAATTACTAACAATCAAATACATCTTTTTAAAATTAGATATTACAGTTCCCATCTACTATCTATCTTAACATTTAATGGTTCTTAACATTTTGACAGATCCAAACATTTTCTTGATTCCAAATCCTAAATCATATATTTATAAAATAAAAAATATTCTTTAATAAATAGGTCAAATAATGGCTAATAATTGTGTTCTAAATCTAACGATTATTATTTTGTATAGAGTACCTAATGTTTAGAGGTGATTGCGGCGTGGGTGGTGCACATCTTTTCTAAAATCGCGAAGCGCGCCACGTACTTTAAATATCACGTAAACTACACCACAAAAATGTGTGTGGTACGGTGCGGTTAAAAAATATTTTTTTATTAGAATAAATATATAACTTAAAAGAATATGAACGCCGATCATTATTTTATTATTATAATTAATATTTATAATTTTAAATGTGCCTTAACTACCTAAATAATTTTATGTATGTGCATCGAGGTGGACAATTATATGTGATAGTAAAGACACGAATTATTGTTATACCAAATGATAACTCCAGATCCCGATTTAGGACCTTCCCGGCCGATCCCACGCCTGGAAGTGGTGTCGCTGCGGTTGGGACTCTGCAAAACAACACCGGAGGGGGGTTTGGACCCTGACGGCGCCTCCGGCGTGAGAATAAGTAACGGCTTTGGAAAGGGAGATAGGAATATAGAGAAATCTAAATATGGAGGGTGTATGTATAGTGTGTGTATAGGTAGGCTAAGTGTGTAAAGGAGAATGTAACCCCTACACCTTTCCTCCTTGGTCTATATATAGGCCCAGGATTAGGGTTTAGGGGTTGTACCTGCAATCATGAGCGTTGAATCCTAGGTAGGTAGGACACCTGGGTGATGTTGATGGATTGCACGTGTCCAGGTGAAGGATTGTGGCATCGTGTGCCAAGCTCCTGCTGGCGTGTGGTTTAAATAGGAAATAATTATCCCAATCATTAAGAATCTTTACGTGTCGTCACCAGGTGTGACCATCAGTCATGACCTAACCACGTCATGTACCAATGTGTAGTCTTCATGTGAGTTATTGCCTTTGTCGCCAGGGATAGATTAGACTTTGGGATTGAGCCGTATTCTAATTGCGGGTTCGGGTTTGTAGGTGTGTCCGGGCTCCAACTTGAGTTCGGACCTGTTGATGAACTAGGACTCCAATATGAGTTCGGATTTGTAAGTGAGCCATGACTCCCATATGAGCTCGGATCAATAGGTGAGTCCTGACTCAAGGTATGAATCTAGACTACCTGGTGAGCCATGACTTAAATATGAATCCGGGTTCGAGAGTGGTCCGGGGACCTGTATAGGTCCGGGCTAACATAGCCTATCACCAAGTGCTTGAAACACCGCTGAAATTGATAATATTAAACTATCTTAATCTACGATATGATTTTTTTTTTCAAAAAATGCTTATAAAATCATTTTAAAGGTTGTACAAATAATTCAATATACTAGCTTAAAACCCGTGCGATGCACGGATTGTTAATTGTTATTTTATTATTATATTTTTAATATTTTATTAATTGTATTTGTGAAAAAAATAAGTAGGCATGTTAAAATAGTTAAATACTTTTAATTAATTAAAAACATTAAAATAGATTTTAAAATAAATAAGTAAGGGTTTGCCCGTTATATTTTTGGAAAATGTGGGGTTTTAGTAAGAAAAAATAAAAAATGTAACATATATTTAGTTTTAAAAGGTAAATGCCCGTGATATTTTTCGAAAATGAGGTTTTAAAATTTAATAATTAAAAGTATTTAAATTTGTTTTAAAATAAATAAGTAAAGAGTTTCCTATGATATTTTTGGGAAAAAAAATAAATTTTAGTGGAAAAAATAGAAAAAATAAATTGAAAAAGACAATTTTACGTGATATATTTAGAAAAGAAGGGAGTTTGTTAGAAAAAATCTATAATGTGTTTTAGAGTAATTGATTATAAATAGGTATTTGATTATTTATATTTTAATATTCTTAGTGATTGCATTTGTTAAGAAAAATAAGTAGACATATTAAAATAGGTAAACCTTTAAAAATAATTATAATATTATAGGTTTAAAAATAAATAACTAAAGGGTTGTCCGTGATATTTTTGGAAAATGAAGGGTTTTAGTAAGGAAAAATATAAAAACTAACATGTTTTAGTTAAAAAAGGTAATTGTCATGTTTGAAAAAATAGTGGAATTTGTTAGAAAAAATAATGTATTTTAGGAAAAAAAGGTAATCGTTTATAAATAGGTAATATTATTATTTAATAATATATTTCTATAAATAAGTAAGGTTAATTAAGTAAAAACACGAAATACAGTTAAGGGCAATTAAATAAAATTACAACGTACTATACCGACCAACCAAACTTTTAATGTTTCGTCTATTATATAATAGTATTGATATGTTGCCCATGTTACTTTTAGAAAATTAGTTGTTTAAATTAGAAAATATAAAATTATATTACCTATATATATATGTTTCTCGTGTTACTTTTATAAAATTAGTTGTTTAAGTTAGAATAAAATAAAAAAGGTTATGTGTTTAGCTGAAAAGGATAAGTGAATATTTATTAATACTTATATATAACAATATTACCATTACATATTTATTTTTCATGTGTTATGTTTAGAAGATGAGTTGTTTTAGTTAGAAAATGTAAAACAAATAATGTGTTTTATCTGAAAAAGGTAATCGGTTATAAATATGTAATAATATTACCATTTTATATATATATTACCTATTTTATTTTTAGAAGATTAGTTGTTTTGGTTAGAAAAATATATAAAATAGGTAATGTGTTTTAGTTAGAAAAAGTAATTGGTTATAAATAAATTGGTTATAGATAGACCCAACCCAAATTATAGATAGGTCCGGTCCAAATACCGACCGACCGACCAACTGACTGACCAAAACTTTTAATGTTTCGTCTTTAATAATACTAGCTTATAGCCCGTGCGATGCACGGTTACTTAAATTTTATTTATAATTATTTTGTTTATAATTATATTTTAATTACCCATGTAACACACGATTGCTTTTTTAATATTTATAATTATATTTATTTTTGAATATTTTAATATTTAAAAGTTATTAGTTTACATGATTAAATTATTGTTAAAAAGATTTAGCCAAAAAATATTGTAGTTAAAAATTTGATATTTATTATATTTTACACGCTCAATTTAATATTTATTTATATTGAGTTATAAAAGTTAGATTTGACCAATTTTACGGTCCACATGAAATTCACAAAATAATCTTTAATTTAGTTGTGGTTTAATAGTTATTTGTCAATTAAAACCTATTCTAAAACTAAAAAGAGAATAAACTGACGAAATTTAATATTGAGAATTCTATTCGATTTAGGAAATCTACTTATATGTAATTTAGATTATTAGAATACCATTTATTAACCAAATACAGTTTTTAATGTTAAATCTAACGGTTTTCACCTATCTATTTAAGATTAAACGATTTTTATTATTTTGATATTAAATGGGTTTCCTTATTTAATTACAACTATTTTTATGTTTTAACTTTTTGGAAAATCCAATCCTAATATAATATCTTTTAACTTATATCATTTTTAGATAATAACTTCTTTTTATATGATATAATCTTGATCGTCTATTTTTAAAAGTATTGGATCTAACGGTTGAGAATGTTTTGGTGGTATTTAGGAACAAACTACTAGGATAACATCATTAATTTTTTTAATATATTTTTTTTAATATTTATATTTTTTTAAATATTTATTGCTAAAATATAATATACTCTTTTTTGTAATATGTTAATGATGTGGGAACTTTGAACTTTTGAGAAAATAAATTATCAATTAAAATATAATTTTTTTGTAATAGTTTTCTTTTAAAGTAGTACACCGTGAAGATCAAAATTCTGTATAAAATTCATTTTTTTATAGTATATCCCGTAAATATCTATGTTATTATATTAAAAACTAAATAATGAAAGATTTCTTATAAGTCTGGTGGCTTGATCACTCAATCCATAATCGTTGGATCATTCAAATTAAATTGTTGAGAAACGTTAGATATAACAGTAAAATTATCACGTAGAATGATCTAAGGTTTGAATCTACCAACAACATATTAAAATTTACAGGTTTTTTTGAAAAATAAGAATTTTTTCATTTTTTTTTCTTGTAGACATGGGTTATTTGATAATATTTTTTATAAAGTACGATCTTTCAAAAAAGTACTATACTAATTTATTAACAAACTTTAAAAGTTTCGAATTTAATAATTTAAAATGTATATAGGTTAAAAAAGTTAGGCTTATTCTGTATCTGAGTCTAAAATTTCAAAATACGGTATTTTTAAATATGAATATAGTCCTGCTAATAATGAAATTAGGTATGTATGAGTTCTTATAAAACAAAATCACCATTTGCGTATAATTTATTATTTAATAATAAATAATATTTAATTAGTTATGATATAAAATTTAATCAAATAGGATAAAAAACATGCATAAATTTATAAAATTTTATCCTCGTAGTATTATATTATTTGTTGATTTGAATTTTTCTTAGATTGATTTGAATTTTTGAACATAGATTTCTAAATTTAAAAATAGTTAGAAAAAAGTAATTAAATTGGCATTAAAATAATGATGTGTAATAATTATTATTAGAATTTAAATACCCACTTTACTAATTTGGGCTTTATCTTGTGTTTTAAAAATTAGATTTTAACGATTTTACACCCCACATGAAGATAACTAAATTATCTTTAATTAAAAGATGGTTTAACAATTTTTATCTAACCGGAATTGTCCATGAAAGAGAAAAGAAAGTCACGAATTTTTTACATGGAGAATTCTATTCAGTATAGAAAACTTATTTATATTTGGTATATTTGGTTTAAATTATCAAAATACACTTTTTAGAATTTAAATATAATCCTATTATTAATAAAATAAACTTTTTTGATATTTGATCTAACGATTTTCATTTATCTAGTTAAGATGTCCTTATTAGTTTGGTTGTCCATGACCGTACGATCAAAATTTTGGATAAGATCCCTATTATGTTTATTATATGGGTTCAGCGGAGACTAACAAAAAGGCACCTGGAAACCAATTCTACACCCTTAGATTAACTTGAATTCAATGGTCATCATTTTTTATTATACTTTATAAAATTAAACATAACAAAATTATATTATTATACACAATTACACATGTTGTTCTTTTTAACCATCCACGTTCTTAAAACCTACAACATCCGACATTTTATTTAGCAAGTTCGGAGGATTTGGGAGGATCTATATCACTAAATATCGTACTGCAAATATTATAAACAAAAAGTTCTGCATATAAAAAATATGTTTTACAAATAAAAAAAAACCAATGCTTGCTGCATAACAATGAAAAAAATGTGTAAAAATTTAAATTATGCAAAAATAAAGAATAAAATAGTAAAATAATAATGTTTTGCAACTAAAGTAATGCACTAAATTAAAATAATAATATATTGCACTAAAAAATTATGAATACAATAATTGAAAGTAAAAAGTTTTGCAAACAAAATAACATAGAATAGTAAAATTGTGCAAATGTTTTGAATAAAAAAAATGGATGACGTGAGAATGAATGTAATGCATATTGTAGTTAACGTTGTTGGTAACGTATAAGTTGTATATGCCTACATACAACCAATTTATAAGTGTGTAAAACAAAATAATATGTACCCTTAGATTAGATAGAAAAGAATGGTATAAGATGTGGTCTCCAGATCTCCAGTTAAGTTTAGGTCTCCATAGAACTTATCTCTAAGGATTTAATATAATAAGGATATCAAGTATATACTGATATAATTATCTTACTAACTGCTTTTACTTTTAATGTTTCGGTTTTATTTACAATGTATATAAAATTTTAAAATACATTATTACTTAAAAATTATTAAACATAATAAAAATTATGTTATGATTATATAAAATTTTATTCTCATATTATTATATTCTTTATCGATTTGAATTTGTTCTTAATTAATTTTAATACTTTATTGAAAGAAACATAAAATTTCTATATTTAAAACAATTAGTGGATAAATAAATAAATTGGTGCTACAAAAAAAATATTTATTAAAATTTAGATACTCACTTTACTATTTAGGTTCTATCCTGAGTTTTATAAATTGAATTTTGACGATTTTACAACCCATGCGAAACTAACGAAATTATCTTTAATTTAATGATGGTTTAATAATTATCTAACTTGACCAGTTGACCTACCCATAAACCGAAAAGAAAAGATGGTTAAGAATTTTTACATAAAAAATTCAATTCAATATAGAAAACCAATTTATAATTGGTTTAAATTATCAAAACACACTTCTTAGTATTTAAATATAATACTACATTTAATCGAATACACATTTTAATATAAGTATTATATTCAAAATTATCGTTTATGAATATGAAACACTCAATATTTTAATAATATTTTAATATTATCCTTTTTTTTGTTTGTTATATGTAAAATAATATAATTATAATTTGGATTAATCAAATTGTTATGTTCCTTCAGAAAAAAAAGTGTTTAAATTTATTTATGTACATGAGTTTTCGTAAGTCTCTGTAGATTCACACGTGTATCATTGTTAGTATGATATACATGAACATTATATTGATAATTTTTAATATTGTAATCAATATGAATTGTTATCTTGATATTTGGTTTAACAATTATTATCTAATTGGAACTATACATAAATTCAAGAGAAAGGATATTTAAGAATTTTTACATAGAAAACTTTTAAATTATCAAAATACACTTTTTAGTATTTAAATATAATTCTATTATTAATCAGATACACGTTTCAATATTAGATCTAACAATTCTCATCGATATATTTAAGATCTAATTAATTTGGTCGTGTAGTGATCGTACACGGACCAGATCGATTTTAATTTTTTCTTAAATTGATTTTAATATTTCATTGAAATAAAAATAGAATTTATAAATTTAAAAGAATTAGGAAAAAAATTAAATTGGTGCTACAATAAAAAAATTATTTATTAAAATTTAAATAATCACTTTAGTGTTTGGGCTCTATCTTAAGTTTTAGACAACGGATTTTAACGATTTTACAGCCCATGCGAAGCTAACAAAATTATCTTTAATTTAATGATGGTTTAATAATTTTTATCTAACTGGAACTATCCATAAACTAAAGAGAAAAGATAATTACGAATTTTTACATAAAGACTTCTATTCAATATAGAAAACCCATTTATAATTGGTTTAAATTATCAAAATACACCTTTTAGTATTTAAATACTATCCTATTATTAATCAAATACAATTTTTAATATTATATCTAACGGTCCTCATCTATTTGAATATTTATAATTTTATAATCCAACGGATCATATACTTTTGGTAGTACAGTGACCGACCAAAGTTTTGGATAAGATCTCCCTTACGCTTATTATATATAAGGAGTTAATAGTATAGATTTATATATTTTTATTTATATGAATTATAAGTATATAAAATTGTGGTGTGTTGCGCGATTTGAAGAATCGCAATCTGCAGCGCATCGCGTGATCTTTCAAAATCAAAACAGCAAGATGTTGCAACGAAAAAATGTTGAATGCAAAAAGTAATAGAATAGTTTTTAACATTACTTTTAAAGACGAGCAATACAAAATTGATAGATATGTATGATAAGTAGTTAATTGAATATTTGATAACAGTTAGCATAATATACTTTTTGATTCATCAATACTATTATATAATAGACGAAACATTAAAAGTTTGGTTTGTCGGTATGATACGTTGTGATTTTACTTAATTACCCTTAATTTTGGTTGGTCGGTATGGTACGTTGTAATTTTACTTAATTGTCCTTACTTAACTGTACTTTGTGTTTTTACTTAATTAACCTTACTTATTTATAGAAATATATTATTAAATAATAATATTACATATTTATAACCAATTATCTTTTTCACCTAAAATACATTATTTTTTCTAACAAATTCCCCTACTTTTTCAAATATATCACGGGCAATTACCTTTTTTTAACTAAAACAGGTTAGTTTTTCTATTTTTTTCTTACTAAAACCCTCCTTTTCCAAAAATATCACGGATGTTTAGTTATTTATTTTTAAAACTATTTTAATATTATAATTATTTTTTATAAGTTTACATATTTTAACATGTCTACCTATTTTTCTTAACAAATGCAATTACTACAAATATTAAAATATAAATAATCAAATACCTATTTATAACCAATTACCTTTTCAGCTAAAATACATTATCTATTGATATGGGCTAAAAGTAAGCCCTAAAAACACATTTAATATGGCATTAATTAGATCCAACATGGTCAAAACGTTAGGCCCGATAAAAGGCCCAAAACCCTAATTATTTATTATTTTCGTAATTAATAAATAGGAGAAATACACAGCTCATTAAATGAGTCTCAAATACAGTAAATATCTTCATAGAAGGATCCAGAATCCCAATCAAATACAATGATGAGTCACATCGCTTATCAGATAAGGGTAATACTTGCCTGCCAAGTAATACACTCCTTATCAGTTATCAATAGTGAGACTTATCAGCAAAAGTCTCCTTAACCTACCATAATTACGAGGCCCCAGACGCCTATATAAGGACCCTCGTCCTTCATCCTAGAACTACGTTTTGGCTTGATTCTCAATAACGAGATACGTAGGCACTCTGTGAGGACCGATTAGTCTCGAACACGGAAACAGCCATTAAAGCTCGAAGCTCATCATCAATCCTAGCATTAATTACATACAAACCCTAGCCGCAATTCGATAACCTAGTTTTTATTCCACAACATTTGGCGCCGTCTGTGGGAAGGAGACGACAACCATGGCTAGAACACGAAGCACAGCAACCGCTACTGAATCAACTGTCGTCACCACTACTGTTCCAATCACCACGGAACCAGGGTCGTTACCCCTCACGACAATGGTTTCTCAACCACTAGGCACTTTGCCCATCACCACAGAGGTGGCTTCTCAACCACAAGGGACGAATCCCCAAACTTCCATACCTCAGAGTGAGACGAACCCTCTTCAGATGGTTGTCTCACCTCTCGACCAAAACTTTCCTCATGGAGCACAGATTTCCACAACTGTGCTTCCTGTGAGTACAAATCCAGCGTACGGATTACCCAATTATCCCCCTGAAACCGGAGGGAGTGGCTATGCAAATCAGGGACCATACATTCGAGGATTAGACCCCATCCCTGAAGGAAGATATTTGGATTATTCTGGGCCCTACTCTGACAACTCGTCTGATGAAGGAAGGGATCGAGCACCCAGAAGAAGAAGAGCTAGCAAAGAGCCCATTGAAAGGAGGAATCGGGGGGCAACTGGAAGGATACCTATGACTACCATGGATAGGATAAAAGCTCATGAGGCCGAGATCCAAAAATTAAAGAGGAGCATGGAGATGGAGCAACAAAAGAAGCAGACTCAGCCTTCAAATCAAGGGACAGGGGAAATCCCCTTAGTTGATTTAGGAACACCTTTAAGAGGACAGGGAGGAGCTAGAAGGACGGAGATTCCCAGGTCAGACCCCCGTGTTTTAACACAGCTGGGTGACCCAGACGATCCTATTCCACCTTTTACTGAAGAGGTAATGGACGCTCATGTATCAAGGAAATTCAAGATGCCTATTATCAAGGCATATGACGGAACGGGCGATCCCGCAACCCATGTGAGAACTTTTTCGAATGCACTGTTGCTGCAACCAGTCACTGATGCTCTTAAATGTAGGGCGTTTCCACAAACCTTAGCTGGCATGGCTCAAAGATGGTATAGCCGCTTGCCACCCAACTCTATCAGTTGTTTCAAAGAGTTGAGCACGGCCTTCATTAGTCAGTTCATAAGTGGGCGAGTACATGAGAAAAGTTCTGCCTCGCTCATGAACTTAACTCAAGGAAAGAATGAGACATTGAGAGATTATCTCAAGCGCTTCACCAAGGAGACATTGAATATACCAGATCTAGACAACAAGGTAGCCATGATAGCCCTTCAGCAAGGAACCACGGATGTCTTTTTCAAGATGTCATTGGCTAAGCACCCTCCTGAGAGCATGTCTGAGCTCCAACAGAGGGTTGGGAAGTACATTAAAGCTGAAGAAAGCATGAAGAAAACTGACACCCCAGCTGCAGGTGGTGGAAATAATAGTGGTTGGAAGAAGCGAAAGGCGGAGCAAGAGTATGATGCTAGGGACAAGTATCCCCGAACTAGCAAAGACTCTGACTCTCCCCCGAAGAAGAGCTTGGGTCCAAGGTTTTCTGAATATGCCAGGTTGAATGCTCCGAGAAGCCAGATCCTGTTAGACATTGAAAAAGAAAAGGACTTTCGATGGCCGAAGCCACTTAGGGGTGACCCCGCTAAGCGGAACAAGGATCAGTACTGTAGGTTCCATAAGGATGTGGGACATGACACCGATGATTGTAGACAACTCAAAGATGAGATTGAGTTCTTGATAAGAAGGGGAAGACTAAGTCAATTCACCAAGGGTGATGACCGAGGCAACCAGAGAAGAGACAATGACAGACGGGATAATAGTAGAAGAGATGACACTCATGACCGCAATCCACAGCCCCGAAGGTCAGTTGTCAACATGATCTGGGGAGGCCCAACAGCGGCCGGCACAACCAGGAATTCTCGAAAGGCTTATGCCCGAGAAGTAATGCACATTGTCGGAGAAGCCCCGAAGCGCGCTAAAACTGAGGTAGTGATTGGTTTCGATGATTCAGACTTGGAAGGGGTAAAGTTTCCCCATGACGACCCGTTGGTCATAACCCCTGTAATTGGAAATTCAGAAGTAAAACGAGTTTTGATAGACAATGGAGCTTCTGTTGATATTTTGTTTCATGATGCATTTGTGAAGATGGGGTACAACGACTCTCAGTTGACCCCCACCAACATGCCCATATACGGGTTTAATGGAGTAGAGTCCAACGTTGAAGGGACTATTCAGTTACCCGTGACTATTGGGCAGGAACCTAAAGAGGCGACTCAGATGCTGAACTTTTTGGTGATTAAGGCAGCCTCAACATACAACGCAATCCTTGGAAGGACTGGACTTCATGCGTTTAAGGCTGTGGCCTCTTCCTATCATATGAAGATTAAGTTTCCAACACGGAACGGGGTTGGAGAACAAAAGGGTGATCAGAAGATGGCGAGAAGTTGCTATGTAGCCGCGCTGAGGGCCGATGGAGTCGGGGGGCAGGTCCTTCCGATTGAAGATATGGATGTCCGTAATGATGAGGAACACCGAGGGAAACCAGCAGAGGACTTGATTCCCATATCTCTAGAGCCGAACGATCCTGAAAAGGTTACCTATATTGGAGCATCTCTGAAAGAACCCTTGAAGGGCAAGTTAACAGCGTTCTTACAAGAGAACAGCGATGTGTTTGCTTGGACAGCTGCTGATATGCCAGGGATTGATCCCCAACTCATAACTCACAAGTTAAATGTTGATCCCAAGAGAAAGACAATAAAACAGAAGAAGAGAAATTTTGCTCCGGAAAGGCAAGAGGCCATTAAGCAAGAAGTGGATAAGCTCCTGGAAGCTGGTTTTATCGAAGAAATTCAGTTCCCAGAATGGCTGGCCAACCCTGTAATGGTCAAGAAAGCGAATGGGAAGTGGAGAATGTGTATAGACTTCACCGACTTGAATGATGCATGTCCCAAGGATTGTTTCCCATTACCTAGGATTGACACATTGATAGATGCCACTGCTGGGCATGAGATGTTGAGCTTCATGGATGGGTTTAGTGGATATAACCAGATCAAGATGCACAAGGATGACATCCCTAAGGTATCCTTCATAACTGACTTTGGTGTTTTTTGTTATCTTGTTATGGCATTTGGACTGAAGAATGCAGGAGCCACTTACCAACGATTGGTGAATAAGATATTTGCCCATCTAATCGGAAAAACCATGGAGGTCTATGTTGATGACATGTTAGTCAAAAGCCTATTTACGGCTGATCACATTAAGCACCTTGGAGAAGCATTTGAAGTGCTGAGGCACCATAAGATGATGTTGAATCCAGCCAAGTGTGCCTTTGGCGTTGGATCTGGAAAGTTTCTGGGCTTGATGGTTTCGAAAAGAGGCATTGAGGCTAACCCTGACAAGATCAAGGCGATCTTAGACATGGAGCCCCCACGCTCTATAAGAGAAGTGCAGAAGTTGACAGGCCGAGTTGCAGCCTTAGGGAGATTCATCTCCAAATCTGGTGATAAGTGTTTGCCTTTCTTTCAGGCATTGAAGAAGGTGAGAAATTTTGAATGGACACCTGAAAGCCAAGAGGCCTTTGAACAGTTGAAAAAGTACATGACCAAAGCCCCATTGTTGGCCAAACCTAGCCCTGGGGAAACCCTATATCTGTACTTGGCGGTGTCTGAACAAGCATTGAGTGCTGTTCTCATACGAGAAGAGAGCAGGGTTCAGAAACTCATCTACTACGTGAGCAAGGTGTTGCATGGAGCTGAGTTGAATTATTCTACCATTGAGAAGTTTGCTTTGGCATTGATAACAGCTTCAAGGAAGCTACGACCTTACTTTCAGTCACATAAGGTTGAAGTCCTGACGGACCAGCAGCTACGAGGTATTTTGCATAGCCCGAAAGCCAGTGGAAGGCTGATCAAATGGGCAATTGAGTTGGGGGAATTCGACATCACTTATAAGCCTCGAACTGCCATCAAGGCTCAGGCATTGGCTGACTTCGTGGTTGAATGTACCATTGGCAACCAAGAAGTCGGGGGGCAGGAGATAGTGACCACTCCTGGAATTGAGAATAAGGATGAAGAGCTTGAATCTTATCAGAAGGAATATTGGGTACTCTATTTTGATGGAGCATCAAAAACAAAATCTAGTGGTGCAGGCTTGGTCTTGCAAAGCCCTGATGGGTTCATAGTCGAGTATGCTCTGAAGTTGGACTTCCCGACTACTAATAATGAAGCCGAGTACGAAGCCCTGATAGCTGGTTTGGGCCTGGCCAGAGTAATGAGAGTTAAGAATCTCAAAGTCTGTGGGGATTCAAGGCTGGTAGTCTCGCAAGTAAATGGTGAGTTTGAAGCCAAAGATGAAACTATGGCTAAGTACCTGAAGATTGCAAAGGGCATTATGACTCAGTTTGATGAGTGTCATGTGGAGCACATTCCAAGGGAGGAGAACGTTAAGGCCGATGCCCTGTCAAAGTTCGCCTCTTCTGAGATAGAGAATTATGCGGGAAGTGTTTACTTCCAGGTTTTGAAGGCCCCGTTCATCAACTCAAAGTTGGTGGCACCAATCAATATGGGGAGTTGTTGGATAGATCCTATCAAAGCTCACCTAGAAACTGGATGGCTCCCTGACAATGCCTTGGAGGCACGAAAGCTGTCAGTAAGGGCATTGAGATATGCTTTGATAGAGGGTCTTCTTTACAAGAGGTCTTTTGTCATCCCGTACTTGAAGTGTTTAAGGCCCCAGGAAGCCAAAGAGGCATTGGAAGAGGTTCATGGAGGGATCTGTGGGCAACACTTGGGGGGCAGAGCCCTAGCTCACAAGATCACTCGTCTGGGATTCTATTGGCCAGAGATGCTAGCTGATGCACAGGATTATGTCAAGAGGTGTGAAAGATGCCAAAAGCATGCTCCAATCGTAAGGCAGCCGCCTGAAATGCTAACTTCGATCAGTTCTCCTATTCCATTTGCAATGTGGGGAATGGATATCCTTGGTCCTTTCCCAGTAGCTTCAGCACAAAGGAAGTTTCTGGTAGTGGCCATTGACTACTTCACTAAGTGGATTGAGGCTAAGCCGCTAGCCAAGATAACCACTAAACAAGTTGCCCAATTCTTTTGGGAGAACATAATCTGTAGGTATGGAATCCCACGAATCCTGGTGACGGATAATGGGACACAGTTTAACAATGAAGAGTTCAGGAAGTACTGTGAGGAGAATGCTATTGAACTTCGCTTTACTTCGGTAGCTCATCCTCAAGCCAATGGGCAAGCAGAGGTAGCCAATCGAATTATCCTTGATGGACTGAAAAAGAGGGTTGAACGTTCTAGAAATTCTTGGGTAGATGAGTTATTGCCTATCCTTTGGGCGTATCGCACCACCTGTAAAGTTACAACAGGAGCAACCCCGTTCTTGCTGGCTTACGGAGCCGAGGCAGTTGTACCCTTGGAAATTATGCATGCGTCACCTCGGGTGGAAGCATTTGAACCAGAAGCTAATGAAGAAGGCATGAGGCTTGCCCTAGACCTAATCGATGAGGTTAGGGACGAAGCAAATGCTCGGAATGCGGAACATCAGAAGAGAACATCCATCCACTACAACCGAAGGGTTAAGGAAAGATTCTTTCGACAAGGCGACTTAGTTCTCAGAAAAATAGAGGCTTCTGGAGTTGGACAGAAAGGGAAGCTAGCTCCTAACTGGGAAGGGCCATATCGAGTCAAAAAGACACTAGGACGGGGATCCTACAAATTGGAAACATTGGATGGGAACGAAGTGCCTCGTACTTGGCATGCTTTGAACCTGAAAATTTATTATGTTTAAGCTTTTCTCATAAGGATTCAGCTTTTAGCCTATCTAGTAGAAGTAGAAATAAGGTTTTATGAAATCATTCCAGGGCTTATTGCCCCGAGTAGGAGAATATTATTACATATGTAAGGGCCGAGCCCGTTTTTCAAACTATTAATGCCATTTGTTTTCCATTCTATGATTCTATGATTTCAATTATGTACCAAGCACAAGACAAATATAAGTCTAAAATAACCAAGTACCGAAAGTAAGTGAACATACGAATAAAGGAAAACGAATGCATAGATAGAAATGCCCCGAAGGGCTAAGTTAAAAGTTGTGTTACAAACACGAATTAAGTTAAAGTCCCGAAGGACCTGGAATAAAAGCTGAATAGATAAAAGCCGCATGCGGCCATTAAGACCATGCAAGGTCCTTGGACGAGGAGAATCTACTCTTCAGCAGATTCGACCACAACATCCTCTCCTTCTTCTTCCTCCTCTTCGGAGTCTTCTTCACCAGAACCATCTCCCTCTTGGGAGCCATCATCACTAGAGCCTTTCTCATCTTCGCCCGTCACTTCCATCGGCTGCTTATCTCCCCTGTTCACTGCCTCATACTCTTCTTCTGAGGTATCGGTTGAGGATATGGACCCCCTTCGTAGCTGTTTGCCGGGAAAGGATTTCCTGACGGCTGCTTCCCTCTTCGACATTCTTCCTTCAGTAGAGTGGGAAGAAACTAAACCCGAATTGACAACTTGGGTACATTTCTTAAGCCCAGAGCCGGAAGGCCTACGAGAACCCCCAGAACCTGACGCTTGGGCCACATGACTTCCACCACTAACACCCCAGGTAGGGCAAGGGAAATCTTCCGGGTTAACCACAGTAGGATACCTGTGGCTGACAGCACCAACGGCCTTGTCCCATCCAACGGACATGTTGAAGGGCCGTAGTTCATCGTCATGCTTGTCTATGAACTCATAAAACTTCTCTGACCTATGATAGGCATCAATCACTTTGTCAACCTCGGAAGATTTTTTCTTGGCCAAAGAACGGAGACTCTTTTGAAGAGATTGGCAGTTAGCTTCAGCTCGGGTGGCTCGGGAGTTCAAGTCTTGAATCTCTTCGTTCAACTTGGCTCTCTCACTCTTTAATTTTACATTCTCATCCCGATGGGCTCGACCTTGACGAGTCGCGGACTGAAGATAAGCATTGACCTGCAATGAGGAAGTTAGTAAGACAGTTATAGCAACGAAGTGAACAAAAATGTAAGTATACAAGTTGCTACCTGATATAAACCCTGAGCCCCAAGGCGCTCGGCTTCATCGATTTTGTCCCCCGCAGTCGCAGTCAGGACATCGGGAGGGGTAATAGAAAGTCTTGACCAAGCCACGGCCAGGGAAGTGCTCCCCAAAATAGAATCTTGATCACAGATGCCCCAGTCCGGAGTAAAGGGGGTTCTAACACTTTCACCAGCATTCCTATACCTCTTTCCCCCTTGGCTATTTTCCTCCAGGAATTGAGGAACTTCCCGGCGAGAAGGTTCCAGTTGAGCCTCGGCCTTCTTCATCATCCGCTTAGTGACATTTGGTTGATTAGCAGGACGGTTGTCTATCTCCTCAGCAGCTGAAAAATGAAGAGAAAACATTGGAATAAGAACAAACATAGTTCATAATAAGATAATGAAGGGAGAGTTACCCTCAAAGGAAAGAATGCTGAGGCCAGCTTCAATAAGCTTCTTCTCAGTTAGAATGGTTCTATAGTGAGTACGGCCCTCGTCAGCAAGAAGCCTATCACGATCTGACAATTCTTTGGGGTTAAGCTCGCACACAAAATGTGAACTGTCATATACAAACCCAAATTTCTTAACAAAGAAGTGACCCCAGTCGCCACCTTCCCACTCCAAGACAACAAAGTCCCTCTCCCAGAAATGATGAGAGTCTGGGAAGGAGAACGAGTTCACTATATGAGGAAGCCTGTTTCTAAGCTGAAAACAAATCCATCCCGGCTTAGAATCAGAGGAGTTCTTTACCGCAAAAATACTTCTGAACATGGTTGTACTCCAAGGGATTTCCAACTCACGGCATCTCAACAAGAAGATGATTAGAAATCTCCATGAATTAGGATAAAGCTGACAAGGATGGACCTGAAGTTCTGCTAAGAACCTGATGATGAATGTATGAACAGGGAACCTAAATCCCGCCTCCAATGCCCCTTTCAGGACGCATATCCTTTCGGGATGCCAATTGCAAGTTATGTCCCCCGGATTTGGGAGGCATACCCTGATTGCACTCGGAAAGCCATAAGTGCTCCTAATCTTCTCAACATCCTTCTTACTTAACTTAGAAGGACTATTGAAAGCAACTAAGTAAGAAGTATTGGGGAATGATTCTCCCATAATGCTGAGCAAATCTAACGTTGACTCAAACTGACGATCAATATATCTAGGAGGTTTGAGTTTTAGTCTACCTTTCATTGTTCGCGCCATGCTTCTTTTTCTGAAAGCCTCCTCCATGGAGATTTGGGGGGCAGCAGCTTGCTTGTCAGCCATCTTGAACCTTGAATCTTGAACTTGGAAGCTTGAAAGCTAGAGAACTCAAGAGCTTTAGAACTTAAGAAAGTTTGAGAAGTGAAGAAGTGAAGAGAAATGAAGGATGCTCCCCTCCTTTTATAAGAAAAAGGTGACCTGATATCTCAGGTTGAAATACAGCTCGGTTCGCATTTACAGGTCAAGAGTCGTTAAAATACTAAAAGGGAGCGAAAAGACTATCCGTTATGAATGGAAAGAGTCGTTAAAACCCATGATATTTTGAAAGAAACGGAGAATTTAAATGAATGTTCGGTAAAACATTCCACCAGATCAGTCATATGAGCTTAGGAAGCTAAGCACGCTTAAGGAATGCTCAATTAAGAGATTAGTACTAAGCACTGGATTAGTGATGTGAATCAAGGTACAAAGTGAAACTTCAAATAAAGCTATAGATGGCCAACATTGATGCCAAGGACCACATATCGATGGTCGATATCGGTATGGCTTCAGCCGACCGAACATCCAACCGACCGCCCCACTGGGGACGTTTCGGCCAACCAAGATTGGTCACCGATGCGGGTTTTTAGCTCCTATTTTCCCCAAAAAAAAAAAAAAAAAAAAAAAAAAAAAATTATACCAGCCGACCGAAGTCCCAGCCGACCGGTCTCCTGGAACACGCCCCGGCCGACCGGAACCATCCGTCGGTGCGGGTTCGCCACAGCCGACCGAAGTCCCAGCCGACCGGCTCTTCCGCGGGCGTCCCGGCCGACCCGGGTCGACGGACGGTTCGGGTTTTCAGAATCCGTCTCAAATAAAGAAAAGAAAAAAAAAAAAAAAAAAAAAAAAAAAAAAAAAATCCAGCCGACTGGGTTCCCAGCCGACCGGCCCTTTCGCCAGCACCCCGGCCGACCCAAGTCGACGATCGGTACGGCTTTTCAGCGCCCCGACCGAGTTCCCGGCCGACCGGTCCCCCGGGCATGCTCCAGCCGACTGGAACCTGCCGTCGGTACGGGTACGCCCCGGCCGACCGAGCCTCCAGCCGACCGGCTCTTCAGCGGACGTCCCGGCCGACCCAGGTCGACGGTCGGTACGGGTTTTTGCTCAGCTGACCCGTGACGATAATCGAGTCAAGTCTGCGATTTTTTATTTTGTATTTTTCTTATTTCATTTATCTCCGATAGCACCGTTTAGTGCCGTTTAGTGCCGTTTAGCACCGTTTAGCGCTGATTATTGCCGTTTAGCGTCGCTTAACATTGTTTAAGCGTCGTTTAAGGCTACTTAGTGCCGTTTAGCATCATTTAACATTCGTCGTAAAATGCGTCGGTCGCTCCACGCTTTACAAAAAAGACGATACTCGTGAAACACTAGTGTACCAAGATAAACCCTGACCCAAGTCTTGAGAAAGGCCGTTATAACTTCAAGGAAAGCCTGATCAGCTTTCCTAGAAGTTGGGGGGCAAATGATATGGGCTAAAAGTAAGCCCTAAAAACACATTTAATATGGCATTAATTAGATCCAACATGGTCAAAACGTTAGGCCCGATAAAAGGCCCAAAACCCTAATTATTTATTATTTTCGTAATTAATAAATAGGAGAAATACACAGCTCATTAAATGAGTCTCAAATACAGTAAATATCTTCATAGAAGGATCCAGAATCCCAATCAAATACAATGATGAGTCACATCGCTTATCAGATAAGGGTAATACTTGCCTGCCAAGTAATACACTCCTTATCAGTTATCAATAGTGAGACTTATCAGCAAAAGTCTCCTTAACCTACCATAATTACGAGGCCCCAGACGCCTATATAAGGACCCTCGTCCTTCATCCTAGAACTACGTTTTGGCTTGATTCTCAATAACGAGATACGTAGGCACTCTGTGAGGACCGATTAGTCTCGAACACGGAAACAGCCATTAAAGCTCGAAGCTCATCATCAATCCTAGCATTAATTACATACAAACCCTAGCCGCAATTCGATAACCTAGTTTTTATTCCACAACATCTATTTTTTCTAAAAAGTTCCTTCTTTTCTAAATATATCACGGAAAATGGCCTTTTACAATTTACTTTTTCTATTTTTCTCACTAAAATCCATTCTTTTTCCAAAAATATCACAAGAAACCATTTACTTATTTATTTTAAAACGTATTTAAATACTTTTAATTATTAAATTTTAAAACCTCATTTTCCAAAAATATTACGGACATTTACCTTTCTAAACTAAATATATGTTACATTTTTTATTTTTTCTAACTAAAACCCCTCATTTTCAAAAATATAATGGGCAACCCCATACTTATTTATTTTAAAATTTGTTTTAATGTTTTTAATTAATTAAAAGTGTTTAGCTATTTTAACATGTCTACTTATTTTTTGCACAATTACAATTAATAAAATATTAAAAAAATAATAATAAAATAACAATTAACAATACGCACGGGTTTTAAGCTAGTAATATTAAAAAGTTGCACAATCATAAATTTATATAAATCGGGATGGTTTGAGGTCAAACTGAAATCAACCCACAACCCGCAGATATTTAAAGAAATTGAACCAGAATCGCAACTTAGGTTTTGCTTTTGTTTGTATCGGATCGGTACAAAATCGAATTGATTTATACTGATTGTGCGATTTTAACCCGAACCATAATCTCACTAATTATTAGTTCAAGTTGAATAATATTTGTTAGATCGTCATTAAATTAAAATTTATTTTGTAAGCTCCGTTCTGATATAAATATCGGAAGATGACAAATCTTTAACTACTATGTATTATATGGAGCTCAAATTTAAGAGAAAAAAAATATTTTATAATCTAATAGATAAGTACTTTTTCACAAGCCCAAAATTCAGATCCTAACAATAACATATTAGATAAATATTTATATAAATATAATTAAAAATATTAATAACTTTTTTAAAAATAATATAACAAATATTAATAAAAAATCATAAATTAATATAATTTTAAATGTTAAAAAAGAAACAGTGCATTACACGGGCTATAAGCTAGTGAGTTATTAATAATGTAAAAGTAAAATTAACTTTCATAAATAGTATATTCGAATGATAATATTATATTTTATCAAATAAAATCACTAAAATGACTTATATCACAAACACGTTTTTTAAAGATTTTAAGCTGTTTTTTTAATTTAAGCTATTTTTTGACTTATTATACAATTGTTTTTTATTTTTACATCAGGGACTTTATTAATATTGTTTGAAATGTCATTTTTTTGTTAAATTATTTATATTTGTGCTTAGAACATCAGGTAAAGCTCTTCTACTCGGTGACCATGGAAAATGTAGGACATGTTTGGCCAGCATAGTTTATGTATTATAACTATAAGTTATTTCCCGATCGGAGATCCATGGATCACAGACGGAACTTATGACCTCAACTTATAACTTATATATTGATAAGTTGAATGTTAATAATGTGGTACATTTTACTGAACTTATTGACTTATTACTTGATTTATTTGTTCTTTAATACTTTATATTTTTACATTTGTATTTAATAATTATTTTTTAAAATTTAATTTAACAAACTCTTAACTAAAATAAATTTATCCAAACATCAGTATAACTTATAACTTCAAACTTTTTTATGATTACCTAACACGCACTTTATACTATTTCCTCCCTTTTCCAGTACTATAATTCACAATTTTAAATACTCCCCAGTCTCCTCCAAGTCTTGCTTTATTTTCCTTTCCATTTTCCATGCGATCACTAATCATTAACAACATTTATATGATTACGAAACCAAGTTGCTACAAGTTAACTCTCTGTAAAAACACTTACGCCTGAGTATTTAAAAATGTATACAAGAATCTCCGATCTATCTTTAATCTTCATCTGTAAGTTTTTCTATTTTGATCATCTCTAATCTTTTTCTGGATGTTGTATTTATCAGTCGATCTTTCAGAAATCTTGATTACATTTTTGTCACACAGTTGTGGAAATGCTGTCCTTTTTGCGCTGTGTGCTTTGTTGTGATGATGAACTCAACACTGGACAGTCTGACTCTGATCATGAAAGTCCATCCCAGTCTTATAGTTATCATGTAATTCCTAATAATTATGATTCATTTTCAAGAACTAATTTGCTTAGTGCACAAACTCAGTCTCAAAATTATTCCACTTCTTTCGATTTTCCACAAAGATTGAACACCCCCTCTGTTTACAATCAACCAAAACATGTCCTGCCAAGACTTAATGCCCAGGCTAATATGTCCAATTATTCCTTATTCCAATTATGTCCGGGATTTAGAAACTGGGCATGTTTTAAGAAACAGGAAGATATTAGAACAGGCTGGGAAGGACTTCCCTACCACTATCAAAGTTACTTTGGAAAAAAACAGGATGGGTTTGAAGAGTGATGACCTTGCAGCGCTTAAGTATTTGATTTTTAATGTTATTCTGGTTTTGGATCATGACAAGAAGCCACTACTGCCTGCTGAGTGGAAATCTTTTAAAAAGTTGTTTTCAAATACTAAACTTGATTATGCTGTGCTGTCCTCCCATCCATGTCTTTGGGGGTATCGGAAGCGATTAGGGTTTTATTTCACTCTTGATAAGTGGCGTAATCCTTGCAAGTCTGAGAAAGAGGTTATGGATATAGTAGATGATAATCTGAGTTCTATGAAGATATTCAGGACTAACTGGGTGAAGAGAATAAAGAGAGATAGCCATTTACTGAAGTTCACAGGGAAGATGACACGTTCTCGACAACGTAAAGTCTACGGGTTGATCAGGTTTTTTCGCAACCTAGTGGAGCATTGTGCAGATAAAGCATCAGCATCGAGTCCATACAGAAAGGAACGCTATCTGGACTACAAGCTAAGGAAGATATATCCTAACCTGCTGGAAGAATTACACCAGAGACTGCTACTTGCAGGCTTTGATTATTAGTTTGCTACTTGCGCCTGGATGATTCTCAGAGGTTGACAGATTTTTCTTGTTTGATTCTACACAAACTTGTAAACACTGGATTAATTTATTTTTCCTCTTTATAAATGATGATTTATGTCTTGTATATGAATAAACCAATGCTTGTAAACTAGTAGTCCAAGACACCAATTTACCAAGAGAATTACACTGACAAACCATACATAACCAACTAAAATGAAAATCCTCAGTCCTGTGTAAATACAATATATGCAATTTAAGGTATTTTTTTTGTTTTTAAATAATGCACCGACCTTAATTGCAATAATTGCAAGAAGCACCTCCCCCAAAACCAACTTTTACCTCAACAACGTCGTTTTTAACGCTAAGAGCATTTCTGTCTCTATTTCAACCAGTACTTGCATGATGTTCCTGGCTTCACATCTTCCTCTTTTGGAGCCATTTACCATGTTAATACCCCCCGGAAGAAGTATCTTTTCCCGGAAGAAGTCTCTTGGTCGGAAGAAGTCTTTTTGCCTGCCAGATACGACTACGTCCCGGAAGTATTAAATGGACAAATTGTCACACCCAAAGTGGATTAAGGAAAATAAGTGAAGGCAATACTTTCTCTTCCGGACCAAAGACAGTCCCTTCCTCCAGCACCTCCCACCTCTTGGGCAAAAGTTGTTCCCTTCTCCAATACTCTTACATCAACTCACACCTGTCACAAGGAAGGGAGCATTCTTCCGGACCAGGGGACAAAGGAAGGTAACACTAAACCTTATAAATACTCAAGTAGCCTCACACATGGACAGATTCTAATTTTTCTAAATTCACTCACACACTCTCACATTTTCACAAAAAACTCTCTAAATTCAGTCACCGGTAATACACTTTCCGATATTGTTTCTTGTTATTCTCCACCACCAAGTTACTTACTCTCACGCCGGAGGTGCTGGACGGCCACCACCCCCGGTCAGACATTGTTTTGCAGAGTCCCGACCGACAGCACACCACATTCCCAACCAAGCATTGCCGGAAGAAGGACAAGTACGGTAGAGTGGAGCAAGGAGCATTATCATTTGGAAGTTGTAATCAACTTGCACAAGAGGAGATTAAGCCACTCCAGTATTAGAAGTTTCACATGGTATACCTCCACCTCATCCATCAACCTTCACCGTGTTTTCACAACTTCCAAAACCACCTTCTCCAAGATTTAGGAAGCCTAGATTTCCATCACCACAATCCCCGACTCGGAGAGGTTATTGTCATGAATGAAGAACCAGGAGGATATCTAGCCAAACAACGAGCTCGCGTAGTTCGGCAGACACATACGCAAATGTCCGCACAAAACTCGACACACGTACATATACACAAACCTTCACATACAAACCTTTACATAACGTACCCATCTATACAAGTAGCAAACCCCAGTTTTATTTGAAATACACATGATACCATTTTTTACTCACACCCTATACACCCGTATATACACACAGACTCATATAAGTATACCCATCACTCAAAGTATGCCTCTCAAACACATGAACACGGAGACGGTAACAAAACCCAGACCATGATACACACAGGAAGCATTCCACAGTCTATGTAAAAAGAAGAGCAAAACAAGTTTTACAGCACTGTTAGTACCTGATATGAAACCGTTGAGCGGGGCAAAAAGAGTTTAGCATCCACGCGCTAGTATTGGCTTCCTCAGCTTCTTCGTTTCGCATGCATCCTTATTTTCCACCCTGCGTTACTGTGTTCTAGTACACCTCTCTACCCAGTAGTACGTACAACACATATACTGAAATATAAAAGTACAAATAAAACCACTAGTTTTAACATCAAAGCTCGTGGACTTGGCCATACCTCTCAAAAAGCCCACCACCTTTTGCTTTAATTTATAATTCTAAAGCCTTACATTGCATGCAAACAGTCTAGTAACTATATTATTTTATCAAAACAACAGCTTTTTCGGTAACCCTATTGTAGACACACTTCCTTTCCCAATAAATGGTTAGTACGCCACTTACTTTTTCAAATTTACACAGTATGTAGCACAGTCTTTGTCAACTCCTACGGAAAAATATTTTTTATTTTAAAACTTTGTGCTCCTACAAAATTTATGGCAACAGAGTCAACTCTTAGAAAAGAAAAACACTCACCTCTCTTGTCGTATTTTTTCCAACATACACGAAAAATTGTGGCGCACAAGATTTCGATAATTAGATAAAAAATATTAGCATAACAAATCATGTGCAATATTATTTTTCTGATTCTTTATTTTTTAAACACCTTACTAAAATCCCAAATTTTATTCTTAAAACTATTGCTACTCACTACCAATGCATGGGGGACACAAAAAATTTCTTGGTAAAAATTTCAGGGGGCACAAAAAATCCATTTCCTCCCCAGACAGTATTTTGCCCTCCTCCAACTACTTATACAAATTTCCACCAAATATTCCTTGGTAAAAATTTCAGGGGCACAAAAAATCCCTTCCTCCAGACAGTATTTTGCCCTCCTCCAACTACTTATACAAATTTCCACCAAAAATTTCCTCCCTTCCCAGAAAATTTCTTTTCCTTCCTCCAATCACATAGAAAATTTTCATTCGAAGGTCATTGCTAGCGGGCACTACCCACCAGCAATGTCCCGGGGGCAACACAAGACATAACAACAAAAATAGCACAAACAAGAAACAAACACATTTCATTCATTGAAAAAGGTTACAAGACAAAGAAGATCAATGAGGGACAAGTCCGTCAAGACCTCAGTACAATATCAAATAAAAGTAAAAAGATTAAACTAAGTGGAAGCAGCTTCATCATCGGTCTCCTCACGGTCTACCTCACCCTTCAACTCCTGCAACTTCATCAACACAGCTTCACGCTTGGCCATCTCCCAATCCCTCAAGCGGTCAATCTTGTTCATGTAGAAGCGATGCAGCTAGTTTTTCTCACGAACTAGCTCTTCAATAGCATCACAAGCCCGAGCACCAAGAGGCTCGTCTATCCAAATGTCATAGTGACACTCCCTAGTGGCACAACGCTCAAATCTGCGACCAGCGTTATTCCCAGCCCATATGGTCTTCATGACCACCGGCATGTCATAGTAGCAAGTAATTCTCCTACCTTCCATGAGGGAGCTTTTCAAGACCTACACAAAGGAGAGAAGAGATAAAAGATTTCAAAAAAGCAAGACAATCAAACACTTGGATACAACACAGGTATTTATAGGGCCTCACTAGCGAGCTGTTGTAAAAGAACCGTTGAAGTCATTAACCTCAAGAATCCCATCAATGGTACGCATTTACTCCTCCGACCCACTAAAGTAAGTCGAAGGAGTGGGGGGCAATGTTAATACCCTCCCGAAAGAAGTATCTTTTCCCGAAAGAAGTCTCTTGGCCGAAAGAAGTGTCTTTGCCTGCCAGATACGACTATGTCCCGGAAGTATTCAATGGACAAATTGTCACACCCAAAGTGGACTAAGGAAAATAAGTGAAGGCAATACTTTCTCTTCCGAACCAAAGACAGTCCCTTCCTCCAGCACCTCCCACCTCTTGGGCAAAAGTTGTTCCCTTCTCCAATACTCTTACATCAACTCACACCTGTCACAAGGAAGGGAGCATTCTTCCGGACCAGGGGACAAAGGAAGGTAACATTAAACCTTATAAATACTCAAGCAGCCTCACACATGGACATGTTCTAATTTTTCTACATTCACTCACACACTTTCACATTTTTACAAAAAGCTCTCTAAATTCAGTCACCGGTAATACACTTTCCGATATTGTTTCTTGTTATTCTCCACCACCAAGTTACTTACTCTCACCCCGGAGGTGCTTGACGGCCACCACCCCCGGTCAGGCATTGTTTTGCAGAGTCCCGACCGACAGCACACCACATTCCCGGCCAAGCATTGCCGGAAGAGGGACAAGTACGGTAGAGTGGAGCAAGGAGCGTTATCATACCACATAAGTGGCTCTTTCTTTTAAGCCATCAGGCGTGTCTCCTTCATATATAGGAGTCATGAATACATCTAATCATTATTTGATTTTTCTGATCATCTACTCTTCATCATCGTCATCACTGAGAATGATTATATGTGTCCGACGGGAAGAAATTTTTCTGCTACCTGTTTGTTCAAGAATATATTGCTCAAGGAAGTTTGTGCCAAACTGATGTTAAGATTCCTGGTTGAAGTTTGCTCCTTCGGAATATTCGAGGGTGCTTGCTGAAAGTTGCTCTTTTCTTGGTATACCCGAAGAATTTAAAGGATCTTATGCTTTGTCCATTGTAGAGGCATCCCAAGCTAAACATATTCAACGAAACTATACATGGTAATTTTTCTGTAGGGTCATTAGTTGTACCTCTTAAACCAAACTCACCGTGCCTGTTTTTATTCTGTGTCTTTCAGCTTAACTGAGGCAGGTTCTGGAAAACCTTGTTACACTATTTAAGAGGCTTCAGATGCACCATGGACTTAAGGTTCTCTACGCTTCATTTCCTTAGATTTGTCTACAGAACTAAATATTTTCTCAAGCAATGATGCTTTTGGTGAGACATCCTTCTGAACATTAGAATCGATACTCATTTCCATTTTTTTTTGCCCATCAGTAAACTGCACCTAATTTCCCTTCCAAAGCTTCAAGAAAGATATCTAAGTCGCTGATTATATTATTTAGCCCATAATTTCCCTTCCAAATCTTCAAGAAAGATATCTAAGTTGCTGATCCTATATCGGTATTTAAAAACTCAGATTGCTCCAAGTACACAAACAAAGTTGTTCTGTAGTGTTGCAGACAAGAATAACTGTATGGGGAACATAACAACCTGCAGCAGTTGTGTAAATCATAAACACATGATGCACTCTCGTTCAATGAAAGAATTGAAATCATGTACAATCTCCTGAAATTGTGAGGAATTGGAAAGATACTACGTTCTCCTTCACTTCTCCTACAATGTGACTTGGCAAGGAAAAAACATGTTATGATATTTATTATTACTGTAGATAAATATGTTTCATTGTCTTTACACACAATTGTCCTCTAGGAAAACACCAATGGTCAGTGAAGTTCAAAATTTAAAGAAGACTTAATTGCACGAAGATGGCCTGAGTTATAATTTTTTTTGCATATAAATGGCTTATCTATAATAATAGGCACTCGCATGACTCAAATATAAATTTTTAAACACCCGCATGGCTTCCGTCAAAATATGTCAAACAGACGTTAAGTTTTTAAATATTTTAATAAAATTGAAGGCTAAACTGGTAAAATCACGCTTTGTACAACCTTAACCCCTCAGATCTTGCATTCAACTTACTTCCATTAATCTTGCATACACGTTCTTGTAATATGAGAAAAGCTTGGCTAAGCAAAAGTACAAAAACTGCAATTTCAATTCAGTGTGTGTCGAATTGAACTTCTTGGCTATTTACATCCATGCTTCTAGCTCTGATAAATCAAAAATATATTCATCATTTTTACAATGTCAAGCAGCGCCAGAACTGGTACTCTCTACGGAACCAAAAAGGCTGCAAATGACTTGATGCTTGCGAATATGGAGAGGACACTTGTAAAGAAGATCTCTGGCCTCCGAATGTCTACCTTCCTGAAAGAGACATTGGAATACATGTTGATAAGCTGAAATAGTTGGATATTCCTTGGAATTCAATGCCTTCAAAAACCTTAGAGTATCGTCCACAGTCCCAAACTTCGATAAATACTGAAGAAAAGGTTCTGGATAAGGGAGGTAGTTGCTTTTCCAGTTTCCTCATCAAGTGGAGAAGGCTCACTGCTTCTTCAAGCTTTCGTTCACCTAAAAGATCTTGAATCAGATTTCTATATCTAGCCTGCCAAGGTCTCAGACGAACTCTATTAACCAGCTCAATCAGTAATGTATATGCACCATCAATTCTTTTCTTATTAAGGAAACCATTTACTAGAACCCATGTAAGGAGATATATATACAACAGGTATTAAAATAGCCGTTAGAATTACTCATTTCCGAATTTATCCCTGTGATTTAACGTCCGTATGACATATTTTGACGGAAGTCATGCGGGTGTTTAAAAATTTATATTTGAGTCATGCGGGTGCCTATTATTATAGATAAGCCATTTATGTGCACACTTGTATAAATATCTCCCTGGGATTCCATACCAAATTTTTGGGGCACCAAAATGCATGTAACATAGTGAGTATAGGTGATGCTCTTCAACTTTCTGCTCTTCAGAAGTAGACAAATAGATCAGATAAATACCACACTACCACTAATGTCAGTTTGATGACTAAATTAAAGTTTGTTTATTAAGAAGATAAATATAAAAATGTGACTAATCATGAAAAAGTCATATATAATACAAAACTTTGTACTCCCATGCCCAAAATAGAATAGATTTTTAAAATCTGGTTTTACTTTATAATTTTTGCATCTTACCCAACAATGAGATGAGAAACACATTCCGACATGTCGTCGAGGGATTGAAGCAGCAGATGTAATGTGATTTTCAAAAGCTAGAAGGGAACCGAGCAGCTTTGCAGTATTATTCAAATTCCAGCCTGATTCAATATATTTAAGGTACTTCTGTGTCTTGAGGGAATTAGATAATAACAGAAACCCACTGCCTACTATCCAAATCAGCACCTAAGAAATTAGACAAGCTTAAAAGTGCATTGGTGCAAAAGTATATCTCATTTACACACACGTACATATATATGTATATCGTTTGTGACAGTCACTCAAAATTCAAAAATCATTACGTTGTGCTTTCTTACATACCTCAATTTTGGCAGTTGGATTTTTCAATTATCCGCCAATATTCACCTTCAAAATCCTTCACCTCTGGTGTATGTTCCGCTGGTAATACACTTAATTAGCATCCACATTCACTGCCTTGTGTTTCTTGCAAAAATAATGCTCTTTAAAATGATCTGCATATTTCTTAAAAGTGTCCAGAGTGAAATTCGGACCACATTCAAATTCAAAGCCTTCATGAGAATATTCAACTTCATCACTGTCAGTGTTACATCCGCCAAACTTGAAATTTATGAGTAAAAGTATTTGTCTCATATATCAAAGATGATTACAGGTCCTCTTTTATAAAGAGAGTATAACAACATATAAGAAAACTAATTACTGCTAACATATGACAGCCTATTCTTGACTAATTACATGATATTACAGGTGCAACTTCCTACATGTACACTGGAGAAGATCCTAGAATATCTTTGTGATAAAGACTGAAATCATCCAGAATATTCTGTGGTTATGACTGAAATCATTTGGAATATTCTGTGTTTTCAAACACTCCCCCTCAAGCTGGTTTGAATATATCTTCCATAGCCAGCTTGCTAGTCAGCTTATCAAATTGCTTCTTGTGTAGTCCTTTTGTAAGTACATCAGCTAATTGTTCACCAGTTGGGAGATATGTCAGACATATGACTCCGGCTTTGATAATCTCCTTGATGAAATGTTTATCCACTTCTATGTTCTTCGTACGATCATGAAGAACTGGATTATGAGCTATAGAAATCACAGCTTTATTGTCACAGTAGACCTTCATAGGAGCTGAGCAAGGAACCTTTAATTCTTCAAGAATTCTTTTTATCCACGTCACTTCGCAGATTCCATGAGCAACCGCTCTAAATTCTGCTTCTGGCTACTACATTTTGTTTCATACTCCGCCATGTAACTAGGTTCCTACCAACAAAGGAGCAATAACCAGATGTCGATCTTCTGTCAGTAACACTTCCTGCCCAATCCACGTCTGTGTAGACTTCAACTTGAAAATTTTTGTGTTTCTTTAACAGTAAGCCTCTCTCTCCCAAGGGTTCCTTTTAGATACGTTAAGATTCTATAAACAGCCTCAAAGTGTTTTGCCCCTGGTGAGTGCATGAATTGACTTACCATGCCAGCAAAAGCAATATATGGACGTGTATGTGACAAGTAGATTAATTTTCCAACAAGTCTCTGATAGTTTCCCTACCCATTATTTCTTCAACTTTAGCAGCTTCTAGCTTCAAGTTAGATTCAACAAGAGTCTCTGTTATCTTACAACCAAGCAAACCTGTTTCTCCAAGAAGATCAGGAATATATTTTCTTTGATTAATAAACAAACCTTCCTTAGACTTTGCAAATTCCACCCCCAGGAAATACTTAAGGACTCCCAGATCCTTAATTTGAAATTCTCTTGCGAGTCTCCTCTTTAAAGCTGCTAATTCTACTTCATTTAGAATAATGTCATCAACATAAACAATCAAAATAGCAACTTGACCATCCTTTGAATGTTTATAAAAAATTGTATGATCAACTTGACTCTGCAAGTAGCCGTAACTGATGACTGCCTTTCCAAAACGTTCAAACCATGCTCTTGATGATTGTTTTTGTTGAGTATGAGTTTCAGTTAAAGATAATATAGAGGGGGTGAATATATTATCAGTCGTTTCTTTGATTATCTTCGTTTTGAATCTTAATTACTTCTAGCTTGAACGTGTGTGTTAGATAAATACAAATGTGACTAATCATGAAAAAGGTCATATATAATATAATACAAAACTTTGTACTCCCATGCCCAAAATAGAATAGATTTTTAAAATCTGGTTTTACTTTATAAATTTTGCAACTTACCCAACAATGAGATGAGAAACACATTCCGACATGTCATCGAGGGATTAAAGCAGCAGATGTAATGTGATTTTCAAAAGCTAGAAGGGAACCTGGCAGCTTTGCAGTATTATTCAAATTCCAGCCTGATTCAATATATTTAAGGTAGTTTTGTGTCTGGAGGGAATTGAATAATAACGGAAACCCACTGCCGAATGTTCTACTATCCAAATCAGCACAGCAAAGCACCTAAGAAATTAGACAAGCTTAAAAGTGCATTGGTGCAAAAGTATATCTCATTTACACACGTACATATGTATGTATATAGTTTGTGACAGTCACTCAAAATTCAAAAATCATTACATTGTGCTTTCTTGCATACCTCAATTTTGGCAGTTGGATTTTCAATTATCCGCCAACATTCACCTTCAATATCCTTCACCTCTAGTGTAAGTTCCGCTGGTAATACACTTAAATTAGCATCCACGTTCACTGCCTTGTGTTTCTTGCAAAAATAATGCTCTTTAAAATGATCTGCATATTTCTTAAAAGTGTCCAGAGTGAAATTCGGACCACATTCATATTCAAAGCCTTCATGAGAATATTCAACTTCATCACTGTCAGTGTTACATCCGCCAACAGGCCCATATTCCATACCCATCATTGGAGCTGTTCTCATTTTATCTTTTATGGTCGCAGTAATTTTGCGAAGTTTTCTCTTGGAATATCGATCCTTAAGTTCATCGACTTCTTGAACATAGGTGCTGAATTTTTCAGTTTCCCACTTTTTCTTTCCTTTAAGAAGTTCCGGTGGTTTCCATGATGGTGGAGGAACAATACGGCAGATCCCATATCTCTCAGCTTTTGGATGTATGTTCGCTACATAGTTCAGTGTATCTTTAAACTCCTATCTTTAAACTCCTGAAATAGAATACAAAGATAAATACCAAGCTAGGCAAATATAAAACCTGAATATTAGATGGCCTGAATATTAGATGGAAAAGAGGGATATACAGTTGGTGCAATTACTTCTTCAGTTGGATAAAAGACAGGAGCCCCCTCAAGCACAGGTATCTGTGCTGCTTCTGGCTGCCAACTAGCAGTGACCTATTTCAATTTCCACTATGCAATTACAGACATACAGAACTGAAAAAAATATAATGTACAGGAAAATTTCCCATCTTGAAAATATGAAATTAGCATTAAAGAATTATTAAGTGCAGGAAACATAAAAAACTTCCTATAATACAAATTACCTTTAAGCAATCACCACAACGTAGTAACCCTTTAGGGAGAGAAGTTTTAGATTCATGGTTCTGCAACCAAATAAAGGTTGTAGTAAAAACCCTGTAGTTTAGTTAAAAGATAGAATAGTTCATACATCATACCCAATATTTTGCTGAACAAATAAGCTTATTCTTTTCCCAATTGGGCACATATAATGATTCATCATTTCCAACAAACATATGGTAGAGACATAATGCTTCTTGTTAATGGATAGGTTTTGTTACCAACAAACAGGTCAAGATTCAATAACAAGTAAGAACTAAGCATTCAATAACGACGCAGATGATACACTTTACAAGGATTAACACATTTGAGGAAACAAACAAAAAGAAAGGACTAACAGTCAGAATTCGTTCTGATTCAATTTCGTCAGTATCATGACTTGGTTGATTATAAACTATCCATGGTCTAGCCCCGGGTGATTTCTTATACTTTGGAGTTTCTATGATATCCGAGGAAGTGCCACTTGATGCGGGTTTCTGATGGTATTCAATCCCATTATGTTTAGGACTACAAGAGTCTCGATTCGCTCTTGATCTCTTAAGCGTAAAGGATGTAAGTGATACAAATCCTGGTGGAATAGATAGCTTTTCTACAGTGTCATTTACAATAATATTTTCCATGGGTTCTATACCTGCAAGTATCATAAAAAGAAATATATCATGAGTAAATGACTAAATTCAATGAAGTCAATGAATAACTAAAGCCTATACAAAGTTACAGACACAACTACATACACGCACATTTGTTTGTTATTATTATTACTAGTTGTCACGCAATTAGCAGTAATATGAACAAGATTTCCCCAAAACTTCCAAAATATTCAGTCAATTAATACTGCTTACTAATCAGGTATAAAAAAAACTTGTTATATATCTGAAAGCATACACTACTGAACATGCAGCAAACTTATCAAGTATGTGAACACATAAACTTAGTTGTTTTCACCTTAAAAAGACAGCTTAATCTTCTAGACCCTTTCCAACCCTTATGTTGGAAGTGGGCATGCCGATTGTTTAGCACTTCAACACTTATGTTAGAAAACAATCTTACATAGGCATGTTCTTGAAGGTAATTAAATGATCACTTATGCCACTTAAGGTAAATGGTAAGAGATATCCAAGATAACATTTTTAGCTTCAAATCAAGCCTTAAAAAATATACACAAATTTAAACTAAGCAAATCAATAACATGCAAAAATAGACCCAAGACATTATATGAAAAATTACCCAACTAAACATATGCCCTTACCTCTGAAAAAAAAAAGCAAAAATTCAAAATTATAACACCTTAATCATCTTGATGTTAAATAGACACAGATACATACATAAATCAACTACATCAAGAAACAAAAAAAAATCAATTCAAGGTAAATGACCAAATGGGCATGCATAAAGATTACAACTTTAAGGTTGAGAAATGATGAATTAGACAATACCCATTTAGATTTGTGAAGAAAGATAGTAGTATCAGCCTTGTTTTTTGTCAAAAATGAAAGAAATGATCTTTAATTTGAGGAAAAAACATAAACTTGCAAGCAAAAGATAAAAACCTTAAACATTACATGTATATATTGGGTAACTTACATACAGTATGTGCAGTGGAGTGAGCTACAGTTGGAGTTCTCAAACGACGGTGCTTGTGTTCTGTCTTGCGAGGTTGTGTCCAGTTCGAACTGTCAAACCGGGTAAGTTCTGACTTCTGATGATATAATTTTTAAATTAAAATAGAACATTCAAATAAAGGTGATTGTGAAAGCTTATCGAGGAAGTCTCTCAAATCTTAACAAGGAAGTCTAGCAAAACTTGCTCCCACGACTTAAAGGAAGACTTTTATAACTTAATCAAGAAGATTTGTAATATTTAGAGCATCTTCAATCACCCAAAGTCTTTAGCTAAAAGTGTATAGAAAATATTATAATTAAATATTTTAGATAATATGTCCACTCAAAAAGCTAAAAGTGTATAGAAAATACCATAATTAAATATTTTAGATAATATATATATAAAAAAAGTTTATGCACAATGCTGTTAGTTAAAATTATAGCCAACCTATTCATGTTGGTTATATTTGTCGAACCTACATATCATCCATTATAATATATTCTATTTTTAACAACTTGAAATAATAATAACATACCATTTTTAAAATATAACCAATCATTATAGCCAACTCCGTTAAAGTAAAACACCTTACAGATTCAACAAATTTTACATAATCAGTATTTTATATCATTTTAGTCGTAACGTCATTGGAGATGCTCTTATTAAAGAAGACTGGCTTATCTTCTTTATGAAGACTTGTAAATCAATTCCAATAAATAGGAGATTCAGTACTCATTTTTAGAAAATAATTTAAAAATATGTATTGTTCTCTGAAAATACGTGCTTATTTATGATATTAAAGATAAATTTAACTTTGAAAATAAGTACTTACTTTTTAGATAAATATGTATATAAAAACATTGTTTAAAAATAAGTACTTATTAATATTTACAATAAGCCAAACAAACTCTTAATACTTCCTCGTCTCATCCATTTCTTTACACTTATGTCTCATCCAATTATTTATATTTCAAAACTTTCCCAAAAGTAAACTTTTATAATATAAAAACTAATCACTTCCACTACTTTCCATCTCTTTACTTACTTTGTACTTCGTTGCTTTACTTATTTTTCTTACTTTTTCCACTACTTTACTTATCCTCAATTGACCGGGACAGAGGGAGTACTAGATTGTGTGCATTATTTACATATTTTTATATTATAATTTACCATTCATGTAAGACATCTTTTAGTAATTTATGATTTTTCTACTTACATTTAAAGAGAAAAATATGATTCTAGTGAAATCCTGTAATTATAATTTAGGTCACGTTTTTATCTCAATAACATATTTTAATTGTAGTAAATAAGTTTAGTTTAAAAGTATTACTTATAACTTAAAGTTAGTTAAAGTAATAAATAAAAAGTGAAAATTTTAAATTAATATTTGTTTGAGTAATTTTATATTATGGATAACTAATTATATACTATTATATAATAAGAGTAGAAGAGATAATAAAGAGTACTACCATCAAGAATTCGAGAGCTCCGGATGAGCTGTAAAATCCTTCCAATCTGATTTTTAGCCAAAATAGTAAAGTGTCCGTCTAGACTAAATAATATTTTGTATTTTGTCTGAACTCATAATTATTTATTTATTCTTTAAGTTTTTCTAATTTAGTAATTCTTCAATTCTTTCAATAAAATATTAAAATTTATTTAATAAAAACTTTATTCAATGCAAAATAAAATTATATAAATTGTATCCAAATGTACTCATTCAATTAAAACAATAAGGATCATTGAATTTTAGAGATATATATATATCAATATTATCAATACTATTATATAATAGACCAAACATTAAAAGTTTGGTTGGTCGGTATGGTACGTTGTGATTTTACTTAATTGTCCTTAACTGTATTTCGTGTTTTTACTTAATTAACCTTACTTATTTATAGAAATATATTATTAAATAATAATATTACCTATTTATAACCAATTACCTTTTTTCCCTAAAATACATTATTTTTTCTTACAAATTCCTCTACTTTTTCAAACATGGAAATTACTTTTTTTTACTAAAACATGTTAGTTTTTCTATTTTTCCTTACTAAAATCCCTCATTTTCCAAAAATATCACGGACAAATCTTTAGTTATTTATTTTTAAACCTATAATATTATAATTATTTTTTAAAAGTTTACCTATTTTAACATGTCTACTTATTTTTCTTAACAAATGCAATCACTAAGAATATTAAAAATACAAATAATTAAATACCTATTTATAACCAATTACTCTAAAACACATTATAAATTTTTTCTACCAAAGTCCCTTCTTTTCTAAATATATCACGGGAAATTGTCTTTTTCAATTTACTTTTTCTATTTTTCTCACTAAAATTCATTTTTTTCCCAAAAATATCACAGAAAACCCTTTACTTATTTATTTTAAAAAGAATTTAAATATTTTTAATTATTAAATTTTAAACTTCATTTTCCAAAAATATCACGGACATTTACCTTTTTAAAGTAAATATATGTTACATTTTTTTTTTAAATTTGTTTTAATATTTTTAATTAATTAAAAGTATTTAGTTATTTTAACATGCCTGCTTATTTTTTTAACAAATATTAAAAATATAATAATAAAATAACAATTAACAATCTGTGCATCGCACGGGTTTTAAGCTAATATATATATATATATATATATATATATATATATATATATATATATATAGGTCATTGCTACATGAAGAACACTCTTAAAGAACAATAAAGAACATCACATAAATTACATGTTGATTCTAATTTTCTCACCAAAAAAAGGTTTATTACGAATAAAAATAGAATCTAACAAAAAATTAGAATCAAATAAATCATGATTACATGTAATTTCATTGTGATAAATATATATACAAGATTCTGTACTGGATTCTATACTGGATTATATGTGATGTTTAATTTTTAAATTTAGATGAGATTCTACGTTAAATTCGATATGTTGGGCTTAATTGTTGTTCAGTTTTTTTATTCTAATTTTAAAAAATCAATTTTTATGAAAAATAAAGTGTTTATGATGGTGTTCTTTTTTGTTCTTTTATATAAGGTGTTCTTTCTAGAGTGCAACTCATATATATATATATATGAGAATCGTTGGATCTAATAATAAAAAAAATATATATGGGAGAGATGCTAGAGAGGAAATGGGCGGATGATAGAGATGAGAGAGAGGAAATAAAATTTAGATTTTAATATGTATGGCTACGATTTCATCTAGATGTACAAAATGTGGGGATGTGATTGAGTCTAGGTTCTTATTTAAGAGACATTTGAGCACTTGCATATATATATAAACACATACACACACATGAGGAATATTAGATCTAACAGAAAAAAAATATTTTATAATCTAATAGATAAGTACTTTTTCACAAGCCCAAAATTCAGATCCCAACAATAACATATTGGATAAATATTTATATAAATATAATTAAAAATATTAATAATGATTATTTACAATTTTTTAATGCGATGATTGTTTATTTTAGTAATAACTGAAATATTGTTTAAAATATCATTTTTTGTTAAATTATTTATATTTGTGCTTAGAACATATAACTGGAACATCAGGTAAAGCTCTTCTTGGACCCACTCGGTGACCATGGAAAAGGTTTTGTACTATTTCCTCCCTTTTTCCGTACAATAATTCACAATTTTAAATATTCCCGAGTCTCCTCCAAGTCTTGCTTTATTTTCCTTTACATTTTCCATGCGATCACTAATCATTAACAACATTTATATGATTCTGAAACCAAGTTGCTACAAGTTAAAACTCTCTGTAAAAACACTTACGCCTGAGTATTTAAAATTGTATACAAGAATCTCCGATCTATCTTTAATCTTCATCTGTAAGTTTTTCTATTTTGATCATCTCTAATCTTTTTCAGAAATCTTGATTACTTTTTGTCACACAGTTGTGGAAATGCTGTCCTTTTTGCGCCGTGTGCTTCGTTGTGATGATGAACTCACCACTGGACAGTCTGACTCTGATCATGTGATTCCTAATAATTATGATTCATTTTCAACAACTAATTTGCTTAGTGCACAAACTCAGTCTCAAAATTATTCCACTTTCGATTTTCCACAAAGATTCAACACCCCCTCTGTTTACAATCAACCAAAACATGTCCTGCCAAGACTTAATGCCCAGGCTAATATGAAAGTTAATCCGAAAAAAACACCAAATATACGCACTGCAACGCATGCTAATGTCTTTCCTGAATCAACCAGTTCCTATCTTCTGTTGCCATCTGTGCCATCCCATAAACCTTCACTGTCAACAAAACCTCATTCACTGTCAACAAAACCTCATTCACTGTCAACAAAGTCTATTCTGGCTCATTCCACTTCTACCCCTACATCGAATCAGACAAAGAGTCAATGTAACCTAGTGGAGAAAGGTTCGACCCCTCTTAATGTCATTCCGGAAGACAATAAAGGTTTGATCAGAAAAGATATTGTTCCGGAAGTTTTAACTTACCAGGATTACTTTACCAAACTGCTAAATGCTGAGGACTATTACCCAAAGGTACTTACTTCAAAGTTTAACTAATAGCTACTCGTGTTGCTTAAGGAAATCACTTAAAAGTAACTACTTTTTTTATTAGTTTAGCAAGTTCAAAATATTGTGATTGGTATGCTTAATATCAGTGTTGGACTAGTATGCAATCAGTGATGACATTAATTGTGATCGTTCCCTATAGTCATAAGGCTTAATGGGGGAATTGCCGGAAGTATTACTACATCATCACAGGAATTATGTTTTCGGTAACATGCAGTTATTGGAAATTACCTTTTTAGTATGGTGTACCTCCTAGGGGTGTAATCGAGCCGAGCCGAGTCGAACACTGTCAGGTTCGAGTCCGAGCTCGACTAAAAAGTTCGATATGTTCGAGCTCGGCTCGAAAGCTCCAATCGACTTCACCATATATTGACAAAAGTTCGAATATGATGTTCGGCTCGAGTTCGACTCGATTATATAGCTCGAGTTCGGCTCGATTATATATAAAAATTATATCTAAATCCTAAATATTTATATAAATATATATTTTTAATATATAAAAATTAAAAATAATAGAGGCTCGATTAGGCTCGCGAACCTTACGAGCCGAGTAATATGAAGCTCGAGCTCGGCTCGATTATTACCGAGTCGAATTCGAATATTTTACGAGCCGAACTCGAGTAGCTCACGAAATGTTTGACTCGTTTACACCCATGTACCTATAAGTGTCCTCTGCATTGTAGTATTAAGGGGAAGTCTTCTGCAACCTGGAAAGCAATCTTGGGATGATTAACTTTTCTCATGGTATATATGCACATTGAATTAACTTCTGTTTAACCATCATAAAGTAGATTAAGATACAAGATTTTAAAATCAATTATATCAGTTTTTATTTTTTTGCTAATCAATTACAGTATATCAGTTTTTTAGTGCTACTAAAATATAAGTATTCCAACTTTTCTCTAGAACTGTAAGAGGGTTGTAGAGATGATTGTGTAGAAGTTTTTTGTTGCGTGTAGAAAAGATTTTTACATCCTATGTAGAAGGTTAATCATCAATTAGAAAGACTAACGCTACCTATTACATTTCATAAAGGTCTATACTACCCTATTTAACAACATCCCTTATTGCATATATTGTCATAGGGGCATAAATGAGTCAAATTGTTTATGAGCTGTTGGAACTCGACATGTAAAATATTCAAATTCAGCCCGATAATAATTAAGCCAAGTTCGAGCTCCAGTTTTCAATTATTCTGCTCATGAGGCTCGCGAGCCTATCGAGCTTTTTTTTAATGTTTATTTTTTTTAAAATATTTCATATTTATACATATTATATATTACATATTTAATCTAGTCAAACTCAAGGAGATCCTCTCACATTCGAGTTTTTGTCAATATTCGGTTGAAACAATTTGAGCTTTTCGAACCGAGTTCAAACATATTAAAATTTTGTTGAACTGAACTTCGAGCTTGAAATTCAAAACTCGGTCGAACTCGAGTTTGAACCCGAACTTTTAGTCAAATTCAAGTATGACAGTGTTCGACTCGGCTCTGCTCAATTATAGAGCAATTTTTACATTTTTGTCTCTTACTTAGTAGCGTAGCTCTGTGAGACCCGGAAAAAATTCAACTTTTGCAGGCCTGTACATATTTGTCTCCGAGTTTTAACCGATAAGAAAGACGCAAGTGCTAAAGTTAGAAGTAGCAGAAATGAGTATGTTACAGACACAGTGTGACAGTGGACTGGGGGCGGTGACTGTACTGTATTAGATAGAATACCAATGTATGTCTATCAGAAAGAGTTAGGGCCCTATTCCAGAGGAAGTAAGATAGAAAATATTACAATGATTTTGACTTTTGGTCACGCTCGTAGGAGGTAGGGTTGACAGTATATCGGTGGAATGGGTGAGAGTGAAAGGTTGGTCATGGGAGAAGTGAGTTGAGCAGTTGAGAATAAACTTGAAATATTTAAATCTCGTTAGGGACATCATGTTAGGTAGTTGATGGATAATATAACTGACCTTCTTTTAGAGCTGAGAGATGACAAAGTACAATGTATTTGGGTTAGTGATTTATAAAGTCCAGTAATCTACTGTTTTTGAACTTTATCTACTTCTGAACTTTTCTCAAGCATTTTATTGTTCCTTAACAAATGTCATGCTGATTTTATAAAGTAGTAACAAGACTGTTTACGCAAGCAATTGATCACCTGATCATAATTTACATCTTTTACATCAAAAATCACAGGTTCCCGCTAAAAGAAGTTTAGCAGACTATCTGACTGAGTCCGGACCAAGACTTGTTAGTCTATATGGGAGTACAGAATTGTACCCCACAGACGAAACAAGATGCATAATTCAGGGTATGGTTACAGCTATCCTTAACCTCAAGAAAGACAAAAGGAAGCATAATTATCTTAGGAATCCAGAAAACCTCATATTAGATGACAAGGAATGTCATCCTTATTCCAATTATGTCCGGGATTTAGCAACTGGGCATGTTTTAAGAAACAGGAAGATATTAGAACAGGCTGGGAAGGACTTCCCTACCACTATCAAAGTTACTTTAGAAAAAAACAGGATGGGTTTGAGGAGTGATGACCTTGCAGCGCTGAAGTATTTGATTTTTGATGTTATTCTGGTTTTGGATCATGACAAGAAGCCACTACTGCCTGCTGAGTGGAGATCTTTTAAAGAGTTGTTTTCAAATACTGAACTTGATTATGCTGTGCTGTCCTCCCATCCATGTCTTTGGGGGTATCAGAAGCGATTAGGGTTTTATTTCGCTCTCAATAAGTGGCGTAAACCTTGCAAGTCAGAGAAAGAGGTTATGGATATAGTAGATGATAATCTGAGTTCTATGCAGATATTCAGGACGAACTGGGTGAAGAAAATAAAGAGAGATAGCCATTTACTGAAGTTCACAGGCAAGATGACACATTCTCGAAAACGTAAAGTCTACGAGTTGATCAGGTTTTTTCGCAACCTAGTGGAGCATTGTGCAGATGAAGCATCAGCATCGAGTCCATACAGAAAGGAACGCTATCTGGACTACAAGCTAAGGACGATATATCCTAACCTGCTGGAAGAATTACACCAGAGACTGCTACTTGCAGGCTTTGATTATTAGTTTGCTACTTGCGCCTGGATGATTCTCAGAGGTTGACAGATTTTTCTTGTTTGATTCTACACAAACTTGTAAACACTGGATTAATTAATTTTTCCTCTTTATAAATGATGATTTATGTCTTGTATATGAATAAACCAATGCTTGTAAACTAGTAGTCCAAGACACCAATTTACCAAGAGAATTACACTGACAAACCATACATAACCAACTAAAATGAAAATCCTCAGTCCTGTGTAAATACAATATATGCAATTTAAGGTATTTATTTTGTTTTTAAATAATGCACCGACCTTAATTGCAAGAAGCACCTCCCCCAAAACCAACTTTTACCTCAACAACGTCGTTTTTAACGCTAAGAGCATTTCTGTCTCTATTTCAACCAGTACTTGCATGATGTTCCTGGCTTCACATCTTCCTCTTTTGGAGCCATTTACCACATCACTGGCTCTTTCTTTTAAGCCATCAGGCATGTCTCCTTCATGTATAGGAGTCATGAATACATAAAATAATTATTTGATTTTTCTGATCATCTACTCTTCATCATCGACGTCATCACTGAGAATGATTATATGTGTCCGACGGGAAGAAGTTTTTCTGTTACCTGTTTGTTCAAGAATATATTGCTTAAGGAAGTTTTTGGCAAACTGATGTTAGGATTCCTGCTTGAAGTTTGCTCCTTCGGAATATTCGAGGGTGCTTGCTGAAAGTTGCTCTTTTCTTGGTATACCTGAAGAATTTAAAGGATCTTATGCTTTTTCCATTGTAGAGGCATCCCAAGCTAAACATATTCAACGAAACTATACATGGTAATTTTTCTGTAGGGTCATTAGTTGTACCTCTTAAACCAAACCCAATGTGCCTATTTTTATTCTGTGTCTTTCAACTTAACTGAGGCAGGTTCTGGAAAAGCTGGTTGCACTATTTAAGAGGCTTCAGATGCATCATGGACTTAAGGTTCTCTACGCTTCATTTCCTTAGATTTGTCTACAGAACTAAATATTTTCTCAAGCAATGATGCTTTTGGTGAGACATCCTTCTGAACATTAGAATCGATACTCATTTCCATTTATTTTTTTTGCCCATCAGTAAACTGCACTTAATTTCCCTTCCAAAGCTTCAAGAAAGGTATCTAAGTTGCTGATTGTATTATTTAGCCCATAATTTCCCTTCCAAATCTTCAAGAAAGATATCTAAGTTGCTGATCCTATATCGGTATTTAAAAACTCAGATTGCTCCAAGTACACAAACAAAGCTGTTCTGTGGTGTTGCAGACAAGAATAACTGTCTGGGGAACATAACAACCTGCAGCAGTTGTGTAAATCATAAACACATGATGCACTCCCGTTCAATGAAAGAATTAAAATCATGTACAATCAATCTCCTGAAATTGTGAGGAATTGGAAAGATACTACGTTCTCCTTCACTTCTCCTACAATGCGACTTGGCAAGGAAAAAACATGTTATGATATTTATTATTACTGTAGATAAATATGTTTCATTGTCTTTACACACAATTGTCCTCTAGGAAAACACCAATGGTCAGTGAAGTTCAAAATTTAAAGAACTGCCAGACGACTCTACATAAATCAAACAAAACTTTCTATATACTAGAGTTGTACACCACATTTTTAAAGGGATTTAAAATTTTAAATGTGTGGTCTTTGGTTGATTTGTACAAGCTATTTAGTTTTTTGGCATTCCTTAATGGACAGTTTAGTGGCTTAAATAAAGGATCTAGAGATCCACTTAAGTTAGTTTGCTAGAGCTTCATGATTAATCATATAGAGAAATATCCTAACAGGTATATATTATGTATGCAAGATATGTGGAATATGCAATTTTAAGCAACAATGTGTAAAATTTGGTCACCTACTGAATGTAGCTGAAGATTCTTGGAAGTCAATAGTCATGACCTGGTACTGGAATGAATGTGTAAAATCAAGGATTATCAAATGAACGATTAAATATGCAAGCATGGCATGGATCGATAAAATGCACAATAAAATGTAAAGATGCAACAAGAGACCTAATCTGTTGGAGGCTCCAGCTTCAGAGTCCTCCATCAAAAGCAAATTCATGGTTCTGTCACTTGGCAAAAAACCGCACTTAATCAAGTTTTGGTTTGTCAGCAGACTAGCACCATCTCCTAGTACTGCTGACAGCTTCAGAGCTTCTTGGGCTCTCTCCAGGGAGTGACCCTTGAGGGCTGTTTTGCTTGGAATCTCTATACAAGGATTCAAGTATGGGTTAGACCTTATCATCTAAAGTACCCAAGAGCCAGAAACATTGGAGTTATACGTAAAATACTTACTAGGACTTCTGTTAAAATCAGTTCTATATGTTGGACAATCGTAACAATATAAGAATTGAGGTAACCAGTCAGTCATTCCCTTCCGGTTTCCTTTGATGCACTTCCCATCATGGACATTCCAGGCAGAGAGATAGAAGAGGCCGGAGTTTTTTCCTGTTTGTTTCAGCTGGTAAAAAAAACCCAGCTCACGAGCAGTCAATCTCTTCTCAAACTGTTGGTCATAAAGGATGAACATGCACATCGCCATTCGATAGGCGTTTGGGGTCATTTGAATTGGAGCAATATCGTAGTAGGTGATTATATCATGGATAAAAGGATGCAAAGGGATGGACAAACCCATTCTAAAAAAAGTAGCTGAAAAAACGGCACAAGGTGTCTGTTGGTCTGGTTCAAAGTTGTCAAAACGATGACACCTTTCCCCAGGGGAAGGTATTACCAAGCGACAGTTAGGTTGATGTTTCTGGAGGAGGAGCTTTAATCTGTTGGCATTCATTGAGGAGTCAAGGTCCTCGCAAGCCGGGATAAGGCCCTGGGATTCGCAAGGGGTTTCTTCGTCTACCGAGGTCTCTACCTCAACCTCGGAGTCAGGGTCAGGGGTTCTAGGTTTGGCAGATGAAACTTCCTCTTCGTAGGAATAATACCGGGAGAGTGGCAAGTTTTTAGTTTCTGGAATTAGATTGTTTTCAAAGGATAGCTGGTTAATGGTTTCTGTCTTTGAGTTTCTGACCTTCAGAGGAAAGAGATTGTTGCGAACTGATGAGATGGCGGCGTCACGAACCGACACCTTAACCTTGGAACGAGTCCTGGTGCTTACTGGCTTAATAATAGGTGGTTTAGGCATAGGGGTCCCGGTTAGCGAGTCATCGGAATCCAGAAGGTCAACACGGTTCTGCACCTCTTGAGCAGCCGATTGCTGCGAGCTGGCCGCACTTGAGCTCCCTGACATCTGCAAACGATGGAGCAGGGTGAGTTAACGGCCAACAAGTTCCTTCTCAATCAGGCAAGCAAGAGGACAGATAAACCGTAATATTTGCGAGGATTTTCCATTGGGGTTCTTTGCAAGTTGTCACAGGGGATTTGGGTCGAACAGATGGTGACCCGGGTAAACCCAAGGACTTAGGTGGTTACAAAGCTCGAGGGTGTTTCCACACCTAAAGGTCAGATAGGGGGCCATGGAGGTCTTCACCTCGAGAGAGGCCTCAATACATAGAAATTTAAACCTAAAACTAAAGGGCGGGGTTTCAATCCTTTTATATGATGGCCTATCAATGTTAACATTCTGGGATGTTTATGATGTATATTATCAGTTATACATACAAGCAAGAACGGTCAGGAAGGCGAATCGACACAGTGTCGTATACAATTCATGGTAAAGAGAAAAACACAAGCAATAGGGGTTTACAGCTTCTAATTGGTTAACATGGTAGCGCAAAGGAGCAGCGTCATGCAGTCATAATTCGCAAAGAGTGTATAGGCATGGCATTCTGGACTTCGATTTGATTATGCGGATAATACAAGTGTGTGGGTGTGCATATGTGATTACATATGTATGTATATGTACATGTATAAACAAGTTGAGTGTGTTCAAAGATTACATGCAACGGCAAATAGGGGTTAAAAGTAAAAGATAAAGACAAATTGGTACCTTACGATGTGTTGCAGGGAGAGAATCACTGGAAATCTGGGAATCGCTGGAGATATGGACCGCCCTGGAGCTTCTTGTCAGGAGAGAGAGAGGAAAGAACTGTGAAGATTGTATTGAAAAAGAAGAGAAGGGATGAGGGGGCGTGTATTTAAATGCACGCGTGAATAGGAACAGGCGTGCCAGGTGGAGTCATCTGATTGGTAAAAAAAAAATCAATCAGAAAGAAATTTGGGAAAATGGGAAGGATAAATGCAGGTGCATGATTCAATTTTCTAGGAGAAATATGAGAGGTTAGTTGAGCATTATTTGAAATTTAAATTTTATTCAGGAAGATGATGTGTAAACTAGCAGGTGTTTTTGTTGGAATTGAAGCGTGGGATTAATTTGCCAGAACACCAAAGAATACATATCGTGGAACTTATTTGAGCAACCGGTGTCCAGAAAAGGACCTGCAGCTGGTTATAAGGTTAGGAGCTGATCGTTCAAAGATGAAATAAGTTTTGGTTCCTTTTGTATTTAATACTGCAAGGAACCGGGGGGGTAGTTGTTGTGCCCAAAATCTCACATGGGCTCAATTTAAGGCCCATACTTGCCAAAAGTCCAGTAAGGATGTATTGGGCTAGTATTGTGTGTACTGAGGTACAGGTTAAGAGTACCAAGGTGCAGGCTAAGGGAACAAAGGTGTAGGTTCAGGGTGTCATGGTTCAGGTTCATGGTGCCACGATAGGTGCAGGGACTAATAACATGATCACAGTATCAAGGGTTTGGTAAGGGATGATGAGGTTCAAGTGGTTTGAACCTCGAGACTGGTTACAGGTGATGGGCAGTCGAGGTCTTAAGAAGGCAGAGTGCTAGTAGGACAAGGACTCAGCTACCTATACTTTAGGAGCACGGAATCGTACTTATAAAAGGACTTCTAAGCGTGGTTAAACACGCTGGATGGAATAATTACAATCAGTATAGGACTTATATTAGTATTTCGGATATACTTCGTTTGCTTGAGGACTTATAGGACTTCGAGTTGGACATGGATGAGGAGACTAGGAAGCTCGGCTGGAGCTACCTAATTGGATAAAAACTCTAAGATGGACGATCTTAGGGTGGTGGAATTCATCAGGATTAAGAAGTATAAACCTAAAAGAACTACATGGGGCTTGATTCCTATAAATAGGATATGTAGGCACTTGACTAAAGGATTCGGATTTTCACTCTTGAGAAGCATAAGGCACGTGCACCTCAGTGATACATATTCCGGCGAATTTACTGGTAGTGTAGGATTTACGCTACTTATTTCGACCGGTGGTTTGTCAACTCAGCCCCCGGAAATCATACTTCAACCATTCTGTTCTAACTAATCAGCTTCAGGCTTCGTACTGCGAACCTGTGGCCTTGTCCGACAACCAAGGACGCTTTTTACGAATATTCCAGCGAGATTCTCTCGATTGTGTTGTACCAAATTTCTCTCACACCATAAGTGGCGCTAGAAGGAGGGGGACTCCATCAGAAATCTTAAGAGAGAAAAGATGTCGGATGATTCCGGAAAAACGCAAACACCAACTAACAATGAAGAAGGCCGTGGAACAGGTCCTCATGGCGAGGTTACGAACAAGGATATTTTCTATCACCTCAAGAAAATTGGTGAAAGGGTGGATTCCTTGGAGAAAAAATCTGAAAAGATGAAAAGATGGCGAAAGAAGCAAAAAAGGCCTAAGGCTCCAAAGGTTACGCCTACTCGGCTGGATTTTGGCAGTGAGGAGGAAGGACCTGAGAAGGAGAGAACTAAGAAGACTTTTTCTGATGTTGAAACCGATCAGAGTAATCCTGACTGGAACTCTGAAGCTGAGCCCAAGGATAAGGAGGATCCTGAACCTTCGGTTACAAGGAGTGTCACTGTATTCGACCGAATGGGAAAGAAGCTAACGAGTAAGGATTTGAGGCTTAAGCTATTGGAGGCAAAACAGAAGGGTCCCGAGAAGGTACAAAGTGAGAAATCACTGTCTAAGGCGTCAGGGAGTCATAAGGATAAGTCCCACTCTAAACCTGAAGATGAGCATAGCTCAGGCTCGTCCTATAAAGCTGATGACAGTTCTGATGAGAGCTCCAACGGTGGGAGTGACACTGATGACACCTCTAGGTCAGCTGAAGGTGGTGGAAAATACAAGGAGGAAGACCTCAGGAAAGTCCTCGAGAAAATTATGGCAGAAAGGGGCCCCCAATCAGGATTGACGGTGGGATCACCTTTTACTAAGAAGGTGCGGGATTCGCCCTTACCCCGTAGCTACAGGGGAGTGGGAGACTTGAAATTTAACGGGACCACAGACCCCGTAGAGTTTCTCAGTCGCTTCAACACGGAGATGGAAGTCTATCAAATCAAGGATCGCACAAAATGTCGGTTGCTGGCTGCAACTCTAAGGGATAGTGCTCATCAGTGGTTCAAGAGGCTCCCCTCCAATTCTATTAAATCATGGAGACAGATGGGTGAGATGTTTGTAACTCAGTTTAGGGCTTCAGTCACGTTTGCACCTCCGGCCAATACCCTAGCAAATATTAAGCAACGTGACAACGAAACACTTAACGACTATTTCAAGAGGTTCAATGCTGAGGTTCCAAGGGTGAGGAAAATCACAGACGAAACTTACAAAAATTTTCTGATAGCTGGGGTTAAGCCTGGGACCGAATTCTGGAAAGAGCTACATAGTAGGGAACCTACTACCCTGGCTGATTTCTACGCCAAGGCAGAAAGGCATAAAGTCGTGGAACAGTCCTTGGAGAATTTGAAGAAGAATAAAATACCAGGCTGCAAGTTATGTCATCTATGATGGTTGTTTATACAAAAGAGGATTTAACAAACCGCTTTTGAAGTGCATCTCAGGAGACGAATGCGAGTATATTATGCGGGAAGTCCATGAGGGAATTTGTGGCAATCATTCAGGGGGAACCTCTCTGGCACACAAAATACTACGCCAAGGATACTATTGGCCGACGATCCAGAAAGATACTCACAGGTTCACTCGGGCATGCGATCGTTGCCAAAGGTTCGCAAACTTCAATAGTAATCCAGCTGTTCCCTTGAAACCACTCACTAGCCCTTGGCCTTTTGCTGTGTGGGGAATCGACCTGATTGGGGAGCTCCCTAAAGGTAAAGGAGGAGTGAAGTATGCTGTTGTGGCGGTAGATTACTTTACCAAATGGGCTGAAGCTGAACCTCTAGCTACAATAACTGCAACAAAAATAAAGGAATTCGTTTTTCGGGCAATCGTGTGCAGATTCGGAGTTCCATATAAATTGATCTCAGATAATGGAAAGCAGTTTGATAGCAAAGAGTTGCGAAAGCTGTGTGATGACCTCGGGATTCAGAAAGGCTTCACGGCAGTCTATCACCCTCAAAGTAATGGACAGACGGAAGCTGTCAACAAGATCATCAAACACACTTTGAAAACTAAATTGGAAGAAAGCAAGGGGTGTTGGCCCGAGGAGCTCCCTATGGTTTTATGGTCATACAACACAACGCCGCGGACCACTACAGGAGAGTCACCTTTCACCTTAACCTATGGCTGTGAAGCTATGGTGCCCGTGGAAATTGGGGCTGGATCGTTCAGAAGGGATAACTACAATCCTGAAAACAACGAGGTGAATCATCGATTGTATTTAGATCTCGTGGAAGAGGTTCGAACCACTGCACAGCTGAAGCTAGCTGCTTATCAACAACGTACTCGGAAGTACTTTGACAGCAAGGTCCGTGCTCGCCCATTGAAGGTTGGCGATTTGGTCCTAAGGAAAATGATGCCCAACATGAAGGTTCATGGGCATGGCGTGTTTGGAGCAAATTGGGAAGGTCCGTACCTCATAAAGACTGTCTTATGGGAAGGTACCTACCATCTCACGGATTTGGATGGAAAGCTCATTCCAAGGGCATGGAATGGTGAGCACCTCAAGAAATACTACCAATAAATCATCAGGTACTATTTCTGTAGGCCTCTTTCAGGCATAGGAATAATAAAAGCAGTTTATTAGTTGTAACTGCCATGCTTAGGTATAGCTTCATAGTTGTGAGCCTCAGCTTCATAGTTGCTTGGCTCAGCTTCGAAGCACTTTGTTTCAAGTTCATAGTAAGACATTGTCATTTGTTCTTTGAGCACTCGGGGGGTAGTGTATGCACACCCTACCTATTGGATTTCTTTCGATAAATTTTACAATATTAATGAAACCTCTATTTTTGGTTCATATGGTTGTTCTTGTTTGAATGCTTTATCACTCTTTATGTGCTTGCTGTAAGAATCACATGTGGATTAAGGTTGAATGTATGATTGCCTCTGTTTAGTTCTTCACCATAGACAATTATATGATAAAGAACTGGGGGGTAGTGGACATACTCTATACAGGTTCAAATGGTTAAATTTCGAAATATTATTTGGATTGGATTTAATATTATTTGGATTGGATTTAATATTATTCGGATTGAATTTAATATTATTTGGATTGAATTTAATATTATTTGGATTGAATTTAATATTATTTGGATTGGATTTAATATTATTTGGATTGGATTTAATATTATTCGGATTGGAGTTAATATTATTGGATTGGATGTAATATTATTTGGATTGGGTTTAATATTATTGGATTAAATTTAATGGAATTGGATTGGATTGGAGATTAACACTCATGGATTATGAGGTAAATGTTAACACTCATGGATTATGAGGTAAAGGTTAACGCTCATGGATTATGAGGTAAATGTTAACACTCATGGATTATGAGGTAAAGATTAATATTTATGGATAAATATAGAAACATATCAACTCATATAAGCCCTAAGAACACTAGGCATGAGTATCATGGTAAAGTGTGGGAGCCAACACAGGCCACCCTCGGGTTTAAAACTCCTTGCACGATTGCAAGATGAAACATTAAAAAGGTCAAGACTACGTTAGAGAGGTTCAGGGCTGGCGAACCCCTGAAGCTGTAGCATGGGTTAAGCTTCACACAGGTTTGTGAAGTACATGGAATTTAATGGCACATTACCCTAGGCAAGGATATATATGCATGATCGGGCTTTCTCGAAGGCATCGGATAAAATGGCTTATGGATGATCTAATATATGGAAAATAGATTATGTACTTAAGGATATTAGGTGCAAAAATGGATTATTTACACATCAGATTATTGGAGTAATGTGGTCGTGAATGGCTCTTATCATATACGGTTTATATCTCTGGTCAAGAGGTAAGGAAAAGCTCGGGTGAGCTTCAGGTTTATGGCTGCCATAACGCAAATACGCGTGTTGGTGAACTTTATATGAAATGTGATCTTATGGTATAGATCCTATTTAGTACATATCATGGATATTCTTGGGTTGGCTATAATTATTTATAAATACGGGTATGTCAGTTACCTAACGATGCGGGATAGGTTGGTCTTGTGCATTCGGAATCAATATGGTGACCGAGTGATCATCCAGAAAAAATGACATGGCAAATCTAAACATGGATTTCGGGTATAAGGGCAATCAAAGCATGATAAATTAGAAAGATGAAAACCAAGAGTTAAAGGTTACATCTTGCGAGGTATTCGGAGGTACCCGCACCCTCATCCAAAGATTGAAACCCATGGCGCGAACGCCAGAAATGTTATCAGGATAAAAAAAAACCATTAAAGTTAACCCTTTCAAGGGTGTGAATGTTCTCAAAAGGAAAGGTACTTATAATTGGAAACCGGTGATCATGCCGCAGGCTTGTCAGGGGAGGCATCAGGAACATCTTGGCCAGGAGCTGGATCAGCTTTCTCCGCATCTTCCATCTAAACCTCTAGGCTGGTGCCGTCTGCGCCCTGAGCCTCACCTTCAGGTTCTAACGGGATAGCTTTCTCCTGACCTTTCATTGCCTCAGCCTCTTTCTTCTTGATCTCCTCCACCAGCTTCACAGCATCATCACCCAGCAGAGTCCAGTCCAAAGTCGGGAAGTGGTCATATGTAGATTCAATGTAGTCAGTCACCCCGCGGCTATACCCGGCTTTGAACTTCTCTCGTTTGGCAGCTTCACGGGTGGACCTCTCCATGGCAATGGTGGTATTGAGGGAATCCAGTTTCTTCTTAAACTCGCCAACTTTCTTGGTATAGGAGGCTTGCAGAGTATCTTTCTCAGCATCAAGGTTGATTATAGAGGTATTTAGCTGGTCTCGTTCTTTCAGGAGCCTAGCCTCGGAAGCCTTAAGCTTCTTACTGGCATCGGCCAACTTCTTCCTTTCAATCTCACTTTCTTTGAGGGAATTCTTTAGTTGCTTTAATTCTTCCGACAGCCGTTGGTCACTCCGTGCCGCTGCCACGATTTCTTCACCTCGTTTCAGGGTGTGGAAAAAGCTTTGGGCTTCGCACCAGGTAATAGCCTTAGCAGCTTCGGACAGGCTCATTTTGTCCCACTCAGCGATGGTTTCTTCCGGAATTTGGTTGTCAGTTATAGTAAGAAACTTATGAACCAAGGGGTTCGAACCCTCATCAGAAGCTCGGGGGGTAGAGGGCTTGACCTTTTTATTGAAACGGGAACCTGAACCTTTAACAGGGTCAATAATAACAGTTGATGACAATTTTCTTTTTGAGGAGGTAGTGGACCTATCCTGAGATACGGCAGTTGATTTCACACGGGAAATGGGAGTAGCTGCAACGGGAACAAGATCTTTCTCTTCATCACCAAAGAGATCATCGTAGCTGACTGACTTGTTAACAAAGGATGGCACACCAGAAGCCATATCTGCAAGAAAAATCAAGGATTATCAAATGAACGATTAAATATGCAAGCATGGCATGGATCGATAAAATGCACAGTAAAATGTAAAGATGCAACAAGAGACCTAATCTGTTGGAGGCTCCAGCTTCAGAGTCCTCCATCAAAAGCAAATTCATGGTTCTGTCACTTGGCAAAAAACCGCACTTAATCAAGTTTTGGTTTGTCAGCAGACTAGCACCATCTCCTAGTACTGCTGACAGCTTCAGAGCTTCTTGGGCTCTCTCCAGGGAGTGACCCTTGAGGGCTGTTTTGCTTGGAATCTCTATACAAGGATTCAAGTATGGGTTAGACCTTATCATCTAAAGTACCCAAGAGCCAGAAACATTGGAGTTATACGTAAAATACTTACTAGGACTTCTGTTAAAATCAGTTCTATATGCTGGACAATCGTAACAATATAAGAATTGAGGTAACCAGTCAGTCATTCCCTTCCGGTTTCCTTTGATGCACTTCCCATCATGGACATTCCAGGCAGAGAGATAGAAGAGGCCGGAGTTTTTTCCTGTTTGTTTCAGCTGGTAAAAAAAACCCAGCTCACGAGCAGTCAATCTCTTCTCAAACTGTTGGTCATAAAGGATGAACATGCACATCGCCATTCGATAGGCGTTTGGGGTCATTTGAATTGGAGCAATATCGTAGTAGGTGATTATATCATGGATAAAAGGATGCAAAGGGATGGACAAACCCATTCTAAAAAAAGTAGCTGAAAAAACGGCACAAGGTGTCTGTTGGTCTGGTTCAAAGTTGTCAAAACGATGACACCTTTCCCCAGGGGAAGGTATTACCAAGCGACAGTTAGGTTGATGTTTCTGGAGGAGGAGCTTTAATCTGTTGGCATTCATTGAGGAGTCAAGGTCCTCGCAAGCCGGGATAAGGCCCTGGGATTCGCAAGGGGTTTCTTCGTCTACCGAGGTCTCTACCTCAACCTCGGAGTCAGGGTCAGGGGTTCTAGGTTTGGCAGATGAAACTTCCTCTTCGTAGGAATAATACCGGGAGAGTGGCAAGTTTTTAGTTTCTGGAATTAGATTGTTTTCAAAGGATAGCTGGTTAATGGTTTCTGTCTTTGAGTTTCTGACCTTCAGAGGAAAGAGATTGTTGCGAACTGATGAGATGGCGGCGTCACGAACCGACACCTTAACCTTGGAACGAGTCCTGGTGCTTACTGGCTTAATAATAGGTGGTTTAGGCATAGGGGTCCCGGTTAGCGAGTCATCGGAATCCAGAAGGTCAACACGGTTCTGCACCTCTTGAGCAGCCGATTGCTGCGAGCTGGCCGCACTTGAGCTCCCTGACATCTGCAAACGATGGAGCAGGGTGAGTTAACGGCCAACAAGTTCCTTCTCAATCAGGCAAGCAAGAGGACAGATAAACCGTAATATTTGCGAGGATTTTCCATTGGGGTTCTTTGCAAGTTGTCACAGGGGATTTGGGTCGAACAGATGGTGACCCGGGTAAACCCAAGGACTTAGGTGGTTACAAAGCTCGAGGGTGTTTCCACACCTAAAGGTCAGATAGGGGGCCATGGAGGTCTTCACCTCGAGAGAGGCCTCAATACATAGAAATTTAAACCTAAAACTAAAGGGCGGGGTTTCAATCCTTTTATATGATGGCCTATCAATGTTAACATTCTGGGATGTTTATGATGTATATTATCAGTTATACATACAAGCAAGAACGGTCAGGAAGGCGAATCGACACAGTGTCGTATACAATTCATGGTAAAGAGAAAAACACAAGCAATAGGGGTTTACAGCTTCTAATTGGTTAACATGGTAGCGCAAAGGAGCAGCGTCATGCAGTCATAATTCGCAAAGAGTGTATAGGCATGGCATTCTGGACTTCGATTTGATTATGCGGATAATACAAGTGTGTGGGTGTGCATATGTGATTACATATGTATGTATATGTACATGTATAAACAAGTTGAGTGTGTTCAAAGATTACATGCAACGGCAAATAGGGGTTAAAAGTAAAAGATAAAGACAAATTGGTACCTTACGATGTGTTGCAGGGAGAGAATCACTGGAAATCTGGGAATCGCTGGAGATATGGACCGCCCTGGAGCTTCTTGTCAGGAGAGAGAGAGGAAAGAACTGTGAAGATTGTATTGAAAAAGAAGAGAAGGGATGAGGGGGCGTGTATTTAAATGCACGCGTGAATAGGAACAGGCGTGCCAGGTGGAGTCATCTGATTGGTAAAAAAAAAAATCAATCAGAAAGAAATTTGGGAAAATGGGAAGGATAAATGCAGGTGCATGATTCAATTTTCTAGGAGAAATATGAGAGGTTAGTTGAGCATTATTTGAAATTTAAATTTTATTCAGGAAGATGATGTGTAAACTAGCAGGTGTTTTTGTTGGAATTGGAGCGTGGGATTAATTTGCCAGAACACCAAAGAATACATATCGTGGAACTTATTTGAGCAACCGGTGTCCAGAAAAGGACCTGCAGCTGGTTATAAGGTTAGGAGCTGATCGTTCAAAGATGAAATAAGTTTTGGTTCCTTTTGTATTTAATACTGCAAGGAACCGGGGGGGTAGTTGTTGTGCCCAAAATCTCACATGGGCTCAATTTAAGGCCCATACTTGCCAAAAGTCCAGTAAGGATGTATTGGGCTAGTATTGTGTGTACTGAGGTACAGGTTAAGAGTACCAAGGTGCAGGCTAAGGGAACAAAGGTGTAGGTTCAGGGTGTCATGGTTCAGGTTCATGGTGCCACGATAGGTGCAGGGACTAATAACATGATCACAGTATCAAGGGTTTGGTAAGGGATGATGAGGTTCAAGTGGTTTGAACCTCGAGACTGGTTACAGGTGATGGGCAGTCGAGGTCTTAAGAAGGCAGAGTGCTAGTAGGACAAGGACTCAGCTACCTATACTTTAGGAGCACGGAATCGTACTTATAAAAGGACTTCTAAGCGTGGTTAAACACGCTGGATGGAATAATTACAATCAGTATAGGACTTATATTAGTATTTCGGATATACTTCGTTTGCTTGAGGACTTATAGGACTTCGAGTTGGACATGGATGAGGAGACTAGGAAGCTCGGCTGGAGCTACCTAATTGGATAAAAACTCTAAGATGGACGATCTTAGGGTGGTGGAATTCATCAGGATTAAGAAGTATAAACCTAAAAGAACTACATGGGGCTTGATTCCTATAAATAGGATATGTAGGCACTTGACTAAAGGATTCGGATTTTCACTCTTGAGAAGCATAAGGCACGTGCACCTCAGTGATACATATTCCGGCGAATTTACTGGTAGTGTAGGATTTACGCTACTTATTTCGACCGGTGGTTTGTCAACTCAGCCCCCGGAAATCATACTTCAACCATTCTGTTCTAACTAATCAGCTTCAGGCTTCGTACTGCGAACCTGTGGCCTTGTCCGACAACCAAGGACGCTTTTTACGAATATTCCAGCGAGATTCTCTCGATTGTGTTGTACCAAATTTCTCTCACAACAACAGTCACTCAAAATTCAAAAATCATTACGTTGTGCTTTCTTACATACCTCAATTTTGGCAGTTGGATTTTTCAATTATCCGCCAATATTCACCTTCAAAATCCTTCACCTCTAGTGTATGTTCCGCTGGTAATACACTTAATTAGCATCCACATTCACTACCTTGTGTTTCTTGCAAAAATAATGCTCTTTAAAATGATCTGCATATTTCTTAAAAGTGTGCAAAGTGAAATTTGGACCACATTCAAATTCAAAGCTTTCATGAGAATATTCAACTTCATCACTGTCAGTGTCATATATCAAAGATGATTACAGGTCCTCTTTTATAAAGAGAGTATAACACAATATAAGGAATAACTGATGACTCTGCCTTTCCAAAACGTTCAAACCATGCTCTTGATGATTGTTTTAGTCCATAACTACACTACTGAACATGTAGCAAACTTATCAAGTATGTGAACACATAAACTTAGTTGTTTTCACCTTAAAAAGACAGCTTAATCTTCTAGACCCTTTCCAACCCAGGATCGCGTTCATTTTTATTTACTTAAATGCTTCAACAAAAAGGGCCTCTGTATGGAAATAGCTTCTCTACTACTACGATTTGAGATAAGGCCTGCATACAAATCAACATCTCAGAACCTACTCCGCTCTATGAGCCGGATAGAGTATCGTTGGTTTGAGTGCATAAACAAAAAATACGGTGGTAAATAATTATGTGACAAGGACAAGGAGAGAGCTACTGCCTTTAAGCCACTGAATTATCAGACAGCCAAGATGTTTTCTAAAGGAGCAGCAGGGGCTGGCACTGGGCATGCCCGTTGTTTAGCACTTCGACACTTTTGTTAAAAAACAATCTTACCTAGGCATGTTCTTGAAGGTAATTAAATGATCACTTATGCCACCTAAGGTAAATGGTAAGAGATAACCAAGATAACTTATTTAGCTTCAAATCAAGGCCTACAAAATATACACAAATCTAAACTAGGCAAATCAATAACATGCAAAAGAGCAATGCTAGAGTACCAAAAAATTCTACCAAAAGAGCGCGATGAGATAGCTCAAGTGGTAAAGGCTTATCTCTTGTCGTCCAGGGAACCTGGGTTTGATTCTTGCTCACCCAAGATATCTAAGAACATATACTTATTTATATACTTATTTGTAAGGCATATAAGCCTAAATATTCATAACAAAAAAAAACTCTCAGTTGGCAAAGTAGAGAGTTTTAATTGGAGGTTCATATGAATGCACGCGGGTCCACATATCATTATTTATTATGACAACCAATAAACAAAATGACACATGTGATTTTGGAAACTTTTTTGGAAGAATTTTTTGGTAGTCTAGCATTGCTAAACATACGAAAAATTACCCAGCTAAACATATGCCCTTAGAGCAACTCCAATGCAAGGAGTCATTACGTATATTTGTCCTACGTGTACATATTTTAGATTTTAGGAATTTAGGTTTACAATTCATGCTCCAATGAAACTCCCTATCCCCAATAATTTGTAAGGGTTATTGTTTGTTCCCTTTAATATTATATATATATATATATATATATATATATATATATATATATATATATATATATATATATATATATCTACTCCAACCCTCCCCTCATTACTTAAATTACCTAAAATATTCAATAAATATTACTATTTAAATTACAGGTAACAAATATATATAACATCATTTAAGCAAAACAACTTTTTAATCTCATATATTTTAGGTAACGATTATTTTATTATATTTTAGGGAGTATAAATAGGGATTTGCATCGGAGATACTCTTACCTCTGAACAAAAAAACAAAATTCAATATTATAACACTTTAATCATCTTGGTGATAAATAATACAGATACAATGATACATACATAAATCAACTACAACAAGAAACAAAAACTAATTCAATTCAAGGTAAATGACCAAATGGGCATGCATAAAGATTACAACTTTAAGGTATAAAAGTTGAGAAATGATGAATTAGACAGTACCCATTTAGATTTGTGAAGAAAGGTAGTAGTAGCAGCCTTGTTTTTTTTGTCAAAAATGAAAGAAATGATCTTTAATTTGGGCAAAAAAACTCAAACTTTAAGAAAAAATCTAAACCTTAAAGACTCCATATATATGTACATTCATATTGGGTAAGGGGTTAAATCTCAAAGTGCTCACTAAAGTGGGGGGTTGGTATCAAATCGCTCACTCTAGTTATCGGCGTCTCATGTGTACCATTCTAGTAGCCAGTGAGGACATCGACGTTAACTCTATTGTTTGACCTAACGAAATTTGATTGACTGCAATGTCACCTAATACGTGTATACACGTGGACACACATGGCAGCTGATATGGCATACAACTCTTTTCTTTTAAAAATATAAGAAAGACTGCAATTCACTTATTCTTATTACCGTTGAATTGAAGCTTCCATAATTTGGGGAAGAACCCTAGAAAGCGACCAGAGTTCATTTTCACTGAAATTAGTTCAATCGACTTGGAGTAGGCGCTCGAGTAAAGCAGTAAAGCAAGGTTTGTATACCCCTGACTATATACGAAGTGTAGATAATCTCAATGTTTTGCTCGATTTCTTGTATGTCTACTACTGTTATGTATCCAATTCTTGTATGTCTATGTTTTCATCCCCTAATTTTAAAAATGTCTACTACTGTTATGTATCCGCAATTCTTGTATGTCTATGTCTTCACCCAAACAGAAAAATGGCAAAAAACATGGCTGAAGTTGATGATGTATTCGACCTTATTTGTGATTGTGATGAAATGAGTGTGGTGAAGACTCGTTGGTACGGGGACAATGCTGGTCGGAGGTATAGGGAGTGTGGGACTGATACTTGTGCATACCGTAAGTGGATTAAAACACAAACAATAAACAATATCACTACAAACATATCATTTCAATCAAATACACAAACAAACAATATATGAATACAAACATTAACAATATTGAGTTAGGGTTCTATATACCTTGATGATGTTTGAAGATATTTGAACTCCTACTGCCAATTAATGGAATTACTCGAATTCTATTGAAGGATTTGCCCTAATTCGCCATTTAGGGTTTATTTCCCCCAAATTATAGTACTTTCGATTGTAAATAAATGGGTTAACTTTATTTCAGTCTAATAAAGTTACAAACGAGCTGAGTTGTACGCCATGTAATCATCCATGTGGCTCCACGTGTGTCCACGTAATTTTGATGTTAAAGTCAAGACAGATCCGTTAGGTCAACTATTCAAAGTTAACGTCGATGTCCTCACTGACTACTAGAATGGTACACATGAGACGCCGATAACTAGAGTGAGCGATTTGATACCAGCCCCCCACTTCAGTGAGCACTTTGAGATTTAACCCATTGGGTAACTTACAATCTTACATACAGTATGTGCAGTGGGGTCAGCTAATTTCAAGCTCTCAAACGACGGCTTGTGTTCTGTCTTGTGAGTTCTGTCCGGTTCGAACAGTCAAAATGGGCTAGGTACTTAGACCTGGCAATTCGTTAGTATCGTGTACTTTCGTGTTTCGTGTACCTAAATGCTAAACCCAAAACCACCCGTTTAGGGTTCATGTAATTTCGTGTTCGTGTACTTTCGTTTCGTGTACTTTTCGTGTCGTGTTTTCGTGTAATTTAAATTAATAATAGAAATAAAAATAAATAAGTAAATATATTGAAATATTAAATTTTAGGTAATATTTTTACAAATGTGTATTAAAATTATATATTTACATAATATTTACAAATAATATTATAAATTTATGTATAATCACATAAATAAATGTTAAATATCTAATAAAAATGTTAAAATATCTAATATAAATATTTATTTATAAATATTTGTTTATTTATTTCGTGTACTTCGTGTCATGTCGTGTACTTAAAGGGTAAACACAAAACTGACACTAAATCTCGATCGTGTACTTTCGTGTTCATGTACTTTCGTTTCGTGTACTAAAAATGCAAACCCAAACACTAAATTTTCGTGTCGTTTCGTGTCGTGTTTTCGTGTCGTGTCGAAAATTGTCGGGTCTATAGGTACTCATCTCACTTTCAAGTAATTTTGTTTTCTCTCTGTTTTTAATATTTATACCGGCTTAGAGCAACTCCAGCACCGTAACGCTTAAGGCTATTATAGCGTAATTTATCGCGTAAAAATTACTACAATGCAACACTATGTTGGTATAAAAATTATATCAAATGAATAGTATGACATCAAATTTGATATTAAAAGTATATTTGGTGTAATTTTTACACCAAATTTGGCGTCTTTCATAATTTTTATAGTGTACTTGTGTTTGTTAACAAAAACAAATTTATTTCTCTCATGCCTTATCTATTTCTTGTTTTATCCCAACAAAGTACTTGTTTTTGGAAAAGTGAAAATATCATATTTTCTGTTAGACATTTAGTGCAAGATATATTGTAAATGAATTAGAGTTACTTTTGTGAATAGTGTAATTTTTACACTAAAATAGTGTCTAAAATAGTATAAAAGTTACACTATTATAATGTTATGGATGTGAGATGGTTTAACACCAAATTTGGCGTCTTTCATTGTTTTAACAATGTCTTTGTTAACAAAACAAATGTGTTCCTTCTGTATCCTAATAACTTCATTTCTTTTGTATTTTTTAACTTTAAATTTTATTAACTTTTCCAAATTTGTTTCCATATTTTAATTCTAATTTTGTTATTAATTTATAAAATAACTTTGTATCTTTTGATTGTAATTTTTTGTCTTTTTCATCTTTTGACTTTAAACTTTTTATAAACTAAAAGAGGCTCAACAAACCTCTAGTATTGAGCTTTAAAAATATTCAGAATAGTGAAGTGATGTAATAACTGTTGATGTCGATTTTCGTCATGGATAGACATCATAAAAAACAGGTATTCATATAGAGATTCGATAAATTTTCATGGTCGTTAATGAAGGAGATTGGAGGAGATTAGGGTTTTTGGAGAGTTTTAGACTGAGCTTGAGAGTATATTCTAAGAGAGAATCTTTAGAATCTCAGCTGTAAAATCAGATCCCCTCAAGTTGTCTGTGTATCTCTATATTTATAGAGAATCAAGTCTACTTAGTTCTATTAGGATATACTACCTTTTTCATTTAGAATTCTAGCTAGAACATTACTCCTATTCTTTAGGAGCAAGTCACCTAGTTGTAGTGAATTTTCTCGTATATGATACTTATCGTTATGGGGCTTATATAATATGGACTGATACCCATACGAGATCGGATTTATATCTTGTATCAACATGTCCCCACTATTTATTGGAGGTTTCCTTCGATGAATACTAAATAAAGTATTTTTCTTTGACAAGTACATTTTCGGAATTCTCGATCTATGAAATTGTGTTTGCTCGACAATATGTCAATTTATACCTGCATTATAGTTTTTGCTGCATTGCAAATCTTGACTTTTCATGCATATGTTTATTAGATAATATTTCTAATCTTGTCACATTTTTTACCATCCATAGCATGTTTTTTCCCTTTTAATTCATTGATAACAACAGTCAATTGTATCAAATTAAGGTTAACCTGGATGAAGTTGGATTCGTCAATCCCATGAACCAAGTTTGGGCTAACATTATTAGCGAGAGCTCTCTACTAGTCATGTCGCCTTATGGCATGAGTAAGTTTCAAGCATGTGCTTCCGAGCCACAAAATGTTAAATATAAAATGTTAAATATTAACTCTACTTGTGCACGGATGAGAGGTCGTATGTAAGCCACAAATTTTGTCAAAAGACTTTGCTTACCAGTTTCTCATCTTTCGGGTGCCAGTACCCCGATTTTTATGAACCATCATAGCTTAAAGGCGTTTTTTCGGTCAATATATTAGCATTATCCTGGCCCCGCAGTGATTGTCACATTTAAATGAATGTGATATATGAGACAAATCACTGTTTTAGGTCAGATCAAAATTTGGTCCCCCGAGTATCTTATCAACTGATCAGGAAGTTAAGATAGTCAAAATGAACCACACAATAAATAATACTTCACAATAAATAAAAAGCATAAAATATAATACTTATCTTAAGTTTGTGTTCAAGATGCCCCATTCATTTCCGATGTGAAAACTTGTGTTAGGTCCCGATATGTTTGTAGAAGGGGGGGGGGTTGAATACCAACTGTACCGTTTTGTCGAATTTGTATTGTTCGTGATTTAACAATTCAATAACAAATTATCACGAAATTAAATGAAACAAGATTCAAGTTATATTAAACTTATATTAAACTTGAAGGGTGTTACAAATTGAGTACATATTACAAGATTTTTGATAAAACAAATCTAGAATAAATTCGACATGTATTTATCTATTTTTGTAATAAAAGGGGTCGAATACTAAAAAGTAGTTCGATATAATTTCTAGGGATAAAGATCCGCTAGATTGTCAAAGCAGTACAAGTAAAGTAATTCTAGTGGCTTGAATATCACAATAAATTCTAGAATTAATTTCACTGCCAAAAGTTTGCTCCAGCGGTTGGTTGAATTGAAGGTAGAAGAATAGATAGAATGTTGAAGCTTTCTGTCTTGAAGATGTATTAACTGCTTGCTGATTGCCTACCATTTCCTTTAAGTACATCAGTACACTAACATTGACTTTCCAAAAAGACTATCAAAAAGACTTGGAAATACACTTGGAAAGACTATGATTTGTACTAGAAAGACTATTCTTTTGCCTGGTAAGACTATCGGACAAACTATCAATATACTTTCAAAACTTTCAGAAAGACTATAAATAGAACTACAAAGACTATCGGTAAGATTATCCAGGATAGTCTTACCAGTTCTATTTTAGTCTTTCCAGAATTAGATTTAATTCTAATTTAATCAACTTCTTAATTAATTTATCAAGATAAATTAATTAAATAATATAGTTAATTAAAGGAGAATAAAATCCAATTTCTTGATAGAAGAAATTGTTCTGTGAACTACTTAAAATAATGAAGAACTTCCACTGACTGACGTTGACACTCGATGTACTGTCTGGTTCATGAGCGACTAACTTCAATGATTGTTCTTCATCTTTGACTTTAAGTTGTGATTCTCTTTTCTTTCAATTCCCTTTAATCAAACATTGTAACCTGTATACTTGTTGTCACACTCCTGAAATCTCTGTCTTTATAATAAATCCACTTCCTTTAATACTTCACTGAGGCTTGATCAAATAAATGAACTTCTTCCAATGTAGAATTACTTCAAGTCTGTAGATGACTTTTAATCTCATACTTTTGAATGATGTTATCTTCTGAGATCATGTGACAGTTTAACTTAAAATTTACTTATTACATTCTTTTTTAAGTTGAGTCGAATCCTCAGTGTTTACAAATAGGCCTAAACATATGCCTTTCAATCTCCTCATATTTGTTTGTTAGACAATAACAACCACATACCTAGAGGATAACTCAACTAATAAACAAGAAAAAGATAAAACTTTAAGAGTTAAGCAAATAATAATAAAAAGTTCTGGATTTCATTTAACATTTTCCAGATTCAAACATTAAAGATAAATATAAGATAGATGTTCCTCTAGACTGAACATATGTATACATTGATCCTATCTTGATTCACCTAAGCTCTAAACATATTACATTAAATAACCGAGCTTGAGTTCACTTGTCTTCATCAAGCATTTCACCTTCCTCCAGAGATTCCAGCAAGTCCTTGTCAAGCACACGATCAGATTCAGATGTAATACCACTTGGTCTGACAGGTTGAGTTGTGACTTTCTTCAGCCTATTCCTCATTTAATGATACCTTGTAATATTAGCTATGCAATAGTCTTGAATTAAGTCAGCAACTTCTGTCTTTTCTTGAGTAGCAAAACCTGAAGTCCTTAACATATTTTCCATGTTGACAAGATGCTTGACAAGATCATCTTTGAGAGAGATAGGATCCACACCACAAGTCTGAAGTGCCCTTCCTTTATAAAACTTGACTTCATATGGCACTTCTACCACTTGGGGACTTGCCTTCAAAGCAAATTCTCTAAGTTGATCATGTAGCAGCTCATTCAAAGAAGAAGTTCTTTTAACCTTGCTCATGAACACCCAGAGTTCTGATAATGTTCTGTTTTCCAGAAGATTGAGAGAAACAATGAAAGTTCCTTCATTGTGAGTGTAGATATAGATATTCATTTCATCTCTAACCCTATCAAATCCAGTGGTAATTATTGAAATCTCTGCATGAAGAGCTTTCATGTACACAGAGTTGTCTGGATTGACCTTCTTATACCTTTCCAATACACAAAAAAACTTGCCATCATTATTGGTTCCTCTTTGGTGTGCAAACATCTCTCTAGCTTTATCCCATTCTTCACCTAGCTTTAACCTCACATTTAACTTTCTTTCTATGACCTTAAGATTGTGAAGTCGTTGCTTTTCTTCATGTTCAGCCTTTTGGATTATAAGCTTTTTAGAATTGATGTCAGACACCTTGGCATTCTCATCTTCTCTCCTTTTCAGATCTGCCTTTTGCTTCACCAGCTCAGCTTCAAAAACAGGATCAAGTGTAGTATCTTCTTCCCATTGAACATAGTCTGCTTCTTCTTCAACTTCCACATCACCAAAGGTATCTTCAGGGGCATCTTCAAATGTTTCAAAGTCTAAATCACCCTGTTCACCATGGTAGTAGTCATCATCAGAAAAAGTAGACTTCTGCTTTCCTTTGTCTTTACCAGATCTTCCAGCTTGTCCAACTTGAGCTCTTCCTCCTTGTTTCTCTTTATTCTCCCCCTTAGTTAAGGAATCCTCTACATATTTAGATTTAGCAGCATCAGGATTAACCTCTTTTCTTCCCCTTATATCTCCTCCATGTCTTCCATCTCCTCCTTCATCTTTACCATCAACATCCTCATCATCCTCATATCATCATCACCCTCAAAGAATTTCTTCTGTTCAGTTGTGGGTTGATGTGAATTCTTGATCATTAAGTACATATGCTTCATGCATTCATTCAGGTGCTCCATTCCACCTTCAATCTTAGCAAACCTTTCATCATTAATCATTTGATTTTCATTGGTTGTTTGCTGAATGAAGTCCACCTTGGCAGAAATAGTAGCAATCTCCTTGACATTCTCTGTTATCTGAGCATTAGAATTTGTAAGTCCATAGATGTCAGAAGCCACTAGCATTTGAGATTGTTGAATGGCATTTAGCTTTGGAAAGATAGAAGTCTTTAGTCCTTCAATATCATCTTTAACGATACCCAGCTGATTAGTTACAGAGGTGGAAGAAGAAGACCGTTCAACCACTTGTGCTTTTAGAATATCCTTTTCAACCTGGGTTTCCAAGAGTTGTTTCTGTAGACCAGCTATTTGAGCTAACAAGGAAACAGTGTATGTGTTAGTGTGTGCACTCACTTCAATTTCTCTCAGTGGTGTTTCACTCTGCTCACGTGCTTGTGTATCGCTCTGTGTTTGACTCTCAGTCCTAACCACTAGCTGTCTATCTTGATTCTCAGAAGATGTACCTGCATGAAAAAATCACCCTAGCCCCTTTGAGAGAGGTCAGTGGTGGTACAATGGGAGTTCTCAAATCTCAATCCCTAGTGAAGTCTAAAAAATCATTTTGATTTGAAAACCGAATTGCTTCATAATTAGACTCACTAGGTTTCCTTCCACTTTCTTCAGTAAAAACTGTGAGTTAAAAATCACTTAAGGGAGCCAGAGATGTTCCCTCTGGGAGGGGAGAAAATGATTTTATTTGAGTTGGCAAAGAATCAGATTTTCCCTCAGATGTCGGTGAAGGCACTTCTACCATAACAATGGTAGGCACTGTATCATATCCTATGTGCTCTCCTTGCAAGGTGCCCTGAGTGTCATCTAATTGAATGTCTTCTCCCATTGTGAGTAATGGGAGTGTTCTTGACTCAGTACAGATTGTCATGGCCCTATGGCTTTGTTCAATAGATTCACCCTGTTGAGATGGTGTCTCTAGATATTGTTCAGTGGCCATTTCAAAATCCATATCCTGTTGGGAGGATACAGACGGGCTAACAGTTGTCTCCCTGTAGGTTCTTCTCTTCTTGGGAGGTGGAAACAGAGCTGTGGGATCTCTCAGTGTATCTTCTCCACTAGCACTCCTTTGTATGACATAAACATTTTGTTCAGGTTAATTGGTTAAAGGAGTTGACTCAGTGTTTGGCTCTATGACCGTGGATAGAGTTTGTGGTTCTACAAACTCTTGGTCAGCCCTATCAACCTCTTGGGTTTCATCAGCAGTGCTAGAAGAAGAACCAAAGTTAAGAATTACTACCTGTAATGGAGTGGCATCTAAAGTTCCAGCATGGGTGGAGTGATCCACTGAAGGTTGTTGCTTAGGAACTTGTAATCCATAAGCAGGAAGAGGAATTAATTGGGTCATAAAAGGTGTAATGACCACATGATCAGAGAGATATTTAAAAGATGTGTTTAGTTTTTGAAAGAATTTAAAATGAGTGGTTTGAGAATTTTCAGAACCACCAAGTCTAAACAACTCTTTGTGAGCATCATAAAGAACATGATTGATCATTAAAGTGAGTAAACAAGGATAAAAACACCTTATTTTCCTACCACTAGAATGATCACTCTTAGCCACTAAGACCCGTCTGATCAATTGATTCCAGAAAAGATGGCCAATATTGATACGAAGATTATGAGCAACTGCAAAACCAATGTACTGAAGAAGTGAAGATATATTATGAAAATTGGTTTTAGTGCAGTTACTGAAAACTTTAGCCAGGGTGTCAAAGATAACATCCCACTCACTGACTAGATTGCTTTTGGATAATTTTGTTAAATCTACCGGACTTTGATAGTTGATGTTGGTGAAAAATTGATCGAGGTCCTCATCAGATGGTAAATTAACAAAATTATCTTTGGGGACTTGTAAAGCATCACAAAGAATATCTATGTTAAGTGTGTAGTGTGTGTCACTGATAGTGAATGTAAAGGAAGATAAATCAGTAGACACAATAGCAGAAGAACACAAAAGCCTTAAGGGTTCATGTTTTAAATCAGCATTGAGACAAATTGCATGTTTGATAATAGAATGCTCATTCAAAAACCGAATCCAAGGCCTAAAACGTTCAACGGAACATTTTAGAGGATCAAAATAACCAAGAAATTTTTTTTTGACAATCTCAAAAAGCCATTTTTGTAGAAACAGACTAAAAAATAATTAATAAAAATAAATACGAATTTTAAGGATTTTTAGAGACAAAATCAAAAATCTGAAAAATTAAAACAAATATTCTCAACAGAAAGAAGAAACTGCCAAGAATAGATAAAAACATAAGAGAATTGCCTTAAAATTTTAAAAAACTCTATAGTAATTCTTTTAGAAAGGTGTTTAAAGAACTAGGAGAGAAAATATGCTAAGTAAAAAGTTGGGCAGAAAGACTATTGTGATTTTTGAGAAATGACAATGCACTATATATAGGCAAAGCTGGAAAGACTATCGGATAGTCTTACCGATAGTCTTTCTAGTATAAAAAGAGAAAGAAAATAGAAATTAAAACAGTTTAATATTTAAAATAAAGCTAAAAAGACTGTTAGTAAGACTATCTAGGAAAGTCTTACTGATAGTCTTTCTAGTACAAATAAACTAGAAAGACTAAAACAATAACAGTTTAAATAGAAAAAGAAAATAAAATGAAAATAAAAAATCAAAATCAATATAAAACAGATATCTAGAAATACTATCAGAAAGACTATTGGATAGTCTTTCCGATAGTCTTTCTAGAACTAAAAACAATAATTCTAACAAATAAATCGAATAAAAATTGAATAACTTAAATAATTTACACAAAATTCATATAAAACCAGAAAAATGCAAGAAATTACCTAAAAATGCAATAAAAATCTATAAACAGTTGAACAACAATTTAAATATTCTTAAATTCATAAATTTCCAGAAAAAATAAATTTCTCCAAAACTTTTATAAAAAATTCTGAGAAAAATATTTTTAGAGCAAATAAATTATTTAAAAATACTTAAACTGGGAAGCTTAAAAACTAGAAAAAGCATGACATTTAAGAAATAGGAAAATGTTTTGATAAACTAAATTACAAGTGGATTTTAGAAATATATACAACATACAACACTTGTAATTCAATCAAGAACAAACATCAATAATAATCAATATTAATCACTAAAACTATTTAACATACCCAATTTACCAACTAACCTGGTAAATGTGGATTCGTCAAGAGATTTAGTAAAAAAAATATGTTGTTTGTTCCTCTTTGGATACAAAATGTAACTCCACAGTACCATCCATGACATGCTCTCTGATAAAATGATACCTTATGTCGATGTGCTTGGTTCTCGAGTGCTGAACAAGATTGTTGGAGATTGCTATGACACTTGTATTGTCACACCGAATTGGAATTTTGTTCAATAGCAAGCCATAGTCCTTCAATTGATTTCTTATCCATAATATCTGAGCACAGCAGTTTCCAGCAGCAATATATTCAGCTTCTGCTGTTGAATTGGAAACTGTTTGATGTTTCTTGCTATACCAATAAATCAATCTACCACCTAGGAATTGACAACTCCCAGAGGTACTTTTTCTATCCACAACATTTTCTACATAATCAGAATCTGTATATCCAACAAGATTAAAACCAGAATCTTTAGGGTACCAGATACCTAAATTAGGTGTACCCTTAAGATATCTCAAGATTCTTTTAACAGCAACGAGATGTAAATCTCTAGGATCCGCTTGGAACCTTGCACATAAACATGTAGCTTGCATAATATCAGGTCTACTTGCAGTAAGATAGAGTAAGGAGTCAATCATACCTCTGTAACTTGTAATATCTACCTTGATAGAATATCCTCCATGTGATATTTCTTGAGGAGTTCTTTAAGATACTTAGATCGACAAATAAATATTCCATCTATCCTTTGACTTACTTGCAATCCAAGAAAGAACTTCAGCTCACCCATCATACTCATCTCAAACTTACTCTGCATTAACTTGGCAAATCTCTTATAGAGATCATCATTCGTAGACCCAAATATGATGTCATCCACATAGACTTGGACTAATATCATATCATTTTTATGTTTCTTAGAAAAAAGAGTTTTGTCTATGATACCTCTAACAAAACCATTTTCTATAAGAAAACCAGAGAGAGTGTCATACCATTTCCTTGGGGCTTTTTTGAGACCATAGATAGCCTTGAAGAGAAAGTACACAAAGTCCAGCAACTCTTGATTTTCAAAGTCAGGGGTTGTTCCACATACACTTCTTCATCTAGCTCACCATTCAGAAATGCACTCTTAACATCCATTTGATAAACTTTAAAATTGGAGTAAGCTGCAAATGCTAAGAACATCCTGATAGCATCAAGCCTAGCAATTGGTGCATAGGTTTTATCATAATCAATGCCTTCAACTTGTGAATACCCTTAAGCAACCAGTCTTGCTTTATTTCTTGTCACTATGTGTTGCCCAGTAGTTATCGATTATAGAAGGGGGGTTGAATATAATCATACTAAATAATCGACTAAACAGATATGTAAAACAATCAATACCAGCTTTTATTAATCTTTATAAAAACTGATACAAACTCTCTCAAGAAACTATGAGTTCTTAAGAGCTGATAGGTTTACAAAATACTCGTGTAAGTTCTTACAATCATAAAACCTATTATGTGTTTATCTACATACACAGCTACACATTCTGTTACACAAGATAATCTCTATTTAATTAGATTGATCTCTTTGTCGCTTATCTTCTATAACAGCTACAATGAAACATATCTCGGCAAATCAATCCTTTCCTGAAATCATGGAACAGTATCGATCACCATAACTTCTGACTTGGTCAACTACTGATGATGACATCATCAGTTGTCAGCTTCTGATGATGTAGGTACTGATGCTACCCGATCCTGATGCACTCATTAAATCAATAATATTCAACAATCTCCCCCAATTTATACTTTCTCTGATAAAGCATAAATTCTCTTGATTTAATGATGCCAAAACCTCCATCAAATTCTCGCAGGATCAATGTGAGGATTTTGCCTTAGATATTTTTCAAAATCAAACACTTTTATGAACCCTGTATTTCTCTGAAGAAACTTCTTCATCAACTCGTCTTCTTCTTTCAACAACAAGTCAATCATCTTTCTTCTCAGCTTCTTCAACTTTTCATTATCCTTGTCTGTCTGATAAATCGCTACTCTCAAGTCTTCAATAGAACTTTTCAGCATCCTTTCATCTAGGTATATACATTTGAATCTCTCACTGTCAAGACTGAAGGTCAAATGTGAGATACCCAGAGATGTTTCAATGAACGCACTACTCTTCTTCATCTCCACTTCGCGTCCTTCCATGTCAATGTACTTAGGAATATATCCAGTATTCTTAGAATTCAGTGCTATCAATTGTAAATCAATATTGGACTGGATCTTCTTTCTCCACTTGACACATAGATCATCTTTAGAAACAAACAAATATAGCACATATCTCAATTCTTCAAGATTCTTCATTGAGATGTCCAAAGCTGTCAATACAAATGTAGTTCCATCCTTGAGAAAATACACCAATTTTTCTTGAGGCAGATTTCCATCATAAACATCATAAACCATTTGAACAAATATCAGTTTGTCAAGATGCCTTTGAGTCAATTTGTCACTCAGATTTTCTGTTAAACATGCCTGATCATATGATGTTACTTGAGGAGTTATTTCTGCATCAGGATGTCCAATTCCTCCATGAGTTCCTCTACTTCGACATTCATTCTTCTTTTTCGCAAATTCTTTATAAGATCTTTTGAATCTTCCAGGTTCACAAGTACCAGGAATGTCAGAAAGGCTTTTGAGATGTCCACTTGACTTGAATATTTCATTGATGTAAAGATTAGATTTATCTTCCCTGACATCATAGCCTTTTCCCTTGTAGCCTTTATGCTTCTTGAAACCATAGACACTCCTTGAGCTCCTAGCAACATCTTACTTCTTCCTCAGATATTCTTGCAGCATAGCTCCAGATTTTGCAAAACTGTGTCGTTGCAAAGATTTAAAATAATCTATCTTTGCTTGCTTAGCTGCTTCTACATTCAACGGAGTCTTTACAAAGAATATCTGCCTAACCGTCTTCGAATCTTCTTTCCTTCTACTTCTTCTTTTAACCAACGGAATATCATCTTCCTTTTCTTCTTCCTCGTGTGGTTCTGCAGAACTTTGTTTAGTAGTTCTCATTTGAGAGGGTCCTTCAAGAACTTTATTTCCCTTTTCATTCACAGAAATGGTGGGTAGCTCAGATGAGATTTTTTTCACTAGGATTTGACCCTTCTCTGATCATAATACCTTTTTGAGGTTCTGTGATCAACTTGGTAGTTCTTCCTCTTCCTCTACCATGGCCTTAACCTTTAGTCTTGTTCCCTCTTTTCCCACTCCTGACATATTCTTTCTGAGATCTTAACATCTCATTCTCTAGCTTTTGAGCTTCAACCATTGCTTCTATATCCTCATCAGGATACATTTCATGAAGAAGTCTCCCTGCTTGTTGCTCATGAAATGCTTCAAGTCTTGGATCTTTATAGTGCACACTGCACAATATGTTCTGTTCCATCAATATTCACAGTTTGATGAAATTTCTTTGCCTGCTCAGCAGTTGTCACTATAATATCTTCAGAATGCATTCTTGACCCAGACCCAGAGACTTGAGTTGACTGTTGTTTCTGACCCTGTTTGATCATAGAAATTTTCCTCCATCAGGAGCATCATCTTTTCTTTGAACCACTAACTCCGGAGAGCATTTGGTTGACACTACTTTCTCCCCCTTTTTGGCATCAGTACCACCATCAGGAACAAGAGCAGAGATAAGCAAGTCCAGCTTGGCATCCATAGAGTCAGTCTTTTTCTCCTAGACGGCAATCCTTTGTTCAAGGGAGACATGATCTTTGTGAACAGAAGCAAATTTCTAGATTGACGAGCCACAAACTGAGCATGATCCTCAACAACAGCAGCAATACTCTTGGCATTCGAGGTCTTGACATCAACAATTTCTTCAAAGATAGCTTTAAGCATGAGAGAAGTACCTTTGATATGAGTTTGAAGATCTGCATTCTTAATGTGCTTGAAAGCAGTAGCTAAATGATGATGAACATTGCTAATCCCAACAGAAGATGCAGGATCAGTCCAAGAGTGACTCCACTGAGCACGCCTATGACTCATCAGTATGTCAGTAGAAGGCTCATCAGAATCAGAATCATCAGAATCGGAACTAGAGCCGTCAGCCGGATCCTGATCAACATTAAAAGGAGAACCTGCAGGATTAGAGGAAGTGCCTGCAGAAAAATCAATGATCCCTAAATCTCTCTTTTCTTTTTCAGTGATCTCATCACTGCTCACCAACACACTATCTGAACTTTTAAGAGTCAGATTTTCCTCACTTGAATGCAAAGCATCCACACTCAATTCTACCACTCCTTTTGCCAGTTCAGGAGACTGCCTCTCAAGAATTCTGTTTTTCGCTAAATCTTTTCTCTCATTCTCACAAAAAAGGCTCAGAGCACTCAGAAACGAAGAAATAAGAGATGGCAGAGAAGAGTAGAGTGCAGTCGTACTGATAGGGGTTCTCTCAAGTAAGGGTCTATCAGTAGTCATACTCACACCAGGAGAATAGACAACCATTACAGTATTAGGATTAAAGCTATTACCTGAACTGTCAAGTTCCAAAGGAAGAGAGGATAATGGTTGAATCAGAAGAGCTTGGATTTCAGCATTAAGGCATTTTCCATACTTTGAATGAAAGGTTCTTGTGGAGCCTGGACAGTGGTGACTGCTTCAGCATGAGGAGATGGTTCTTGTGTGACCAGAGGTTCAGAAGCTGCTACATCAAATTCACATGTAGGTTCTTGTGTGCTTCTGTAACAGCCCGTCTTTTCGGACTATTAAATCTAAATACAAAACTTAATTAAAATACTATACAATGACAATTACAGACGGAAGTGTGACAAAAGTTCTATTACAAAAGCACAGCTAACGGTAATCCAAAACCAATCTATTCTGAACCTAAGATCCTCGAACTCCAAATCTATCCCACTTGAGTTACACCGAACCTGAAAATTGTAAGGAATGAGTCATACAGCCCAGCAAGAAACAAATTGATCCAACTAGTCGGGAAAATAACATGTATACATAAAGTACAATACAATATTCAATACGATACGATATACGAAACAATAACTTTCGATACACATTCATATTCTTATTCGATAGATACGATACGACATAACCTGAAACCCACAATTCATGCCACGACCACTACAACCCGGTGATAACGGTCCTAAATTTTCAGAAAACTGTCACTATAAGTCGGTGACTCGGTCCTTATTCTTATTCGATATTTTCAAAAATCATGGCACAAATCTGAATCTCAAGACTATTGCTAACACATAACACATACACAGTATCACATATCACTTTAAAATATAATCACTTGCCCAAATTTATATAATCAAACATATACATATAACACATAATTTCGAAAACACTCAGAAACAAAAGTTAAAACAGTCCTGGTCAGAATTGGGTATCAGAGCAGACTGATAATTCTATAAATCAGAAACGATCAAGATGTCAGGAAACATGTATGAAACAATGAAGATTCCAATGTTGAAGAAATCTGAATTCTCAACATGGAAGGTCAAGATGAATATGTACCTAGAGGCTTCAGATCCTAATTATATAGACATGATAAATGATGGACCATTTGTTCCATCCAAGCCGGTTGCAGCAACTGAGATATGGGATGCATTGGAAGTTCAATGCCAAGGAACTGAAGAAATTACCGGAAACCAATTTAGATCATGTACCCAATTCTGACCAGGACTGTTTTAACTCTTTTTGACCCTGTAAATGACGTTTTATTGGAAAAATCAAAGAACAAAAGTTGTTGAGAACGAAAATACCTTTCTGAAAAGATATGACTCATCAGAATCGAACTTATAACGAATCATGAATTGAATAAAACGTCCGCTGAATTTGAACAGAAACTGAAAAACAAGATCTGTTTGTGTTTTGTGATTTTAAGAACAGTTCAGAGCATAATATAGAAAACCACTGTGAAACAAAGGTTGTAGGAAATTTAAAGATCTTTCCGAAAAGTCCAGAATCAACGAATTCCGACTTAAGATGAATTTACTACGAATTTTACAAGACGGTTGATTTATTAGAGACAAAGACCTACGAATTTTACACACAATGACGAGGAAGAAGAACAATGGTGTTTATATAGCGGCACAAAACCCTAACTTTAAACCCACTAATTACCTTTGTTCAAATCCGATCCAAACTTTAGGCCCATTAGTCTAATTTAATTTTAAATCATATTCTTTTTCCAATTTTAATCTTTTTTTCTATTTTCTAATATTATTATTATTCTAAAAATTACGGGATATTACAGCTTCCCTCAGTAACTGGATCATCAAAGTGAGCGATGATGTCATCTTCGAGAGTCCCTTGAGCAATGTCAGGAATTAGCTCAGATGATGCCTTTGGGAGACCTCTCACTAGATCTTTTCTTACTAACTCATTGATATTGTTGAAATTCAAATGAGATAGTTTCTTGTGCCAGTTCCAACTTTCATCTACTGATGCCTTTGATAAAAGACATGTCATTGTCCCATCAGTAGCAGAATGTAAATTGGTTTCATATATGTTACCACGTCTATAACCGGTAAGGACCACTTTTCCATCATTCTTTCTAGTTATTTCACAATGACTTTCATAAAAGTTGACGCGATAACCTCTGTCAGTAATTTGACTGATGCTCAAGAGATTGTGCTTCAGTCCCTCTACCAGAGCTACATTTTGAATGATGACATTTCCAATCACAATATTGCCATATCCCAAAGTGTGTCCTATATTTCCATCTCTATAAGAAACCTTCGGGCCAGCTTTCTTCTCAAAGTTTGACAACAGGGTCTTGTTTCCAGTCATATGTCCTGAACATCCACTATCCAGAACTAGAATATTTTTCCTATTGCCATGCAGTCAGTAATTCAATCAGTTAGAATTTTTAAGAACCCACACTTGTTGGGTTCTATTTTTCAATTTCTTGTTAAGAACTGCAGCGGAATTTTCTTTAAATCACTTTCAACTGATTTTGACTCTATTGAACTTGATTTAACAGAGTTTTTCTTAACATACACATGCCTAAATAACATATACGATTTGTTATCAAAATTTGCACCTTTATTAAATTTAGGCAAAGGAACATAATTGTCATGGTACAAATTATGATAACTAGCACATGTGTAAACTGAATGCCAACTACTACCACATTGAGAACATGGATTCTGTGGTTTATAACTAACTTTTCTATTCCTAACATCAGAGATATGAATATCAACTCTCCTCTTTTTATTCTTCCTGCAATCAATGGCAAGATGATTAGTATTTCCACAGGTATGACATGTCTTCCTTGGAGCATTAGGAATATATTTATAATTATTCGACTTATCAATTCCCTGTTTTCCATTCCTATGCCTTTTAGGAATTTTCTCGTTTTTAATACCAGTAACTGCATTGATTTTCTTCTTTAACTTACCAGAGGAGAGATGCCCTATGTTCTTTTCCTTCTTGTAACTTTTCTTGACAGACTCAGTACTGGCTTTAGCATGAATTTTAATAGGAGTTTCAGTGCTAATTTTAGAGATAGATGTTTCATGGGATTTAGTTTCTTCACTTGAGATTGATTCAATCTCTATGTCAGAAACTAATTCATCTGTCACTTCTTCCTCAGAGACTATCTTAGTACTGGAACTCGATCCTTCTTCAAAGGTAGAGTTAACTTTCATTTCATTTGCGGGAACAAACTTTACATGTGTGGACAGAGTGATCTTTTCTTTTTCTTTTTCCTTGTTCTTTTTATATCCTAAACATTCTTTCCAATTTTTATCATGCATAAGTAAATGAGTCTGTTTACCAGAGTGAGTCCATACTCTTATTTTTTTTCTCTTTCTTTCTTCAACTCTTTTTCTAGAGACTCTATCTTTAGCATCTGTTCAATTTCTATCCTTTTGAGTTTCTCACACAAGTTCTGAGTATCTATTAAAACTACTAATTCAGCCTCTAAATAATCATTTCTTTTCTTAATATCAGTCACTTCGTTTAAGATTCTGATATTTTCCTTAGACTGATTATTATAACTCATATTCATGGTTTTTAGAAAAGATTTTAATTCACACATATTATCAGTATCAAAAGCATAAGTAGTTTCTGGTACCTTTTTAGAAATTTCTTCAACTTCAGCCATCAGTGCATGGTTAGTTTCTTCTTCTTCTTCAGAATCAGAAGAATCCATCCATCATTTGCTTGAAGTAACAAGTGCCTTTCCAGAAGTCTTTCCATCTTTGGGTTTCTTGCAATCTGTCGCATAGTGTCCCATCTTGTCACAGTTGAAGCATTTGATCTTGGAAAGATCATTCTTCTTGAACTTGACTTTCTTGTCAGAATACTGATTCCCTTTTGAAGTCCTTCCATCTTTTATGAATTTGCCATACTTCATTTTCCTGAAGCCTTTAACCATCATGGCCATCATTTGTACCAGCTCTTTGTCAGAATCATCATCTGACTCCTCATCAGTACTGTCATCGGTATCAGTATTAGTATCTGATTTCACAACTACTTGTGCCTTAGCCTTCATTTTATTTTGACTTGCATTTTTTCCATTGATTCGGTCTTTAAGGCCACAGACTTTGGCTTTGATTTAATACATTCCTTCTGCTTGATTTCCAGATCATACGTTTTCAGCATTCCATAGATCTCATCAAGAGTCATCAAATTCATCTTATAAGTGTGTCTTATAAGATTCTGTTGGCTTATCCATTCAATAGGTAGAGACCTTAGAAACTTGACATTTGAGTCTTCAACGTCATACACCTTTCCCACAAGCGATAGTTCATTCAGAAGAGTAAGAAATCTATCATAGATTTCTGTTATATCTTCATTATTCCTTGCTTCGAATTGTTCATATTCTTGAATAAGAATACATCTCCTGTTTTTCTTAATTTCTTCAGTTCTTTGGCATTGAACTTCCAATGCATCCCATATCTCAGTTGCTGCAACCGGCTTGGATGGAACAAATGGTCCATCATTTATCATGTCTATATAATTAGGATCTGAAGCCTCTAGGTACATATTCATCTTGACCTTCCATGTTGAGAATTCAGATTTCTTCAACATTGGAATCTTCATTGTTTCATACATGTTTCCTGACATCTTGATCGTTTCTGATTTATAGAATTATCAGTCTGCTCTGATACCAATTGTTGCCCAGTAGATATTGATTATAGAAGAGGGGGTTGAATATAATCGTACTAAATAATCAACTAAACAGATATGTAAAACAATCAATACCAGCTTTTATTAATCTTTATAAAAACTAATACAAACTCTCTCAAGAAACTATGAGTTCTTAAGAGCTGCTAGGTTTACAAAATACTCGTGTAAGTTCTTACAATCGTAAAACCTATTCTGTGTTTATATACATACACAGCTACACATTCTGTTACAAAAGATAATCTCTATTTAATTAGATTGATCTCTTTGTCGCTTATCTTTTGTAACAGCTGTAGTGAAACATATCTCGGCAAATCAATCCTTTCCTGAAATCATGGAACAGTGTCAATCACCATAACTTCTGACTTGGTCAACTACTTATGATGACATCATCAGTTGTCAGCTTCTGATGATGTAGGTACTGATGCTATCCGATCCTGATGCACTCATTAAATCACTAATATTCAACACTATGCCATCATCATCTAACTTGTTTCTGAATACCCATCTTGTACCAACTACTTTCCTGTTCTTTGGTCTAGGTACCAGCTTCCAGACTTGTTGTTTTTCAAATTGATTGAGTTCATCTTGCATAACAATCACCCAATCAGGATCACTCAGTGCTTCCTCAGTCTTCTTTGGTTCCATCTCAGAAAGAAACCCTGAATAATGACATTCATTCTGAGTAGCACTTCTAGTTCTAACTCCAACACCTGGGTCATCAATGATCAGCTCAAAAGGATGAGCTATATTCCAAACAGTTTGTCTTGGAAGATTTGATCTTGATGATTCACCTTGAAATTCATTCTGATGTTGTGAATGATTAGTTGACCCTTCATTTCCTTCCCCTGAATTGTTGCTAGATTGCCTTGATGATTCTTCTCCAGTGTTGGTGGTATCTCCATTGTTATCAATGTTTCCACCACCACCACCATGATCATTATCATCATTGTTATTATCATTACCAACATCAATCTCAGGTGGAGCTTCATCATCTGATTCTGAATCTGGCAATTTATCAAACTTCAGTTTTTCAGATGAATCTTCTGTTTGGATACTTAGGAGCTTAGTGTCATCAAATGTAATATTGACACTTTCTTTCACTTGGTGACTGTCAATTAAGTACACCCTATAAGATCTTCTAGAGTAACCAACAAAAATAGATTCGTATGCCTTGGCCTCAAACTTGCCACGTCTAACATCTTCATCCTTAAGCACAAAGCATTTAGCACCAAATACATGAAAGTATTTGAGAGTTGATTTCTTGTTATTCATGATCTCATAAGGAGTCTTCATTAAGTCCTTGTTGATTAAGGTTCGATTCTGAGTATAACAAGCAGTATTTACAGCTTCGGCCCAGAAGTACATTGGAAGTTTTGATTCACTTAACATTGTTCTTGTAGCTTCAATCAATGTACGATTCTTCCTTTCTACCACTCCATTCTGTTGAGGAGTTCTAAGGGCTGAAAATTGTCTTGTTTTTCCTTTATATGCGCAAAAGTCATTTAGGACTGCATTTTTGAATTCAGTTCCATTATCTGACCTTATAGCTCTAACAGGGAATCTAGAATCTAGCTCAATCAACTTCACATGATCAATCACCATCTGTGGAGTTTCATCCTTGGAATGTAGGAATAAAACCCATGTATACATGGAATAGTCATCAACAATCACAAGTGCATATTGTTTCTTTGACATAGACATCACATTAACTGGACCAAACAAATCCATGTGCAGTAGCTGATGTGGTTCAGTTATTGATGATGTGTCAGTGCCCTTGTGAGATGCTTTCTTTGACTTTCCTTTCTAACAAGCCTCACACGGTCCTTCCTGTGTAAATTCCATTTGAGGCGGACCTCTCACCAATTCCCTCTTGACTAGGGAGTTCATTGTTTTGAAGTTCATGTGAGACATCTTCTTGTGTCATAGCCAACTTTCATCTGATGAAGCTTTAGCATAAAAACAATTAACTTCATCTTTGCATCCAGAATATAAATCAACTATGAACAAGTTCCCTTTCCTAACTCCTTGAAGAGCAGGCTTTCCATTCTTCTTGTGAAGGATCTTGCACTTCTCTTTATCAAATGAAACATCATATCCTCTGTCACAGAATTGACTGATACTGAGAAGATTGTGCTTCAGACCTTCCACAATAGATACATCTTCAATGATAACATTTCCAGATTCCAAACAGCCATATCCTTCAGTTAAACCTTTGTTGTTATCTCCAAAGGTAACCACTGGGCCAGCTTTCACAACCACATTTGATAGCAGGGCTCTATCTCCGTTCATATGCCTTGAACATCCACTGTCCAGAATCCACACAACTCGGTTTACTCGTTCCACACCCTGCAATATCAAATTGATTAGTCCTTCCTCGGAACCCAAACTTGATTGGGTCCGGCATACTTTAAAAACTGGCCTTTGTCGGGCGAAACAACATTCTTAACCTTAACCACTTCAACCTCTTTAACAAAAGAGCGTTTCCATTCATAACCAGCCTTAACACATTTTTGAGAAGGCTTAGGAATGAATGTGTCCACTCTAGTTTTAGGAGGACTAGCAGTCTTAGATCTAACATGTTTCTTATAATTAACATGTTGATAAGGAGCAGTCTTATCATCAGATACATGCTTACTATTAAAATAAGCATACATAACATTAAATGCACAAGACATGCAATTCACCACACCACATGATTTATGAGACATATTAACAATATGCATGTTAGATTTGTTGTTGTTTTGTTCCACTTTATGAATGTCTGGTTTGGTCTCTGTTGCTGGAACAACTTTGATAGAACCCTCAGACACACATTTGCTGGAATTAGCAATTTCATTGACAAGGTCCTCAATACGCAATTCCTCTTGAATAATGATGGATAATTCATTCAAAGGTTCTGCTACTGATTCTCTAAAGAGAGGGTCTTTAACACCCTTAAGCACATGTGGTTTACCCCTATCTTTAGCACTGACTCTGTTAGGGGTATTAATGCATAACATTCCAACAGCCTCATTATAGCCAAAACCTATACCAACAGTTTTGCCTATAGCTTGCTTGTTGAAAAACTCTTTAGCCTCTTTACAAGAATTATAGTAGGCTCTGACCTTGGTTTCAAGTTCAGTGATATTATCTTTAAGAATAGTTTCTAGCTGTTTATAGCAATTAACCATATTCTCATTTCTCAAGAAAAGCTACTTTATCTTTCAATTCATCCTGATTAATATGCATTAGTCTTAATTCTTTAACCTCCTTTTCTAGAGCATTGTTCTGAAGAATTATTTGATCATTTTCACTACGTGCACATGATAAAGTCCTGTTAAGATGATATACCATTTTTGCGTCAGTAAAATTTACCTCAGACTTAGGAGATGAAGAACTGCCTCAATAGCCATAAGTGCAAGATTACCAACTTCTCCATCTTCCTCATCACTGTCAGTATCATCCCAGCTCTTTCCTTCTGCAAGATAAGTCTTCCCAATTCTGTTCTTCTTGCTTGAGTCATAAGAGTTCTTCTTTGCTTGCCTAGGTTTTTTATATTCTGTAGCAAAGTGTCCCAACTCATTGTAATTAAAGCATATGATAGTGCTCATGTCCACAGTTCTAGTTTAATAGCCACCCCTTGTGCTATTAGAGGAAGAAGAACTACATCTCTGGAACCTTGGTTTAAATTTGAGATTTCGATTCCTTCTGAATCTAAAGTTTCCAAATTTCTTCACTATCATAGCCATTGACTCATCTTCCAATTATGTGCGTGAGTCCGGACCAAGACTTGTTAGCCTATATGGGAGTACAGAATTGTACCCCGCAGATGAAGCACGATGTGTAATTCAGGGTGTGATTACAGCCATTTTAAACCTACGAAAAGAGAACAGGCAGCATAACTATCTTAGGCACCTAGAAAACCTGATATTAAGGGATGGGGAATGTCATCTGTATTCCAATTATGTCCGAGATTTAGCAAGTGGAGATATTATGCAGAACATGAAGATTTTGGAGCAAGGTATGGGATTCAACCCAATATGATGGTATGGGATTGGGTGATCCATGACATGTATGGGTTAGATAATAATTGTATGTGTAGGCAATTATTATATATATGGTATGTCTTGGTCACTAAGTTGGGTAATTAGATATCAAGAATTGAAAGACTTGTAGAACAAGTATGGAAAGACTTGTAGAACAAGTATGGTAAGTCTTGATGACTAAGTTTTGGATGACTATATAAACATAGTCATATTGTATTTGTTTCATATGAGTGCTTAAGAGATATAATCGTCTTAGGTAATTGTATGGGAAGATGCGTGAGCATTGTTTGGCTCAAGTATCAGTTGGGACACCATTGAGGTGTTACTGTTTTGATTGTATTATTGATAACTGTTTTGATTAATAATACAAGTTGGGACGTGGGTGTTTCCACGTCATATATGTTTTGTGTGTGTTACTTATCAACTAATCGATATGAATGTGTGTGTGCACTGCATTGATGTGTTGTGAATCTCGAATTTGTGTAATCCCTTAACCTAACATTTGATGCATTGAAGTATCTAATTTTCGATGTCATTCTGGTTTTGGAAAATGGCAAGAAGCCGCTACTGCCTGCAGAGTGGGAATCTTTTAAAGAGTTGTTCTCAAATAGTGAACTGGATTTCGCTATGTTGTCCTCTTATCCATGCCTTTGGGGGCATACTAAGCAATTAGGGTTTTATGTTGCGCTTGATAATTGGTGCAACCCTTCCAAATCTGAGAAAGGTGTGAGAGATATAGTGATTAATAGTCTGAGTTCTATGCGGATATTCAAGACTAACTGGGTGAAGAGACTTGATAAGGACATCCATTTACTGAAATTCGTAAGCAAGATGACACGTTCTCGACTGTGTGAAGTCTATGTTTTAATCAGATTCTTCCAGAACTTAGTAGAGCATTGTTCAAATATATAGAGCATCAGCATCGAGTCCATACAGAAAAGAACGCTATCTGAATTACAAGTTGAGAAAGATATATCCCACCTTGCTGGAAGAACTGTACCAAAGAATGCTACTTGCAGGTTTTATGTATTAGTTCACTGGATTTGCGTGAATGATTCTTATGGGTTGACAGATTTTTATCGTTTAATACCAACTTGCTGGAAGAATTGTACCTAAGAATGCTACTGGCGGGTTTTAGGTATTAGTTTACTGGATTTGGGATTTGCTTGAATGATTCTCATGGGTTGACAAATTTTTATCGTTTGATTTTAGACGAACTTATAAATTTTGGATATGTTTTTTTCCCTCATCAGAAATGATTATTTACCTATCGTATTGTTAACGGGTGAATTTGGTGATAACAAATTTCGGGGATTGCTGGAATAACGAATTATAAAAATATGGGGATTTGGGATTTTTGGATGTTTGGGGTTGGACTTGAAAGGTGTCTCGACTTGTTAGATGTGTCAGATCCTATTCCAAGATGCTTGCGTACCCTGTTTATATATATAGATCAAGCCAACGCAGTTCTGTGATAGGATAGTGTTTTAATCCCTGTGATTGTTAAGGAATATCTTGAGATAAGTTGATTTTATCTTTTTAGAGTTATATTAGCGTTGTGATTCTTTCCTGATTTGAAAGAATCGTTTGGAGATATTTTTTAATAATTGATTGATTTAGATTGATTGTTTCCTCGTTGCAGACAGAAGATATTACTAAGTGGTTAAGCAATTACTGATCATTAGATTAATATTGGAAAATTAGGAGATAACTAAGACAACCGAAAATATGACGTAATACGTATAAAACTGAATACTTGTATAGTGGTATTCCAATACAATTAAGACATCAATTTACCAAGAGCTTCACTCTGAAAAACCAGATATAACCCTGCCTGTGTATATAATATCTTAAAGGTAACAGATATTGTTCTTAAAAAAATCCCCGATCTTAATTGCAAGAGGCGCCTCCTCTAAAGACGAACTTTGACCTCTAAAAGCTTTTTTTTTTTTTTTAAATAAATAAAAGCATTTCCTTGTCTATAACAACCACCAGTTGCATGATGACCTGCAACTTTATTGATAGTTTCTGGCTTCACATCTTCCTCTTTTGGTTTCTTTACCATGTACGACATCACTGGCCCTTGTTTTCAAGCAGTCACCCGTCTCAATGCACAAAGCTCCTTCAAATAAAGTGGAGAACAGTAAATCAAATCATTTTTTAATTTCTCTGATCATCTACTCTTCATTATATTAGTCCAATCGGGTGATGATTTTTATAGGATTCTTGCCTGAAGTTAAAGCTACTTGGATATATTTGAGGGATTCTTACTCAAAGTTGGTCCTTTCTTGGTAAACTTAAACCATTAACCAAAGAAATTTAAGGATCTTGTGCACTCTTTTTTGTCGAGACATCCCACACTAAACATATTCAATGAAACAATAGATGGTCATTTTTCTGTATCTAGTTGCACCTCTTAAACCCCATGCCAGATTTTCCCTGTGTTTTTCAGCTTAATTGAAGGAGGTTTCGGGAAATGGTTGCACTGTTTAAGAGGCTGCAGATGCATCTTGGACTTGAGGTTCTCTATGCTTTACCTTTTCAGAATTATTTGCACAACCAAATATTTTGCTTTTGCGAGACATCCTTTGGAACATTAGAACTGATACTCTTTTCTAGCCCATTTCCAGATTTTATAAAGCCCGTCATTAACAGGCACTTGATTTCCCTTCCAAAGCTTCAACAAGAAGATGCTAACAAAGCTGTTTTGCGTGTTGCAGACGAGTATAACTTGATGGGGAACATCAACAACCTGAGCAAAGAGGTGTACATCATAAAGACGTGATGGATCGGTTAATGATAGAATCAAATTCCTTCTTCGTCTCTGAAATTGTGACTAAGGAAGAAAAAAGAGTCACGGTTTTTAAATACTGTGGATAAATATGATTAATTGTCACTACACACAAATGTCTATCTAGGAAACCAACAATGGTCAGTGAAGTTCAAAAGGTAAAGAACAGCCAGACAACCCTGCATAAATCAATTGCTGAAATAGCCAGGAATGGATGAAGAAAGAAAAAATAACTCTCTAGAGACTAAACAGTCGGCTAGTAGAAAAGAAAATACATAAGATATTAAAATGTAAAAAAATCAACTAGCAAGCCTTTCAACTTCTACATATGCGTCACTGCAGTTCAAAATTTTGCCAGTGGCCCAAATTCACTTTAAAACACCGTCGGTAGTTATACAACTAAACCAGAATGGCTACAGACACATTGTCACACATTAATGAACAATAACAAATGCAAAGCAAGTGAAATTCTTAATATTTCGGTGCAGGCTTCTGGGTTGGCAACAATCCAAATCTCTTCTTCAAAAGAACTCTTTGCCTTGAGTACTTGTCGTCAGGGGAAAAGCGAGCTGACAAAAACACATGCAACGGTTAGTACAACAGCTAATTTCAAAAAGCACTATGATTATATATTAATAATGTTCCTAAATAGTAAAGAGTTGGGAACAGTCTTCAGCCACTAAGATGCATTTCCCTCCTACAATGCTTTTGAATGCTTTTGAATAGAACAGTGTCCATCTCTTAATCTTAATGTACATTGAATACCAGGTACCAGATGAGTACTCAAATATAGACTTGTTGCTATATAACTTGTCTCGGCAACGGCAACCAAGTACAAACTCTGTTGCCATCAGACAATATTAACTCCTTGAACTGTAACTGTTAAGTGAAAAAACTCGATGAAAACAAACTCACTGAAAAAATGTTTTGGTGCTAGCTAAGGCACCGTGTCTGAAGACCTTTTAAAGCAACTCCAATTGGGGTGCCAAATCCTAGGTGTCATGGAACTCCTGGGTACCTCCCTATTGGAGTTGTGAGGGTGCTCAAAGGGTGCCAAGAGAAGTTGCCAAATTTTGGCACCCTCTTGACACCCTCTCTATTTGGAAAAAACACAAATACTTTTATTGAAACTATATATGGTTCATACCTAGTACCTACTTTGTTTAACTAATTTTTCTTTTATTTATTTGTCATATAATAGTAAGAATTTAATTTTTGTAGGGGACCATTTAGGCACCTTGTATGGGGTGCTAACTATTGGAGCTAAAACTCCCCATTTAGTATATGCAATTTCGGTACCTCATCCTACAACACATGGATATCATCTAAAGTCGCAATTATTATCATTTGCCGCAGTACTTGACTTGTGATTTGGTGGATTGAGTCCCATCACCTATGGACATCATCTAAAGTCTCAATTATTATCATGGTTGTCACAGCGCTCAACTTTTTATTTGGTAGATTTCGTCCAACCAAGTTCTTTATCTCTAATATAAAATGGCTCAATGTTAATTTCCCTTATAACCCAAAAAAAAAAAACAATCCTCCAGTCCATTGAAACAATAACTATACGAAAAAGTTTGCAACATATTACCAGGATGAGCAGATTCTGTGGCCAACCCAAGTGGTGTTTCTTTCTGCATTATTAAAAAATAACAAAGAAAATCAGGGGGAGCAGAACATAAAAAACAGTACAATATAACTTAAATTGTCAAACTTTATATGAATTAATCCCCAAGTATCTGTGAATTCTCAGCTCACATAACAAATCAAGATAATCTTCCATATTGCATTAACTTTGCACAAAATATTTCAGCATACAAAATACCGCATGTAATTTGTAAAGAAACTAAAAAATACGGAATCCGTAAATACCAAGCTCACAGCCTCACATTACAATACAAGATACTCTATCAATTGGCATTTAAAAAAAACACATACAGAGCTATATAAAAAAAAAATACGAAATCATTGAATACCCAGCCTAACAATACAAGATAACCTATCAAATGATCTTCACACACAAACTTTAGCAAATAAAATAAGTAGAAACAAATAGGGTTAAATATCAAATATGTCATTCATTGTGCCCAAATGTATCAAATTAATCACTCATTGCAAAAATGTCTCAATTTAGTCACTAATTTAAGATTTTGTATCAAAGACATCACCCGAGAATGACTAAATTGATACAAAATTTCAACATTTTAATGACTAAGATGATACAAAATTTTAAATTAGTGACTAAATTGAGTCATTTTTGTAATGAGTGATTAATTTGATACATTTTAACATAATGAGTGATGTATTTGGTATTTAACCCGAAACAAATATGCAAGAATCAAACTTTTAAACTAAACACAAAACAGAAAAGAAGGTAATTAAAGATACAAGTATTGGGGGAACAAACCTTGGTAGTGTAAACTTTGTCACCATTGTCATTGATATAAAACTGGAGATACATCTTTTTCACCCCTATTTACATTTAAACAATTCAAGATGAGATTTTTACACATTTATATAAACTTTATATACAAAATAAACCATAGAATTGTAATTTAATTGAGAAATAAGATGGGTTACCAGCAGCAGCACCTCTTGAATGCGATGAGGTTTTAGGGTTTTAGTACAGGAGGGTTATAAAATGGTTTTGGTCTTATATCCGTTTCTTATGGGTCTTACCAGCCCTTTTTGTTTGTTGGGCTTTGCTGGACCTTTTCATCTATGGTTGTATTCAATACTAGCTTAAAACCCGTGCGATGCACGAATTGTTATTAATAATTATTATTTTTATAATTTAGGTTTTAATATTTTATTAATTTACATTTGCTAAAAAAATAAGTAGGCGTGTTAAACTTTTTTAAATAATTAAAAGTATTAAAATAAATTTTAAAATAAATTAATAACTGTTTATCCGTGATATTTTTGGAAAAGTAGGGGTCTTAGTAAGGAAAAATATAAAAAGTAACATGTTTTATCTGAAAGAGTAGCATGTTTTAGTTGAAAATGATAATTGCCGGTGATTTTTTTTAGAAAAATAGAGGATTTTGTTAGAAAAAATAGAAAAAGTAATGTATTTTAGCTGAAAAGTTAGTTGGTTATAAAAATGTTATTATTTAATAATAATTTCTTTAGAAAATGAAAAAATTGAAAAAATAACATGTTTCAGCTGAAAAAGTGCTCATAATTAAAAGTATTAAAATAGATTTTAATACTTTTAATTATTAAAATAAAAAAATAGATTTTTAAAATAAATAAGTAAGGGATTTTCCGTGATATTTTTGGAAAATGAGGGGTTTTAGTAAGGAAAAATAGAAAGAGTAACATGTTTTTGTTAAAAAAGATAACCGCCCGTGTTTTTTTTTTTAGAAAAAGAGAAGATTTTGTTAGAAAATAAAATAAAAAAAGGTAATGTATTTTAGCTGAAAAGGTAATTGGTTATCAATAATGTTATTATTTAGTGATAGTTTTTAAAAAAATAAGTAAGGGCAATTAAGTAAAATCATTAAGTACCGACTGTCCGTCCATCCGACTACCAAACTTTTAATGTTTCGTCTTTAATAATATAGCTTAAAACCCGTGCGATGCACGAATTGTTTTTAATAATTTTTAATTTTATTATTTATATTTTATATTTTATATTTTAGTACGATAATTAATATTTGATTAGTTATGATATAAAACTTAATAAAATAGGATTAAAAATATGCACAATTTTATAAAATTTTATCCTCGTACTATTATATTCTTTGTTGATTTGAATTTTTCTTAGATTGATTTTAATTTTTGAACATAGATTTCTAAATTTAAAATAGTTAGAAAAAAGTAATTAAATTGGTGTTAAAATAATGATGACATAATAATAATTATTATTATTTAAATATTCACTTTATTAATTTGGGCTTTATCTTGTGTTTTAAAAATCAGATTTTGACGATTTTACACCCCGCATGAAGATAACTAAATTATCTTTAATTAAAAGATAGTTTAACAATTTTTATCTCGGTGGAATTGTCCATGGAAAAGAAAAGAAAGTCACTAATTTTTTACATGGAGAATTCTATTCAATATAGAAAACTTATTTATATTTGGTATATTTGGTTTAAATTATCAAAATACACCTTTTAGAATTTAAATATAATCCTATTATTAATAAAATAAACTTTTTTAATATTTGATCTGACGATTTTCATTTATCTAGTTAAGATCTAATGGTCGTTATAAATTTGGTTGTCTACGACCAAAAATTGGGATAAGATCCCTATTATGATTATTATATATAAGAATTTAATATAATAAGGATATCAAGTATATACTGATATAAGTATCTTACTAACTGCTTTTACTTTTAATGTTTCGGTTTTATTTACGGTGTAAATAAAATTTTAAAATACATTATTACTTAAAAATTATTAAATAGAATAAAAATTATGTTATGATTATATAAAATTTTATTCTCATATTATTATATTCTTTATCGATTTGAATCTGTTCTTAATTAATTTTGATACTTTATTGAAAGAAACATAAAATTTCTATATTTAAAAGAATTAGTGGAAAAATAAATAAATTGGTGCTACAATAAAAAAAAATATTTATTAAAATTTAGATACTCACTTTAATATTTGGGTTCTATCTTAAGTTTTAGAAATTGAATTTTTACAATTTTACAACTCATGCGAAACTAACGAAATTATCTTTAATTTAATGATGGTTTAATAATTATTATCTAACTTGACCAGTTTACCTACCCATAAAATAAACTGAAAAGAAAAGATGGTTAAGAAATTTTACACAAAGAATTCAATTCAATATAGAAAACCAATTTATAAATGGTTTAAATTATCAAAGCACACTTCTTAGTATTTAAATATAATCCTACCTTTAATCAAATACACATTTTAATATAAGTATTATATTCAAAATTATCGTTTATGAATATGAAACCCTCAACATTTTAATAATATTTTGATATTATCCTTGTATGTTTGTTATATGTAAAATAATATAATTATAATTTGGATTAATCAAATTGTTATGTTCCTTCAAAAAAAAGTGTTTAAATTTATTCATGTACAGGAGTTCTCCTAAGTCTCTTATAACGTAGGGTATCATTGTAATCGATATGAATTGTTATCTTGATATTTGGTTTAACAATTATTATCTAACTGGAACTATACATAAATTCCAGAGAAAAGATATTTAAGAATTTTTACATAGAAAAATTTTAAATTATCAAAATATACTTTTTAGTATTTAAATATAATTCTATTATTAATCAGATACACTTTTTAATATTAGATCTAACAATTCTCATTAATCTATTTAAGATCTAACTATAATTATTAATTTGGTCGTATACTGATCGTACACGGACCAGATCGATTTTAATTTTTTCTTAAATTGATTTTAATATATTATTGAAATAAACAAAGAATTTATAAATTTAAAAGAATTAGAAAAAAAAAATTAAATTGGTGCTACAATAATAAAAAAATATTTATTAAAATTTAGATAATAACTTTACTGTTTGGGCTCTTGGCTCTATCTTGAGTTTTAGACAACATATTTAAACGATTTTACAGCCCACGCGAAGCTTACAAAATTATCTTTAATTTAATGATGGTTTAATAATTATTATGTAACTGGAACTATCCATAAAATAAAGAGAAAAGATAATTACGAATTTTTATATAAAGATTTCTATTCAATATAGAAAACCCATTTATAATAGGTTTAAATTACCAAAATACATCTTTTAGTATTTAAATACTATCCTATTATTAATCAAATACAATTTTTAATATTATATCTGACGGTTCTCATCGATTTGAATATTTATAGTTTTATAATCCAACGGATCGTATACTTTTGGTAGTACAGTGACCGACCAAAGTTTTGGATAAGATCTCCCTTACGCTTATTATATATAAGGAGTTAATGTGATGATGGACTTGGACCGGCGATGTTGTATTCATTTCCCCTCTCTTCTTTTTCTTCATAAGTCGTTTATGTTTTTTTATTGAGTTCAAAATTAAAGTTGTTGGTATTTATCTTCAAATTTAGTAAGTTATATCATCCATTCTTAAGATTTGGGACACGAGGCTTACACGTATTTTAAAAAAAAATTAAAATATAATTTCATTAATTATTTTAACAAACTTATTTTTTTGAATAAAAATTTAATGTTTAAACGTTTATTCAAAAAAAAAAATTAAAACAAATAAGTTATAGAACTATGTTTTATATACGTCTTAAAAGGTGTGTTAAGCCCTTTATTAGACTTGGTGATGTAGATACTCGTTTTCAAATTTTTGATCAAAAATATTAGTTTAATAAGCGTTTAAAATATGAGTATTATTAACACACATTTATAACAGGGGAATCACGTCTCAAAAACAAAAGATCCTGAAAAATAAAAAATAAAATCGTAAGAATCATACAGGAATTCGTATCATGGACTCATGGTCCAGAAGATCTAGGGGAGAGCACGGTTCGGATTGTTACGATTTTATAATAAAATTGAAACCAAAATCGAACCTTTTCAATTTTTAAAATTGAAAATCGAAATCTCAACCGCAACCGCAACGCAATCGACGGTCTGGTTTCGATTTCAAAATTCACGGTTATAATTGGTTCGATTTCGGTTATGAAACCGCATCACATCAAACATACAAAACAAACACTATTATGTAAAATTTGCAATATAACTTTCGTGAAAAATATGTATGTCAAATAATATATTTTTCGTCTGAATTTCTAAATGCTTACTGCTTGTAGCAAAAAAATCATGGATGTTTCAGTTATATAAAAATGTGGTTTCAAGGTCGATTCTTTTTACATGTAGATGTTGGTTTCAGCTTCCAGATATTAGGAATTAGGCAATGGCTTGTTGAACTAAAGATTAGATGAGAAGTTGATGATTTTAGTTTTTTTTTTTTAAATTGATATAAACCTTGCTGGCATATTCACGTATTTCTACAAACAAACATCTTACAAGTAGATGAAAGTGCATTTTGAGATCAAATTTAACAGCAGAATCGAGAACGCAGTGTTGATAAGACTAACTAAATAAAATACTTATTATTTGTTTAAATATTTTAATAATCAGTTTGGTTCGGATATTTTTGATTTGGTTGGAATGTATAATCGGAACCGAACAATCGTTTCGGCATCAATTGTTAATTTTTCGATTGCGATTTCAGCTCAATTTTAATAGATTCAGTTTTTAACGATTTTGATTTTGGTTTCAGATTTTTTCCGTTTTCTACTCGGCCCTATCCATAACAATATGATAGGGTCGTAAATGAGTCGAACTGAGCCGAACTATTAATTGTTCATGTATCAGCTCGTTATAAATATGTCAAACTCGAACTCGAGCTCGAACTTTTATCGAGCTAATATTTTTGTTTGTGTATCAACTCATTAAGAAAAATATTATTCACGAACATGTTCGCGAACAATTCACGAATATGTCTCATGAGTTATTACTCACGAACATCTGTTTAAGAAATTTTTTAATGCATTACAATAAAAAGAAAGCATCGGTAAAATCTCTAAATCTAGAGACATTGTTCTAATCTAGACTTATCAAAGAATAGAATTTAGATCAGTTTAGTTAATACATATCCAACTAATGTTATAATTTACAATATAACATATGTTATAATTTTACTATTTATAATAAAAAAATGTATAGACTTAACAAAAAAAAAATAATGAATAGACAAAATAAACTAACATACACTTCGTATACATTAGTCTTTATACTTATTTACTAGTTACCGTGAATCCAGGAACTCCTCTGAAATGTTAATGAAATATATGTTCACGAATTTTATAATCGAACTTGTTCGCGAGCTTTCGAGTTGAACTATGTCATGCTCAAGTTCAACTCATTTACGAGACGAACCTCAAAATCGTCTTCATGTTCGACTCGTTTACAAATTGAACCGAACTCAAATCAAACTTTTTTCGATCCGAATACCGAACTGTTCATGAGTGTATCGACTCATTTACAGCCCTTCACATGCATTTTTGGCCTCCGGGTGATCCTGATGCATATTAACCCTTCCCGAATTTATTTATTTTTTAATTTCTTTCAAAAACATGTTATGCCTAATACTTATTTCTAAAATGTGTTTTAGTGTTGTCCAATTTCAAATACGTATTGCAATGATGTATTTGATCAAAATTTAATTTCAAAATAAAAAAATTGTGTCGCTTAACTTTAAAAATACATGATATTCTTAGTCAAAAATTTAAAAATTGTTTATAATACTGAAATATATAAATTTAAAAAAACAATCTAACAATTTAATAAAAAATATCAAATTGATCAAAACACATTCAAAATTTTGACCACACATGAAATTTCATGTTAATTTTAATCAATAAATCATTTTTCTATAAGTTTAGTAGATTTACAATCCCAGACAAAATAACCACTAGAATTCTCGAAGAGTAAATAAAAGCAAATTGCAAATTGCTGAGAGAGAAATGTTCAAAGAATGAAACAATTTTTTGAACGTAAAAGAAAACTATGTAAAATCATTAAATTGGAAGTTATCACAATCGAAAGAGCTAATGATAACCCCAAAAAAGATAAATTATATCTGGATATTATATTTACATTCTATTAACAAAATTATTATTTAAAAAAAAATTAATTTACTTTTTTACTTTTGAATGTGCAACTCACTTTTGATATTTTTTTAATTTTTAAAATTATTTATTTCTAGGCACTTATCTATACTATACTATTATAAACAAACCACCCTCTATTTGGTTGGTAGTTTGGTCATATGTAGTTTGGTCATCTAAATAATAACCGTTAGATGTAAATATAGATAAATGAGAACCGTTGGATGTAATATTAAAAAAAAATTATTTTCTTGATATCTAAAATGCTCCCACGGGTTCAAGGTTCGAATCCCGTCAACAACATATTATTATTAAATATTTATATCATCTATTTTTCTAAGCTACATTCAAAAGTTCAAGATATTATTCCGTCAACAACATATTAAGAATTTTTAAGATCAAAATACAAATAAATGTTAATAAAATAAGATAAAAATACTAAAAAATCATATAAAAAATACTAAAATAATAAATCAAAAATGCTAAAATTCATCCGTGTATCGCACAGCTTATAGGCTAAAAAAACTTAGAATAACGTCATACATATATTTTTATATTTGATTACTTTTTAAAATCATATAAATCAAAATATAGATAATAAAATAAAAAATACTAAAATTCATCCTGCATCACACAGGTTACAGGCTTGTGTAACTTTAAAAATAGACTTGTGTTTTGGTTATTTGTAAAACGGTTATGTAACTGATGTCAATGTTAGGGTTCTCTTTTTCTAAAAAAAAATCAACGAAAACATGTTACTCTTTCTATTTTTTCTTATTAAAACCCTTCCTTTTCCAAAAATATCACGGGCAAACCTTACTTATTTATTTTAATACTTTTAATTACGGCAATTACCTTTTCAACTAAAACATGTTACTTTTTGTATTTTTTTCATTTAAAAAAAACTATAACTTATTACCTTTTCAACTAAAATACATTAACTTTTCAATATTTTCTAACAAAATCCTCTATTTTCTAAAAAAATCACGGACAATTACCTTTTTAAAATAGAACATGTTACTATTTTTATTTTTTCTTACTAAAACCCCACATTTTCCAAAAATATCACAAGCAAACTCTTACTTATTTTAAAACATATTTTAATACTTTTAATTACGGGCAATTACCTTTTCAGATAAAACATGTTATTTTTTAAATTTGTTCATTTTTTAAGAAAACTATTATTAAATAATAATATTATTTATAACCAATTAACTTTTTAGTTAAAATACATTATATTTTCTATTTTTCTAACAAAGTCCATTCGTTTTCTATAAAATCACAAACAGACATCTTTTTCAACTAAGACATATGTTACTCTTTCTATTTTTCTTTACTACAACCCCTACTTTTTCAAAAATATCACGGGTAAACCCTTACTTATTTATTTTAAAACCTATTTTAATATTTTTAATTATGGACAATTACCTTTTTAGCTAAAACATGTTGCTCTTTCTATTTTTTCTTAATAAAACATCTCACTCCAAAAATATCACGGGCAAATAGTTACTTATTTATTTTAAAACTTATTTTAATACATTTAATTATTGAAATTTATACTATACTATTATAAGCAAACCACCCTCTATTTGGTTGGTAGTTTGGTCATCTGTTGATAGTTTGGTCATCTAAATAATAACCGTTAGATGTAAATATAGATAAATGAGAACCGTTGGATGTAATATTAAAAAAATATTATTTTATTGATATCTAAAATGCTCCAACGGGTTCAAGGTTCGAATCCCGTCAACAATATAACCTAAGTTCAATTTAGCTACATAATTATTTTTATATATTTTGAAGTTAAATAAAATGTCTTCTATCAAATGATACTCACACGTTTCGAGCGAAGTTCCAAAAATCTGTGATTTTATAGTTTAGCGATATAAAGACGTTTCAGTTAATAGATAAACTCAAGTTCAATTTCTACAAACAACTTTTTCTAATAAATAATAAACACAGGGGCAAGTTAGTCAGTTCAAATCATGTACAAAATATCTCATGGTTAAATTATCTCACGGATTATAAGATTATGTTAATCGATATAATAATGAATACCAAATACGCCTCCACTCACGCGACACACACACATACATATAATATTGGAAGTAGAATATGTGTTTGCAAAACATATTAAATCCTTATATACAATAAGCGTAAGAGAAATGTTATCCAAAATTTTGGTCATGTAACGCCAAATCAATAAGGATTGTTGATTTTAAAATAGATGAATGAGAACCATTAGATCTAATATTAAAATAATAATAATAATATAAATTAAATTAGAGTAACCTAAGTTCAATTTAGCTACATAATTATTTTTATATATTTTGAAGTTAAATAAAATGTCTTCTATCAAATGATACTCACACGTTTCGAGCGAAGTTCCAAAAATCTGTGATTTTATAGTTTAGCGATATAAAGACGTTTCAGTTAATAGATAAACTCAAGTTCAATTTCTACAAACAACTTTTTCTAATAAATAATAAACACAGGGGCAAGTTAGTCAGTTCAAATCATGTACAAAATATCTCATGGTTAAATTACCTCACGTATTATAAGATTATGTTAATCGATATAATAATGAATACCAAATACGCCTCCACTCACGCGACACACACACACATACATATAATATTGGAAGTAGAATAGGTGTTTGCAAAACATATTAAATCCTTATATACAATAAGCGTAAGAGAAATGTTATCCAAAATTTTGGTCATGTACCGCCTTTTTAAAATAGAACATGTTACTATTTCTATTTTTTCTTACTAAAACCCCACATTTTCAAAAAATATCACAAGCAAACTCTTACTTATTTTAAAACATATTTTAATACTTTTAATTACGGGCAATTACCTTTTCAGATAAAACATGTTATTTTTTAAATTTGTTCATTTTTTAAGAAAACTATTATTAAATAATAATATTATTTATAACCAATTAACTTTTTAGTTAAAATACATTATATTTTCTATTTTTCTAACAAAGTCCATTCGTTTTCTATAAAATCACAAACAGTCATATTTTTCAACTAAGACATATGTTACTCTTTCTATTTTTCCTTACTACAACCCCTACTTTTTCAAAAATATCACGGGTAAACCCTTACTTATTTATTTTAAAACCTATTTTAATATTTTTAATTATGGATGTTAGATCAGAATTCAATGATCGTCAGAAGCTAGACTCAACTGATCAGGATTGCTGACATCATCAGTATTGCATGGTCATCAGTATTTGATCAAGCATTAGTATCTTATTGATCATCAGGATTCCTACTCAGACTATGATCAAGGTTGATCATCAGGACTTGAAGCTGATCAGGATTCCTACTTCGAGTTATATTTGGAGTCTAGATAAACATGGAAGTTTATTCTATTTGTTCCTGGTTTGTAGAATGCAGCTATCGATTAAAGATATGTTTCTATCTTTGTTATGATTAGGACTTATCTTGTTATTGATAGAGAAGTTGTGTGCACTATATAAACACAGTTTTGGTTTCGATTTATGTATTCATTCGAGAGAGAACATAATCGGAGAGAAGCTCTTAAGAACAGAATTTCTTGAGAGAGTTTTTGTAAGCTAGCAGCTCTTAAGAACATCAGAATTTCTTAAGAGAGTTTGTAACAGTTTTATATCAAAGTTAATAAAGCTGTTATTGTTATTGTTATTGATCTTTCATATTTGTGTTATATAAAGTCGAGAATCTTATACAATTGTATTCAACCCCCTTCTACAATTGTTATTTACTGGGCAACAATTGGTATCAGAGCAAACTGATTTAATTCTGAATCAGATACGATCTAAAGATGTCGACAACCAAGTATGAAAGCATGAAGATTCCCATCTTGAAGATATCAGAATATCCTACATGGAAGGTAAAGATGCTGATGTACCTGGAGGCTATGGATCCTGACTACTTGGACAGGATTCGTGATGGACCATATATACCAACAAAGTTCGTAGAACGAACAGATACAGTACCAGAACATTATGTGGTCAAAGCTAAAGCTGAATGGACTCCAGAAGAAAAAGCTCATGTACTCAGGGAACCAAAGATAAAGAATATCTTGCATAATAGCCTTGATGCTGTCATGTCAAACAGAGTGATTGCATGCAAGTCTTCAAAAGAAATCTGGGATACTTTGGAAACTCAGTGCCAGGGATCTGCATCTGTTAAGAAAAACAGAAGGGCTCTATTGATTCAAGAATATGAGCAATTCGATGCAAGACCTGAAGAGAGCCTGACTGATCTATATGATAGATTTCTGACACTATTGAACAGCTTATCCTTAGTTGACAAAGTATATGAAACTGAAGATTCAAACACCAAATTTCTTAGAGCTTTACCTGAAGAATGGGATACTCAGACCTCAATCATTAGACACCAGTATGATCTGAACATTGTGTCTCTTGATGAGATCTATGGGATGCTAAGAACTCATGATCTTGAAGTTCAACAGAGAAAGAACAAGAAAAGCAGCAAGGCAAAGTCAATTGCTTTGAATGTAGAAGCAAAATCAAAAGGGAAAGCTATGGAGGTCTCTAGAAGGAAAGCAAGAGTAGCTGAGTCAGATCCTGACGACTCTTCATCAGATACTGATGGCATTCCTGATGCCAATACTGGTGATGAATCTTCTGATTCAGACATGGAAGAGATGGTTGCTATGATTGTCAGAAACTTCAGAAGGATGAAGTTCAGGAAGAATAGAAGACAAGGCAACTTTCAGAAAAAGACCTTCAAAGCAGACAAAGACAAGTATATCAAAAAGGACAGCAAGGGTAGCAAATTTGACAAGTCAAAGGTTAGATGCTACAAGTGTAATGGTATGGGTCACTTTGCTTCTGAATGCAACAAGACAAAGGCACTCATCACATCAAGCAAGGATTGGATGGACTCTTCCTCAGAATCTGATACTGAGGTAGTCAACTATGCGTTAATGGCCAATGCTGATGTAACTGCTGCTCCTGATGATAAGGTACTAAATACTATCTTTGATTTTGATACTGATAATGCTTCTGAGTTAAGACGTTTTCTAAAGTCATTACATATTAGCTTTAGAAGTCAGACTGCTGAGAATACTAGAATCTTATCTGAGATGTCTAACCTTAGAAAGAGGAATGAGATATTAGAAGCTGAATTTTCTCGTATGCAAGAAGTACAAAAAGAATGTGATAATGCTAAACACATGCACTTAGAGATGACATCTAAATGTACTTCCCTTGAAAAAGAACTTGAATTTGCTAATGAGAAAATCAGAACCTGGACAGACTCTGGTAGGAAATTTCATGAGATTAATACCTCTAAGAATTGGAAAGAGTGTCTAGGATATAAGTCAGATGAAGATAAGAAATTAGCAGAGAAAATTGTCATTGATGAGACAGTCAGTCCAAAGACCTATAGACATGTTATAGACTCAACCAAATCTAAGATTACTCCTGTTAATTTTGTTTTTGGTAAGGATTCCAATTCTACTTTTGAAAAGGGATCTTCTTCTACTCAAGGAATTAAAATTATAAAGTCTAAACCTGTCATGAACAAAGTCACTAAGAATGTAGGTCTATTGTCTCAGAAACAGCTTAAAGATAAAATCTGTGAGGTTACAGATAAGAAAAAGGAAGCTACTGTTAAGAGAAACAGGAATGGTAAAGTTGGGATCAATAAAGAGAATGGTTATAAATATATCCCAAATGCACCTAGAAAGTGTTGTTTTAACTGTGGTAACTCTAATCATCTTGCTATTGATTGTAAAAAGAGTAAGAAGAAAATTGCTGAAATTCCTAAGTCTGATGTTAGGAATAGATCAGTATTTTACAAACCACAGAATTCCTGTTTTCATTGTGGTAGTCTATGGCATTCTATTTATACATGTAAAGAGTATCATGATTTGTACTATAATTTTTATGATCCATTGCCTAAGTTTGAAAGTAGTACAAAGTCTGATAGAACTGAAAATGTCATAATGAAGCATGCTTTTGTTAATACTGATACTGACAAAGCAAATCCTGATGGAGTAAATCCTGTCAGGACTGCTAAAGTCAAAAAGTCTTCTGCTGTTAAATTTAATAAAATGCATGAACAAGGAATCCAACAAGTGTGGGTTCCTAAACATTCTGACTAGTGTTTTACTATTCTGATGCAGGGTAAAAGGAAAAATGTGTTAGTCATGGATAGTGGATGTTCTGTACACATGACTGGAAACAAAGCCCTGTTATCAGAATATGAGGAAAAAGCTGGCCCAACTGTGTCTTATGGAGATGGCAACATTGGACAAACCTTGGGATATGGCAATATAATCATTGGAAATGTCATCATTGAAAAAGTAGCTCTAGTGAAAGGACTAAAACACAACTTGTTGAGTATTAGTCAAATCACTGACAGAGGTTATCATGTCAATTTCTATTCCACACATTGTAAAGTAGTCAGTAAAGCAACAGGGAAGATAGCATTAACTGGCTACAGGCATGGTAACATATATGAAGACAACATTCTCTCAGATACTGATGGCTCCCCTACATGTTTCATCAGTAAAGCTTCAGTAGATGAAAGTTGGAATTGGCACAAGAAGCTTTCTCATCTCAACTTCAGCAACATCAATGAGTTGGTTAAGAAAGAGTTAGTAAGAGGATTACCTAATGTCTTATATACACCTGATGGACTCTGTGATGCATGCCAAAAAGCAAAACAAAGAAGGACATCATTCCAGAGTAAATCAGAATCCTCTATTGAAGAACCATATCACATGCTACATCTTGATCTGTTTGGTCCAGTCAACATCATGTCCATCAGTAAGAAAAGGTACACTCTTGTAATTGTTGATGAATATTCTAGATTCACCTAGGTGTATTTTCTGCATAGAAAAGATGAAACTCATGAAGTTCTGTTGGATCATGTGAGGATGATTGAGACAACCACAAAGTACAAAGTCAAGATTCTGAGAAGTGATAATGGTACTGAATTTAAGAATTCAAAGATGGAAGAGTTCTGCAAATACAAAGGAATCATTCAACAATTCTCTGCTCCTGGCACACCTCAGCAAAATGGAGTAGTAGAAAGGAAGAATAGAACTCTTATTGAAGCTTGCAGAACTATGTTGGAAGAAGCTAAATTACCTACATATTTCTGGGCAGAAGCAGTCAACACAGCATGCTATACACAAAATCTCACATTGATAAACAGGCATGGTGTCACTCCTTATCAGTCACTCAAAGAGAAGAAACCAAGTCTGAAGCATTTGCATGTGTTTGGCTGTAAATGTTTTGTTCTCAGAACTCATCCTGAACAGCTAGGGAAATTTGAAACAAAGGCTGATGAAGGAATATTCATAGGTTATCCTACATCAAGAGCCTTCAGAGTTTTTAATTTGAGAACAAGAACTGTCATGGAGTCAATACATGTATCTTTTGATGATAAGAAGATAACTGGAATCATTGAAGACTCGCATGATAGATTGTTATTTGAAAATGAAGCTTCCAAGGAACCTGAAGAAAGTGAATCAGAAGCTGTCCATTCATCCAGTACTGATGGGTCACCAAATCCTGATGACTCACCAGGTACTGATGGTGCTAATACTGATGATGCAAACAACAGTAATACAACTAGTAGTGCTAATGTTGAGGGGGAGCAACGGCATTCAACTACAAGTTCAGAGTCAACTCAATCATCAGGACAGAATTCTTCAGATACTGATTCAAGTGAAGATCCTGATAACACATCAGGAGGGCATAGCAATAATTCAGGGAGAGCTTCAAATCAATCAAATTCTTTCAATCAAGATAACACCAATCCAGGGGGAGCATCTACTTCAAGAAACAATTTGACACCAGCAAGGAAATGGACAAAAGATCATACTCCTGATTTGATAATTGGAGATCCTGATGCAGGTGTTCAAACAAGAAGTGCAACTCAGAATGAATGTTTATATAATAACTTTCTATCCAAGGAGGAGCCTAAGAAAGTTGAAGATTCACTTAAAGATGTTGATTGGGTTACTGCAATGCAAGAAGAACTGAATGAATTTGAAAGGAATGAAGTCTGGAAACTGGTACCAAGACCAAAGAATAGATCAATTGTTGGTACAAAGTGGATTTTCAAGAACAAGTCTGATTCTGATGGAGTCATTATCAGAAACAAAGCTAGACTAGTTGCAAAGGGGTATTCCCAACAAGAAGGAATTGACTATGATGAAACTTTTGCTCCTGTTGCAAGACTAGAAGCCATCAGGATATTTCTTGCTTATGCAGCACATAAGAAATTCAAGGTTTTCCAGATGGATGTTAAAAGTGCTTTCTTAAATGGTGAACTGGAGGAAGAAGTTTATGTTGAACAACCTCCTGGTTTCATTGATCCTAAATATCCAGATCATGTCTACAGACTGGATAAGGCACTTTATGGACTAAAGCAAGCTCCAAGAGCATGGTATGAAACCTTAGCTCAATTCTTACTGGAAAGTGGATTCAAAAGAGGTGCTATTGATAAAACTCTATTTTATTTGAATCATGGTAAGGAGTTACTGTTAGTTCAGATTTATGTTGATGATATCATTTTTGGGTCAACAAACAATAAGCTGTGTGAAAAGTTTTCCAAGCTTATGCAGTCAAGATATCAAATGAGCATGATGGGAGAAATGAGTTACTTTCTGGGTCTTCAAGTTAAACAGACTGATGAAGGGATTTTTATTAATCAGTCTAAATACACAAGGAATTTACTGACAAGGTTTAACATGCAAGACAGTACTCCTGCTTCAACTCCCATAGCTACAGCTACCAAACTTGATCCTGATCAAGGTGAAGAGGTAGATGTAACTCACTACAAAGGAATGATTGGCTCTTTATTGTATCTCACTGCCAGTAGACCAGATATCATGTTTGCAACCTGTCTATGTGCAAGATTTCAAGCAAAACCTAGAGAACCACATCTGATTGCAGTCAAAAGAATTTTCAGATATCTCAAAGGCACTCCTTCACTTGGCCTTTGGTATGCAAGGGAATCAGATTTTGGGTTGTGTGGTTATTCAGATGCTGATTTTGCAGGATGCAAAATAGACAGGAAAAGTACTTCAGGAAGTTGTCAGTTTTTGGGTGGAAGACTAGTTTCATGGTTCAGTAAAAAGCAGAAATCTATTTCCACTTCAACTGCAGAAGCTGAGTACATTACTGCAGGAAGTTGTTGTGCTCAGATAATGTGGATGAGAAATCAGTTGTTAGATTATGGCCTGTCATACTCAAAAATCCCTATTTATTGTGATAACCAAAGTGCTATTGCAATGACAGGAAATCCAGTTCAGCATTCTCTTACTAAACACATAAGTATCAGATATCACTTTATAAGAGAACAGGTTCTGGAAGGGACAATTGAACTTCACTTTGTTCCTACTGATCAACAACTAGCTGATATATTCACCAAGCCACTACCTGAAGCTACTTTCAATAAGTTGGTGAATGAACTTGGAATGATGAATTTTGAGAATTTCTGAGGGAAAGCTACAGAGAGGAAATCCTGATAACTGTCAAATCCTGATGGTTATTCAGAAAGGTATGTATCTTTGATCAAATCCTGATAGGACTCAATCCTGACAGGAAGTCAACTGGTCAATCCTGATGTACAGGTCAGTATTTCATTACTTAATTTGTGCCTAATTTTTCGTCAGTATCTACTGATGGACGGTTGAGTTTTAGTAGGACAACTGTATGCGCGCGTGTGTTGCACTATTATAGATATAACAATACATACACATAAAAGGCGGTGCAGATTTATTTAAATGACACACGTAATCTGTCCACTAATTCTTTGTGCACAAATCATATTTTGCCACCTGTCTTTGAGAGTAATATTTTGTTTTAACAAAATACTTTTTATTGGTCTACATCGTTAATTACTCTCTTATCATCAGTTTTTCGTTTTCTATCTCTCTCTGTGCTTTCATACCCTAATTGCTTCAAATCTTAATTCTCGAGTTTTCAAAAGCATTACAATGGCGTCTTCATCTTTCATGAACAAACAAACAGTAATTCGTGATATTACTTTTGCCACTAATAACTTTGTAGCCATTCTAGACCATCAAGAATTGCCTACTGAGTTCCATATAATTCAAGATTTTCTTACTTCAAGCCCATTGAAGTATGCTTTAACAGAGCCTGCAAGTGTTTCTTTTAAGTCTGTAATGCAGGTTTGGAACACAGTTGTTTTTGGTCAAAGTTCTACAGGAACCATTCTGATGCAGTTCGAATCAAATGGGGTAACTCATCATGTCACCCCTGCTGTTATTGAAGAGGCATTGCATTTGCCTATTCTGGGTGAAAAAGTTCCTAGGGTGATTTCAGACTCTGCTCTATTTGAGTTTGTCAAGAAACTGGGCTACAATGGAGAAGTAAAGAGATATGGAAATCTCTTTAGGACAAAGCTTAAGAAGGAATGGAATTTCTTCTTTGATACAATCAGCCGCTGTTTCCTGAACAAGACATCAAATTTTGATGCTCTTCCATCAGGATCTCGTAAAATTGGGTACTCTCTTATCCATTCTACAGTGTTTGATTATGGGTCTTTTTTCTTAAAAGCTTTAAGTGATAGGAAATCAGATAAGTTGGGTTCTGTCTGTTTTCTTAGATTTTTACAGTTGATATTTAATCACTTTTGTCCTAATGTTGTTTTTGAGGATGATGTAGTTCTACCAATCTGTAGAATTACTGAGAATAATATTAAGTCCTTAGTCAACAGTGATAAGGCAAATGGTTTTATAGGAAATGCTTTTATTCCTGATGAGGTTAGGTTTTTCTTACATCAGAAAATGCCTACTCGTTATGGACTACTTTCTAATGCTATAGGGCAAGGTCCAACCCACCTTGTTCCTGACACAAGCATGCAACCTAAACAGTCTAAACAGTTAACAACCACCTCTACTGTCTCTCAACAGACTTTAGTTGTAAAATCAAAGAAATCAGCTAGAACTGATGTGTCTGGAAGGCAATCAGGTTCAAAGGATTTTTCCTCTACACCACTCACTAAAAAGAAGATACAAGGGGGTGTACAAGGGGTCCTGGTCAAGAAAGCTGATAAGGTTGTTAAGAATGTTCCTGTGAAAAGGAAGTTAAGGTTGATTGATGAAAGTGATTCAGAGGATGACTTACCTATATCCTTTGTGATGAATGTGAACAAGGAAGTTGCTGATACTGCTACTAAAGCTGTGGTACTTTTATCAAAACCACAAAAGACAAGGAAATTATCAAAGAGCAGGTATCATATTCCTTTGATAGTGCAAATGAAGGATACTGATATTCAGACATCAAATCCTGATGTTAGTATTCCTGATGCAACAACAAAAGTTGTCTCTCTATCAGACTCTCCAGCCTCTCCATCTCAGATTAGAGAAATTTCTTGGGAGAAGGTTTCTACAACTGCTTCCTTGGTTGGTCTTACACCCTCATCAAAGAAAAAGAGGAATGCAGAAGAGTTAGTCTATCAGAGACAGAAGAAGCTGAAAGGATCAAGCCCACAAGAACCTGAATTTCAGAGTAATTCAGCAGCTACTGTTGATCCTGCCACACAAGAACCACTCAATCAAAGTTTGGGTGAAGGCTTAGCTAGTGGAATGGTCACACAAGAACCATTTTCTCAAAGGGAGAATGAAGAGATCAACATTCCAGCTACACAAGAACCATCTTCTCAAAGTGAAGATGCAGGCAAAGCTACAGCTTCTGTTGAAAGATTGGTCGAGAACATTGTCAATGAGGGAAGCACACAAGAACCTTTAGCTCAAAGTGTTGAAGCAGCTTCTGGACCTCAAGCTCCACAAGAACCATTGGTAGCAAATACTGATGCAAGCATATCAAATCCTGACGATGTTCATCCTGACGTTAGTGGTGCTCCTGATACTGAGCCTATTTTCATACAGCCACTTCGTTCAAGACCAATGGATCATCCTATCTCAGAATCACAGGATAAACTGAAAGGTATTGCAATTCCTGATCCTGATAAATCTCATGGTTCTGATGATGATAATTCTGATGATGATAGTGATGATAATAATGAGAATAGAAAAGAGAAGGAACAGCTTGCTACAGCACTCAAGATTAGTCTTGGAACTAATTTTGGTTCATCAAGTACATATATGGCTAGCAATGCTTTCACTGGGAAAGATCAGAGACAAGATTTTTCTATTCCTTCCTTTGATCCTGCAGAGGCATTTAGACAGAATGAATGGAACAATTCATGGCACAATTCTGATGAATCTATCAGTTTTTCTTCTGCTATTGAACATGCCTATAATGCAGTGAAGTCTATAGAGAATCAAGACTTGAAGAATCATCTGAAGGCTACTACTCTGTTATCCAAAAGCCTGAAAAGTGAGATTGATTCTATCAAGGGTTCAACTGAAAAAGTGAGGACTGATATCTTTAATAATTTTACAAAGGTGCCTACTTCTTTACAACTGAGGGTAGTGGAATCCCAAGTGAAATCTGTTGTTTCAGAACAAACCTCCATCAATCAAAGAATTGATTCTCTGGATACTAAGGTAACTAAAATTCAAGCCTCTCTTTCCTTAATTTTGCAATTATTGTCAAATCCTGATGTCAAAAAGGGGGAGAAGGTTATTCAGACAAAATGTACACCTGATCTAGTATTAAGAAATAATGATGATGATACTGGAGATGATGGTGGTGACAAAGTGATACAAGGAGAAACCTCTGATGCTGCGGTTTTGAAGTCTACAATTCAAACTTCTCAAAGTCAGACTACGCAGTCAACTCATGTTTCTGATTCTGGAGTTAAGACAGTAAGAACATTGGTGCAATCTCAGATCCTGACGGAAGATCAAATCCTGACACCTGGTCATGGACACATTCTTGCTACAATTCCTGAAGGTGATGAAGATGTGATTATTGATAATCCTGAAGATGCATCAAATTTATTCCAGAAGTTTTCTACAAAAGACGGTAGAATTGTTACTCTTTATCACACTGATAAAAGAGTTCAACAATTATATGCAAGAAAAGCACTCTCTACAGCAAGTGAAGAATATCCAGATCTCTCACATGAAGAATTCTTGAGACTACAAAGAGAGACAATGGAAAGCTATACTGCTCCTGCTAGAGGTAGAGGAAGCAGAGGTATGAGAGGTGCTAGAAGAAATAGAAGAGGTTCTTCAACTCAAACAGTACCTAGACAGACAAGGTCTAGAGCATTAAGAATTGAAGAAATTCCTGAAGCTTCACAAAATCTAATAGATCCTGTTATCAAGGATATCATGGAGAAAGAAGACAAGGAATTTGTTGAAGAAGAACCTGAATTGAAAAGAAAATCAAGTAAATCAACTCTCAGCAATACAAATCAAATTGAAGATTCTAATCCTGACAATATTCAAGATCCTGACGAATCTGAAATTCTGCAAGAGGTTGATTTGATAATCTTATCTACTGTTGTTGATTGTCACAACAAAGAAGTAGATGAAGAAGAAGAAGCCAGAAGAAGAGATATTACAAAAAGAACAAATGAAGATTTCAATCTCTATCTACAAAGGCTTAAAGTTTCAAATGAAAGAAAATGGAGAAATTCAAGCAGACAAGAATCTTTACTTGAAAGAAGCTACGCTCATGAAAAGGAGAAATACAAGAAGTGGAAATATATTAGCACATTAAGTTGTGATACACCTATCAATTTTCAGTCTGGTGGAATTATTACAAGCGCTTCAAGTGTTGTTGATTTGTCTGATATGGCTAGATCAAAAACACTCTGGTTAAAGATGTTTTCGAATCTGAAGCAATTGTCAAGTAATTCAAGAGGAGGTATTGGACACAGAGATGGTGAATATCTGAATATGTCATATGTTGATCCTTACTCCTTGACAGAAATTGGAGGTACTTTAACTTCTGAAAACCTGAACAATTTATTAGCTGTTGATATAGTTATAGATTGTCATGATGGTTTTGAAAAGAAAGAAAAGCTTCTGTACTTCATGAAAGATGGTAGTGTGAAGATTCTATCTATTCAAGATCTGCTGATGAAAACTACACAGGAACTGAAATATGTTCACTATCTGTTAAGATGGAAGAACCAAGTGTACAAAGAATGGAGTGACATGATTTTGTCAACTATAAGAAGAAGACTGGATGGAAACAGTAATTTCGATGGTAATTATACTCCCATGTACTTAAATCAAAGAGGTCAGGATGTGGAAATGCAAAGGGGTACTGCTGTTAAAGAAGTAAATTTTGGCATGACTCATCTTTCTCTCAATCCTGATGGGAAGGAAATTGCTTATCTTTTGCTTGAAGAGCACAGTCTACAGAGAAACTCCATACAGAATCTCAGAGCAGCTATCTACCAGATTAATGAGGAAGATGAAGAACTCAGAAATCTTAAGGAAAGACTGATTCAAATTCTTGAAGAAAAAGAAGAAAGTTTATTATCCAATTTCTTGAAGATGAATCTGTTCTATCAAAAAGCTTAAAACAGATAAGTTGTTTCTGAAGATACTTGTACATTTTGATACATGTTTTTGACATCATTGAATATTTGGAATCTATACTTTATTTCACAAAGTATGAGATTGGGGGAGATTGTTAGATCAGAATTCAATGATCGTCAGAAGCTAGACTCAACTGATCAGGATTGCTGACGTCATCAGTATTGCATGGTCATCAGTATTTGATCAAGCGTCAGTATCTTATTGATCATCAGGATTCCTACTCAGACTATGATCAGGGTTGATCATCAGGACTTGAAGCTGATCAGGATTCCTACTTCGAGTTATATTTGGAGTCTAGATAAACATGGAAGTTTATTCTATTTGTTCCTGGTTTGTAGAATGCAGCTATCGATTAAAGATATGTTTCTATCTTTGTTATGATTAGGACTTATCTTGTTATTGATAGAGAAGCTGTGTGCACTATATAAACACAGTTTTGGTTTCGATTTATGTATTCATTCGAGAGAGAACATAATCGGAGAGAAGCTCTTAAGAACAGAATTTCTTGAGAGAGTTTTTGTAAGCTAGCAGCTCTTAAGAACATCAGAATTTCTTAAGAGAGTTTGTAACAGTTTTATATCAAAGTTAATAAAGCTGTTATTGTTATTGTTATTGATCTTTCATATTTGTGTTATATAAAGTCGAGAATCTTATACAATTGTATTCAACCCCCTTCTACAATTGTTATTTACTGGGCAACAATGGACAATTACCTTTTTAGCTAAAACATGTTGCTCTTTCTATTTTTTCTTAATAAAACATCTCACTCCAAAAATATCACGGGCAAATAGTTAATTATTTATTTTAAAACTTATTTTAATACATTTAATTATTGAAATTTATACTATACTATTATAAGCAAACCACCCTCTATTTGGTTGGTAGTTTGGTCATCTATTGATAGTTTGGTCATCTAAATAATAACCGTTAGATGTAAATATAGATAAATGAGAACCGTTGGATGTAATATTAAAAAAATATTATTTTATTGATATCTAAAATGCTCCAACGGGTTCAAGGTTCGAATCCCGTCAACAATATAACCTAAGTTCAATTTAGCTACATAATTATTTTTATATATTTTGAAGTTAAATAAAATGTCTTCTATCAAATGATACTCACACGTTTCGAGCGAAGTTCCAAAAATCTGTGATTTTATAGTTTAGCGATATAAAGACGTTTCAGTTAATAGATAAACTCAAGTTCAATTTCTACAAACAACTTTTTCTAATAAATAATAAACACAGGGGCAAGTTAGTCAGTTCAAATCATGTACAAAATATCTCATGGTTAAATTATCTCACGTATTATAAGATTATGTTAATCGATATAATAATGAATACCAAATACGCATCCACTCACGCGACACACACACATACATATAATATTGGAAGTAGAATAGGTGTTTGCAAAACATATTAAATCCTTATATACAATAAGCGTAAGAGAAATGTTATCCAAAATTTTGGTCATGTACCGCCAAATCAATAAGGATTGTTGATTTTAAAATAGATGAATGAGAACCATTAGATCTAATATTAAAATAATAATAATAATATAAATTAAATTAGAGTAACCACCATCTATTTGGTTGGTAGTTTGGTCATATGTAGTTTGGTCATCTAAATAATAACCGTTAGATGTAAATATCGATAAATGAGAACCGTTGGATTTTATATTAAAAAAAATATTCTTTTCTTGATATCTAAAATGCTCCCACGGGTTCAAGGTTCGAATCCCGTCAACAACATATTATTATTTAATATTTATATCATCTATTTTTCTAAGCTACATTCAAAAGTTCAAGATTTTATTTCGTCAACAACATATTAAGAATTTTTAAGATCAAAATACAAATAAATGCTAATAAAATAAGATAAAAAATACTAAAAAATCATATAAAAAATACTAAAATAATAAATCAAAAATACTAAAATTCATCCGTGTATCGCACAACTTATAGGCTAAAAACGTAGAATAACATCATACATATATTATTATATTTGATTACTTTTTAAAATCATATAAATCAAAATATAGATAATAAAATAAAATAAAACTAAAATTCATCCGTGCATCGCACGAGTTACAGGCTTGTACTACAAGAATACAAAATGCTGAAAAAATGTTTTAAAAAAACAGTCTTAAATATGTTTGGCATATAAAAGAAGAAAAATCTAATGAACGTGACATCATAGAGTTAACTCGCATTACTTCTAGCATAAATTAATTGATTATATATTTTTCAGTCTCTTCACAATGATCAAACACTTAAGTGATACTCTGGTACCTTTTTTTATAACTAGTTTCGATATATTTTTGTTAGGGTATAATAAAATGAAATTGATTTTTCAAGTTGTTTGAAAAACTTGATGTGAATAGTAATAGATCTTAGTATTAAAGATTATGTTAAATATTTAAAAATATTCGCATCAAGTTTTTTTAACAACTTGAAAATTTTATTTTATTTTTTATTATTCCATATAAAAAGATATCGAAATTATTTATAAAAAGGATATTTAAATATCACTTAATTGTTATATCATTGTGAAGAGACTGAATAATGTAGAATTGACTAATTTATACTAGAAGTAATGCGAGTTTATTGTATTATGATTTATGGGCACAATCATCATATTTTTCATCTTTCTTAAACTTCCTCAAGAAGTTGATTTTTACATTTTTCAATATCTTGTTCTTATATTTTTTTTAAAAAATATCTTGTTCTTATACTATTGATGCCTAAAAATTATGCACAATAACTTCATGATAAAGAATCTCAAAGTTAGTTGGGGTATTCAAAAAGTATAATTTAGTTAAATTATTTTTAAATAATAATTTGTTTAATAGAATGTTAATATCTATAAAATAAAGTATTTTTTGTGGAAAAATATTAATTGAGACATTAAAGTGTAATAATAAAAATAAAAAAGTGAATTCATTAACGTTCGTTAAAAAATTTGAGAAAATGCTTATCTATAAAAAAATAATAGCTTAGTTCATAAAATATCAACAATTATAAAAAAGTCATTTCGTGTAAAAATATAATAATTAAGGATATCAAACTGTAATTAAATATATTGCACGAAGTGCTAAAGTGAACCTAAGTAATCCTAACGGTCACCTCTCTCTTTTTCTCTCAACAAACCCTCAACACAATTTTTAATTTAGGGGCTATCATCAGTCTTTTTGATGGATGATAAGCCCCCGTTTTATTATTTTTCACTCGTTTTTTTTATCATGTTTAATAAAAAAATTCTCCTTGTCGAGAGTATTTCTACCATTAATTGGGTTTTCTCTACCTATCTTATGGGGATTGTTAGTCTCTCGTAGTCTCCTTATGAGAATTTGATTATGTTTTTGTGCTTGTTTGTTTGTCCTCGTGAGGGTTTGGTTGGTTCTTATGTTGAAGATCATAGATCTGAATGACGTTCATAGATAAGGGTTTGTATGATATCGCACTTATAATCAACTTTTAGGATATGTTTTGAAAAATCAAGTATACGCGTAATACTAACGGTTACACCAAATAGTTAGATTATCTCTACAAAAAATTTGTATATCTAGTAATACGAGTGGGATATGCGTCACAATGAAATATCTACTCAACGATGATATTTAATGAAAGAAATCTTGATTTAATCTTTGTAACATGTCCATTAAATTTTAGGGCTTTTAAAAAAAATACCCTACTCATAAAATTATTTTCCAGAAATACGTTGGTTTCAAAAGTTAATTACTGTTGGTCCTTGAATATTGCCGAGGGGGGGGGGGGGGTTGAATGCAATACTGATAAATCTCAATCTACGCTTCAACAACTAAAACTAAGATTTAAGTTTATCAATTTAAGGATTACAAACACACTTAGACACAAGTAGTTTTTCTCACAAAATAAATGTTTTATTTATTTTGCAAAGTGTTGCTACAATCTCAAGAAAATATCAGTTTTCTTGAGTTTCAATTTCTCGAGTGATGCTTAGAATGAATTAAGAGATAGTCTAAGTAAACTAATCATATCTCTAACATCACGGGTTTGTGAAGCTGCCTTCATTTTCATGTGGCAGCTTCTTACAAATTGCCTACCCGCGAGTCTTACCTAAATTGCTATACAAACAAGTTTATCATTACTGGAAAAAGTAATCTAGATACATTTTATATTTAGCTAACATAATTCAGTAGATGTTGATTTGTCATACTCTTGAATTGGTGAGCTTTGTCATGTGATCTCTCAAGCTTTTGTCGTAGTCTTGCAGACCTGATGCAGTGTTGGGATACTGCAGCACGCCTGTTTCTTGAACATCCAAACCGTCACATGTTTGACTTGGTAGATCCCCAATACAAAGATTATCCATTTGAGACAGTATCCTGATCTTCATGCTTGCTGTCACAGGAATGTGCTTTTGGTGACAATAAGAAATCCCCGCAATAGATGTTGTCAGGAGTTCCAAGCTTGCTGTCAGACTAAGGTAAAGTTGTTGTCTCAGGGCTTCCGCCAATGTTACTGTTAGAGTGGATATACTGTCGTGACTTGCAACATGTTGTCTTCTTGTAACCTTACTGTCAGTGCCATGACAGTAATATTTATTCTTGTTGTCTTCTTTAAAGCACTTCTTGATGCTTGAACAAACAAATGAACTTCTACCAAGATGTACTAAAATCTTATTTAACAGTAAACAAAAATGATTACAAGAACATACTCTGGCTGTGACAATATGTTCATACTTAATAAAACTAAGCATTTAAAATATCTAGTCAAGCTATCTCTTAGCTATCACCCACAAATCCTAACAATCTCCCCCAATTGGTTTTTATGGACAATAACAACAAATTTACAATCTATGCATGCTGACAACTTAACTAACAAGATCAGAATTGACAAAGATTTTCACTTAGCTTCAGATTTTCTTTTTTGTCTTGCTACATCCTCTCTGTTGAGAGCTTCTTTCAGAATCTCCTTGAGTCCTTCCACCAATGCTTTTTCATCAGGAGAGATGGCATCATCTTCTATCTCATCAATGTATTTTTGGACTGCTTTGGAGAGACATACTCTAGCATCCTGGAGATCTGTCCACAATTCTTGACCAAAGGCATAAGTTCTGAACCTCAATTTACCTTCAACAAGTTTAAATCTTCTTCCAGGATATGCATTCAGGGTTTTTCTTCTTAATTTGTCCAGCTTTGAGTCCTCACCCTTTCTTCTTTGAAGAATGTCCTCAATCTCAAAAGAACACAGCTGTTCTAATAGATGAGTTGATCTAATTACCAAATAGAGTAAGTCTTTCAAGGCACTTGTTTTGAGCTTATAAAAGCTTCCCACAAGGATCTCTTCCCTTATGAACTTGATCCTTAGAGGATTTTCTAGCATACAGGGTTGGTAATTGGGTCTTTCACTTTCCACTTTGTTCGCTTCCTTGCATTTGATCAAGAGTGAAGTTTCCATATCTTCAGTAGTCTCTTTTACTGCTGGATTTGAAGGTCCTTCTTGGCTTGGTTGGGCTTGCACCTCTTCTTCAGGAAGATTATCTTCATAATCAGCTATTTCTTCATCAGACTCCTCCAACAAGTGAGCAATGTCAGCATCATCATGATCCTCAAACATACCAAACTTCTGATAGAATTCCATATCTCTTTCCTTCTTGTACTTTAGAACATGTTCCATGACACTGTTGGATACATTGTCATAACTTTGCAGAAGCTCCACCATTTTGTCTAAGAAGAAGTAGTCAATTCTTCTCCTGACTTTTGTTCTTACAAGAATAGGAACATCATTCACAGAGAGTGACTCAACTTCCATGATGAAGTCCTTATAAACCTTCATTGACCTTGATGAATCCCACCAGAGAATGTACATGCTTGCCTCCTGATTGGCATCTAACTCCACTTTAACATTCCTGATTTCCTTAGATTTGGCATGTAGCACTTCAAAAGAGTTCGAGTATTTGATTTGAAGTGGTTTCCTCAAATTCCTGCATAGCTTTGTAGCTTTCTCCTTTCTTGAGTACTTAGTCTTTCCTTTCTTTGTTTTAGAAGTCTCCTCAGGTTCAGGTTCCTGTCTAGAAAACCAAGCTCTGGCTAAGGATTTTGTCCTCTTAGGTTTGACAGTTGGCTTGATTTCATCGTTGACAGCATCTTCGTTGACAGTGTCCTTCATGATAGTATCTTCTTTGACAGTGTCTTCCATGACAGCTTCTTTTAGGACAGTGTCTTCCATGACATCTTCTTTGGTGACAGTATCTTTTTCAGCATTTATACTGTCTATAGCACATCTCAAGATTTTTGCCTCCAAAGCTTCAGTTATTTCAGACTCCTCTTCTTCTGTAACTCCAACATCTTTCTTTTCTTGCACATGAGCTTCTTCTTTGTTTTCCTCCTGGGATTTAGTTCTAACATTTCCAGAAGTGCTTCCACTAGCATTTCCTGCTACTCCAGTTCCTCCACTTCCATCCAACTCATCATCACCATCAAAAGAGACATCATAAGAACAACTTTCACCTTGATCAACTCTTTTGGAGTTTGCTTTGGAGATCATCTTCTTTACTGTAGAGCTCAGTTCCCTGTCTGTCTTCACCAACAATTTGTGAATTGCTTTGACAACTAGAGCTCTCTCCTTGTTGACTTTAGAGTTGAGAATCATGTCTAACACCTTTAGTATTGCTTTTGACTCCATTGTGAAAGTGCCTCCTAGACTCATGTATGAACATCTCCTGCTACCATTTCTTGTGGTAGTTTCATAGTAGACACGGAATGGATTGGTGTAGACCTCTGGAAGTTTTTCTGAGATTAAGTTCAGCATTTGCAATTGCAGAATCTCATTGAAGGATGTATGGTTTGCCTTGACTTTGGATTTCATCACAGTCAACACCTTTGCTGGAAGGTTCTGCAACAACTGAATAGTGATGAACATAGATATACCATTGTCCAAATACACAACAATGGCCCACCTCTTTTCTTCGTTGATCTTCATACAGACACTTATGATCTTCTTCTTTAGTAAAGTTGAGCAGTTACTCAATTTTCTGCTAGGTTCCAACATTGCATCCTCAACTATTCTACTAAAGTCATCATCATGATTGTGTAGTGTGCTCTCCCTGTAGTCAACCATCAAGGCATTAGCCTCTTCCTGGCTAAACTCTGTCACTTCACTCCATATGCTTCCTGACAAGATGTATTCAGACAACTTGTCTTTTCCTTTTTCCAACATATTTTACTCCTCCTGCTCTCTCTACTTCTTTTCAAGTGCACTCTCCTTTGGGTTTGAAGTTGGCTCTCTTATTATCATAGGAGGTAGTACTGGTCTTTTGGATGGAGCTTTCCCTTGTATTGCCTCCAGTGCTTCTTTAGACATCAGTACTTTTTCTCCAGCCATCACATACTCAAAAAGATTTCCAGCTTCTTACTCCCTGAATTTCATTTTGTTCCCCCTGTCTTTTTTGCAGATACTGACTCCCCCTTAGCTACAGGCTCCCCCTTACTTCTTGAATCCTCCTTAGAAACAGGTTCCCCCTGAGTTGCAACATCTTGCTTTGGGACAGATTCTGATCTTGCCCTTTTCCCCCCCTTAGGTAAGTTGGCAGCATCAATACTGGCAGATAGAACCTGAATAGCTTCCTGAATACTAGAGAAACCAGAGGCCACCATGGTAGACATGCTATCAAGCTTAGTTTCCATGGAGAGACATATGTGCTCTAGGGCTTCCAATTTTAGAGCAGTAGAGGGGCCACCAGTTCTTAGCCTTCTTGGAGGAGAAGGAAAAAAATGGGGCTTGGAGGCTGTGGGGGTTCTCACACTCTCAGGGTTTTTCTGAGTGATCTCATCACTCCTTACAGAAGAACTCTCAAGGCCTAGTGCCTGAAAATGTAGGGCTCCTTCAAGTTCACTCTGGACATGCTCAAGTCCCTCTCCTTTTTCCAGCTCATTTGGCTGCCTCTCATTTTTATGCTCACCTTTCTTTTCTTTTATCTCTCTTTTCTTTTGCACACCCTCACTCAACCTAGATGAATGGGTATGAGGAGTACTTACATGCAATGAAAGAGATGGTTTAGAAAGTACCTTTAAAAACTGAGAAAGTGGCACATCATCATCAGAGACATCCTCAACAGTTACAACATCAAAATCAGGCTGTGCAGAGGTGATAGTAGCTTTGCCAGAAATGTTACTGTCAGTTGAAAGATTGACAGTAGGTTCCACTGCAGCTTGGATAGCAGGTTTGGTTGTGACAGCAACTTCTACTGAGTCCTTGACAGCAGGGTCACCTGTGACAGCAACATTGTCAGAGTCTTTGACAGCAACTGAGACTGTGACAACATCTTCCCTAAGGTAAGATGCTCCTTGGAAATTGAACAAGGCACTGGCTGTTTCACTTTCTAGCAGAGTTGCACCTTGATCTTTCTCAGTGTTTGAAGGAGTGGTATCCATCTCACTTTGAGAAATGGGTTCTTGTGGACCACTAGATGGGGATCATCCATGATTGGAGATGGATGATCAAAAACTGAAGGGTTGAGACTGTCCCCCTCTCTAGGTTGTGGAGAAGAAACAAATAAGTGAGTAGGGAAGGAAGAATGTGAAAGTGGAGAAAAGAATAATGGCTGCTCCATAGATGGAACTTGTGAAACATCAATTTGGGAAGTGAAATCCTCACTGTGTCCTGACTCCATGTGTGTTTCTGCAAGTGGAGGCTTCTCATGAGTTGGAACATGAGGTTGTGCAGACTCTGTACAAGGTGCCTTGGGAGACAGACCAATTTCAATAGATGTCCCTTGTCGAGAAGGAGCATCTAGGGAGGTGTTTACTACCCTATTTTCCTCTACAGACTTTTGAGAGACTGCAGGGTGGCTGACAGTGGTTTTGGCCCTCTTAGCTCTCTTCTTCTTAGGCTCGGGAGGAACCACTGTGGGTTCTGTTTGACTAGCTTTCTTATTTGCTGCACTAGGTGCAGGAACTCCCTCTTGACTCTCAGCACTACCACCAACACCAGTTTCTAGGGGTCTTTTTCTGGATTCTTGCAAGGCTTGTCTTTGTACTTTGGGAAGTCTAGAGAACCTGGGTTGAGTGTATGGTGTAGAATGGGGGTTTGCTGAATTTGGGTCTAATCTAGCCTCATCCTCAAGAGTGAAGGTGTCATACCCAGAAGGCAATGGAAAATCAAGGTTAGGCACTTGATCAACCATGTGTTTGGTGAAGCAGAGTGGAATATGTGCATTTAAATTCTGTGAAGTGAGAGTTGTGTGTGTATTTCTTTTCAAAACACTGCACACCTCTGAACGAGGGGCATTTTCATCAAAATCACATAAGGAATTAATACACAACATGAGAAAGCGAGGATAAAGGTTTACCTTCTTACCTATGGCAGCCTTGAGATGTGCCATGAGTAGCTTTCCAACATCCACTTTGTACCCATGAACAAGAGAGTGAGTGAGCTTCTTGATGTAGGTGGGAATTCCATTCCAGTCGGTGGTCTTGGTAGAGAACACCTTCACCATTGCATCAAACACCATGCTCCACTCCTTCCGGAGATACTTCCTGTCCATTTCACAAGAAGGGTACCACTTAGTTGTTCCCTCTTCAAGAATGGGTCTTGAATACCCAATTTTCAAGAAGAGCTTCTTTAGGGACTTATCACTAGCAAGCTCGGTGTAGGTCTTTCCTGGTTCTAGCACAATTCCCAAAGCTGCATTGATGCCCTGAACAGTGAGAGTGTAACTGTGCTCCTTGATTTTGAACTGAATGGTTATGTTGTCACCATCTCCTTGAGCAACAGCTGTCTCCCAGAAATTTTCAATCCTGTCTAGGTCAAGAACATGAGTGGAGGTGATTGCATACCCAAGATAGGACTTATTCAGGAAAGAAACAAGCCCTTTGAAATCTTCACCAACATCATTAGGAGATATGATGCCAACAAAGTTAGTTTGAGAAATTGATTGTTTGGGGGCCATTTTTGCTGGTTGAGAGAATAAAGAAAGTAAGAAAATGAATTTGCTTGGATAAAAGAGAAAATAGTGTTGTGTTCACTTTTCGGTGCAGTTGAATAACTGATGAATAAAGAGAGAAGTTCAAGCGTTTAACTAAAAGAGTGGAAAAGTAAAATCGTGTCTTAGCCCAGTAATCAATCACGTGGGTTACTGGCTTAATTCTCTCTCCTCATGGATGATGATTGTACAATTTTAACGATCCACTACTTTTGACAGTAACCTGTGCGCTAAAACAATTGCGTCAGTAACTTTGATGTGATGACAATAGGTTTTGCTTGACAGAAACATTGGTGCAAAAACTTACTGTCATCGTTAAGTGTTGTAATGACAGTATCTTTTACAATTCTTGACAGAAAGTTGTTTACTACTGTCAAGAGACTAACTGTCAGGGCATACACTGACAGTCACTTTTCTTGATGACAGCAACCCTTGCGGGAAAACAATAACTGTCGAGACTTTGTACTTGCACTACAAGAAAAAGTATAATATACATCACCGGTTTAACATCGGTTAGAAAAACACACGATGTTAAAAGAGTTACTAACATCAGCTCTTAAAAATCCGATGTTATTAATTATTCAGACATCGTTTCTTCATTCAACCGATATTTTAGGTACAAAAAAAAAACTTACGCGGGCTTGCAATCCCCCCCTTCCCCTTTTACTGAATTATTTCCCCCTTATATTAACTTTAACTTCCCCCTCTTTATTTCATTCTTGCCTCTCTCAGTTCTCTCCCCCACCCACCCCCTCCTCCCAACCCAAAACACAAAAAACATCGACCCTCTCAATTTTCTCAAATCTAATCAACATACAAACCCTAGCTCTCTCGATAGTCACATACCATGAACCAACCTCTCATCTCTCACATTTTATCATTCTTACACATCTATGGCCTCTCTCTCTCTCTCTCTCTCTCTTTGTTCAAATCCCAAACACGATTGTCACAACTTCAATTAGTTTATTAAAGTTCGAAACGGTAACAAATCCAAATTTATCTTTCTATGGTTCATCAGATCTAGAGCTTCAGTTTGTAAGTATGTTTTAATTTTCAAATCTATTTTGTTATTTTTCATTTTATTTGTAATATATGTGTTTTATAATATATACTTTTCATATTGTAAATTTGCAGGAGCATTGGTTGAGGTTAGTTGTTTGAGGTTTGTTTGCTTCCCTCTTTTTAAATATTTAGTACTTGATGAACCCGCCAATTTAAAGTTGCTCTCATGTATTTATGTTGTCGAGAATTATATGTACTTTTAATTCTTGTTGTGTTTTTTCTTATGGGTAAACTTATTCTTTGTCTATGTTTATGCACTTGTCTAACTTGCTATGATTTTATTTGAACTTCAACTTTTAAGCAATAAGTTGGTGTTTGACAAACAGATCAAATTAGGTGATATTACATTAGCTTAATACCCTACTTTTTTGTTCCTTAACAACAATAAATTCCTTCTCAGGATAGTGTTGCCCCTGAGCTAGGGGATAATGCTAATAGTAATATGTTGTGTGATTTGCAGGTTTGATTCAGTCCAGGTTTGGCCTTATTAGAATCAACTATTGTGACCTGCACATTAAGTTGGCTTTTCCAGGTCCTTAACGTTCCCTTGTTTTTGTAACACCTCACAAAGTATCTAGCTTTTGTGTCTTTTTTAGTAGAACATTGCATCTTTTGAATAAAATGCTAGATTTTATATTGCGATAACAGTTATATTTAGATAGAATCTTGACAAAAGCTGAGATTAAGGCATTTGCTGATTTTATATGTGTTGAATTGATTGCGGATCTGTTGATTGCTACATTGATCAATACTGATTGTTTAGTGCCTCTTGATTTGTCACATGTGGATATCAAAATATAGAAGTCATTGGCTGTTGTAGTACTTTTTTTTTGCGTGTACCAGCGTTGGGTAAAATTTTCTCCAATTGTCTAGATGTTAAGCGACAGAGGCATGTTCTTGCTTTACTATACATTACTCTATGGTTGGTTCAATTTCTCTTTTGTTAGACATATCATATGAAATTGACACATATAATTTTTGTCTCTTTTAACTAACTTTGTCTTCTTTTGTTATACTTAAATTAGGTTAAGCTTGAAAGAGATGATGAATTCCTCGTTCTTGCTTGTAATTGTGATATTTTTTTCAAGTGGAAGTTATCAACTCACTTCGTAAATTTGCCAAGATACAAGGATTTATCGGATTCAGCTTGTAAATTGTGAAATGTTGTGCTCGTTCTAGTTTGGAACAACAGACTAGTTTTGAAAATTATATTGAGTTGTGTTTTGGTTTTGAGGATAAAAGTAGTGGTAGTTTCATTTTGGTATACACATGCTCTAATAATATAAGCCATTTTGGTTTTACTTAGTGATGTAAAATACTAGATTTCTTATGTTAATGAAATTTCATTTTTGTTACTTTTTTTTGTGATTGAGCTTTTGTTATTTTAGTGAATAAAGTGGGAGATACAGATGTAAACAATAGTTTCATAAGAGAACAGAGGTGTGTGTCCCAATAGAAGACAACGGCTAAAAGGAAGAAAATTATGTATAAAATTGAAAAAAACATTAGTTTTTAAGAACAAGATCGATCTTAAATGAATACAAAGACAACAATTTTTTAGAAAGCAACTGATGTCTGAAATATGTTTAGACAACGGATATATTGAAACCAACTGTTGTTCAATGTAGGTTGATACAACGATTATTTAGAAACAAACTGATGTTTTATGAATCATAGACATCAGTCAAAAACTGATGTCTAAAATGGTGACTTTTAACATCACCGACAAAGACATCGGTTTGAAAAATACAAAGACATCGGCCAGAAACCGATGTCTAATCCATTTTTTCTAGTAGTGTTGATCTGTTTTATTAAACATCTTAACTGAAGAGACACCAAATAAACATTTTCAATATTGATTACTGATTCATTATTCATGCACATTAGTTCAACCATTTAATCAACATAGACACACATCAGGTAATAAGGAACTACATAAATGAAATGGATAAATTTTATTAAAAAGAGGGTTAAACTTCTACAATTGAAAGATACAATTATTCATCACAATTTTTCTTAATCAATTCTAGAAAATTTGCCCTAGCCTCTTCTTCTGTGGTTCCTTCTTCCTTGAGGAGTGCTTGATACTCCTTTTCCTGTTCTTGCCACTTAGTCTCTTCAGCGGCTTTGGAAACAAGTTCTTTCTCCTTTTCCTCATCGAGAAGGTCCTCCATCTCATCAAACAAAGCTTCAACTACTTCTTTATATGGAGACTCGGTGCTAATCTTAGGTCTGTATTCGATTCCTACTTTGTTTTCCATTTTACCTTTTCTGAATGATTCACTAATATGACCTAAGGTTCATTTTATAGGCATACTAGGTAAAAGGGAGGTAAATAGTCAACAGTTCAGAGTACCCATACAACTACCACATATTGCAATTAAGAGTGATGTCTACCACTAATCCAACAATCAAAGCAAAAATGACCAATCAGTGAAATTCCTTGACCAATTTCAGAATTAAAAACCATGCAAGTTAATGACATACAACGTCTAACTATCAAGTTTAAGACTAGCACAAAATTCAATTTATCATAGTCAACAAAAACATGCTGTCAAAAACAAATAGTGACTTAAGTAGACAGTAACTTCTCATGACAACAACTTTTAAGGATTATTGTCACAAGCTTCATTTGAATATCAAAATGGAAAAACTAGTAAGTTAACATACCAGATTTAGCATTCCCAATTCACTTACCAACCTGTTAAAGGTAACTTCATCCAGTGGTTTTGTGAAGATGTCTGCAAGTTGCTTTTCTGTTGGGACATAGATCAACTTCACAGTTCCTCTTTAAACATGCTCTCTTATGAAATGATGTCTAATGTCAATGTGCTTTGTCCTAGAGTGTTGAACATGATTGTCTGAGATGGCTATGACACTAGTGTTGTCACAGTAGATAGGGATATCGTTTAGCACTTGACCATAATCCAAAAGTTGATTCTTCATCCACAGAATTTGTGCACAGCAACTTCCAGCTGCAATGTATTCAGCTTCTGCAGTAAATGTGGAAACTGAATGTTGCTCCTTACTAAACCATGACACCAATCTTCCACCAAGAATTTGACAACTACATGTTGTACTTATTCTGTCAATTCTACACTCAGCATAGTCTGAATCAGAGTACCCCGCTAGCTCAAATCCAGTATTTTTAGGATACCAAAGGCCTAGATTAGGAGTGCCCTTTAGATATCTAAAAATTCTTTTGATAGCTAACAAGTGTGACTCCTTTGGATCAGCTTGAAATCTTGCACAGAGACATGTAACAAACATTATGTCAGGTCTGCTAGCAGTTAGGTAGAGAAGAGATCCAACCATGCCTCTATAAGCACTAGAGTCCATTTTCTTCCCTTTGGAGTCTAGATACAAACTAGTTGATGTAGAGATGAGAGTCTTGACAGGTGATGAATCTTCTAGGTTAAACTTCTTGAGAAGTTCATTGACATACTTTGTTTGACAAATGAAGATTCCATCATCTTTCTGAAGAACTTGTAATCCAAGGAAGAATGACAGTTCTCCCATCATGCTCATCTCATACTTGTTTCTCATTAGAGATGAAAACTTTTCACACAACTTCTCATTTGATGATCCAAAGATGATATCATCAACATAAATTTGAACCAAAATGATGTCTTTGTCGTGATGCTTGTAGAATATAGTTTTATCAACTACACCTCTTGTAAACTGGTTTTCCAATAGAAAGGCAGAGAGGGTATCATACCATGCTCTTGGAGCTTGTTTCAATCCATAAAGTGCTTTGAACAGCTTGTACATAAAATCATACAATTCAGCATCTTCAAAACCTGGTGGCTATTCAACATACACTTCTTCCTCCAACTCTCCATTTAGAAAAAGCACTTTTGACATCCATTTGGAACACCTTGAAATTACAGTGTGCAACAAAAGCTAGAAAAAATCTTATAGATTCAAGTCTGGCAACAGGTACAAATGTCTCATCATAATCTATTCCTTCCTATTGACAGTAACCTTTAGCTACTAGTCTTGCCTTATTTCTTGTCACATTTCCATTTTCATCCAATTTGTTTCTGAATACCCACTTTGTCTCAATAACTAATTTTTCCTTTGGTCTTGGAACCAATTTCCATACATTGTTCCTTTCAAACTGGTTGAGTTCCTCTTGCATAGCAATCACCCAATCAGAATCCAACAATGTTTCATCAATTGCTTTTGGCTCCACTCGAGACATGAAGTAGGAAAACATGTTGTCAGCAGAAATGTTGTTCCTGGTTCTTACCCCAGAAGAAGGATCTCCAATAATTAGGTCATTTGTGTGATCCTTGTTCCACCTAGTGGTTCTGGGCAAGCTTCTTGTTTGATCTGAAAGAGTTGCTTCAGTTTGGGGAACTGAATCTTCACCAGGACAATTGTCTCCACCATTCTCTTCAATATCTCCAGAGTCACCATCATTTTGAGGATTCCCTGAAATAGTCTATGATTGAGCTGGAGTTTGATTATCATTATTTTCAATGACAACATCTTTTTCAAGATCAACAGTTTGAGTAAAGGTGGGTTCTTCATTAACAATTTCTTCTTCCTCCAAGTATCCTTGATTCTCAAATCTAAGAATCTGCATTTGTCCATCCTCATGCAGTCCTGGAAACTTGGTTTCATCAAATGTGACATTTACACTTTCATCAATAACCCTATGTTCCAAGAGGTAGACTCTGTAAGCAGTCCTTTCTATGGCATAACCCATGAAAATACCTTCATAAGTTTTGGTGTCAAATTTTCCTTTCTTTTCATGGTTGTCCTTCATCATGAAGCACTTGCTACCAAACACATAAAAATACTTGACAGTAGGCTTCTTCCCAGTTAGCAAATAGTAAGGAGTGTTCCCATTAGTCTTGTTAATCAAGGTTCTGTTCTGTGTATAACAGGCTGTGTTAATAGCTTCTGCCCAGAAGTATGTATGTAACTTTGCATCATGTAGCATAGTCCTGGCAGCTTCAATAAGAGTTCTGTTCTTCCTCTCTACAACTCCATTCTGCTGTGGTGTTCTTACAGCAGAAAATTGTTGCACAATTCCTTCATCCTTGCAGAAATTACCCAGAGTGGCATTTCTGAACTCAGTACCATTGTCACTTCTCAGAATTTGAACCTTGGCATTTGGAGTTCTGTCAAGAACTCTTAAGTGATCAATGATGACTTGGGTAGCTTCATCTTTTGATTCTAGATACTTCACCCAAGTATACCTAGAATAATCATCCACCATAACTAATGCATTTCTCTTCTTGGCTAAAGATGGAACATTTACTGGGCCAAAGAGATCCATATGAATTAGCTTGCATGGTTCTGTGTTGGTGTTGACTTGCTTTGACCTATGCACATCTATCCTCAATTTTCCCATTTGACAGTCCTCACACAGTCCTTCTTGACAGAATTCCTGTTGAGGTAGTCCTCTTACCAGTTCCTTCTTCATCAGCATATTCATTGTTTTGAAGTTTAGGTGAGAGAGTTTCCTGTGCCAAAGCATGCTGTCACCAACAGTAGCTTTACTGTAAAAACAGTAAATCTTGTCCTTCTTTGTTGAACTTAGATCAGCAACAAATAGGCTTCCTTTCCTTACCCCTTTCAGAGAGAGGCTTCCATCTTTCTTGTGATAGATATTACACACCATCATGTCAAAATCAACCTTGAATTCTCTGTCACTGAATTGGCTGACACTGAGCAAGTTGTGCTTCAATCCATCAACAAGTGCAATATCATTAATGACAACATTCCCAATTTCCAAACAACCATATCCCACTGTGTAACCTTTGCTGTTGTCTCCAAAAGTTATGATTGGGCCAGCTTTCTCCACAAATTGTGATAGCAGGGCTTTTATCACCAGTCATGTGCCTTGAGCAGCCACTGTCAATGATCCACATGACCTGCTTCTTATTCTTACCCTGCAAAACAAATTGTATTTAAGAGGCATATGGTACCCAAACCTTGTTGGGTCCTGCTAATTCAGTATCACAAGTGTATTCATCATTTTCAACTTTAACAACCACATCAGGAATCTTCTGTTGGACTTCTTTCTTCACCCACTCAGCTTTAGAATTAGACTTAGTCTTCTTCTTAGTGGATGTAGCCTTCTTACTGTTTCCAGTAGGCTCAGAAGTCTCAACAGTTTACATATAGAGACATTGTTCAGTAGATGAAATAGGTAGGTTGAAGCAAGTACTCATGACAGTTATTTTACAAGGCATGCAATCAGTGTTGTTGCAGACAACCATAGACCTATGCATAATGGGGGTTTTGTGTAAGTTACCATTTACCTTGGTCACATTGTTCTTGACCTCTTTTGGTTTCTTACAAACATGAGTTAAGTGATGTGAGGATCCACAACTATTGCATAGTTTTCTGGGAGCACTACTAACATTAGCATTACCATTTTCTAACTTACCATTCATGTTCTTAGACTTGTAAGCAACTGTGTCAACAGGATGTTCTGAAGTTGCTGTCGAGCCCTTCTTGACAATACCTTTTACACCTTCTGTCTTCATAGTAGGTTTAGAGGTTACTGTCTTCGAAGCTCTCTTGACAGTATCTTTGGAAGTTTCTGTCTTGCCATTACTGATAGCATCTTTAGAACATTCTGTCTGATTGTCTGGGAAAGTTACTATTTTGGAGATTTTGACAGTATCTTTTCCATCAATTGTTGTACTGTCAACACCCTCATCCTCATCATCAAGTTGTTGCTTGATGAGCATGGCTTCCTCATCAAACTCAAGTTCAGAAAGTTTAAAAAATGGTTTGTTGATCTTTTTGAGAACATGAGGTTTGACAAAAACATCAGTTGAACAATCCTGATCCACAATCTCCTTACCAGGTCTTCTACCATACTCAAAACCTATCCCTACTTTTTGATCCTCTGTGTGCTTCTCATGATAATCCTGAAGTTGTTTAGATGAGTTTCTATAGGCCTTAATCTTGAATTCATTTTCATTAATTTCATTCCTTAGAAACTTTTCTATCTCTTTAGCACAGACTAATTCATTTTTAAGTTTTGCATTTTCCTGTGCTAGAGACTCTAATCGACTAGTCTTTAACAAAAGCATGTCATTATCAGAAGTGAGTGTTTCATTTAGTTTAGCTAATCTAGCAATCTCTTCATTAGCTGCAATTAAACTAGTATGAATATTAAACATTTCAGCACTCAACTTGATGTGTAAAAATAATGTAAACTGCAAGCGCACAGTGTTCAGTTGTAGCAATCACAGATCGATCCACAGAGACTATGAATTTTCAAAAACCCTAACAATTAACTCAGGCGAACTAGACAAATAAGATTTGAGTTGAGATTTGTTTAACCTAATTAACAATTAAAATCAGATATGGAAAACCTAGGAATCTGAATCCATTAATCAATCACAATTAATATCAACTCGCCCTAAAATCAATTCTCTTTCCTTCACAAATAAGATATATCAATTAACGAGACAAACATATACTATGAAACTTGTTATCTAACAATAACCTATCAAAACTTCATTGAGCAAGCATAGGCTATGAAAAATAAATCCGGTAACAATAATATATCAAAATCACTTTGTCAATTGAACAATTAAGCACCAAGAAAAATCACGAGAATCAATTAATAGGAACGAGAAGATGTCAACAATAATCAAATTAACTTCATCTTCATCCTAGGAGATTAACTTAGCTAGACATGGCAGAAGAAACAGAACAATTAAATATAAAGAATGCAAGCAAAAGTGTTTGAATAAAATATAAAGAACTTGTATTGAAAGACAATAATAAATCTATCATACTCCTAATTATCAGATCTAAACTAAATTCTAGGTGTCTAAAATACAAGAGAGGAGATATATATATATAGGAAAAATAATGGGCTTGGGTTCTTTGACTACAAATCGGATTCTGGAAATATTTCCTCAATTCCTTTTTCTTCTCCGATAAGTTTTCCAATTTTTCTCCAATTTCCTTTTGACTTCAAGTATTTCCATCTCCTTGCCTTTTTCACCTTTTTCTGCTTGAAATATGATTTTATTTATTTTCCTACAAAACAAAAGAAAACAATTTATTAAATAATAAAATTACGAAAACAAACATAAAATAGGTATTAAAAATGTATTAATTATGGACCTATCAAATGCCCCCATACCTATCTTTTTCTCGTCCTCGAGAAAAACTAATATAATATGAATTACTAACTAATAGATAATACCACTTCCGTAGGTGATCACGGTTACATTTGGCATATGCAACAAGCCCTTTAAACCCCTAGGCAGCCCTAGTGGACGAGTGAGGTCTCGTGAGGGTTTATAGTGAATGTACCCACAAAATCCATCTACCTCATGTAAAAGATGGCATGGCAATGCAACACCACACATACAAGTCCTCTCATGCTACATCAACTTAAGAATCAAAAATGACTTTGCAATGTATTGTCGTGGAAGATGCAAGGATTCACATAGTCTACTCAAAGAAATATGCATAAGTGCTCAAAAGTCCATGTCAAGTGTAAGAATAAGTTGGTAACCATGCTAAGCCCACAAGAGTACACATTTGAGTCAAAACTTGGAATCTCAAATGCAGAAATAAGCAATAACTCACCTTTCACTCACAAAAGAATATTCACTCAAGAATAAGGGTAAGTGTATGTTAGGAATATGTTGATTCTTGATGATAATTATAAAAACACTTAGTAGATTTTGTATTAAGTTATTTTGTAACTGTCAACGGAATGGCATGCTTTGCAGTGTTTCGTTGACAGGAAGCTCATCAACGGAATGAGTGTTGTAGCAATTGCACTGTACAATACTTCACAGTTTGATATGCATTTGATGTATGTATTAGATAGGTTTCCTAAGTCATGTTGACTAAGTACTAGATAGGCAAAATAGGTTGGTTAATTGTAAGTATATCATGCCTTGTAATTTTGCCTAAGTGAAGACATGTCAACGGTATGAAGATTACTCTATCAACGGAACAAGGATACACCATCAACGGAATGAAGTTTACTCATCAACGAAATGAAGTTTACTCATCAACGAAATGGAGAATAAAGCTATCAACGAAACACATCTCCCTGCTATCAACGAATCATTATTGCTTTTCTGAATAGTTGACAAAGTGATAGTGACAGTTTACTGAACAGATCTAAAGGTGATGTGGAAGTGTACTTTGCATTGGAAACCATTAAAATGGACATGGGGAATAAGGAAACATCCCAGTTTCCAATTAGCCTCTTGGGAGTGACCATAATAAGCATGAAGACAAAAGCAAGGATCTCCAAGGACCACTGGACAAAGGGATGAAAAGAAAACTATTGGCGGTTATCTTTAGTGTACTTTAGAGTAGCCAAAAATAGTATTGTAAACTTGGGAATATATAACCAAGTGTAGCAGTTAGAAAGAATGTAAGAGAAGAAAAACAAATAGTTTGTATTAGCTATCTTTGAGAGCATTCTTCTCTACAACTCTGTAACTGAGCAGCTGTGTACTTTTGTATCACAGATTATTTCCGCAATAAAAACACTTCAGTTGGATCATCAAACAATCCAACTGAATTATTGATATCTTGTGTTTTTGTTTATTCAGTTCAGTTTTATTTTATCATTGTTTTAAGTTTAAGAAAATATCAAGAATTGTATTCAACCCCCCCCCCCCCCCTTCTACAATTCTGTTAGGTCATTTGGGAATAACAATTGGTATCAGAGCAAGCTTCTAACATACAAGAAGTTTAAAGATCAAGACCAAAACAGAAACCATGGTGAAGAAGGATGCAGGTGTGAAGATACCAGTTCTTGATAAGGACAATTACTTTCACTGGAAAGTAAAGATGCATTTACATCTCATGTCTATGGATGAGAGATATGTAGACTGCATTGAGAAAGGTCCACACGTTCCCATGAAGTTTGCATCTAGAATTGGAGTGCCAGATGATGCTCCTGACGTAGAAATTCCAAAACTTGTCTCAGAATGGACTATTGAAGATCTTGCAGAAATCCATAAAGATAAGAGAACCATGAACATTCTGTTTAATGGTTTGGAGCAAGAGATGTTTGATAATGTCATAAACTGTACAACCTCCAAAGAAGTATGGGACACTGTCAGAACACTATGTGAAGGAACTGAGCAAGTAAGGGAGAACAAAATGCAACTCCTTATACAACAATATGAGCACTTTCACTTTAAAGCTGGTGAAACCCTAAATGACACGTTTAGTAGGTTTCAAAAGCTTCTGAATGGATTAAAGTTGTATGGGAGAATCTACCAAACTAAGGACTCAAACCTTAAATTTCTAAGAGCTCTTCCAAAAGAATGGAAGCCTATGACTGTTTCTCTAAGAAACACTCAAGAGTACAAAGATTACACTCTTGAAAGGCTGTATGGAACATTGAAGACTTATGAGCTGGAAATGGAGCAAGATGAGGAAATTGAAAAGGTACAGAAGAAGGGTGGATCCATTGCATTGATTGCATCTGTGAACCAACTGGAAGATGACACTGAAGAAGCTGCAAAGGCCACAACTAGTCGATCTAGTTGTAGGAGTGATGTTAGCAAGGGTAAAGACAAGATGACAGAAGAAGAAGAATCAGAACCAGCCAACTTGGATGACTTAGATGAGATTGATGAACACATTGCTTTTCTGTCAAGAAAATTCTCTAAGTTCAAGTTCAAAAGAAACTCAGAAGCAAGGCCACCAAGAAGAGACTTTCAACCTAGCAAAACAAACTGTATTGAAAAGTCTAAATCTAAATGTTTCAATTGTGGAATGCTTGGTCACTTTGCTGGAGACTGCAGAAAGCCCAAGATTGAGAAGAGCAACAGGAAATTTGAGCCTGTTGATTATAAAAAGAAATACTTTGAACTTCTCAAGCAAAAGGAAAAGGCTTTCATGTCTCAGGAGTATGATTGGGCTGGTAATGGTGAAGATTCTGATGATGATGTTGAGTATGTCAACTTGGCTCTTATGGCTGACAATCATGAGCAGGAAGCAAGTTCCTCAAGCAACCAGGTAACAATTACTAATCTTTCTGAGCTTTCTAAAGAGGAATGCGATAGTGCAGTAAATGAAATGTCTACTGTATTATATAATTTGCGTGTTACTCTTAAATCACTTACCAAAGAGAATTCAAGAATTAAAGAGACTAATTTGCTCTTAAGTGATAGGAATGCAATGTTAGAAGCACAGCTCATTGAATTTGAGAAAATGAGATGTGTTAGTAGGGATGCTAAGAAGGAACTTGAGAACGTGTTACAAAGGGAAGAAATTCTTAAGACACAACTAGAAATAGAACAGAGTGTGATTGCTAAATGGAAAGATGCCAGGAATGTTGCTACCAACATCATTAATGTTCAAGGTATGGAATCTTTCTGTGAACAATCATGGAAAAAGAACAAAGAGAAACTAGGGTATGCTTGTGAAGCCTTAGATTCAGAAACAGAGTCAACAAACAACAATGATCATTTGTTGAAGGTTGATATGTCAACGGAATGCGATGTTCCGTTGATACATGAACCATCAACCGATCAGGGTGTTTCGTTGACAGAGAAAAGAAAAGATGAACTCACTAGACTTAATAATAAGTATGGTCCTGTCACCAAGAACTTTGTTCAAGGTGAGTCTAGTAAATCAAAGAAAGTTGAGAAGCCTGTTGAGAGAGCTAATGTAGGTCACTTGTCCAACAAGCAATTGAAAGATAAAATAGAGAATGTTCAAATTGAGGCTAAGGGAAATAAAAGGAATAACAGGAATGGCAAAGTAGGAATTAACAAACACAACAATTACACACCTGATAAATATGCTCCTAGAAAGACTTGTGTCAATTGTGGAAGTGTTAGTCATCTATCTACTAACTGCAAATCTGTTAAGAAAACTGCTAATGTGAAAATTCCCAAGCCTGCAATGAATAATCTTATGCCTACAATGCCTGTTATGCCTAACATGTTTGCTCCATGTGCACAATTTCAGAATCCATATGCTAACATATCATTTGTGCCTAATCCATACATGAATATGTTTAGTATGCCACAAATGCCATGGAATATGAATAATATGTGTGTTCCTTCAAATATGCATGCTGTAAATGAAAATGTGAGCAACAATCAGAAATCAACACCAAGAGTAAAAGTTGATTTAAATCAATCTGAGCCCAAGGTGAAAAATGATGTAAAAATAAAAGCAAAGGCTAACAAAACAGGACCCAAGGAAACTTGGGTACCAAAATCGACTTGATTTGGTTCTATTGTGTGCAGGGAGACAAAAAGAATCTTTGGTACTTGGATAGTGGTTGTTCAAGACACATGACTGGTGATTCTACCCTGCTCACAGAGTTTCAGGAAAGAGCTGGCCCTTGTATTGCTTTTGGAGATGACAGCAAAGGCTACACAAAGGAATATGGCTTGATTTCAAAAGAGAATGTCATCATAGATGAGGTTGCATTGGTGGATGGTCTCAAGCACAATTTGCTTAGTATCAGTCAACTTTGTGACAAAGGATTTTTAGTTACTTTTTCTAAAGAAGCCTGTGTTGTTTCTAAAGGAGGAAACAACAATGTGGTAATGACTGGATTCAGAAGAGGGAATGTGTACATTGCTGACTTTAGTAGCACAAGTCCAGACACCATCACTTGTCTTTTCAGCAAAGCAAGCAAGGATGAAAGTTGGCTATGGCACAAGAAATTATCTCATCTGAATTTCAAGGTTATGAATGATTTGGTAAGGAAGGATCTTGCTAGAGGAATTCCACAGGTGGAGTTTTCCAAGGATGGTTTGTGTGATGCCTGTCAAAAAGGGAAACAAAATAAGGCATCATTCAAAAGCAAGACAGAGTCATCAATTGTCCATCAGCTTGAGTTACTTCATATGGATCTGTTTGGCCCTGTAAATGTCATGTCTATTTCAAAGAAGAAATATTGTCTTGTGATTGTTGATGATTTTTCTAGATTTACTTGGACCTTCTTTTTATATTCTAAAGATGAGGCAAGTGAAATCATTATCAATCACATCAAGATGGTAAACAATCATCCTGACTTGAAAGTAAGAAGGATCAGGAGTGACAATGGGACAGAATTCAAGAATTCAAGCATGAAGATGTTCTGTGAAGAAAATGGTATTATGCATGAGTTTTCAGCAACAAGGACACCACAGCAAAATGGTGTAGTTGAAAGGAAAAACAGAACACTTATTGAAGCTGCCAGGACAATGCTAGATGAATCAAAGTTACCAACTTATTTTTGGGCTGAGGCAGTTAACACAGCTTGCTTCACTCAGAATATTTCTTTGATTAATCAGGCCAAGGGAATGACCCCTTATCAACTACTCAAAAGAAAGAAGCCACTATTGGATTTTCTTCATGTCTTTGGATGCAAGTGCTTTGTTCTGAGAAATCAAGCTGAGCATTTGGGGAAATTTGAAGCAAAGGCAGATGAAGCAATATTTGTGGGATATGCAGCAGGGAAAGCTTATAGAGTCTATAATCTCAGAACCAACATTGTTATGGAATCTGTACATGTTGTTTTTGATGATCTCAAAATTCAAGGTCTCTGTGATGAAGGTTTCCATGAAAGTCTCTCTTTTGAGAATGAGGAAGGAGATCGAATGAATCATGTTAAGACTACTGAGAAACAGCCTAAAGTTGTTGTATCTAGCACAGATGAGAGCAGCAGTGAAGATGAAATTGCTGCATTAAGATTGAAAAGAATAGTTGCTAGTAGACCAAATGGTCATTTCGTTGACAGTCAAGATGGTGGTTTCGTTGACAGTCAAAATGAGCGTTTCGTTGACAGCCAAAACAGTCATACCGTTGAAGGTCATAGAAATGTCTCAAGAAGTGATCATTTAGGGACAACAAACTCAGGGGGAGTTTCTCAAGGACAAATATCCAATCAAGGCAATCATGATCATGAAGCTACCTCGTCAAGAGCAAATCTACCTCCCTCAAGAAAATGGACTAAAGATCATCCCTTTGAACTTATTATAGGTGATGTTTCTTCAAAAGTCCAAACTAGAAGAGCAACTCAAGAAGAATGTCTATATAGCAGCTTTCTGTCTCAAGATGAGCCAAAGAAAGTTGAGGATGCACTTCTAGATCCAGATTGGGTTTTGGCTATGCAAGAAGAGCTAAACCAATTTGAAAGGAACAATGTTTGGAAGCTGGTGCCCAAGCCTAAGGACAGGAGTATAATAGGCACAAAATGGGTGTTCAGAAACAAGATGGATGAAAATGGCATAGTCACAAGGAACAAAGCAAGACTAGTTGCAAAAGGCTACTCACAGGAAGAAGGAATTGATTTTGATGAAACATTTGCTCCAGTTGCAAGACTAGAAGCAATAAGGATTTTCCTAGCCTATGCAGCCCATGCCAATTTCAAAGTATATCAAATGGATGTGAAAAGTGCTTTTCTGAATGGGGAATTGGAAGAGGAGGTCTATGTAAGTCAACCTCCTGGTTTTGAAGATGATGATTTTCCAGAATATGTATACTTCCTCCTCAAAGCACTCTATGGTTTGAAACAAGCACCTAGAGCCTGGTATGACACACTCTCACAGTTTCTTCTTGAGAATCATTTCACTAGAGGTACTGTAGATAAAACTCTTTTTCACAGGATTGTGAATGGCTCTACTATACTTGTTCAAATTTATGTAGATGACATAATCTTTGGGTCTACAGATGTGAAACTTTGTCAAAAGTTTGCCAAGCTTATGCAAAGTAAATATGAAATGAGCATGATGGGAGAATTAACTTACTTTCTTGGTCTTCAAGTGAAGCAAGTTAATGAAGGCATTTTCATTAGTCAAACAAAATATATTCATGATTTATTAAAGAAATTCAATTTAATGGAATGCTCTCCTGCCAAAACTCCCATGCCCACTGCCACCAAACTTGAATTGAATACTAAGGAAAAATCTGTGGACATTTCAAGTTACAGAGGCATGGTAGGCTCACTTTTGTATTTAACAGCTAGTAGACCTGATATTATGTTTACTACATGTCTATGTGCTAGATTTCAGGCTGATCCAAGGGAATCCCATTTAGTTACTATTAAAAGGATTTTCAGATATCTCAAGGGAACACCAAACCTTGGCATTTGGTATCCTAGAGAATCTGGTTTTGAACTAATTGGTTATTCAGATGCAGATTATGCAGGATGTAAAATTGACAGGAAAAGCACAACAGGCACCTGTCAATTCTTAGGAAACAAGCTTGTGTCATGGTTCAGCAAGAAACAAAACTCAGTTTCCACCTCCACAGCTGAGGCTGAGTATATTGCAGCTGGAAGTTGTTGTGCACAGATTTTATGGATGAAAAATCAATTACTTGATTATGGATTAAGAGTTGAGAAAATTCCTATTTTCTGTGACAACACTAGTGCCATTGCCATTACTGAGAATCCAGTGCAGCATTCAAGAACCAAGCACATTGACATCAAGTACCATTTCATTAGAGAACATGTTATGAATGGTACTGTGGAGTTACATTTTGTTCCAAGTGAACAACAACTTGCAGACATCTTTACCAAGCCACTTGATGAATCAACATTCTCAAGATTAGTAAGTGAGCTAGGTATGCTAAATTTCTCTTAATTATTTTTGAGATATTTGCAAGTCATAATGCAGCCAGGAACTTGCCATAATTTTTCTGTGAATTGATTTTCTCAGGAAAAGGTGAAATTTTGTCTAAGTCAAAATTACTATGTCAACGAAACGCACCATTTCGTTGACAGTCTTAGCATTTTTCTGGGTGTTTCGTTGATAGCTCTTTTATATCAACGAAACGCAGCTTTATCAACGAAATAAGACTGGACTTTAACCGCCCAATCCTGATTCGTTTATGTAGCGCTTTTTAATCTGAACCGTTGAAATTTCACGTTCTTTATCACGATCTATACATACACCCCTGTAAGCATAAATCGTGGTAATATTTAATTCTAACGGTTACTTTTTAAGCCAATCAGGTAATTTAGATTAATTATTGTATTAATTTCTGAGAACTTTTGGGGAAGTATTTAAGAAATTTTAATTTCTTTATTTCATTTCTACCTGTTCTCAAAAATTCCAAAAGTTTTTCTAGCTTCTTCTCTCTAACAAGCAATACAGCTCGAAGCTTTTCCTCACTCAACAATGGCACCCATAGTCAAGCTTATGTCTGCTGGTGGGTTCATCTATGAGAAGAACAATTCCATTCCATTTGTCGTTAAGGAGAGTCAGAACAACATCTTTTTCAAAATGATGGATTTCATGAGGAACTGTAAGTTGAGCTATGCGATGTTTCACTCTACACCACTCTACAATGAAGTAATCGAGGAGATTTGGACCTCATGTGAGTATAGTGGAACAAACGGCACACTGCAATTCACTCTTCAAGGTAATGAGTACATAGTTAATTCTGATGTTTTGCAAGCATGTTTACATATTCCTGATAATAACTGTGATGCTTTGCCTACTAACACTGAAATAACTACCATGCTAAATTCTATAAACTACTCTTTGCCTACTGATAATCTGGGTAGAATAATTAGGAGAGGTTTGGTTAGGGAATACAGTTATTTAGCTGATGCATTCATTAAGGTCTTTTCTGGAAAGATTAGTAATTTTGATGCATTAACTAATTCTATGTTAATTCTCCTAACCATGCTTCTAAATGATAGATATTACAACTTTAGCACCCAACTTATTTATGAAATTGGTGCTAAGTTGGGTGATAGGGCAAATAGGAAGAAAAATATCTATTATGCAAGGTTTCTGATGATGCTGGCTAATCATGTTAGTCCAGCACCATTAGTTATCTCTAACCCTAATGCCAGGTTTGAGTGCTTTGTACAAGAAAAGAGAGTATTGACAGACATACTGAGGCTGAACTACAATGGTGATGTTCCAGTGGTGTATCTGCCAATCATTGAGGTAACTACTACTATCCCTATTAGTATAGCTGTTACTTCTATTGTCTCCTCCAACCTTGTTGCTATGGAGTCTGTAGCTGTGACCCAACAGGCTCCTGCCCCAGCAACTAAATCAAAATCAAAGAAATCCTCCAAGCCAACCTCAGGTGCTTCTCAAAAGGCACCTGTTGTAAAAACTACCACACAACCTAAGGGGAGTGAGTCTGGAGTTGTGAGAGGTGAGGGGAGGGGTGAAAATCAAAGAAACCCCAAGAATAAGGAAGGTGAGGTAAGTGTTTCCCAGCCTAGCCCCATTGTGTCTTCCCAACAAGGCACAATGAGTAAAATGGATTTAAACACAAGTCTAATTGCATCCTCCCAAAAGGATGTGATTATTGAAACAAGCTCTCCACCTAGAGCACAGTCCAAAAGGGTAAGGGACACTTCAAGCCCACAGTCTACATTTTCCCAATACCAAAGGAGAGTGAAGCAAAAGACCAAGGGTTCACAGGGTGCACACACACTGGAAGCAACACTTCCAGTTTCTCAAATTCAGGTTGATGTAACCCCTATTATTTCTCTGGGGTTACAGTCCCACTCTCTAAACATTAATCTTGATTTATCTCCATCCAATTCACCAACTCAATCTTTAGATGTGGACATGATCCATACATCTTTTCCTGATTCTCCAACTCTAATCTTGGAGAAGCCCCACTCTGAAGCTGGTGGCCATCACTTGTTAAGTGATTTGTTGGGCCATCAACCAATTTTTTCTGAAGTTGCAAGAGGATCTGTGGACCAATCTCTAAAATCAATCACCACAGATTCTACTGTAATTTCACTTTCTCAAAGTGCTTTATTGACTTCATCAACGAAACAGCTTCTTTCGTTGACAAGTGTTTCTCCATCAACGGTATCCATACCGTTGACAGTTCAAACTACCATTCCGTTGATAGGTCAATCTACACCCCTTATTGAAAATCCAGTTGTTTCCACAACTAGTGTAGATGACCTGGTGGTAGTTGAGACACTTTTAGGTTTGAGAGGGAGTGAAATTGAGAGGCTGGCTTGCAACCAGGCAAAAGGAGAGAATGAGAGTGAGAGGCTGGCTATTTCTTCCAGCCAGGCAAAAGGAGAGTTTGAGAGTACCACCTTAGTAGGTGAAGGTGAGGGTGTGAGAGGTGTGAGCCATGGGGAGCCCATGATGCAAGAAAAGAGTGGAGAGAGAGAAGGGACTACAGGAGCAATAAGGGTGGAAGCAGCCATTGCTAATGAGTTAATGGAGGTCAGTGAGGGAGAAAGGGAACTTACTTTCCAAGAGCTTTATCAACAAACTCTGGATAGTATTTCCCTGGATCCTGAGACCTTTACTCATCCTGTGCCAGCCTATCAAGTTATGGCTCAACAGGGCAATGTGGAGGCAGAAAGGTCACTCAACTTAATTCATACTACTGCATCAATGCAAAGAGCAAAGGATGCCTTGACCAATCTACCTCCAGGAGCTGCAGCAAGTGGAGACTTTGAGTTTTCTGATGATGAGGACAGCTATGGTGATAATCTACAGGTGGCCACCACTTCACAGACTGGGACTTCTGTGGTGCCTCCTACACCAGGCTGGCTTTCTCAGGGTATGCATGGAAGAGTCACTCTAGATGCTGCTATCTCAAGGCAGTACAATGAGGCCTATCTAGCTCATGAGTCTGCAAATGCAAGGGACAAGAAATTCTACAAGGCCATCATGGATTCTCTGGAAATTCAAAGGCTACAAATGATGCAGACAAGGATTGAGGCTACAGAAATCAAGGACTCCATTAGCAATCTCAGGGATGCTAACTACAGGATGATCGATGAAAAGCTCCCTCTTCTCACTGTGTCCAAGATGACCAGGTTTTTCTCTAAGGAACCTGAGGTGGCTACATCCTTGAAAACTCTCTCTACAAGAGTGGACAAGGTGGAAGCTACACTTTCTCAAATGCAGAAGGAACAGGAGAAGCAAACTCAGCTACTCACTCAGCTAGTGGCAGCTCAAGGACTCCCAGTCATCTCTCTTGATGCTAACAAAAAGGGGGAGAAATCTAAGGAGCTAAACATTCAAATCACAAAGGTGTTGGTCCCAGCCATTTCACTGCCACAGGAGCCACTAGCAATGGGGGAGTTTGGGAAGAAGAAGAAGGATAGTATTGACCTGATCCAGGAAGCTTCTATGAGGATGAAACTTGAAGAACAAATCAAAGATCACTGGTCCAACATAGAAGTAAGGTTCAAGAACATTACTGAATCTTCAAAGACAGATCAGCCATCAACAAATGCAATGGTGATTGTACAAATGGAGCCACAGTTCAAGAGCTCTTATGCTATAGAGCCCCTTCAGCATGGAATCTTTCAAGATTCAAGAAATGAGAAGGGTCAATCTTCATGCTTTAAGAATGTGGATGCAAGAGGGATGTCTCCAATATCACCTGCCAAACCCAAAGGCAAGAACATTGAAAGGATATTTTATCCTGCTCCAAAGCCAGATGAGTTCAAAGTCCTAGGGAAGCTGATCATTGAGAGCAAGGAAAGCAATCATCCAAGCATAAGGAATCAAAGGGCCATCATCTACAGGGACAGCAAGGAAATCTGCATTTGGGTTGGTCACCCAAATTTTGCAAAGGCCAAGGCTAAAGAATCTGAAAGGGCAGCAATGCAAGCATTGGCAGTTGCTCAAGCACTTGAAGATGAAGAGACCTTTCAGGAAGAAAAAGCCAAGGATGGAGCTAATGAAGCTGAACCGGCAAGGAAAAGTGTAAGGCAACCAAAGGCTAGAGCTAAGAGGAATCTGAACTTTGAAAAAGAGGACTCTCTGGACACTGCTCAAGCCCCTTCCACAACAAGTGCACATCAAATTCCTATTGACCTACCTATTGGAGGAAAGTTGGACTGTGACCCTGCACACCCTGTCAACTTTCATGATCAACCAATCATGCCAAAGGAGGAGCCTATTGAATTTGATGAAGCCTATTTTCCAAAGTTCCTATTTGAAAAGGATCAACCAATGAAGACAAATAAAAGGGCTGTCAAGGCAAAGCTAGTATTTGTGAGGAAGCCACAATCTCAGAAACCCCCTACAAATCCAGAGGACTGCATGTACATTGCTGACATCAGGGAAGAATCCAGCTTACATCTTGATTTAGACAACCTGGTGGAAGTAAGGGGCATTGCAGCTTCTCAAAAGTTACCTGAAAGATTGGTTTTCACATACAAGGGTGGTAGAGAACAAATATGGCCTCTCTACAGAATTTTAGGAGAAGACTACCAAACACTACTCACAGTGTTTAGATGCTTGAAGAAAGACTTTGGCTTCACCAAAACAGCCAAGTCTGAGGTGGTCTCCAAGATATGTCAAATAAAGGCTAGCTGGAACAAGCCTGAGGCTCTTCCCAGGATGCTAAGAGTGCCCTCAACAGGAAAGAAGATCCATCTTCAACCTTACTGGATGATGGAATTTAAGGACAAGGACAACTGCAGAAGGTTCTTCAGGATGGAAGACCAGCTGGATAAGGCATCTAATCAAACTCTAAGGTTCATGCAATCCAAGCTTGGTGATCAAGATGAAGAAGAGAAGATCTTTTACAGAAGGCTACAGGTCCAGATTGAGGAGAACAACTCTAGGAGAGGGAAGAAGACTATGCCTCAAAGAAGACCAAGATGAATCATTTGCTCAGTCTAGAGGAGCACATTTGGGCATTAGTCTTGTAAGTCTTGTTTATGTCTAAAACTTTATGAAGCTCAATGCAATTTTTACTTTTAATCATGGGTAATATGTCTGAGTGTTTTTGTTATCATCAAGGCTCTTGATTTATGGCTGTTATTCTATCAGTCATAAATTGGGGGAGATTGTTAGGAATATGTTGATTCTTGATGATAATTGTAAAAACACTTAGTAGATTTTGTATTAAGTTATTTTGTAACTGTCAACGGAATGGCATGCTTTGCAGTGTTTCGTTGACAGGAAGCTCATCAACGGAATGAGTGTTGTAGCAATTGCACTGTACAATACTTCACAGTTTGATATGCATTTGATGTATGTATTAGATAGGTTTCCTAAGTCATGTTGACTAAGTACTAGATAGGCAAAATAGGTTGGTTAATTGTAAGTATATCATGCCTTGTAATTTTGCCTAAGTGAAGACATGTCAACGGTATGAAGATTACTCTATCAACGGAACAAGGATACACCATCAACGGAATGAAGTTTACTCATCAACGAAATGAAGTTTACTCATCAACGAAATGGAGAATAAAGCTATCAACGAAACACATCTCCCTGCTATCAACGAATCATTATTGCTTTTCTGAATAGTTGACAAAGTGATAGTGACAGTTTACTGAACAGATCTAAAGGTGATGTGGAAGTGTACTTTGCATTGGAAACCATTAAAATGGACATGGGGAATAAGGAAACATCCCAGTTTCCAATTGGGCTCTTGGGAGTGACCATAATAAGCATGAAGACAAAAGCAAGGATCTCCAAGGACCACTGGACAAAGGGATGAAAAGCAAACTATTGGCGGTTATCTTTAGTGTACTTTAGAGTAGCCAAAAATAGTATTGTAAACTTGGGAATATATAACCAAGTGTAGCAGTTAGAAAGAATGTAAGAGAAGAAAAACAAATAGTTTGTATTAGCTATCTTTGAGAGCATTCTTCTCTACAACTCTGTAACTGAGCAGCTGTGTACTTTTGTATCACAGATTATTTCCGCAATAAAAACACTTCAGTTGGATCATCAAACAATCCAACTGAATTATTGATATCTTGTGTTTTTGTTTATTCAGTTCAGTTTTATTTTATCATTGTTTTAAGTTTAAGAAAATATCAAGAATTGTATTCAACCCCCCCCCCCCTTCTACAATTCTGTTAGGTCATTTGGGAATAACAGTGTATCACTCTATTCCAACTAAATCATAAGCATGCTTGACATTTGGTATCAATCTAACTTTAACACAACAGACATCAATGATGATAATCAAAAGGTCTTCATTGGGTTGTAATGGGGCTAGGGACAAGGTATGTCAAGTAAGGCCAAAGAAGGTGAAGTGTCAAAAGCTAGTAGGCACCATAATAAATCATACACATCACCAAACATCCTCCCCATAACTGAATTTTCTGATTTTTTTCCAACAAAAGGCTTGATTAGTCGAATGAAGAAGGATCACACAAACATAAGTATGCTCTCATAATATTATATATATATATATATATATATATATTTTCATATATTCTCTTCTTTTTTTTTTCTTTTTTCTTTCTTTTTTCGATTTTTTTTTTCGAGAGCTAAGAGATAGATATAAGCAACCACAATCCTCCTTCAAAAATTTCTTGAACAATGACTATCAAGTAAGCAATCAAACCAAATATTTCCTCAAAAGTAATGTACAAAAGTAAACCCATCTTACACACCTTATTAGTCCCTCAAGTTCCTACTAGCCATTGACAATTTGGGATCAAGCATAAGTAAGGCTAAACAAGAAAAAAGGTCTAGGCACATAATGTGGTATGTCACCGAAAAAATAGGATTAAGCTCAAGAGGGTAACTAATTGATCATATATAAATGGTGTGGTAATTTGGAAAATATAGGTTATTCCTAAATGCCTTTATCATCTTATCATCAAATAATGTCATGCATTCAAGAAAGGTCTCAAACAAGTGCTAGCAATGCAAACAACATGTGAACACTCAAGCAAACGAATAAAAGATATGCATATAGGCTCAAAATCTCACATGGTGGTAAAACATAATCAATCCCAAGCAAAAAAAAAAACTCTGTTAGGAATATGTTGTTCTTGATGATAAGCATAAAACACTTAGTAGAATTTGTGTAAAGTCAATTTTGTAGCTGTCAACGAAATAGCATGCTTAGCAGTGTTTCGTTGACAGGAAGCTCATCAACGAAATGAGTGTTGTAGCAATTGCATTGTACAATACTTCACAGTATGATAGGCATTCTATTATATGTTTTAGATAGGTTTTCTAAGTCATGTTGACTATGTACTAGATAGGCAAAATAGGTTGGTTAATTGTAAATATGTTATGCCTTGTAATTCTGCCTAAGTGAAGACATGTCAACGGTATGAAGATTACTCTGTCAACGGTATGGAGTTTACCCATCAACGAAACGAGGGAAACACCATCAACGGAATGAAGAATGAAGCTATCAACGAAACACATCTCCTTGCTATCAACGAATCAATGTTGCTTTTTGAACAGTTGACAAAGTGATAGTGACAGTTTACTGAACAGATCTAAAAGGAGATATGGAAGTGTACTTTGCATTGGAAACCATCAAAGTGGTTACGGGAAATAAGGAAACATTCCAATTTCCAATAAGGCTCTTGGGAATGATTATAATGAGCATGAAGACAAAAGCAAAGATCTCCAAGGACCATTGGACAAAAGGAATGAAAAGCAAGCTACTGATGGTTACTTCTATTATTCTTTAGTTTAACCAAATGTAGAATTGTAAACTTGGGGTTTTATAACCAAGTGTAGCAGTCACTTTAGAGATAGAGAAGAAAAACACATAGATTGTATTTAGCTATTTTTTAGAGCATTCTTCTCTACAACATTGTAACTGAGCAGCTGTGTACATTTGTATCACAGATTATTTCCGCAATAAAAACACTTCAGTTGGATCATCAAACAATCCAACTGAATTATTTATATCTTGTGTTTTTATTTATTCAGTTCAGTTTAATTTTATAAAGTGTTTAGTTTGAAGAAAATATCAAGAATTGTATTCAACCCCCCCCTTCTACAATTCTGTTAGGTCATTTGGGAATAACAATTGGTATCAAAGCGAGCTTCTAATATACAAGAAGTTTAAAGATCAAGACCAAAAACAGAAACCATGGTAAAGAAGGATGCAGGTGTGAAGATACCAGTTCTTGATAAAGACAATTACTTTCACTGGAAAGTAAAGATGCATTTACATCTCATGTCTATGGATGAGAGGTATGTAGACTGCATTGAGAAAGGTCCACACGTTCCCATGAAGCTTGATTCTAGAGTTGGACTGCCAGATGATGCACCTGATGTAGAGATTCCAAAAACTGTCTCAGAATGGACTGTTGAAGATATTGCAGAAGTCCATAAAGACAAAAGGACCATGAACATTCTGTTTAATGGTTTGGAGCAAGAGATGTTTGACAATGTTATCAACTGTACAACCTCTAAGGAAGTATGGGATACTGTTAGAACTCTCTGTGAAGGAACTGAGCAAGTCAGGGAAAACAAAATGCAGCTCCTTATACAACAATATGAGCACTTTCACTTTAAAGCTGGTGAAACCCTAAATGACACGTTTAGTAGGTTTCAAAAGCTTTTGAATGGATTAAAGTTGTATGGGAGGATCTATCAAACCAAGGATTCAAACCTTAAATTTCTTAGAGCTCTTCCAAAAGAATGGAAGCCTATGACTGTTTCTCTCAGAAACACTCAAGAGTACAAAGACTACACTCTTGAAAGGCTTTATGGAACCTTGAAGACATATGAGCTGGAAATGGAGCAAGATGAGGAAATTGAAAAGGTACAAAAGAAGGGTGGATCTATTGCATTGATTGCATCTGTGAACCAACTTGAAGATGACAATAAAGAAGCTGCAAAGGCCACAACTAGTCGATCTAGTTGTAAGAGTGATGTTAGCAAGGGTAAAGACAAGATGACAGAAGAAGAAGAATCAGAACCAGCCAACTTGGATGACTTAGATGAGATTGATGAACACATTGCTTTTCTGTCTAGAAAATTTTCTAAGTTCAAGTTCAAAAGAAACTCAGAAGCAAGGCCACCAAGAAGAGACTTTCAACCTAGCAAAACAAACTGGATTGAAAAGTCTAAGTCAAAATGTTTCAATTGTGGAATGCTTGGTCACTTTGCTGGAGACTGCAGAAAGCCCAAGGTTGAGAAGGGCAACAGGAAATTTGAGCCTGTTGATTATAAAAAGAAATACTTTGAACTCCTCAAACAAAAAGAAAAGGCTTTCATGTCTCAGGAGTATGATTGGGCTGGTAATGGTGAAGATTCTGATGATGATGTTGAGTATGTCAACTTGGCTCTTATGGCTGACAATCATGAGCAGGAAGCAAGTTCCTCAAGCAACCAGGTAACAATTACTAATCTTTCTGAGCTTTCTAAAGAGGAATGCGATAGTGCAGTAAATGAAATGTCTACTGTATTATATAATTTGCGTGTTACTCTTAAATCACTTACTAAAGAGAATTCTAGAATAAAAGAGACCAATCTGCTCTTAAGTGATAGGAATGCAATGTTAGAAGCACAGCTCATTGAATTTGAGAAAATGAGATGTGTTAGTAGGGATGCTAAGAAGGAACTTGAGAACGTGTTACAAAGGGAAGAAATTCTTAGAACACAACTTGAAATAGAACAAGGTGTGATTGCAAAATGGAAGGATGCCAGGAATGTTGCTACCAACATAATTAATGTTCAAGGCGTGGAATCCTTCTGTGAGCAATCATGGGAAAGGAACAAAGAGAAGCTAGGGTATGTTGGTGAAACCTTAGAATCAGAAACTGAGTCAACAAACAACAATGATCATTTGTTGAAGGTTGATATGTCAACGGAATGCAATGTTTCGTTGACACATGAACCATCAACCGATCAGGCTGTTTCGTTGACAGACAAAAGAAAAGATAAACTCACTAGACTTAATGACAAGTATGGTCCTGTCACCAAGAACTTTGTTCAAGGTGAGTCTAGTATTTTAAAGAAAATTGAGAAGCCTGTTGAGAGAGCTAATGTAGGTCACTTGTCTAACAAGCAATTGAAAGACAAGGTAGAGAAAGTTCAAAATGAGGCTAAGGGAAATAAAAAGAATAACAGGAATGGCAAAGTAGGAATTAACAAACACAACAATTACACACCTGATAAATATGCTCCTAGAAAGACATGTGTTAATTGTGGAAGTGTTAGTCATTTGTCTACTAACTGCAAATCTGTTAAGAAAACTCCTAATGTGAAAATGCCCAAACCTGCAATGAACAGTTCCATGCCTACAATGCCTGTTATGCCTAACATGTTTGCTCCATATGCACAATTTCAGAATCCATATGCTAGCATGCCATTTGTGCCTAATCCTTACATGAATATGTTTAACATGCCACAAATGCCATGGAACATGAATAACATGATTGTTCCTCCAACTATGCATGCTATGAATGAAAATATGAGCAACCCTCAGAAATCAACACCAAGGGTAAAGATTGATTTGAATCAATCTGAACCCAAAGTGAAAAATGGTACAAAAGGGAATGCAAAGGCTAACAAGACAGGACCCAAGGAAACTTGGGTACCAAAATCGACTTGATTTGGTTTTATTGTGTGCAGGGAGACAAAAGGAATCTTTGGTACTTGGATAGTGGTTGTTCAAGACACATGACTGGTGATTCTACCCTGCTCACAGAGTTTCAGGAAAGAGCTGGCCCTTGTATTGCTTTTGGAGATGACAGCAAAGGCTACACAAAAGGGATATGGCTTGATTTCAAAAGAGAATGTCATCATAGATGAGGTTGCATTGGTGGATGGTCTTAAGCACAACTTGCTTAGTATCAGCCAACTTTGTGACAAAGGATTTTTAGTTACTTTTTCTAGAGAAGCCTGTGTTGTTTCTAAAGGAGGAAACAACAATGTGGTAATGACTGGATTCAGAAGGGGGAATGTGTACATTGCTGACTTTAGTAGCACAAGTTCAGACACCATCACTTGTCTTTTCAGCAAGGCAAGCAAGGATGAAAGTTGGTTATGGCACAAGAAGTTATCCCATCTGAATTTCAAAGTTATGAATGATTTGGTGAGGAAAGATCTTGCTAGAGGAATTCCACAGGTGGAGTTCTCCAAGGATGGTTTGTGTGATGCCTGTCAAAAGGGAAAACAGAAGAAGGCATCATTCAAAAGCAAGACAGAGTCATCAATTGTCCAGCAGCTTGAATTGCTTCATATGGACCTATTTGGCCCTGTAAATGTTATGTCCATCTCAAAGAAGAAATACTATCTTGTGATTGTTGATGATTTTTCTAGATTTACATGGACTTTCTTTTTGCACTCTAAAGATGAGACAAGTGAAATCATTATCAATCACATCAAGATGGTAAGCAATCATCCTGATTTCAAAGTAAGAAGGATTATGAGTGACAATGGGACAGAATTCAAGAATTCAAGCATGAAGGTGTTCTGTGAAGAAAATGGCATTTTGCATGAGTTTTCAGCAGCAAGAACACCACAGCAAAATGGTGTAGTTGAAAGGAAAAACAGAACACTTATTGAAGCTGCAAGGACAATGCTAGATGAATCAAAGTTACCTACATATTTTTGGGCTGAGGCAGTTAACACAGCTTGCTTTACTCAAAATATTTCTTTGATTAATCAGGCCAAAGGAATGACCCCTTATCAGTTACTCAAAAGAAAGAAGCCACTATTGGATTTTCTTCATGTCTTTGGATGCAAGTGCTTTGTTCTGAGAAATCAAGCTGAGCATTTGGGGAAATTTGAAGCAAAGGCAGATGAAGCAATATTTGTGGGATATGCAGCAGGGAAAGCTTACAGAGTCTATAATCTCAGAATCAACATTGTTATGGAATCTGTACATGTTGTTTTTGATGATCTCAAAATCCAAGGTCTCTGTGATGAAGGTTTCCATGAAAGTCTTTCTTTTGAAAATGAGGAAGGAGATCAAGTGAATCATGATAAGGCTACTGAGAAACAGCCTAAAGTTGTTGTATCTAGCACAGATGAAAGCAGCAGTGAGGATGAAATTACTGCATTGAGATTAAAAAGGATAGCTGCTAGCAGACCAACTGGTCATTTCGTTGACAGTCATGATGGTGGATTCGTTGACAGTCAGAATGAGCGTTTCGTTGACAGCCAAAATGGTCATACCGTTGACAGTCACAGGAATGCTTCTAGAAGTGATCAATTAGGGACAACAAACTCAGGGGGAGTTTCTCAAGGACAAATATCCAATCAAGGCAATCATGATCATGAAGCTACGTCTTCAAGAGCAAATCTACCTCCCTCAAGGAAATGGACTAAAGATCATCCCTTTGAACTTATTATAGGTGATGTTTCTTCAAAAGTCCAAACTAGAAGAGCAACTCAAGAAGAATGTCTATATAGTAGCTTTCTGTCTCAAGATGAGCCAAAGAAAGTTGAGGATGCACTTCTAGATCCAGATTGGGTCTTAGCTATGCAAGAAGAGCTAAACCAATTTGAGAGAAACAAAGTTTGGAAGCTGGTGCCCAGGCCTAATGACAGGAGTGTTATAGGCACAAAGTGGGTGTTCAGAAACAAGATGGATGAAAATGGCATAGTCACAAGGAACAAAGCTAGACTGGTTGCAAAAGGCTACTCACAGGAAGAGGGAATTGATTTTGATGAAACCTTTGCTCCTGTTGCAAGACTAGAAGCAATAAGAATTTTCCTAGCCTATGCAGCCCATGCCAATTTCAAAGTCTATCAAATGGATGTGAAGAGTGCTTTTCTGAATGGGGAATTGGAAGAGGAGGTGTATGTAAGTCAACCTCCTGGTTTTGAAGATGATGATTTTCCAGACTATGTGTACTTCCTTCTCAAAGCACTCTATGGTTTGAAACAAGCACCTAGAGCCTGGTATGACACTCTCTCACAGTTCCTCCTTGAGAATCATTTCACTAGAGGTACTGTAGATAAAACTCTTTTTCACAGGGTTGTAAATGGCTCTACTTTACTTGTTCAAATTTATGTAGATGATATAATCTTTGGGTCTACAGATGTGAAACTTTGTCAAAAGTTTGCCAAGCTTATGCAAAGTAAGTATGAAATGAGCATGATGGGAGAATTAACTTACTTTCTTGGTCTTCAAGTAAAGCAAGTTAATGAAGGCATTTTCATTAGTCAAACAAAATACATTCATGATTTATTAAAGAAGTTTAACCTAATGGAATGCTCTCCTGCCAAAACTCCCATGCCTACTGCCACCAAACTTGAATTGAATACTAAGGAAAAATCTGTGGACATTTCAAGTTACAGAGGCATGGTAGGCTCACTTTTATATTTAACAGCTAGTAGACCTGATATTATGTTTGCTACATGTCTATGTGCTAGATTTCAGGCTGATCCTAGAGAATCCCATTTAGTTGCTATTAAAAGAATTTTCAGATATCTCAAAGGAACACCAAACCTTGGCATTTGGTATCCTAGAGAATCTGGTTTTGAACTAATTGGTTATTCAGATGCAGATTTTGCAGGATGTAAAATTGACAGGAAAAGTACAACTGGAACCTGTCAATTCCTAGGAAACAAGCTTGTGTCATGGTTCAGCAAGAAACAAAACTCAGTTTCTACCTCCACAGCTGAGGCTGAGTATATTGCAGCTGGAAGTTGTTGTGCACAGATTTTATGGATGAAAAACCAACTACTTGATTATGGATTAAGAGTTGAGAAAATTCCTATTTTCTGTGACAACACTAGTGCCATTGCCATTACTGAGAATCCAGTGCAGCATTCAAGAACCAAGCACATTGACATCAAGTACCATTTCATTAAAGAACATGTTATGAATGGTACTGTGGAGTTACATTTTGTTCCAAGTGAACAACAACTTGCAGACATCTTTACCAAGCCACTTGATGAATCAACATTCTCAAGATTAGTAAGTGAGCTAGGTATGCTAAATTTCTCTTAATTACTTTGAGATTTTTGCAAGTTACAAATGCAGCCAGAAATTTGCTATGTTTTTCTGTGGATTATTTTTCTCAGGAAAAAGTAAAATTTTGTCTAAGTCAAAATTACTATGTCAACGAAACGAACCATTTCGTTGACAGTCTTAGCAGTTTTCTGGGTGTTTCGTTGATAGCTCTTGTATATCAACGAAACGCAGCTTTATCAACGAAATAAGACGGGACTTTAACCGCCCAATCCTGATTCGTTGATTTAGCGCTTTTAATCTGAACCGTTGGAATTTTGACACGTCTTTTACCACGATCTGTGCATACACCCCTGTAAGTATAAATCATGGTAATACTTTAAGAGTAACGGTTATATTTTTAAGCCAATCCAGTAATTTACATTTATTATTGGATTCATTTTCTGAGAATTTTTGGGGGAGTATTTAAGAAATTTTATTTTCATTATTTCTTTTTACCTGTTCTCAAAAATTCCAAAGGCTTTTTCTCTCTTCTTCTCTCTAACAAGCAATTCAATTCGAAGCTTTCCTTTAATCAACAATGGCACCTATAGTCAAGCTTATGTCTGCTGGAGGGTTCATCTATGAGAAGAACAACTCCATCCCTTTTGTTGTCAAGGAAAACCCGAACAGACTGTTCTTCAAAATGATGGATTTCATGAAGAATTGCAAGTTGAGCTATGCAATGTTTCACTCTACACCACTCTACAATGAGATAATCGAGGAGATTTGGACCTCATGTGAGTATAGTGGAACAAACTGCACACTACAATTCACTCTTCAAGGTAATGAGTACATAGTTAATTCTGATGTTTTGCAAGCATGTTTACATATTCCTGATAATAACTGTGATGCTTTGCCTACTAACACTGAAATAACTACCATGCTTAATTCTATAAACTATTCTTTGCCTACTGATAATCTGGGTAGAATAATTAGGAGAGGTTTGGTTAGGGAATACAGTTATTTAGCTGATGCATTCATTAAGGTCTTTTCTGGAAAGATTAGTAATTTTGATGCATTAACTAACTCTATGTTAATTCTCCTAACCATGCTTCTAAATGATAGATATCATAACTTTAGCACCCAACTTATGTATGAAATTGGTGCTAAGTTGGGTGATAAAGCAAATAGGAAGAAAAATATCTATTATGCTAGGTTTCTGATGATGTTGGCTAACCATGTTAGTCCAGCACCATTAGTTATCTCTAACCCTAATGCCAGGTTTGAGTGCTTTGTGCAAGAAAAGAGAGTATTGACAGACATACTGAGGCTGAACCACAATGGTGATGTTCCAGTGGTGTATCTGCCAATCATTGAGGTAACTACTACTATCCCTGTTAGTGTAGCTAACACCTCTACTGTTTTACCTTCCAATGTTGCTATGGAGTCTGTAGCTGTGACCCAACAGGCTCCTACCCTAGCAACAAAACCAAAATCAAAGAAAACCTCCAAGCCAACCTCAGGTGCTTCTCAAAAGGCACCTGTTGTAAAAACTACCACACAACCTAAGGGGAGTGAGTCTGGAGTTGTAAGAGGTGAGGGAAGGGGTGAACATCAAAGAAACCCCAAGGATAAGGAAGGACAGGTTAGTGTGTACCAGCCAAGCCCCATTGTGTCTTCCCAACAAGGCACAATGAGTAACATGGATTTAAACACAAGTCTAATTGCATCCTCCCAAAAGGATGTGATTATTGAAACAAGCTCTCCTCCTAGAGCACAGTCCAAAAGGGTAAGGGACACTGCAAGCCCACAGTCTACATTTTCCCAATACCAAAGGAGAGTGAAGCAAAAGTCCAAGGGTACACAGGGTGCACACACACTGGAAGCAACACTTCCAGTTTCTCAAATTCAGTTTGATGTAACCCCTATCATTTCTCTGGGGTTACAGTCCCATTCTCTAAACATCAATCTTGAATTATCTCCATCAAATTCACCAACTCAATCTTTGGATGTGGACATGATCCATACACATATTCCTGATTCTCCAACTCTAATCTTGGAGAAGCCCCACTCTGAAGCTGGTGGCCATCACTTGTTAAGTGATTTGTTGGGCCATCAACCAATTTTTCCTGAAATTGCAAGGGGATCTGTGGACCAATCTTTAAAATCAATCACCACAGACTCTACTGTAATTTCTCATTCTCAAAGTGCTTTCTTGACTTCATCAACGAAACAGTCTATTTCGTTGACAAGTGTTTCTCCATCAACGGTATCCATACCGTTGACAGTTCAAACTACCATTCCGTTGATAGTTCACTCTGCACCTTTAATTGAAAATCAAGTTGTTCCCACAACTAGTGCAGATGATCTAGTGGTAGTTGAGACACTTCTAGGACTGAGAGGGAGTGAAACTGAGAGGCTGGCTTGCAGCCAGGCAAAAGGAGAGAATGAGAGTGAGAGGCTGGCTATTTCTTCCAGCCATGCAAAAGGAGAGATTGAGAGTACCACCTTAGAAGGTGAAGGTGAGGGTGTGAGAGGTGTGAGCCATGGGGAGCCCATGATGCAAGAACAGAGTGGAGAGAGAGAAGGGACTACAGGAGAAATAAGGATGGAAGCAGCCATTGCTAATGAGTTAATGGAGGTCAGTGAGGGAGAAAGGGAACTTACTTTCCAAGAGGTTTATCAGCAAACTCTGGATAGTATTTCCCTGGATCCTGAGACCTTTACTCATCCTGTGTCAACCTATCAAATTTTGGCTCAACAGGGCAATGTGGAGGCAGAGAGGTCACTACAACTAATTCACACAACTGCATCAATGCAAAGAGCAAAGGATGCCTTGACCAATCTACCTCCAGGAGCTGAAGCAAGTGGAGACTTTGATTTTTCTGATAATGAGGATAGCTTTGGTGACACTCTACAGGTGGCCACTACTACACAGACTGGGACTTCTGTGGTGCCTCCTACACCAAACTGGCTTTCTCAAGATATGCATGGTAGAAGCAATTTGGATGCTGCTATCACAAGGCAGTACAAAGAAGCATATCTAGCTCATGAGTCTGCAGGAGCAAGGGACAAGAAATTCTACAAAGCCATAATGGATTCTCTGGAAATTCAAAGGCTACAAATGTTGCAGACAAGGATTGAGGCTACAGAGATCAAGGATTCAATCAGCAACCTTAGGGATGCTAATGATAGGAGGCTAGATGAAAAGCTTCCTCTTCTCACTGTGTCCAGGATGAACAGGTTTTTCTCTAAAGAACCTGAAGTGGATTCCTCCTTGAAGACTCTCTCTTCTAGAGTGGACAAGGTGGAAGCTACTCTATCACAGATGCAAAAGGAACAGGAGAAACAAACTCAACTATTGGCCCAGCTAGTGGCAGCTCAAGGACTCCCAGCCATCTCTTTTGATGATAACAAAAAGGGGGAGAAATCTAAGGAGCTAGACATTCAGATTACCAAGGTTATGGTCCCAGCCATTTCCCTACCAAAGGAGCCATTAGCAATGGGGGAGCTTGGAAAGCAGCAAAAGGATGGTATTGACCTTATACAAGAAGCTTCTATGAGGATGAGACTTGCAGAACAAATCAAAGAACATTGGTCCAACATAGAAACAAAGTTCAAGAAGATTACTGAAAATAAGGACTCAAATCCATCAACGGAACAGCCATCAACGAATGCCATGGTACTAGCATCAACGGAATGGGAGCCACAGACAAATTCTTTCTATCACCAAGAGCCCCTTCTACATGGAGTCACTCAAGGACCAAAGAAGGAAAAAGGACAAACTTCATGCATTAGGGATGTGGAACAAGCTACAATTCAAAGAAGCCTATCTCCCAAGTCCCCTGCTAAACCAAAGGGCAAAAACATAGCAAGGACTTTCTATCCTGCACCTTATCCAGATGAGCACAAGCTTCTTGGTCTACTCATCACAAAAAGCAAGGAAAGTAATGATTATGAGATAAGGAAGCAAAGGGCAATTGTCTACAGGAATGGACAACAAATCTGTGTTTGGGCTGGTCATCCAAACTTTGCTGAAGCCAAGGCTGAGGAATCAGAAAGAGCAGCTATGCAAGCTCTTGCAGTAGCTCAAGCTCTAGATGAAGAAGAAAGGAAGCAAGAGGAAAGCACTAGAGAGGAAAGGAGTTCAAAGAAGAGCACAAGGCAACCCAAAGAGAGAGCTAGGAGAAACATAGACTTTGAGAGTGCTGATTCTCAGAGTACTGCATCAGACTCTTCTATACCTATTGCACCTCCAACAATTGCTAATCCAGTTTTTGAGGGAAAGTTGGCCTGTGATCCTGCACATCCTGTCAATTTTCATGATCAACCAATCATGCCAAAAGAGGAACCAATTGATTTTGATGAGGCATACTTTCCAAAGTTCCTGTTAGAAAAGGACCAACCAATGAAGACAAAGAAGAGGTCTGTCAAAGCAAAGCCTGTTTTTGTGAGAAAGCCACAATCTCAAAAACCCCCTGCAAACCCAGAGGACTGCATGTACATTGCTGACATCAGGGAAGAATCCAGTCTACATCTTGACTTAGACAACCTGGTGGAAGTAAGGGGAATTGCAGCTTCTCAAAAGTTGCCTGAAAGACTAGTGTTCACATTCAAGGGTGGTAGAGAACAAGTGTGGCCTCTCTACAGAATTTTAGGAGAAGACTATCAAACACTACTCTCAGTGTTTAGATGCTTGAAAAAGGACTTTGGTTTCACCAAAACAGCCAAGTCTGAGGTGGTCTCCAAAATCTGTCAGTTAAAGGCTAGCTGGAACAAGCCTGAGGCTCTTCCCAGGATACTTAGAGTTCCCTCAACAGGAAAGAAAATCCATCTTCAACCTTATTGGATGATGGAGTTTAAGGACAAGGACAATTGCAGAAGATTCTTCAGAATGGAAGACCAGCTGGAGAAGGCATCTAATCAAACTCTAAAGCTGATGCAATCCAAGCTTGGTGATCAAGATGAAGAGGAGAAAATCTTCTACAGAAGACTACAGGTCCAGATTGAGGAAAACAACTCCAAGAGAAGGAAGAAGACTATGCCACAAAGAAGTCACAGATGAAACATTTGCTCAGACTAGAGGAGCACTTGTGGGCATTAGTCTTGTAAGTCTTATATTTTGTCTATAAAGTTTTGAAGCTTAATACATTTTCTACTTTTGTAATTTATGATGTATCTGAGTGTTTTTGTTATCATCAAGTCTCTTGATTTATGGCTGTTATTCTATCAGTCATAAATTGGGGGAGATTGTTAGGAATATGTTGTTCTTGATGATAAGCATAAAACACTTAGTAGAATTTGTGTAAAGTCAATTTTGTAGCTGTCAACGAAATAGCATGCTTAGCAGTGTTTCGTTGACAGGAAGCTCATCAACGAAATGAGTGTTGTAGCAATTGCATTGTACAATACTTCACAGTATGATAGGCATTCTATTATATGTTTTAGATAGGTTTTCTAAGTCATGTTGACTATGTACTAGATAGGCAAAATAGGTTGGTTAATTGTAAATATGTTATGCCTTGTAATTCTGCCTAAGTGAAGACATGTCAACGGTATGAAGATTACTCTGTCAACGGTATGGAGTTTACCCATCAACGAAACGAGGGAAACACCATCAACGGAATGAAGAATGAAGCTATCAACGAAACACATCTCCTTGCTATCAACGAATCAATGTTGCTTTTTGAACAGTTGACAAAGTGATAGTGACAGTTTACTGAACAGATCTAAAAGGAGATATGGAAGTGTACTTTGCATTGGAAACCATCAAAGTGGTTACTGGAAATAAGGAAACATTCCAATTTCCAATATGGCTCTTGGGAATGATTATAATGAGCATGAAGACAAAAGCAAAGATCTCCAAGGACCATTGGACAAAAGGAATGAAAAGCAAGCTACTGATGGTTACTTCTATTATTCTTTAGTTTAACCAAATGTAGAATTGTAAACTTGGGGTTTTATAACCAAGTGTAGCAGTCACTTTAGAGATAGAGAAGAAAAACACATAGATTGTATTTAGCTATTTTTGAGAGCATTCTTCTCTACAACATTGTAACTGAGCAGCTGTGTACATTTGTATCACAGATTATTTCCGCAATAAAAACACTTCAGTTGGATCATCAAACAATCCAACTGAATTATTTATATCTTGTGTTTTTATTTATTCAGTTCAGTTTAATTTTATAAAGTGTTTAGTTTGAAGAAAATATCAAGAATTGTATTCAACCCCCCCCCCCCTTCTACAATTCTGTTAGGTCATTTGGGAATAACAAACTCTTCAGTGCACCAACTTGTACTCAAAACATGAAAACCAAATCATTTTGCACATATTCATGTCCTTCTAATTACTTGCAACATTCAGTAAGTCTACTAGTTTCAACTTGCTAGTGTATGTGTGTACAAGAACTTAGCAAATCACTTCTTAATCAAAAGTATCAGAAACACAAGATTACTATAGCATGTAAGGGTGCATCAAGCCACAAGAAATCATTTCACAAGCTAGAATTCTATTCAAAAATTTCTTGAACAATGACTATCAAGTAAGCAATCAAACCAAATATTTCCTCAAAAGTAATGAACAAAAGTAAACCCATCTTACACACCTTATTACTCCCTCAAGTTCCTACTAGCCATTGACAATTTGGGATCAAGCATAAGTAAGGCTAAACAAGAAAAAAGGTCTAGGCACATAATGTGGTATGTCACCGAAAAAATAGGATTAAGCTCAAGAGGGTAACTAATTGATCATATATAAATGGTGTGGTAATTTGGAAAATATAGGTTATTCCTAAATGCCTTTATCATCTTATCATCAAATAATGTCATGCATTCAAGAAAGGTCTCAAACAAGTGCTAGCAATGCAAACAACATGTGAACACTCAAGCAAACGAATAAAAGATATGCATATAGGCTCAAAATCTCACATGGTGGTAAAACATAATCAATCCCAAGCAAAAAAAAAAAACTCTTCAGTGCACCAACTTGTACTCAAAACATGAAAACCAAATCATTTTGCACATATTCATGTCCTTCTAATTACTTGCAACATTCAGTAAGTCTACTAGTTTCAACTTGCTAGTGTATGTGTGTACAAGAACTTAGCAAATCACTTCTTAATCAAAAGTATCAGAAACACAAGATTACTATAGCGTGTAAGGGTGCATCAAGCCACAAGAAATCATTTCACAAGCTAGAATTCTACAATTTACAACTAAAATTCTTTTTGGGATTTTTCATTTTTCAATTATTTTTGGATTTTTTTTTGTTAATAATACTACTAAACCCCTCCCCCATACCTAAATCATGCATTGTCCTCAATGTATGCAAATGAGAGAAAAATGACAGAGTAAAAGGACGAGAATACCTGATAAGGACATGACGGAGATACACAATACCTATAACAAATAGAAAACACACACACACACACACACACAGTAAACACATACTAACCAATACCAGATCGAGGGAAAACTACCTTCGTAACAGAATCATCAAACATGTGAAACTCACCCACAGAAAAGACAATACTATCCACTAGAGAAAGATGATCTTGAACCAAAATAAAACTCATACCACTAACATCATTCATAGACCAAGTAGATGCTTCTTTATGTTGTTTAAGCAAATTAATTACTTGAAATTCTATGTCACTAGAGATAAAAACATGACGAGTTTCATTATTAACTACCAAAGACTGATCAAGAGTGGAAAAAGATGGATTAAAAACAAGTGGGGGTGGCTCACCAACAGATTTCTTAACAAATAACTTAGGATCAAAAGAACTATCCTCAAGTTGGGTTTCATGCTTACAACAAATAGCATTTAATTCATCTAACATCTCATCAGAAGAAAAATTCGTATACAACTCATGAAGTTCTTTATTACTCTCATACTCTAACAAAATATCGTCCTCAAGAAAAGACTCAATTGCAATATCCTCAAGATGTGACCATGAAACAACCTCATCTATCAAATTAACTCCTACGGGTTGTTCAAAAAGCTCATTAGGTTGATTACCTACATTAAAGACATTAAGATCTATTGTCATATTTCCAAAAGTGAGTTTCATCGAACCATTCCTACAGTTAATCAAAGCATTAGATGTGGCAAGAAAAGGTCTTCCTAGAATGATGGGAATTTGATTTTTGAGATTTTGGACATGTTCGGTTTCTAGAACAATGAAATCGACAGGGAAAACAAAATCACCAACCTTAATCAACACATCTTCCACTATACCCTTAGGAATTTTGACAGAACGGTCAGCTAACTGAAGAGTGATAGTAGTCTCTTTAAGTTCACCTAAACCCAGGTCTTGATAGACAGATAATGGAAGAAGATTTACACTAGCTCCTAGATCGAGTGAAGCTTTATCAATGAAAGTATTACCAATGACACAAGAAATGGTAGGACAACCAGGATCCTTATACTTCAAAGGGATTTGATTTGACAAGATAGAGCTAACATTAGATGTTAGGAAAGCTTTCTTAGGAACATGAGTTGTTCTTTTATGAGTACACAAATCTTTTAGACACTTAGCATAAGAGGGAACTTGTTGAATTGCATCTAAAAGAGGAATGTTAATCTTGACTTGCTTGAAGACTTCCAAAATCTTATCTAATTGAGCAGATTGTTTATTTGAAGTAAGTCTGTGAGGAAACGAAGCTTTTGGCTTAAAGACTTTTTCAATAGACACATCAGATTGGGATTTTGAAGGTGGTTCAGCGGAGGGTGATGACTCATTAGATTCAACTTCTTCAGGACTCTTGGGATTGGAAGATTGTTTAAGACTAGGATTCAAGAGTAACGGATTTGGTTCATATGTAAGCTTATCTTCTTCTTGAGTATTGACACCAGCATGATTATTGAGTTGATTACCAGACCTTAGAGAGATAACAGAATTCACATTTTCATGAGACTTTTGATTTGGATGAAATTTAGGATTAATCTCGGGTTGACTTGGAAATCGATTTTTCTCTCTCTCACTGATGGTGTTTGCCAACTGACTAACTTGGACCTCTAGTTTAGATATGGCTTGAGCGTTGGAATTTAGCAATTGCCTATCTTGGGTCATAGTGTTCATGAAATTTTATTGAGATTTGAGCAATGCCTCTAAACTCTTTTCAATGGAAGTAAATCTTTTGTCAGATTCTGTAAAACCAGGAGGATTCAAGGGTAACGGATTTTGATATTGACCGAGATTTTGTGGAGGATATGAGTTAGGATTTTGAGTTGGGTATGGACCAGGATTGGGCTTTTGAAAAGCAGGTTGAGAATTTTGGTTATACTGATTGTATTGACCTTGGTTCCATGAGAAATTTGGATGATTTTTCCAACCAGGATTGTATGTGGATGAATAAGGATCATTCCTAACTCTAGATTGAAACATGGCATTGGCTTGTTCAATTTCAGGACAATTTTCTATCAAATGAGTAGGAGAATTACAGTTTGCACACAGAAACACTTGTGAGGACACCTTGTTGGTTTCTAAGGCTTCTAGACGTCTAGTGAGAGTAGCTAACTTAGCTTCGGTTGCAATAGAATTACCAACTACGTGTACGCCTTTAGATTTTTCAGTTTCCTGACTGGGTTCCCTAGTTGACTCCCACAACATTGTTCTTTCAGCTAACTCCTCAAAAAATTGCCAAGCTTCTTCATCAGTTTTATCCATAAACCTACCATTACACATAGACTCTAACAAGGCAGTGGTTTGGCTATCTAAGGCTTCATAGAGAATTTTACAAAGTCTCCATTTTTCTATACCATGTTGAGGACACTTAGACAACAACTTTTGAAATCTATCAAAATATTTCCAAAAAGGCTCATTTGAATTTTGTTGAAATTGGTTGATATCATTCCTAAGCCTGTTAGCCTTATGGTTGGGAAAATATTTTTTAAGAAATATAGCAAAAAATCCCTCCCATGTGGAAATAGAATTAACGGGTAGACTATACAACCACTGTTTAGCATCTTCTTTTAAAGCAAAGTTAATGAGTCTGAGCCTAATGGAATCCTCACTTAGTTGTTGAAGTTTTTGTAAAGCACATACTTCCTCAAATTCTCGAATGAAAAGATATGGATCCTCTCCCTCTACCCCAGCAAACCTAGGTAACATGCTAATGTTATGATGTTTGATTTCAAAATTGTTTGCGGTTACTGCTGGTAGCACTATGCATGAGGGTTGAGCGGTACGAGCGGGGTAACAACGTTCTTTAAGAGAAACAGCCATAACGGTTGTTGGAACTTCTACTTCTTTTGACTCAATTTTAGTGGGTGAAGAGAAATCGAGTTGTCTTGCTACTCCAGGTAGTGAAAGGTCGGATTGTCTCACTAATCTAGATGTATTATCCCGAACCCAAATACTTTGCATACAAGAGAAACAATCAACTAAGCACGTAGCAGACAAGAGCTATAAGTAAACACCCAAAAATACGCAAAATCAAAAGAAAAATTTATCTTATCCTAAAAAAAATCTAGACCTTGCTCCTAACAATAAGATACTACTAAAAGTAACAGCTCAAAAAGCATTCGTCGTGACTGGCCAGGCAGGAGGAAGCATTGCCAAGAGGCTAACCACCATTCTAGGCACCAGTCTAAAGGCCAGGTAAGCTTTCGCTAGTCCTAGACACCACCGAAAAATACTTAGTGATTTGTTCCTCCTAGATTCTCTTCCTAGTTGAGCGCGATATCCTAGGGGCTAACGTCTAATTAATTTTATTAAGGAAAAAGGAATGCAAGATGAACGAATTAGTGATTTGTGGGCCAAGGAAAGAGTGATGAAATCCCTCACCTTATCTTGAAATTGGGTGGTGCCCTTAAGATTGATTTGATGATGCAACACACAAAGAACGAGAAATAAACACTTATGGATGCACTACACTACGTGTTCTATTCTAAATTGTACGTACCTCTTTCCTCCGGCAATCACCACAATTGTATAAGATGGAAAGCGATAAAGACAATAAAGAAATCTAGATGATGTGCTATGTGAGAGAATGAATGATGCAACAAATTGGTTTTTAACAAATAACTAACTAATATTTTTGGATTTTTCAAATATTTAATTTTTTTGTGTTTTTTAATAATGATGGAAAGAAAATAGAGAGGTGATACGGAATACCGAAAAACGCTTCCAAAAATTTCACAAGAGACGACGAGGCCTTCTAGCAATCTTCTTGTCCAAGCTTTCCTCCGCTAAACAATACAGAACAAGAAACTAATCCGAAGAATTAAATATCAAGGAGTGAAAATTACCAATAATCCCCGGCAGCGGCGCCAAAAACTTGATGTGTAAAAATAATGTAAACTGCAAGCGCACAGTGTTCAGTTGTAGCAATCACAGATCGATCCACAAAGACTATGAATTTTCAAAAACCCTAACAATTAACTCAGGCGAACTAGACAAATAAGATTTGAGTTGAGATTTGTTTAACCTAATTAACAATTAAAATCAGATATGGAAAACCTAGGAATCTGAATCCATTAATCAATCACAATTAATATCAACTCGCCCTAAAATCAATTCTCTTTCCTTCACAAATAAGATATATCAATTAACGAGACAAGCATATACTATGAAACTTGTTATCTAACAATAACCTATCAAAACTTCATTGAGCAAGCATAGGCTATGAAAAATAAATCCGGTAACAATAATATATCAAAATCACTTTGTCAATTGAACAATTAAGCACCAAGAAAAATCACGAGAATCAATTAATAGGAACGAGAAGATGTCAACAATAATCAAATTAACTTCATCTTCATCCTAGGAGATTAACTTAGCTAGACATGGCAGAAGAAACAGAACAATTAAATATAAAGAATGCAAGCAAAAGTGTTTGAATAAAATATAAAGAACTTGTATTGAAAGACAATAATAAATCTATCATACTCCTAATTATCAGATCTAAACTAAATTCTAGGTGTCTAAAATACAAGAGAGGAGATCTATATATATAGGAAAAATAATGGGCTTTGGTTCTTTGACTACAAATCGGATTCTGGAAATATTTCCTCAATTCCTTTTTCTTCTCCGATAAGTTTTCCAATTTTTCTCCAATTTCCTTTTGACTTCAAGTATTTCCATCTCCTTGCCTTTTTCACCTTTTTCTGCTTGAAATATGATTTTATTTATTTTCCTACAAAACAAAAGAAAACAATTTATTAAATAATAAAATTACGAAAACAAACATAAAATAGGTATTAAAAATGTATTAATTATGGACCTATCACAACTCCTCAACAGTTTGTTTGTATTCTTCTTTAGACATTTCAAGTAAGACAAGTGAGGGTACCTGACTTGGAGAGCTAGATGAGACCTCATCAGACTTAGCCATGAGGGCTAGATTCACATATTCCTCTTCCTCTTCATCATCAGAATCATCCCAACATTTTCCCTCAGCCACATAGGCTTTTCCCTGTCCTTTCTTGAAGTGTCCACTTGACCCTTTGTCCATTCTTTGAGTCTGTTTTGGCCTTCTGCATTCAGTAGCAAAATGACCAAGCTCATTGTAGTTGTAACACCTAAACTTGGATCTGTCCATCATCCCTGTTTTGTAACCACCTCTTGTGGCACCACCTTCAACCTTGGAGGAATTCCCTCTACTGAACCTTGATGTTTGACCTTGAGACTTATATGGCTTGTTTATCTTGAATCTTATGTTTTTGAACTTCTTAGCCATATAAGCCATAGTTGGATTATCCATCTTTTCCATTTCTTCTAATGAATAGAAGTCTTCATCTTCAACATCAGTTAGTTGCAGCACTACCTTCTCATCATCATCCACAACCTCTTCAATCTTTAGTGGAGATACTTGAGCAGGTTGGGTGATTTGGACTCCTTCACTAGGTTGAGTGATTCTTGGCACATGAGCTACAAGAGCACCAGACATATTTGCCATCTTTCCTCTTGATCCAGCTTGTATAGCTCTTTTTTGGAAAAATTCAAGCTCATATGATTTAAGCACACCATATAATGTTTCAAGAGAAACATTGTTTAGATTTCTTCCTTCTCTTATGGCTGTGATTCTGTGCTCTAGATGCTCAGGAAGTGTGAGTAAGAACTTAACATTTAACTCTTTCTTCTTATAGTACTTGCCATGTATCTGTAGCTCAGTCAGCAGTTTACTGAATCTCTCAAACATTGTTGTTAGATCCTCTCCTGACTTTGCCATGAAGGCTTCATACTGTGAGATAAGGATATGTCTTTGATTGTCTTTTACCTCTTCACTTCCTTCACATAATAACTCAATCTTGATCCACATTTCCTTGGCTGATGAGCATCCAATGACGTTCCCACACATGGCTTTGTCCAAAGTGAGAACATCAAGTAGGATGAGTTGCAAGTAATCATCCAAGGCCACCTTCTCTTTTTCTGGCTCCAGAAACTCTGAAGGTGATTTAGCAATCCAGTGTGCTGGAATAAGAACACCGTCCACAGTCGAGGCTTCAATCTCCTTCTGTGGAACAAAGGGACCATTTTGGAGGATACCCAAGTATAATGGATTCGCAACTTTGATGAACAACAAGATTTTTCTTTTTCACATATTGTAATTCTCTTTATCAAAAGTTGGGATCTTTATGCTACTTGACTTCTGCAAACTTGTCATAATCTCAGATTTGTAGAACAATTTGTCCGCTCTGATACTAGTTTTTGGTCCTTGAATATTGCAGAAGGGGGGGGGGGTTGAATGCAATACTGATAAATCTCAATATACGCTTCAACAACTAAAACTAAAATTTAAGTTTATCAGTTTAAGGATTGCAAACACACGTAGACACAAGTAGTTTTTCTCACAAAATAAATGTTTTATTTATTTTGCAAAGTGTTGCTACAACCTCAAGAAAATATCAGTTTTCTTGAGCTTCAATTTCTCGAGTGATGCTTAGAATGAATTGAGAGATAGTTTAAGTAAACTAATCATATCTCTAACATCATGGGTTTGTGAAGCTGCTGTCATTTTCATGTGGCAGCTTCTTACGAATTGCCTACCCGTGAGTCTTACCTAAATTGATATACAAACAAGTTTATCATTACTGGAAAAAGCAATCTAGATACATTCTATATTTAGCTAACACAATTCAGTAGATGTTGATTTGTCATACTCTTGAATTGGTGAGCTTTGTCATGTGATCTCTCAAGCTTCTGTCGTAGTCTTGCAGACCTGATGCAGTTTTGGGATACTACAGCACGCCTGTTTCTTGAACATCCAAACTGTCACATGTTTGACTGGGTAGATCCCCAATACAAAGATTATCCCTTTGAGACAATATCCTGATCTTCAAGCTTGCTGTCACAAGAATGTGCTTTTGGTGACAGTAAGAAATCCCCGCAATAGATGATGTCAGGAGTTCTAAGCTTGCTATCAGACTAAGGTAAAGTTGCTGTCTCAGGGCTTCCGCCAATGTTGTTGTCAGAGTGGATATACTGTCGTGACTTGAAACATGCTGTCTTCTTGTAACCTTACTGTCAGTGCCATGACAATAATATTTATTCTTGTTGTCTTCTTTAAAGCACTTCTTGAGGCTTGAACAAACAAATGAACTTCTATCAAGATGTACTAAAATCTTATTTAACAGTAAACAAAAATGATTACAAGAACATACTCTGGCTGTGACAGTATGTTCATACTTAATAAAATTAAGCATTTAAAATATCTAGTCAAGCTGTCTCTTAGCTATCACCCATAAATCCTAACAATTACAAAAATACATCTTTTAAGTTTTGTTTTCAAAAAATACGGTTTGCAAACTCTGCACCCCAAAATGTAACTTTATTTTCGTTTTTGTGAAAATTGATTTTAAAGTTGATTTTATTATTTTTTTAGTTAGTTTGGTTACATATGTTGCAAATCAAAACCAATCCAGTTCAACTTCCAATTCAACTGCATATGCAACAAAATCAACATAAAAAAATTTACATTTCTCTAGGACATTCTCTCAAACAGTGGATATACATTCCACTAAAATTGAATCTGAAGAAATCTTACATGCCCCTGTGGGGCCTAAACAATCACAAATGCAACGCCAACTTACCAAAATCGACCACTAAACAACCAAAATCGAAATCGATTAACATTACTTGAAACTTTAGCAACCGATTCATCGAAATCGAAAAGAAGATGAGAAAGAAATTAATCAAACAATCATAAATTGACATAAACAATCCATATCGGTGATGATGGCGACAACGACATTTTTAACGACATAAACAAGAGAGAGATGTGGGTTGTAAACTTGTAATCGTACACTCGAGAGTTGTGTGTAATCTGTGTGTATACAAAGCGATGAGTAAATGTGGGAGGCTGTGTATATACTAAAGAATTGATAGGGTGTATTTTTAGATATAGAAAAGTATACAAGTAAAAGAAAGTTTGGAGGGTAGTAAAATTAAAAATAAGATTATAAAAGTAGTAGAGAGAGAAATTTTCTTAAATTTTAATTGTTATTGTAAGTGTCGTATGACTTATAATTAATGAATTATTTTACCTTTAAAAAAATTGCAATTAAATCATTAAACTAATATATAAAACGAAGATATTTATGTGTTATATTTAATAACGAAACGAAGATATTTACATACTTTACGTTTTTACATGTTAAATATAAATTTTTAATTAAATTAAAATTTACAAAGTCATATTAATATATTTATTTAATATTTTAATTAATCATTTCGATTAATTGCGATAAGAGAGTCACATCGCCTAAACTCGAATAACGTTTTCCTAAAACACTAGACCCGATAATTTATGACACGACACGAAAATTTAGTGTTTGTATTTGCATTTTCAGTACACTAACACGAAAGTACGTAACCGAGATTTAGTGTCGGTTTTGTGTTTACCCTTTGGGTACACGACACGACACGAAGTACATGAAATAAATAAATTAATATTTATATTAGATATTTTTATATTTACATTAGATAAATTAATATTTATTACATGTTTATACAAAATTTTATAATATCATTTGTAAATATGATGTAAAAACATATTTTCAATACATATTTGTAAAAATTTAACTGAAAATTTTAATATCTAAATATTTTTATTTAAAATTACACGAAACACGACACAAAAAGTCCACAACACGAAATGTACACGACACGAAATATACACGAACCTAAACGAATCGATTTTGTGTTTAACATTCATGTACACGAAATACGAAAATACACGACACGAAAATACACATCACGAACGAATTGCCGGGTCTATAAAATACTGAGAAGAAGATTACTTATCTGAAAGTTCACCAACTCGATTAGATAATTCAATGAAACTTTGCAAAACGGTAAAAAAGATAAAAAAAATTCTAACTCACAGTCATTTCTGGAGTAGTTGCAAAGTTTTGACATCCAACAAAACACGCTTTCAAACCACGTCTCTCCCCCTACTCTCTCACTCTCTCTCTCGCCCCTCTAGAAATCTCTCTCTCTCTCTCTCTCTCTCTCTCGCCCCTCTAGAAATCTCTCTCTCTCTCTCTCTCAAATCTCACTACACCACCTCAAAAACCACATCTTCCTTAATCTCTCTCGCCAAAGTTTCAATCTTTACCAAAGACGATGTCGTTCGAAGAAGACGAGGAGTCATTCGAGCACACTCTCCTCGTAGTTCGCGAAGTCTCGGTGTTCAAAATCCCCCCTCGCTCCACCTCCGGCGGTTACAAATGCGGCGAGTGGCTCCAATCCGATAAGATCTGGTCCGGCCGTCTCCGGGTCGTCTCTTGCAAAGACCGTTGCGAGATCCGACTCGAGGATCCGAACTCCTCCGATCTTTTCGCCGCCTGTTTTATTGGTCCAGGTCAGCGAGAGAATGCCGTGGAATCAGTGCTTGATTCGTCCAGATACTTTGTTTTGAAGATTGAGGATGGGACTGGGAAGCACGCGTTTATTGGGTTAGGGTTTTCGGAGCGAAATGAGGCGTTTGATTTTAATGTTGCCTTATCGGATCACGATAAGTATGTGAAAAGAGAAGTGGAGAAGGAGGTTGGAGAGAGTAGTAGCGATAATCATATCGATATCCATCCTGCGGTTAATCAGAGATTGAAGGTATAATTATCGCAATTTTGTCTTGTCATTATCGGGATTTTCTGGTTTTAGTGAATGTTATAAATGCAGGAGTATTTCAATTTCAGTTTGTTAGTAATTTTGTCGGTAGGATTGTAATGTGTATTGCTGGATTACGATGCTATGTTCATCCATAGAGTCAATTAGAAATATAATGATGTTGGATATTCCAAGTGATCTGACCAGATATAATGGTTTTGAATGTATGTTATGAATGAAATGAAATTTGAAAAGTATTTAAAATTGAGTTCTTTTATCTGTATATAGCTGGATTATGATGCCACGTGTTAGTGATGTTCCGTGTTTGTGTAATTTGTATAATGTAGGTAGTGTCTGATATATTGAGAATGTTTGTCGGAATGTTAATGATTTTGGAATATAAGTAAAACTAGTATACAAGAAAATACTTGTTGACGGAAGAAAGAGAGATTAGTTGAGGTGTATCTTTGTGGTAACGTTTGCACGATAGTGTATGCTCCGACAATAAAGGCAACAAATGTTTATTAACTGTGACTAGATGATGTAAGATTGGAAAGCTTTGGATTTTGTAACTATTGTTTGTTTTGGTTACGTGTCTTTGCATGCGACTTTGTACGTGTCAATGAACATTTACCGGTGCTTAACTTTGCAGCTAGCATTTGATTCCAAATTGTTTACTATGTTGCAATTTTTATGCCAGAGAGAGATCAAGTGTATTTTGCAGTATGATTCAATTACTCTACATAACTCAGATACTTCATATTTAAATTTCTTTTCAAGATAGGAATCAAATTAATTTCTTCCATTGATTTGTCATCTGCTAGAAGAGCATATGAATTTGTAACCGCAATTGAATATTGACTGGAATTTAGTATGTGAATGTCTTTGTGACTTTGTGATTTGCTCTCTACTAACTGGATAACTGTCTTTGGCATTGTAGGAGGGTGAAACCATCAGGATAAACGTGAAGAACAAACCATCTAGTGGAACTGGCATGCTTTCAGCTGCAGGTCTGTCGGGTGGAGTCTCTGCATCTGGAAAACCAAAAATGCTTGCTCTTGTACCTCCACCAAATGGCGCAGGAAAACTTAGAACTCCATTACCACCCCCACCAAATGATCCCGCTGCTGTTCGTATGACTTCAAGTCATGATGTTGTTGCACTTAAAGGGCCCAAAGAAACTACTAGGCTTTCTGCTGATACCTTCGCAGATCTATCTCAACTTGAGGTACCCTTTTTTATTTTATCTTTCTCTGGTTTTTATTTGCTGGTTCATTTTACTTCCACTACGAGATATAAGTTTGAGTCACTTTAATTTATCTGAAATTCTGAATTTTAAATTTACATCACTATCGTTATCAATTTCTATGACTGATTATGGATGTAGCTGCTTTTGGTCTTGCAACTGTTGCATCTCTGCAGTTGTATGTTTGCATCTAAATATTTTTGGTTGGCTCAAATATAGATCGCAGCAAGGGTACATTAGATTCTACATATATATTGTTCAGTTTTCTGATGATAAATATTTAAATGAGTGTGCTGATAGTGCCAGGACTTTATCACTTTATTTACAACTTTGGGTTTAGAAGGATGTATACATATGTTATGTCAATCTGTCATTTTTAATAAACTTGTAAATTTGCAGAGAAATCTTCCGTCCACAACTGGATCTGGATCAACTAAAAGCACAGGGGCTGGTTGGGCAGCATTCTGATCCTGCAAGGCTGCAAACTTTTATTGATTACAGTTGATAATTGAGATCTTTGTCGGATATCGTGTTTGGGAAGGCGGAAAATTAAAGTGGTAAATGGTGAGGGAAGAAAACTTAGGCAATTACTCCATTTTTGGAAAATAATTGTAACCTGTGAACATGTTTATCACATCTTTTTTCACATGCTTTTATATTGTACAATATATACATGACTAAATAGTTCATCCTATCTTTCCCGAATCTATGTTATGAAGGATTCTTTTATCTTATCAGTAATTTTACAAGTTATTATGATAATTTAGAGCTGATTGTTGTGAATGTATTGTGCTTATGATACAGGCAGTGACATCGATCACCAGAAATAGTTTGGTATGATGTTTCTACCTCTGTTTCATGAAAGGAGAGGGTTGTATTCGAGTTCAGGTGAAAAGTACGCCTGAAGCATGTTAATGATAAATACATCTTACCGGTTAACATATACCTAAAATTTTACTCATTTCTTTCTTAAGTTAACATGGAAGAAAAAGTTACGAAAAACAATTACTGAGAGCGGAAATAAAATTGAATGCAAAATGGCGATCCACGATCTCCATCTATATCTGAAGCCTGAAGGTATAAACTGCAATTAAACCTAACAACGTTGATTAAAATGTAGACATCGCCACTTCTAGTGGCAAAGATAAGGACGTGGCAACCTCCACACCTAACTTTAGAGAAAGTGACACCACCTGCCTGTAGGGGTTGAGCTGATTTTGAACCCCAGTAAATAATTATTTTTAAGCTTGCTGAAGGAGACTCATGGACTTGCGTCAGTTTTTTTACATGGGTTCTGAAGTTTTCATTCTTCCGGCCGGAAATTACAATACCCAGAATTAGCCAAGATTCTATAGTAGTCATAACCATAATGCTGCAACTTAATGAATTTCAAAATTGATGCAACCTAAATGCATGAACAATTTACACAAAATTTTAGGAAGCCCTGAAACTAAAGGCAACTCCAAGGTCTACTCTTTACAGTACTTCTGTTATCAAGTTAATGAACATTTTCAGTAATTTTTTTTTAAAAGAATCTATTGTTCCTCCTGATACTCTGGCTTCAGAACCCACGAAGATCCGCTAGGATTTTTCTCCAAAGTGGCGATTTCTTTCAAAAGATTCTTGAATAAAGGAAGGTCTTTGGAGGGAATCCTGTCCTTAAAATGCTGTACAATAGTTGCTGAAACAGTTCTCCCACCTCTTTGTTGTAAAAAAGTGCAGATCTGACGTATTAACACTTCTGGCTGTACCCCAGACAAGTTTGATGACTTCACAGTGCTATTATTTGCAATGTTTGCTCTTCCAGTAGAGCTTGAGGCCTGGCCAAATTGCTGTTCAATCCCATCACCAACTGCTCTTTCTTGGTTTCCTCTAATCCTCGCCAGCAACTCGGATGAAGTCAATGCTTTACCAGTACCTGCTCCAGCGGCAAGGCTCAACTTTCTCCCTTCACTGTTCGGCAATCCTTCAGAAGGCCTAGAACCACCAACTAACTGAGTATTAACAGTTGAACCAAACTTTTGACGAACAGATGATGGTGCCCCAGCAGCTCCTGATTTACCAGTCCAGGTTGGGACAGCTATACTCTCTCGACTTCTAATTACGCGCGACTGGCGTAATGCTTCAGCTGCTCTCTGTGCAACTTGAGAAGCTTGTTCCTCTAGTTTCAGCTTCTCTCCATCATTAGCATTCATGATTAGATCATGGTTCACCGCACTCTGAGGTAAAGGTTAATCACCGTTAGTTGTAATCAATATTAATATGCTAAGTAGCATTCAGTTCATCAGGCTTAAAATTAAATTATTGTATTGGAGAAAAAGGGAGAAGATCAGTTCAGAAAAAAACAACTACTACTTCATTGAATAAATCTTCTCCAAAAGACTGAACTACATCCATTTACAGTACATATTCATTTGGTTTCTACTTTCTTAAGTTCATAGAGAGATCAGGCATATAAAAGGAACATGAATAAAAAATCTCTTCACGTCTGACAAATTCATCATCGAAAAAAAAACTTACATGAATCCCATGAGCATCAAAAAGAGACTGTAAGATATTTGACTCCTCGTCAGTTTCCTTGCCACTATTTTCAGCTTTCTCTTTGCCCTTCTCGGATGATTTGATATTTGAGTCATTTCCAATCTCACTAGCATCATTACTTAGACTTGATGCAGCTGGTTTGTTCAAATCAGCATTATCTTCGTTGTTTTTATGAGTCCTGACAACATTAACATCTTCAGCTAGCTGGCTAAAAATGCTAGAGGTTTCAGTAAAGCCACGCTCTCCATCGTCAGTAAGTATAAAGAGATCCTTCATGTCACGGGATTTGAAGAACCTTTTCTGCTGCGGATTCTTTAATATTTTGTTGGTGAGAAAATGCTTGTAAATTTGCCGGTGATACACCTTCTCTTCAATTGTTCCACGGGTAATCAATCTAAAAACTGTGACATCCTTTGTCTGACCAATACGCCAAGCACGCTCCCGGGCCTGTCATTAGCAACAGCACACGTGATATCAGATGACATAATAAACACTACAGGTTACAACAGATTGCTAAATGCTAAACAGCTTTTACAAAAAAAAAACACAAAAATAATAACAAATCCTTAAGTAGAAACGGAAACCAGAAATTATCTACAAAAAGTTAAGATCCTTTATGCTCCAACCATTCAGAAACAAGATGCTACATGGTCATGACATCAATAAACAATCTAGCATAGTAACAAGGTAATGTTTTCAGTAGAACTGTAATAAGATATAATCATTCAAATGCCCAACCTGCATATCTGTTGAAGGATTCCAATCAGGGTCAAATATTATCACCCTGTTGGCACCTGTAAGATTTGTTCCCAGACCACCAACCTTAGTTGTTAAAATGAAGATGAAGACTTCATCTGAATTGTTAAATTCATCTATTAATGTCATTCTCTGTCTTACAGGGGTGATGCCATCCATTCTACGGTACGTATACTCACAACCAATTAAAAAACTCTCCAAAATATCAAGCATTTGTTGAGTTTGAGCAAACAGAAGAACACGATGACCTTGCTGCTTCCACACTTTGAGAATTTCAGCAACAACTTTCATTTTTCCACTGCGCTCAGGATTTCCATAGTCAGGGTTCCCGTAGGAATGTTCCCTCTCAAGCAGATCGGGATGGTTGCAAATCTTCCGCATCACATCAATTCCATAAAGAGAATTCCTGTTCCCATTAAAGATCTGCTCAACCTCAGCGCTAGCAAGAAATGCTCTATACACAGATCGCTGCTCTGAAGTGAGACTACAGAAGAGGACATGTTCAGTTTTCTTTGTTAGCTGGGCATTGACATCAGCCTTCATACGCCGGAGGAGGTAAGGCACGATTAAATCACGTAAAACGACAGCGCATCTGCAAAGCAACAACTTCAGTGATTGGATGCAAGCAAAAATCATATCATCCATGTCAACTAAAGATACAGTGTCATAGTAAACAAAATATCAACGGCGACCGACGTAAATTTCTACTTCTATTTTAAACCATCAATCCCTAATTTTACTAATTATTATACTTTATTAAGCCATTTGTTAGTTTGCCCTACAATTTAACAGAACCAACTTGTCTGTGACTTTCCTCACACTTAGGCTTGTTACTGAAGCCAAAGCTCGGGGGGTTGCATGTACCATGGTAACACTACTCTTCATTATTTAATCTCAGTCTTTCCACCTGACTGGATAAACTGTGTCACACTTTTAAGGACATTTAATGGGGAACATAATTGATGCATCTGGAGTTCGGACCAAATAATCCTGTCAACAGGCATGCAAACAAGAACAGAAAATATTGAATAAATCAGTCCAATGTAGTATTTAAATGAGCATTTATAGCAACCCCTGAAGCTTCTCTTTAAAAAACATAGCCTAGAAGTACTGCTTATTATGATGTAGGTGCTACTGCAAAGCAATCTAGAGTAGGTAGAAGTCTATTGTTGCAACATACCTATAAGCAGTTGATACTTGCAAAGGTGAGGCATTCGCATAACCACCAACGGATATGGGAACCGCAAATTCAGCTTCAAATATGGGAAGCACACCCAATTTTCCAGGGAACACAAAATCAAACAGAGACCATAGTTCAGACAACTTATTCTGAATCGGTGCACCAGTCATTATTATACGGTGAACGGTATGTAGCTGTTTGCAAACTAGAGTCACTTCAGCATTCGGATTTCGGATTCTATGGCCTTCATCAAGAACTGCGTAACCCCAGCCGATATCAAGAAGTTTTTCCCCTAGCAACCTGAGCTGCTCGTAAGTGGTAATTAACAATCCAGAATCTGATTTCAAAACACGATTAATCAAAGTATCCCATCTTTTTTTGTTCCGCCTAGATGAATTTACCCTGACCTCAGACTCACTTTCATAATCACTCTCATCAGATTCAACTTGCTTCTTCCTGGTAGTAGTGTCATGAGCAGAATCATGTAAAATTTCCACATGAAACGCTGGGTACCATTTTTGTGCTTCCCGCTTCCATTGACGCAATAGCGTGACAGGACAAACAATGATGCTTGGTTTGTACAAATTACTAGAATGCAATGCTCCAAGAAAAGCTAGGACTTGAATGGTTTTACCAAGCCCCATCTCGTCTCCAATAATTCCACCAACTTTCTGGCAATGAAGTTCCCAAAGCCATTGTACCCCCACCTTTTGGTAGTCAAAAAGTTTGGTGAAAATGGTCTCTGGAATATTTAGCCCACCTTCAAGTGTCACAAATGACGGTTCATCGTCTACAGACTCTTGGTTATCTTCTTCATTACTAGAGGTTCTTAAATCTTCTGCAAGATTATCAACTTGTAATCAGGACCATCTATACTTCTGTCTAGCTATTCATGTAAGATAGAGAAGGATGCAAGTTTTTAATTTCTGAAGATGTTGTAAAATAAGGGAAAGCATTTGTTTATATATAATATATATACTTCCAATCTATATATACTCAATTTTTCCCTTCCAAAATGAAATTTGATAACACTGCTTATATTATCCTTCCATATTTGAACTGCAGTGGTTTCTCAAACTGTATAAAAAACTCAACCTCCAGATATCATGCATTCTGTAACTTATTTAGAAGTAACTACTTGATTTTACATTTCACTAGTTTACCATTACACCGGGGAAAAAGTACGAATAATATTTCCCGAAGGAGAAGTTATGGCTCTTGAACTTCAATAGTGCGATGACAAATGATAGATATATATACCACAGAGCTGGTATTGCTACAAATGGCCCTTTGGTTTTCTTTTATCAGATATGTAATTTGTGTACCACCTGCAGTGTGTGTGCGCACTCGCGAGCGAGCACGTGTGTTAAGATTACTAAGAGAATCTAAATGTCAGTGGTAGATATCATTTAGCTTGAAATGTTCATAAAAAGTTAGACCGGTTGTTTTAAGTAATATTACTAATTTTGCTCCGCCTCTTTTAGATTAAAAATCATGTGTAATATTGTTGCTGGGACTCAAAAGTAAATAACCACATTAAACTATAAGAGACCATACATAGACAGAACATACCAATTTCTTCAATATTGGAAACTTCTCGAGAAGTTCTTTTTTTCCATTTCTTTCCGGGTGAAGGCCTTTTCTTTTTCCTTCTCAAGTCTTTGTCAGTTTCGGGCGCATTTCTAAGAGACTGCGGTATTCTTGGCGGTGCTCTAAGCCTTTGAAATGGCCGAGTTGGGGCATCAAGTTTAGGCAGATATTCCGGATCTAAAAGCTTGGTTGTTGGGCGAGCTTCTGCGGCCTGTGATATTGATCTAGCAGCTCTGGCTATGCTAGAGGAAGCAAAATCATCTGTATTGTCTACGTCCTCAGGCAAGTCTTTCTTACTAGATGGCCCTGTTTCTTGTATACGACGTTCAAAACCCTTAAGCTTGTGAAAGGGGGTTAAAATTCCTTTTCGAACTAATTCATCCCTTTCCTACACCATCAAAAGTGAATAGTTAACCTTTACAGTCCCAAGTCCCGACCATTTGAACAGTGCAAATATAGAAAGTATCTCTTCTATCCTATTGGAGTCTTATAAAATGAACTCAACAGAGTTGATCACACCATTAACTTACAGTTTCAACAAATCCTGCAGATGCCGCATTTAAAACTGCATCAAAGTCGTCGTCATCCCCAAATGTAACTGCCTTCCTTCGCTTCTTTTGCTTCTCACTTAATTTTGGATCTTCTTTTCGCTTACGCTTTGGCTCCTCCCTAATAACATCTTGTATCACCTTCTCTTGATTACTACCTACAGCAGATTTGCCCTTACATTTGATGAGTTCGTCCTCAAGCTGAGTCTTTGTCTTCTTCAGGCTTCTTAATCTATCAGAAGCCAGAGCTTGCTGAATTGGATCGCTGGACCAAGGATTAAAAGAACTTTGTTCCTTTCCAGTGACTTCATCAGAAGCTTGATCATCACTCTTTGGAAAGCCTACTTGTTCAACAGTTGACGCGACAGCATCTATTTCAATATTTACTGCCCTCAACTTGTTATAGAGTTCCACATGTCTCAGAGATGATATTGATTCAGCGTTTTCTGTTGTATCAATAGCTTCGCAATCCACAGTCCTCCCAGATTCATTGTTTTCCCCCGCATTGCTTCTTGCCTGTTGTTAGATATTATTAACATTAAATAGTGCAAAGTTTGACATAAAGGGTCCAAATCACATCTGCAAAGAAAAGAACTAAAGGAGTGCTAAAGTTGAAACACTTAAAACTCATATAAGCTGTCACTTGAGAGCTGTCAAGCAACAGTGAAATTTCAAAATGTCGTGCTTCCTCGGATCCTCAAATAATTTTTCATCTTCCTATAAATTTTTAAGTAACTTAACTAAAGCATCTAATCCAAATATTTAGACAATCCTAGCAACTAAGGATAACAAGAAAGTAAGATGTTAACTCGTAACTACTTCCACAACAAATTCGTCAAAAATATTACTCATTTTAACTTTTGCCCCAACCATCAATTTCTAAAACAAGTTAACTGATCACTAGTTGGAAAAAAGTTACTAAACCTAGAACCAATTTTACACTAGGAATGCCACCCTACAAATAACCAGTTCTTTTGATTACTTGAAGAGCAATAGTATTTAAACCACCAAAGCAACAGACGTAAGATTCCACAAAAAACATACACATTCATTTTCAGGAGACAAAGAAATATTTAATAATTTACTGTGGATTAACACCTGTTGTAGTACATCGCGCTCGATGTCTTCAGGGTTTGCAGATGTGACACCCAAACTACTCAAGAATGCATTATCTTCCTCTTCTTGTTTCATTTATCTGCGCTAACGAATCAACTAGGTCATGATACAGACAACAACAGAGCCACTAGACAACAACATAAGATTGCACTTATTTGTTCCCATATAAAAATCACAATACACAGCCTGTTCCACATTAAACTCAACCAATTAAAAACCGTCTTGGGTACAACTATTACCAATAAAGTACACTAATCCTTATCCGACTAACCATGAGAAAGGTGGAGCAAGACACGCAAATCTCAGTCCAATGAACAGACTATCACCACAGAAATAAATTCAAGTAGAACAACCACCAAACACCACAACAAATTTTGAATAACAAGATGAGTATTGTATCTTAATAATCTACTTACATAGCTACACAATGTAAATGACATCAAAGCCCTACAAAGGTGCTAAAACCCCTAGTAGGACAATCCGAATCCGAAGCCTAATCACACAAACTACTCTTCAGCTGTAATCTACATAAAAAAAATCATTTTTTGGATTGAAATAAGCTCTCCTCCAATACACAAACCATCAAGATAATATAATAGATAGCTAAAAAACAGAAACTACACTTACAATTTAGAAACACACAAAAAGCAGATAAATGACTTAGGATATGAGTATAAAATCAAATGACAAGTAAAACTAGAACATGTAATCATGAATTAAACGTATAATTTAAATGTTTGTCTATGTCTCTATACATGACAGTGGATCAAATGAAGGAATTGAAGTTGAGAATCTAACCAAACTCGTGCGATTCAAACTCGCTGACTCAGTCTTAAATCTGCAAAAGTGGAATTAAAAAAAAGGATGAAGAAGATATATTAGGGGGGAAATAATGAGGATGAGAGAGATGATTATAAACCCTAATATTAAGATTGTGGGATTAAAACGAAGATGATGATGATGATGTTTGGTGTATTTACAGTTGTTGTCTAGTTCGAATTCGTTTGGGGGGATGGATGGTTTCTAACGTCAACACCGTGTGTGTAGCGTTTTTAACCTACGCACCACTTCGGTTATGTAATGTCAAATTACATTTTTGGTCATGGCGGCAGACCTGACAATGGGTCGTGTCGTGTACATTCGTTCGGTGTACTTTCGTGTTTTCGTGTCAAAAATTTGTAAACCGAGCCCAACCCGGATTGAATCCGTGTACCATTTAGGTGACACGAATCCGGAACGGATATATTTGTGTCTACACGGAAGTACACACATTTTAAATAAAAAAAATAAATCTTATTTATATATTTTCTAAATATACAATATTAATAGTGAAACTTTTATTTTATTTTTCATATATAATTATTTATATATTTTCTAAATATACAATATTATAAATAATATATATATTTTAAATTTATTTCTTTATTTATTTAATTCGTGTACTTTCGTTCTGTGTCATGTACCTATTTTGAAAACCCACACCCGACACTAATTATATTCGTGTTTTTTGGTGTTCGTGTACTTTTGTGTTCGTGTACCAAATTTTTGCACTCAAACACTAATTATTCGTATCGTGTTCGTACCATATTCACGTGTCGTGTATCAATTACCAACTCTGCATGGCGGTGTGTTTTAATTTCACGCTTTAATTCGGGTGGTGCTGGTTCGTTTGGTACTTTGGTTTTAGACTTCCAGCCGTCTGTCCGACCCACCCAACTACTTTCGCGCCTTTTTCTCAATGTTTACTTACTTTTTTATTTTATCACTTTTGCGAAACGGGTAAAAATTCAATCCTAATTAATTAATTTATTTTTATCATGAGGGTTAATATGTGTTCGTTTCTAATTTTGAGCTCCATTTTTGTTGATTTCAATATTTATAAAAATAAAATATACAATTAATTACTTACCGTTGATGAAAAACATTTTATTTTATTTTTTGAGTTGAACCATGACCGCAAATCAATTTTCATCCACTGTTTCTTATTTTCTACTTTAAATGCTTTATTTTTCTTTATTAATTGAGCTCAACTACCTTATTGCATTACCAACGTGGCCAGTTACAGAACAACCACGTGTCAAATAAACAAGCATCCACGTAGATATTTAAATTTTGAAAACGTATAAATAAGGACCAATTACAAGGCTGGAAATATGTACCAACTGCAATGGCAAAACAAGGTGAAGAAAGTAATGGAGTTCGGGTCAAGGGTATGCAATTCGGGTACGATTTACAGAACCCGTTATTCGTTGACTTCACCCTTAACATCTCTCCTGGATCTCGATGTCTCCTCGTCGGTGCCAATGGATCTGGTTCTCTCTCTCTCTCTCTCTCTCTCGATTCATTTTGGTTGTGTTTGTTGTGAAGATTGTTGTTTTTTGCTCAATTAGGATTCATTTTGATTATAATGTTATATTTGTGGCCATTATAATGTGTGTTCCTGGATGATTAAGGAGGAATTAACTGCAAATTAGGGGTGATTAGTTGGTGGGATTTAGGGTTTTGTTTTTGATTGGAATAGACAAGTATTTGGTCATGTAGTTTTATAGGAGGAAGTATTTGTTGGGGCTTATCTCACTTACTTGGTAATTTGGTAGAGCTGTTGTTTTGTTTAAACTCGGGCCAAGAACACATTGGGGTTTAAATAAGTGTTACTAGGATTGTCATTTTTTCGTAATTTTTCAACATTATTTTTCCCAAATTCGAGGCATTCGCAGAAATGTCTACGTAGGAAACATCAGGGTCCTCAGGAGATATATTGGGTATGTTTGATTTGCTTCGTTTTTTAACTGCATTGTGGATCTCAAAACTGATTTAAATCATCCTTGTATGTCTGTTGAAAAGTAAAAATACTTTTGTTCTACAGAACGGTGCCTCTTATTCTTGTACTAATAATTTGAGCCTGTTTGATATTTAGGCGAGTAAATATATTCTGAGGAAAACAAAGTTACGACAATGACATAGGCTTTTTAAATACATGGTGATGGTTATCTGAATACACATTATTACCATCTGTGAAACTATTTCTTTTAGATCACTTTATAGGGTCCTGCTATTTACTAACTAGGGCAAAGAACAGCTTATAGCTTCATATAAATGTGTGATGGACCAGTGCCCAGTCTCAAGATTATTGGCAGCGAAAAATCTATTTACTGCTACTTACTCTGTGCATTTTTAATGTTTTCACAGGGAAAACAACTTTGCTGAAGATTTTGGCTGGAAAACATATGGTTGGTGGAAGAGATGTAGTGCAGGTCTTGAATTGTTCAGCTTTTCATGACACACACCTGGTTTGTAGCGGGGACTTGTCCTATTTGGGAGGATCCTGGACTAAAACAGTGGGCTCTGCAGTAAGTTCTTTTATCTATGCAGTCTGCATTATCTAGCCTTTAATATTCAGTTCTGATATATCCTTGATCAGTTGCTGTATTTTATCAGTTTGATTCTTGGTATTAGGGTTTTACTATCACTTATACAACGACAGCGTGTATTCATGTATCATGATTTTGCTAATGATAAATGGGATGTATAATTGACTAAAAGGTTTTAAGATAGTTAGCAACGTGATTTTTCACGACATTCATATATAATATATATTCTATGCATCTCTTTTCTGGACAATATTAGTGTGTGTGAATGTGAGTATGAGTGTGAGTCAATAATAAATATAACGAGCCATGATGTATATGCAGGGTGAAATCCCACTTCAAGGAGATTTCTCTGCTGAGCATATGATATTTGGAGGTGAAATTTGGTTATTTGATATTAACTTGCACATATAATATTGTGGATTTATATTAATCTAATTGGCATTACCATGTTAAGAAGATTGACATATAAGTTGAGAGAAGTTTATTTCTTATTATATTTTGTTATCTCATTGCGCGATGCAGTTGAAGGGATTGATCCTATAAGGCGTGAGAAGTTGATTGAATTGCTTGATATTGATTTAAGATGGCGTATGCACAAGGTTTCTGATGGTCAGCGGCGCCGAGTCCAAATCTGTATGGGACTTCTCCATCCTTTTCAGGTAATTTTGCTGCACTTGGGTTGCAGACCTAGATAAATAATTAGCTGCAAGTATTTATTTATGGTACACGATTATGGTTATGATATATTAGCTTGTCAAATATAGCGGTGGAATATGTGTAAGGTTGAACCCAAAAACAAGAGTACATAGATGTAGAAAATATTAAAATATTGTGGAACTGTGGATGTTTTCAAAAATTGCACAAAATAAAAAGGAAATTTATTTGAGGACCCAGGGAACCTTTCTTCCTTTTAAAATATTTAATATAGCTGGGACGGTAAAAGGATCAGAGTTTTGCTTGTTTGGTAGAATGCAAGGCTTTTATTGACAGTCCATATATGGTCATGAAAAGTCATCATGCGTACATAAGCTTGATGCTGTTAAAATGTGTATTGTTTATACATCGGGTTTTCTTCCACTGTTTAGATTAACCTGTATTGACGTTATAGGCTAAATTTTAATCTGTTATAACTGAAAGCATACTTGCTCAGGTTCTTTTGTTAGACGAGGTTACAGTTGACCTAGATGTTGTTGCAAGGATGGATTTGCTTGATTTCTTCAAGGAAGAGTGCGAGCAGGTATAAGCATCAATAACTTTTGTTTATATTGGATTGGGATTAGGTTTTGTTAGAAAAAACCTTAAGTAATATTGCATCATATATCTAATTAAGATAACCATATCATTTGCATAACTGCATGTAGCATGCCATCTGTAATGAGTTTTTTTTGCGAAGTGATTAAGTTATGAGTTGATTGTAAGTGCGCTTCTTTCTTAGTAAAAGCTTCAACCAATACAGATATTTCTGTAGGCCATGTTATAAAAATAAGGTTGCGCTATTTAAAACAACTGTTAATATCATGTTGATACTGCGATGTCTGATTAATTAAATTCTTATTTGATTAAACTACAGAGAGGAGCTACAATTGTGTATGCAACACATATTTTTGATGGATTGGAGACCTGGGCCACGGATCTGGCTTACATACAAGAAGGAGAATTAAGGAAGACAGAGAAATTATCCGAGCTTAGTGAGTTGAAACACGCTGCTAATCTGCTTTCAGTGGTTGAGTGCTGGCTGCGTTCTGAAACCAAGATCGAGAAAAAGAAACCTGCCAATAATTCGTCCGAAGTCAAGAAATCATCTCCTTTCGATTCTTCTCCTTTTAGATCAACCAGACACATGGCTTACTACCGCTGATAATACTCGGTTTACTACTTTCTGGGCAAACTTAAACTTCATAGCCACAAAAAGGAAATATATTATGTTGATTCCATCAGCCAGGTACGAGTAAAGCTCTGTCAAGAAAGAACCTTCTGCCATCAACTCCGTGCTTGTAAAGTCGCACTATTCCAACCTAAAGCATCACACAACTTCATTGAGTTAAAGCTCCCTAAGAAATTTCATTGAGTATAGAATAATTTACTTCATTTTATCTGAAATTATTTCAAGAGCAAGTGTGTAGTGTATCTTATATGTTGCAAAGTTTGTTGGTGAAAAATTGTATGATCTTCCATTGAGTTTGTTCACATATCATAAATGCATTTCTTTGAAAGGTGATGCCATGTATACAGTATTGCTGCTTACATTGCTCAAACTCCACTCATATATCACAAACCTCCGTATTTTCTTCTGCAACATCTGAAACTCTTAACACACTTATCATAGTAATATTCATACAGGGTCCGAAGTGATTGTTGTAGCCTACAATGACGTTGAGCCGGTAAAAGAGCAACGCCTGTTTTGTATTTGTGGACGAAAGAGCCTGCTCGTCCTTATTAGACAAAAATTTTAAAATTTCAACCTTATCGTGTTTATTATCCGAAAAAATATATTGTAACAAATTATTTATCGTGGATATAAGCCAATCATATATCCGAAATTTCATTTCTTAATATTGATGCATCTTTTTAGCTATGCAAAGTATGGCTATGGCTAGAGGTGACCACTTATGCGGTCCGAGCCGGACCGGACTTGACACGAGTTAGGTTAGGTGAACACGGGACCGACACTTAGTATCCCACAAGCTGAATCCGGGCCGAGCTTGAACCGAAAAAAGTGAACCCCGAAACCGACACTTTGGATTGAGACGGGTTAGGCGAGCCGGGCAGGTAGACCCGGTAATTTTATACACGACTTACACGACACGAAACGACACGAAAATTTAGTGTTTGTGTTTGCATTTTAAGTACACGACACGAAAATAAACGAACACGAAAGTACACGACCCCGATTTAGTGTCGTTTTTGGATTTACCCTTCAAGTACACGACACGACACGAAGTACATGACATAAATAAATATATAAATAATTAAAAATATATTATATATATATTATAAATATTAATTGATAAATGTGAACTTTAAGAAATTTCGTGTAAACATTCGTGTTTTCGTTGCTATTCGTGTCTATTTCGTTTCGTTTAGTTTCGTGTACACGAATGGTACACGAAAAAATTCAGGTATCTCGTGTCGTGTCGTGTCAAGTCGTGTATCACTCGTGTCGTGTTCGTGTAACAGTTTCAGGTACACGATTTGAATTCGTGTCGTTTTCGTGTGTAGCCAAAAAGTACACGAAACACGAAATTACACGACACGAAACGACACGACACGACTGATTTGCCAGGCCTACGGGCAGGTTGAACGGGTTGGAGCGGATTCTCAATTCGTTTCGCTTCCAAATAAGTTAACTTGTTTTTATTTAAAAAATTCATTTAAAATTCTATACTATTATATTATTAAAGACGAAATATTATTTTGGTACCTTTTTTTTGTACGGTACGGTACTTGCCTTATTTATAATATTTTACTTTTTTTTATTACTTCTAAAAATTCCCTTCCTTTTCCAAAAAAATAAGGGACAATTACCTATTTGAATACTTTTAATTACGGGTAATTATATTTTTCAAACATTTTCCAAAATATTACGTACAAACCATTACTTATTTATTTTAAAATCTATTCTAATAATTTTAATTTTAAAAAAAAATTAACACGCCTACCTATTTTTTTAACAAATGCAATTAATAAAATATTAAAACGTAAATAATAAAAATAAAAATTATTAGAAACAATCCGTGCATCACACACGTTTTAAGCTAGTATTATAAATTTCTAAATTGAAATAACTAACAAACAACTTTACCCAAAAGATTGTCGGTGCGATAAAATAAAGATAAAAATTCAATTTGGTGACCAACTAATTTAATTTAAGAATTGATAATTGACTCACGTAATAATTTAACTGAGAAGTCTCTTTATTTTCCTAATTCACATTTGAGGTTTTGGCAACGAGCCGTGCGGGACGGCCTATATGAGTCGGTTTGTGCGGGTCAATTTATGCGGGGGTTTTCAGCGAGCGAATTTGGCCGGTTAGGTCTCGGTTTTACAATTTCTAACTTATACTCGACAATTATTATTTAACGAATTATGTGAATTTTGACCCGATTTTTTTTGAACCGAATAAAACAAATTAAAAAACGAGTCAGTTTCGGGCGATCATCCGCCCGAGTGGCCACCTCTACCTAGAGCTGGCAATTTGATACACGACGCGTGAACACGATACGGACACGACACGAATAATTAGTGCATGGGTGCAAAAATTTGGTACACGAACACGAAAAAACACGAATATAATTAGTGTCGGGTCTGGGTTTCCAGAATAGGTACACGACACAGAACGAAAGTACACGAATTAAATAAATAAATAAATTTAATATATATATTATTTATAATATTGTATATTTAATATATATCTATAATTATATATGAAAAATAAAATAAAAGTTTCGCTAGTAAGTTACTAAAGTTATACTCAGTCTTTAATATTTATATTAATATTGAACAATTTGTATTTTAATGTACTAAGCAAGATGTTGTTTTCCACTTTTCCTGAACCTTTCCTACTTGTTTAAGTATTATGTATTCAGAATTTATTGGTTGCATGTTGATGTTGGAGCCTGCCATTTTTTGATATTTAAGATTTATTTTTTTATTTAAAATTCGTGTACTTCGGTGTACTTTCCGAGTAGACACGAAAGTATCCGGACCGGGTTAGTGTCACCCAAATAGTACACGGATTCAAATCCGGGTTGGGTTCGGTTTTAAGATTTTTGATACGAAAACACAAAGTACACGGAACGAATGTACACGACACGACCCATTGCCAGGTCTACCTCTGCCTGTGTCATCATTCCTTGGCTAACTTTTACATGTAAAAGCTGATGAACAGTAAATAGTTGACATTTCTCTGTTAAAGTTGTACCATTAAAGCAAATAAAACAAATACAAAAAGTGTAAAGAAAAACACTCACAATATTGTGTAACATACCAACAAAATAATCTTTAAAAAGAAAAAATAATATTTAAAATAAAATGTAACTCAAAATAAATAAATATTTTAAAGACCAAATTATATTAAATAATATAATATATTAACAGCAAGTCTGTCCCTGTGATCTGTTAACACATGACATGACAATGATATAGTATAGACACACACACGCTTTTAGATAACTGTACCTATAAAATACATTCACCCACACCGGTTTGTTGATGATATATACACACAAATATTGTCATTTTCAAGATATAAACGGATCCAAATACTGTGTCTATCCTCATTTTCTTGGCGGTAATCCCATCTCTATTGCCCCCCATTTTCAAGATTCATCCTTTTTTTCATTATATATATTTTTAATTTACATACAAGTTTGTAAATTTATGATTCTATGTGTTATGTTCTTGCATGCTTTTGATTAGCTTGTGGGGTCTGTATGAACAGTGTATGGATCTTGTTTGCATTTGAGACAAATATTTGTAAGATATGATTTTGTTTTTTGGGTTGAATTGTATTTTATTTGATTAAAGATTAGATCTTTTCGCATTTTAGGTAATGGGCTTCATTGGTTTTTATGAAATATTAAGGTTTTTGACTGTATATATGTTTAATTTCTCATCTTTTTGTTGAGTTGGTATGTTTAATGTTGTTGGCATCACAGATGATTTGTTTTATTTGGTAGTTTGCAATTTGCATTTAAGTGTAGTGATGATTCCAAGTTTGGAACACCATGACATTGTGTCATTGTAGGGGTTGGGATGAGGCTTTGGCACTGGACTATATCCTGAATTGTTTTAAAAGGGATATGGTTTTTGGCCATTTTCAATTTGTTTTTATGTATGAGTGTAGATTGAGTGACCTGGTTGACATGAAATGTGTTGTTTATTTTTGCAGTTTTCTTTTCTTGCTGCAGAGTTAATTTGTTAGACTATTCGGGTTCCAAGGACGGTAGTAAATCAAAGCTATATCTGAGAAAAAATTGTTAGTTGTTGAAGGGTTTTTGTGACAGTGGAAAACAAAATGGATTCTGCTAGGGGTTGGCTTCAGAAGCTTCAGCCACGAGATCGGGCAAAGTCTTCAGCCAAGAAGAAGGGATCTGAGGAATCTGAGGAGGATGATACCAAAGAATCAAGACAACTAACAGACGAAGAAGCATCAAATGTTACAAAACAAAAGGTTTCAGCTGCAAAGCAATATATTGAGAATCATTATAAGGAACAGATGAAGAATTTGCAGGGGAGGAAGGAACGGTAAGTCACGAGTGCAGGAACCCTTGCCTGATTGCATAGAGACGCATATGTTGGATATTTATCATATCCATTTTTAAAATTTTAAACAGAAATAACATTTTCTTGAGTTCCTTGCATTTTTTGACCCATTCATTGTACCACAGGCAGGAGTATATTTTAGGAGTTAAAATATATCTGTAACTTCTAAATTTCTTTGAATGTTTGACACTCTTATTGATGAGGGTAAAAGAATTTACTTTAACTTGTATTATAAAAATTACCGAGGGGACAAATTAATGAGATATAGTTTGACATAGTTCACTTATTTTCTTCATTCAATTTGGTAGTACTTGTGATCTCAAGACCTATATTACCACCTCTCAGAGTAAGAGATGGCTAGTAGCCTTAGAAATCAAGAATTAACATATTCGTTTCTTGGCAAGTACTTAATGACAAGTTTCTTTGGTCAAAAAAGACCTCAAGTTCAACTTTCCGGTGCAATATAACTTTTATATGAGATATATGTGTCAGAGTAATTGAGCTAGTCTTCATGTCACCCTTTTTCTTTTCCAGCATTTCTTTCTGAGAATAATAGAAGTCATAAGTTCTAGTGAACTTTTAGGCTACAAAACATGTGATTACTCACCCCTTCATTGTATTCTTCAAACAGACGAAATTTACTGGAGCAGAAGTTGGCTGATGCTGATGTCTCAGAGGAAGACCAAAATAACCTAATAAAGTTCCTAGAGAAGAAGGAAACTGAATATATGCGTCTTCAGAGACACAAAATGGGAGCTGACGATTTTGAGTTGCTCACAATGATCGGAAAGGGTGCATTTGGAGAGGTAAACATTCTTAAATATCAGTGCTAGTATTGCAAAGATGATCTCTCTTTTTCCTAATGTTAAAAGTGAACATTTTTCATTGCTTAGTGATACTGTACATAGTATACTTTAGTGGTAATTCAGATTTTGGAAATTCTGTAGTTTATTTAAGAAGTCATTTGTTGCGAGCTAACATCCTGCATTACATAGTGTACCTCGATCTTAAGGTACAATTTGATATGAATGGGATACATATACAACATAGAATGCAGAGAATTTGAAAGAAACCAATAGAGTTTATCATTTTTTTCTACTTCTATTGTTGTACACTAGCACTGCACGCAGTCTACGCCATATTACTTCCAGACTCGTCAGTTGAATGGAATATCTCACAAGTTTATAGTTGCCACTTTTGTGCAATTGTTAATGGGGATAGCAAAACAATTACTTTCTGAAACTTGAAAGCTTGAGACTTCATCAAATGATGCTGTTGATTAACTCGGAGCTATCTTTCAACATGATGTGTATATATTGAAATGTGGATTCTGGATGAAACTAAAGACATGCACTGGTTTATCTTGTTCAGGTTCGAGTCTGTAGGGAAAAGGCAACAGGTCATGTCTATGCAATGAAAAAGCTTAAGAAATCCGAAATGCTTCGTAGAGGCCAGGTATGTGTGTGTTTTTGTGGTCTTCAGAAGCTATTCTTGCTTCTCTTAATTATTTTAGCTAGCTTTTACACTCTTATAGGTTGAGCATGTTAAAGCTGAAAGGAATCTGCTTGCAGAGGTGGACAGCAATTGTATTGTAAAACTTTATTGCTCTTTCCAAGATAGTGATTATCTATATCTTATTATGGAATATTTACCTGGTGGAGATATGATGACACTACTTATGAGAAAGGATACCTTGACCGAAGAAGAAGCCAGATTTTATATTGGTGAAACAGTCTTGGCCGTTGAGTCCATTCACAGACATAATTATATTCATAGGTTTGTGACTGCTTTGAACCTTTGATGCATCACCTTAATACTGTGTACTTTGTCCAGTGCAACTATTGGATCACTAGATATCTTAATATTTGATGTTTACTTTTCAGAGACATTAAGCCCGACAACTTGCTACTTGATAAACATGGTCATCTGAGATTATCAGATTTTGGACTTTGTAAACCTTTAGATTGCAGTACTATAGAAGAGAAGGACTTATCTTCAGCAGTTAGTCCAACTGGCAGTTCAAAAAATACTGTACGGTCCCCACCTCTAAAACGAACACAACAGGAGCAACTACAACACTGGCAGAAAAATAGGCGGACTCTTGTAAGCATTTTGTAACTTTTTCAGACTGTAATTTTTGTCATTTGCATTGCTTTAACATTGCCCATTTGATGACACTATCTGCCAAGTAGTGTCTTCTCTTGTAGGAGGATGATGGGATTTAGACAAAATATTTGTAGGTTGCATTGTGCTGTAGATTTCATTGAAAATGTGTATTCTGCTTCCATAGAAAGTTAAGATGCTTCCCTGCAGTGCAATCATTATATTTCTAGAAACAAATCTCAAATGCATTGGGTTTTTCTCATTTTTCATTTAAATTTTTTTTCTGGATATTGCAGGCATATTCGACTGTTGGTACACCAGATTATATTGCTCCTGAAGTTCTTCTGAAGAAAGGATACTCATTGGAATGTGACTGGTTAGTTATTGCATGTAAAATAAAGGAGCCTGAATCCCTTGAGGAAAAATATGTTTATATATGTTCAGAAGCATCTCGCTTAGAATCTAAAAGAAGAGTTTGCAGAATGTATTTAAAGTTTTAGGGCTTAAGTTGATAAAGTCTGTCCTTTTCTAAATTTGCATCTTCCAGGAGTCCCAGGACTAATGGTCTTATTGGTCTGCAGGTGGTCACTTGGTGCTATTATGTTTGAAATGCTCGTGGGTTACCCACCTTTCTATTCTGATGATCCCATGACAACTTGTAGAAAGGTAGGTCGTTTATGCATGTGCCTGTTGCTTAAGCAGTTTTAGCAAATTTGTCACTTGTTAAAACTGATAAATATTGAATGAAAAGTTGATTTAAGAACATCACAATTTCTCTGGACCAAGTCTGAATCTTTGTCCCTATAATTTGAAAAGGTCAATATGTCTAGATTGGGTAATTGCCAGTCAAGAGCCAACTGATTCGTAGAACCGGCTGTCCTCAATTTTGCTTCCTGTCCTTTTTCTTTTCGATTATGTAATTCTCTTTTCTTTTCTTTGCCTGTCACCCCTCTTTCCGCTCCTGCCTTCACTGTTTAGTGGCAACAAGTGCATTGAATGTTATCCTTGCTTCTTTGAATATTTGCATGGAAGTACAAACTTTGCTAGAAACACCAAAGTATTTATTGTTTATGTTACAATTCCTCGAACTCTTGCAGATAGTTAACTGGAAAACACACCTGAAGTTTCCTGAAGAAGCACAATTGGCTTCGGAAGCGAAAGACCTAATCAGCAAACTACTTTGTAATGTAAATCAAAGGCTGGGGTCGAAAGGTGCAGATGAAATTAAGGTGTTGTATGGTGTGTCCTGTACTATGTTCTTGGACTTGTTCTGGAAGTGCATTTGAAATAGAGTGAGTTACCTCTTTGGTCTATTATTTCAGGCCCATCCTTGGTTCAAAGGTGTTGAATGGGACAGATTATATGATATGGAAGCTGCTTTCATTCCTGAGGTCAATGATGAATTGGATACCCAAAATTTTGAAAAGTTTGATGAGGTAAATATGTTTATTAATCATTTTTATATGAGTTCCCCATAAGCGTGTAAGTTTTTCTGCATGCTTATTTTTTTTGCTCTATATTGCCACGCAGTCTGAACACCAAGCTCAGGCTTCAGCAAGATCTGGTCCGTGGAGAAAGGTAATCTCACTCGTTCATTTGAGTATGTTATAACTTATAATGAAAATGTTTAAGAAGCATTCCAACTTTAATTTCACTTTCAGTACATCTGTTGCATGTCAATGTACATTTGGCTCCAAATAATTCATTACCAGGTTCCTTTGAATTTCTTTCGTGCCATGTGGGAGTTGATTCGGTAGAAAATGGTTGGGGGCGTATAGTTAGCTTCCACTATTGACCACCCTGCACAAGGGGACTGGGGACACTGTACAATTCTGAATGTGAATTGTTATCTCCACTAAAATAGTTTACTTTCTGAAGTGTTTACGATTTGCAAAGCGTAGTATACGAGCATTTATGCTGTTGGTTCTAATTTCTTCTTTATAAATATACAGATGCTTTCGTCAAAGGACGTTAACTTTGTTGGTTACACTTATAAGAACTTTGAGATCGTCAATGACTATCAAGTTCCTGGAATGGGTATCTCTCTCATTCTCTTTATGTGTGTGTGTGTGTGCACGTCTATTCGTCTGATTTCTTTCATGTAAATTATAATGTACAAACTTCACTCATTTGAGGGTTTTGATTGATCGGTTGTCATTTTTGGTACTTTCTTGCAGCTGAATTGAAGAAGAAAAACAACAAACCAAAAAGACCAACCATCAAATCACTCTTTGGTAATGCACCTTAAACTCACAGTATCTTGTTTTTAAACCTGTTGGCAGTCCTAGGGGGTAATATCTAATTATGTATACCATGATCATCTTGTGATAGTTAGAGGTATTGGACCCCCAAATTTAAATGATTAAAGCTATTCGTGAGTTGTTTGATCTCGGCTTGTAAAATACTCTGATTTGACTCAAAATAATTAACCTGAGCTCGAGCTGTTCGAATACTTATCGAGCAGGGCTTGAGTTACAACTTACTCGACTTGTAGGGATTGCGAGCTTAAATGACTTATTTTCTTAGTCTAAATTAAAAATGGATGCTTAATTATATATTTAAGACAATGTATCTTTTACATGTTTAATCGAGTTAAACTTATCATATTCGAGCTTCTGAGCTAACTTGAGCGTATCAAATTTCCGTTGAGCCAAGTTTTAGGCTTGGGATTTGTGGCTCGGACGAACTTGAACCTGAAAGTGTTCAGCTCAGTTCGACTTGTTAACATGCGCCATTTGATTATGACATCGTTTTTACTTTTTAGGGACTTCGCGGATGATTAGTTCTTAGGTCTGACAATAGGATATATTGTGTATATCCCGCGCAGGATTTTTATAATTTACATAAGTGGAAGTTTATTTTTCTCTCTGGTCCTGGACAAAAACTCCATGCCAGTAAAAGTACTAGCAAGTTGATTGGATATGGTGATTAGCATGCACCTAACACTTTTACATTCTCATCATATTGGTTATCTTGTTACAGAGGATGAGTCTGAAACATCCGATACAAGTGAAGAACGCAAGCCTCAAGGAGGAAGCTTTCTAAATCTCTTGCCTCCTGAATTAGAAGTCTCTGACAAGCAGAGTAGCAAGTCTGTCTAACCCGCTGATCTATGTCTAACATCTGACGGCTTGGTCTCCTGACCCGATGATTGACGTGGTAATTTCAGTTTCTTGTGTCAATTAGTCATGGTGCAAGTCAGAGTCTGCATCACGGGGAGTTGAGACTTGGTTGTAGTACAATGTCATATATTCCAAGATTGGTTGCATCTTGAAACTCCAGATCAGCTGCAAGTTCCCTACACGTTCCAAGATTGTCCAAACTCCATAGATAGGTGGATATTTGAGAGGCAACCTTACAAATTTGCTATGTAATCAAGTCTATAAAAATGCCTAGGACATGTGAAATACAGATTACATTATTGAGTTTCACTTGTATAGTTTAACTCATGCCATATCATTCTTGTAGTTCTGGAATACTTGGCTAAAAATAATAATGATAATAATTTTAATAACATTCTTGATTTTCTTTTTCCTGTCTTAAAATTATGTATGCAAGTTATTCTCCTGTTTAAGGTTTGAGAGATGTTGGTCCGTTGTGTCATTCTTTTGTGTACAGAATCTTGAAGTTTTGTACTTTAGTTGTTGATTGGCGGTCAAGCTTGATGCTTCTGCTCTGCGAGAACTCCCGAGTAGGAACTCATCCTTTGAATAATAGTAGATCCTTTTCATTTAAAGTTATGGAATCCATTTCTAATCAACTTATATACTATAGCTTATATCCCGTGTAATTCACGGATGTCTTTTTGATATTTATAATTATTTTATATTAATATCAGAATTTTGCATGATATTTATAATTTTTTAATATTTCTAATTTTCGCAATATAAATACTTGTGTTTAATATATTGTTGATAGAGTTTTGAAAATTTAAAGAACTAATTTATCTATTAAAATTTATTACATATCTTTATATTAAAAAATTTTAATTTGGAGATTAAATACTTTAAAAAGTTGATATTAATTATGTTTTAATTAATATTATTATCAAATAGTAAGTCTTTTGCATCTAAAACAAAGATAAATGACTATTCACATTTAGATTTTAATATCATATCCATTAAGTATTAGTAATAACTAGTGTTTTACCCGTGCTACGCACCGAAAATACAATCTTAAAATTTTTAAATTTTAAAAATTTCAAAAAATTATAAATATGTTTTATAACAGAACTTATATTAATTTTTTATCACATACTTTTACTAAATACACACATGCATGTATTAATAAATATAATTTATGTTAATAATACAACAATTGTTACAACTTCAAGTCTGAATCTACAAATCTGAAAATACCACTGAAGAGAAACTCTACGATCGAGGTTTTGAGGCGCCCCGTACGGGATCGGGGGCGGGTTCGGGGACTGATTTCGTGGTCCGGGGTTGGGTGCGGGGATAACAATCCCCGACCTCGAAGTGATCTGACGCTCATCCCTAGTTTTGTTACTGGTTGCTAAGAAAATAGATATTTATAATTAAAAATTAAATATTCAATCGCATAAAATATTGATTGAACAAATATATAAAATGCTACCATCATAACAAAATAACATAAAATACGATATTAGAATTTGTTTGAAATGTATCATCAGTTTTTAAATTAATAAGAATGTGGAACGTCCTAACTCATTTTATAATTATACGTCTTTTTAACTCGATCATCATTGACGTGGATATGTGTTAATTTGTTCCCGATTTTGATTCTAGATTATCACAATAAAATTGTCATTATTAGCTGAATCATGCACATGCTTTAAGAGAAATAAAATAGTTGAGTTATTAAGAATGAGAAAGACAAAATTGATGTCGGACAAATATCATAATTAATTATTTGAATTAAAAAATTTATGTTCACCATGTCATAATTAACAGTGTATGAGGTGATTTTAAATTCTTGTGAGGGCGTTGAAACTCTAGAATTTGAACTAATTTTATCATATTCGAGGCGAAGTATATTGTATTGATATGTACTAACTTTCAATCATTCAAAGATATAGTGAATGTCTGAATTTTTCCTATAATGGTTTTCAATTTTCCAGGATACTGGTTTTCATTTTCTTCTTATGATTAAGGTTTTAAATTCATTAGAATAAATTTTAAACTTACATTAATATGCTATACTTTTAGGATTTTGTATTTAGTACGTCATTACTTTTGACCACAAAGGTTATCGTCAACATTTGATGATATTGACCGCACCACTTCACAATATTTGAAGTACTTAACTTCAATTAATAATATTGATGGGTACCTTAAACGTAAAATAATTATATATAATTATGGTGAAGAGGATAAAAAGAATTTTTTTTCCGAAGAATTTGATTTATTAAACATGATGCCTCTAATTCGGGTTTGAGATGATTTTACCACATTTGCATTTATATGTATATCTACTGATACAGAGTTCACCGGATTATATCTTCAATACTGCAAACTCATAAATAATATATCACCTCCATCTGCATTAATATTTTAAAAGTTTAACAATGAAGAATTGATGAGTCTAATGACTACACCGAATTGATAATGAAATAAAGAAGAAGTAACGTACTGGTTTACTATCTGAACTTCAGAGATCCATAATATGCTTATATAGAATATATTATCAAGCTAATGTGAATATATTTCTTATTTTATTAATAAATTAAAAATATTTAAATAGATGATTTATTCGTTCACGTACAATGTTTAAAAGTTACTTATAAATTAAAATAATTTAAAATTTTATGTTATTAATTCGAATTTATATTGCTAATATTATTTTAATACGGCCTCAAAAACAGTTTAGTTGACCCCACATGTAATTTGTGTAAGATATGTTTAAATTATTTTTTCATCGGTAAATTGAATTTGTAAAACTTCGTCAACATATTTTGTACTAAAATTAATTTCTTTTATTTTTAAATTTTATTTTTGTTTAAATTCAAAATAATTATACTTACGAAGATAATATGTTGGTTTAAGTATGACTTTAAAAATTACATGTGAATTAAAATAATTCAAAATTTTAAATTTAATTAAATCTATATAGTCTATTATTTTAAATCGGCGTAAAAGACGGCTTAGCTACTAATCAAATGAGACAGATTTAAAATAGTTATAAATTGATAAATTGAGGTAGATATAGTATTAAAATGATTTTTCCACTTTTAAAATTTTAACATACATTTAAAGCATACAATAATGTAACTATTAATCTATATAATTAATATAATATGCACGTAAATAAATGAATAACAAATAATTATTAAAATTATGTATTATAAATTTTATACTTGAAATTGAATTATTAATATCGTATTTAATGTAAAATAGCAATCAAATTGTTTGATTAATAAATATTTATGAAACTTTAATTATAAATATAATAATATAATTGTGAATAAGTTTAAATAAAATGTGATTTAATTAACAAATATTTTTTTGTGACTAAAACAAATATGTAATACATGGATATTTTAAATCAAGTAATTATTGGATTTAATTAGAATTGTCAACTAATTATGATTATTAAAATATGATGAGAATGATAAATAAGAAAAACAAATATGTAATATGTTTGGTGCATAATTTAGAAGTGGTTTTTGATTGATATTAAAATAATTAATATTTTCTGATTGATGAAGTATATAACATCTAGACTCAAGCATTATAATAAAAGATTACAATAATTTTATACACAAAAGATCCACAAAATAAAATCAACTATTTCAAGTATCTATTAATATATTAAGTAACATTTTATTTAATTTTTCTAACATAATCCATTAACATCGAATTTTTTAATTACAATATATAATATATTGTATAATTAGCCTCACATCTATGTAAAAACCTGAAATTACGACATTTAACAATTAAATAAACAAAAACATAAATTATAAATTAAAGTTGTAAAAGTGATACATTTACTCAAAATATTTCTTAATTAAGTGTTAGATCATAGAGTGGAATTAGATATTTATCTATAAAATAGATGATTATTTATTGAACGCATAGCTCAACAAATAATCGTAATCTCGAAGTATATAAATATAATAAAAAAATATATTATAATTAAAAATAAAATAATTTTAATTGATGACCAAATTCTCAAAATAAAAATATATAATAGTGAATGAATTTAAATTTTTTAATATAATCAATTAACATAGGATTTGTTTTTTGACTTTACAGTAAATAATCGATAACTACCCTCACATCTCACATCTCTCTGTAAAAACCTTAAATTACGACCTTTAACAGTTAAATAATCAAAAATATAAATTATTGATTAAAGTCGTAAAAACTATACATATACTCGTAGTGCTTCCTTACTCAATTTGGATCTGGTGGAGGACAACCGTCAGATTCGTAAAACTTGTTATCTCACTTCCAGGGTGATATTAGAAGTTTATTTGTAAAATAGACGATTTTATATTAAATAAATAACACAAGTAATGATCAAATCTCGAAGTATATAATTATCATAAATGATTTAAATTCTAATAAAAAATTATAAACAAATTCTTGAAATATATAAATATAATAGTCAATAGATTTAAATTCTAATTACAAACAAAATAATTTTTGAATTTTAATTGGTTATCGCGCTACATGGATAGTCTAACCACCTTTAGTTAATAAAATTATATGAGTAAAGTTTTAATGGATTTAAATTCTAATTAAGACCAAAATAATTATTGAATGAGGAAAGTTTTTAGATTTTTGTGATTGGTCTAAAATTTAGGATTGACCAACTCTTGGTTAATATAATTAAATGAGGAAAGTTTTAATGAATTTAAATTCTAATTAAAAAAATGTTTTTTGAATTTTGATTGGTTAATCGCGTTGTATGGATAGTTTAACCATCACTGGTTAGTAAAATTATATGAGGAAAGTTTTTGGGTTCTTGTGATTGGTCTAAAATTTAGAATTGATATTTGATTGGTCCTAAAATAATTCAAAGTTTTCTGATTGGTTAACTGATATGTGGTAGACTCGGGTATTATAATAAAGGATATAGTTAAATTTATATTTTTAATTTTGATCCTTGCTTCACGCAAATTATCTCCTAGCATTAGTATAATTTAATGATCTCATTTACATTTATAATACAAAATATAATAAGGAGCAAAATCAAATATAAAATTTTTTAAATTACAAACTTAAGATTTTTTTTCTGTTTAACACATACTCCCTCTATGCCGCACTAAGTGGCTGTTTACAAATTTTTAGAGTCATCTCATTCTAAGTTTAACTATAGATTATATATTTTTAGTTTAACATTTTACAAATTTAAAAATTAAAGTTTATAATAAATCAAAAAGACCTTTTAATGAACACAAGTTATATATACGTTTAATAAAAAAAATTGTAAATTTGCATTTAATAATAATATGATATTTGACATGAATTCGGTATTTAAAATTATTTAATGGGTGGCCGTACATTGCGAATAGGATAAGGTGAAAGGATGATATATCCTTTGAGAAGCTAAACTAAACTCAGTTTGAATACCATAACAATATTTAACTTTAATTAGAATTAAACTAATAATGCTAATTAAGTCGTTATTTGAAAATTAACCCATACTATAAAAGTTGAGTTACATACTCCACCAAGGTAGTAATCAAAATTTTTTAACACAAATTTGTCTAGCTTGATTAATGCACTCAGGCATCATAAGCTTATTCTAAATTAGTAATTTTAAATTGTGAATATCATCATAAATTCGCTACGATAAAGGAAAATATAAATTTGGTCCGAGTTAAATTTTAGATAAATATAAGTTTATTAAGACACTAATGCAAGTTTTCTAAGTTTAAATGTCTAAACAAACTGTAACCTTTTAGAGCCTACACACATTAATCTATAATTGATTTCAATTATATCAACAAAAAACACGCCCCGGGGGCAGAATTTAACATGTAATTTTGGTAAGCGTATCAAGGAGTGTAAAATGGAGTTAAAACAGTTACGTAGCAAGAGGGATGAACAGTCTGTTCTGAAATATAATGAAGCAAAAAAGCAGTTGTTCCTGATTTTGGATCAACGAGAAATCTCCTGAAGACAGCGTTCGAAGCAGTTATGGCTGGAAGCGGGGGATAAAAATACTAAATACTTTCATGCTTCAGCGTCATCTCGAAAGCGTACGAATAGAATTCATAAGCTGCAAGATACAGGAGGTAACTGGATGGAGTGGGGTAATGGTCTGGCGGAGTTAATTGCAGATTACTTCCGTAATATGTTTACTGCGGGGCAAACGGAGTGTGACGAAATTATTAATTGTGTGAGGCAGACTATAACTAATGAGCAGAATGGCGAGCTACTGAAGCCAATTACTCCGGAGGAAGTGAAACATGCAGTTTTTCAAATGCATCCGGATAAAGCGCCCGGGCCGGATGGGATGACCCCGGCTTTTTTCAAAAGCATTGGAGTATTGTAGGAGCTGATGTGGTGAATATGATTAGTAAATTCTTTCAGGATGGTGAAATTTCAAATGTTTTAAATGATACAAATATTGTCATTATCCCTAAAAAGAAAAATCCAGTGATCTTGGGGGAACTACGTCCTATCTCTTTGTGTAATGTTTTGATGAAAATAGTTACTAAAGTCTTGGCAAACTGGCTGAAAGGGATGTTGGATGTGGTAGTTTCGGATACTCAAAGCGCCTTCATACCAGGACGTTTAATTTCAGATAATATAATGGTGGCATACGAGGTGATGCACTATCTGAAAAGGAAAAAAGTTGGCAAAGATGGTTATATGGCGTTAAAGTTGGACATGAGTAAAGCATACGACCGTATGGAGTGGGAGTTTTTAAAAGCAATTTTGAGGAAGATGGGTTTTAGTCCATGGTGGGTGCATCTAGTTCTACAGTGTGTGTCCACGGTTTCTTACAATATAGTTCATGGAGAGCACGTTATGGGGCCTATCATTCCGAGTCGGGGCATTCGGCAAGGGGATCCCTTGTCCCCGTATCTTTTTATCATATGTGCAGAAGGTTTATCATCTGTGATCAAGTATTATGAGGTAAAGAAGTGGACTAAGTGAGTGAGTATTTGTCGCAGAGCTCCAGTAATATCTCACATGCTCTTTGCGGACGATAGTTACTTGTTTTGTAAAGCTGATGTTGGGGAAGCGGACAAAGTGCTGGAGTTACTACATCTTTATGAGAAGGCCTCAGGACAGGAAATTAATATGGGAAAATCGTCGGTGTTTTTTAGCACAAATGTTATTCCCTATAACAGAGGTGATATATATGCCAATGTCTTCAAATGTTGGAAGCAGATGATCAAACTAAGTACCTTGGTCTTCCAAATATACTAGGGAGAAACAAGTCTGCGATTCTTGGCTTTTTAAAGGACAAAATGAATACAAAGGTTTTTAGTTGGGATAATAAAACGGTGTCAAAGTCTGGGAAGGAGATCTTGATCAAATCAGTGGCTCAATCCCTACCAACCTATGCCATGAATGTATTTTTGTTGCCCTTGGAAGTTTGTAAAGATTTTAAGCGCAGTTTAACTCAGTACTGGTGGGGATCATTGCAGGGTAGTGGGAAGAAAATTCATTGGTTGAGTTGGGATAGATTAAGTAAACATAAGTCTACTGGTGGATTGGGGTTCAGAAGTTTTCGGGATTTCAATCTTGCGATGCTAGGCAAACAAGCCTGGCGTTTCGTCACGAAGTCTGACAGTTTGGTGACAAGAGTATACAAAGCTAGATACTTCGCGAATGGAAATTTTTTGGACTCGGCATTGGGGAACAACCCGAGTTTCATATGGAGGAGTGTTTGGGAATCGAAGGATCTGGTAAAGAAAGGGGTCAGGTGGATTGTTGGCTCAGGAGAGGGAATTAGTATAAGGGGACAACCTTGGTTAACAGATGACAATGAGCCATATATTTTAACTGATTCTGAGGCAATATAGGGGAGAAAAGTTGTTTCTCTAATGTGTACGGATAAAAGAGAGTGGGAAGTGGATATTATTCGAGATATTTTCAATGTCAGAGATCAGGAAGCTATTCCGAACACTCGTATTCAAGACAACAACTCGGAGGATTCTATGTACTGGAAGTGGGAGAGCTCTGGTGTTTATTCTGTTCGAAGCGCGTATAAGCTGCTGCAAATGCAAAGGGAGCGATGGATTAATAATGATACATATAACATGTGGAGTAAGCTATGGAAAATTAAAGCCCCACCAAAGTCTTTAAATCTTTTATGGCGTGCTCTTTGATTTTGTCTTCCAACTAATGTTCAGTTGCAGCAAAAACTTGTCTAGGTGTCGTCAAGGTGTCCAGTTTGTTTAAATGGAAAGGAATCAGCTTACCATGCTCTGGTTTCATGTAGTTTTGCTTCTCAGTGCTGGAGACGAGTTTTCTCGAATTTTCAACCAGATGTAGCATCTAGTTTCCCAGAATGGTTTATGCAAGTGATTGATTCAAGTAATTTGGTGAAGAGAGCTGAGGTTGCTGTAGTAAGTTGGGCAATTTGGAAAGCTCGTAATGAGCTCGTATGGAATCAGAAAAGTTCTCAAGCGTGGAAAGTAGTTGAATCAGCAAAGGAGTACCTTAAACAATGGAGTATAGCCCAAACCAGGTCGTATGCTGCTCTGGTATCGCCAATGTGTGATGGTGATGGAGCTTCAAATTGGGTTAAGCCACAGATTGATACAATTAAGGTAACGGTTGATGCGGCTATTGTTCACACAATATCACGCAAGTGTACGCGGTCACAAGTAATATAAGAATAAGTAGAGTTCGTTCCCACAGAGACTGCTTTGGTTACTATAGTTATGCACTTATGCAACAATGTATGGCTATCGTTCAATGCTAAGACAAGTAACAAGTTTGTGTTTTGATTAACTAATTAACTAAACAAAATACCAAGACAAAATTTAACTAAAGATTTTGTTGTTGAATTACTTATGAGAATAAAACATGGGATCCTAACTTCATTAGATACTTCATCTAGAGTATTTTGTCTTTAATCAATGCATGTGACGGTTGTGATAACTAATCGGATAACACGAAATCAGTACACGCTACCTTTCAGTATACGTATACCAAACTACTCAAACATCCACAAAAGAGATAGAAGTTGAGTAAACACCAATTATGCTTAGACCCTATATGTCTATAAGATTTGAAAACATAACGGTTTAACGAGCAAGTTATCCATTCAGATTACATAGGGCATGTAAGATGGTTAAAATCACCTACGAATCATGCATGACAAACATACATAAACCTATGCTAGCATGGCAAGTTCTAAACCTCTATATCCACTTTCGCATTCAATAGAGATTAACAAACAACTTAGATGTTAGCTACACATCCAAGAAGAATAAACTCAACCAAACTAGGATATCAATTAGCATTCACACTACGTCAAATTTTGGCTTCCGTCACATCAAATACGTGTGGCTAAGAACTTTACGTCACGTTTTAATTTTTCAGCAAAGTGTCACCTAAGGTCGGATCATTTTACGCCCCCTACGGCCACACGCCAGATGTGTGGCTGTAACTCAAAACAGAGTGACTAAAGCATACCACCCCTTGGGTCTGACAGCCCCTGTTTTAAGCTCAAAAGTGTGACTAAATACCAGCTTTCAGCCACAGGATGGGTCGTGGCTAAAGAGAATTAATAACGTGGCTAAATACCAACATTCATCAAAGGCTTAGTTTTGGTCGCACTATTTATTGGTAAATCGTGGCAAAAAACTTGGGTATGGCCACATTTTATAATTTTTCTGTGGTCGTTTGTATGTTTCATATACTATTAAACAACTGCTTTTAGTCACTAATAATTGTAGTAACTATCCCCCAATATAATATAATAGGTAGTGTGGCTGAAGTGTGGTACTAGCCACACATACTTAACCACATCACAAACAGGTTTCATTTGTAATATAAATGACCACGGCCGTACCAAAAAGCCGATACAAATCACAATACCAAAAGGCCACAATCCAATTCAAAAAGGCCACAATATGCAAACAAGTAAAATGCCAAAATACAAGTAAAAAAAATGCCAAATTCCAAACTAGTCCATATTAATCCATAAAATCCATACTAAATCCATGATCCATAACAACGATATGGAGTATAACTCCACAATCCATAAAAACCACATAACCATAACCAGAGTACAGAAAATTAACAACTTATCGAAAAGTTCACAACCAGAAAACCACATTAACATGAGTCAAATTAAGTTTACAATTACACCACCAGCTTCCGCTTCTTCCTCAGATTGTCTGCCTTGTTCGCCTTAGCCTTTGAACGTGTTACTGGGGAACCAGTAATGGTATTACATCTCTTCTTCTCCTTCTTAACTTGATCTGCGCTATGTTCTTCCTTAGCTTGAGCTGCGCTATGTTCTTCCCCTTTCCCATTGGCCGTTGGATTTGGTACCTAGAGTAAAACATGAAAACAAATACGATGATCATTCCAACAGCCCTCAAGTTAAGACCATTCTAACACAAGTAATGTAATTCTATAGATAAGCAAGTTAAGACCGTTGGACAAGTAATGTTATTTAATTAAAGCTCCATCATTTTAAACAAAATTATAAAGCAGGATAATAAATGCACACAACCAAAATGGAATGCAAAGTAAGAAACGTACTTGATGATCAATTATCTTGATAAGGTTTTTGGGCCAAGCCACAAAAGAACCCAAAGCATCCTCAACTGTCCGCATATCACCGGCTTCATAAGGTAAGAATGCTGCCCCCTTCACAACTTCATCAACAGAAACTCTATAGCAATCATCTTGTAGGGGGACTCCATGAATGGTTTGTCCTTTCTGGTCTGAAAGGATAGCCGTACCACGTGCAACCGGGTTGTTGAAATTCAACATATACAGAGTACACTTCATTGGCTAAAAAACGTACGTGGCATAATTAACATCATAAAGGTAAAGTGAACTAATATACATACGCATTTAGAAATATAATGCATACCGATTGGACAACTGTTGAGGTTTGATTTGACTGAGATGGCATTTGACCAGAGATAGTGCTAGGCTGAGATAAATTAATCTTCTTCCTGGTTCCGGATCTAATTACCTTTTCCTACAAAAGTAGAAGCATAATTGCCAACATATTAAAGTTAAAGTTAATCTCAATATACATGTGCATTTAGCAATGTTGTAATACCTGTTGCACAATTGTTGGATCTTCTTGTGATTTAGTGGTACGCGGAGATATATAAACTTTCCTCCTGGTGGTGATGACATTTTGCCCCATTATGGATGTGTCGGCAGTGATCACCTTTTGCGCCATTATGGATGTGTCGGCAGTAGGAGTCACTTGCTTCTCCACAGATTTAACCTACAATTTAAGAAATTTGGACAAGAAATCAGCAACTACTTGGAAAAAATTAAAAAGAAATTAAAGTAGCCATTACTTACAGGTGTTAAAAACTCTTTCGATGCTGGGATGGTAACATTAATGAAGCTGTCCCTCGAACCATTCCCACTTATCGGTGTTCCCTACAGAATGTAACGTGAAATGGGAAAGTCAAGTGATAACACAAGTTTTGTAAACTATGTTTTGGAATATAGACACAAGATAACTAAATTCCAACACAAAAAACTCCAACAATTTACATAGTGCTTACATCTTGTTTTGTTGCTGAAAGCAGTCCTTGCGAATCCAATTGAGCCATGACTTTATTCAGTTTATTGTTCGTTGCCTCCATCTGCAACGACAGGTTCTTCAGCTCTTCATCCTTCTTCTCACGCAGCAGTTTCTCATTTTCCAATTGAAGCTCCAGAATCTTGATTTTATCTTTTCCTGTTGTCCTTTGCCGAGGACAATGCCAGTACGCACTGGGAGTGACTCCACAACCAACACCTCTCAAGTATGAACCCTGCTCCCTGCCAAAAACCACTGTAAGGGCATCCTCGTCCGGCCCAATCTTGATTAGTCCGTCCTTTATCTGTGCTTCAATATCCATCTGTAAAGAAAAAAGTGAAGAAAATTAGTAACAAGGACATGTTCTTCACTTTAGGATATACTAACTCTCATATTTAAACTTACTAAATAATCTGCCATGCTCTTCACTTTTGGATCTCCCAACTCTCCATCTTTGTTTTCCCTCCCCTTCCTCCACATAAAAGCACGGGAGGGGACATCATCAACCTTTATTTCATTTTTTGAAACCTTGCATAATGCAACGATGACACAATCAGACATTTAATATCCAAAATAATCACTAGTAACACAATAAAAACACATCTGAATTACCAATTTTTCTTTGAGACGAGGGTATCCTCCTCGTCCCAAGCGATGATCAAAAACTGACCGTGATCGCGAATTTTCGTAGTTTTGGAGACATCCTTCCAATAGTCAAAAGAATTATTTCAGCAAAGTGCATTGGAAAAATACGTTAATTCAAACGATGATCCGTATATTAAAGTATTACAACCTTGAATTTATCCGTTTGCGTGTGGGCTACGAACCTATCCCAATCAGCTTGCTCTACCAGTGTACGATACTGCCTAGGAACTTTTGCAAGCTTTGCTGGTTTATTCAGGTTAGGTTGTATGAATCTTGCATACATCTTTCTTCTGAAATTGCGAAGCAGCCCACCAAGCCGAGTCATTGTAAACTTTCGACGACAAAGTTCTATATCAAAAAAATGCTGCAATATATAATACATGGTGTTAATACACATAAAAGGCAAGCAGATAAGTTCAACAATAGTGTTTCATATTAAAAATGTAACATATATTTAGAGTACTTAATGCGAAGTAGCTGATTTACCGTTACTTGATCCCACAGCTTATCCTTCACTTCTTTTGGCACCTCCTTCCATGTTAACCATCTTAAGCCAACATGCTCCCTGACCGTGTCTCCCAAAAAGCTCGTAAATTCTGATCTGTATTCCCCCATTAACCTACCAAGTGAGTCAAATTCAACCTCATGTCTTTTTCCACCAGAGTTTGTAAACCTGGTACGCAGCTTCGGCAACCTGGTTAGCCCCCTCTTAGCTTTGACATCATTCTTTTGTTGCACCTTTTTGCACTCTTCTACTTCTTCTTCTGCGTTTTCTCCTTCGTCTTCTACTTCTGTGCTTTCTTCTTCTTCGCTACACTCTTCCGTTGAATATTGTTCCTCAAATTCCTCATTGTCCTCACCTACAACCAGTATAAGAACCCTTAGCAATTACAGGATTTATCTGTTCAATATACATAAAAATGCATAAATATGAGAAGTCAAAAATTAGTCTACCTAGGTATTCTTCTTCAACGCAAACTGGTGCAGTAGCTGTGGACCAGGAATGGAAGACATGAATCTTGCAGACTCCAGTCATGGTAGAAGCAACAGCCAACTCTTTTAAGTCACTGTCTCCAAGGATCAAACCATATCCATGATCCGGGGTCACCCCATCTTTCATGAAATAAAGCTTATCATCATCCGAAACTACATCCGCTACCAAATCCCTAACTTGTTTAACAGTCATGTTGTAGACTTCCATTCCGTCGAACACCTTTGCCTTAGGACCGGTGTATTGCCACTTAACCTTTGTCATGAACTGACCCCCATAGTAAACAACTAACCTGTACTTCTTTCCCATGGTACTCAAATTAGCTGTAGACAACAAGCACAACAATGTCAGATATTAATACATCAACATTAAAGCATAAGTAGTATTATTCATATAATTGGAACTCAATTCGTCCCAATCTCTCAAATACAACTCAAATATGCAATCTCTCCAACCATATATCTCAAACATATAGTCTGTGGAAGAATGGTTTACCTGCGACAAGCAAGGTGATTTAAACGCCGGTGGAAAAAACCCTAATTTCATGAACATAAACCAGATTGGGTCACCAGATCTGACCGACGGCGTAACCTAATTTCACCGACTGAAAGTTGTGGAGAGATTATGGTGCACAGAGAGGGAGAGTTTGAATGTGAGTTGGGTAAAGTGATGTTGAAAGTGAATTGGGGGGAAGTTTGATATTTTGGGGGGAAGTGAATTGGTAAAGTGATGTTGCCGGTTTTTAGACGAATATATATTTTTATGTTATATTATTTCCCCAATCGGGGTCGAATCTCGTTCTTTCGAGTAGTACTTTGGCCAGATCCCTCAAACAATGTCGTACAAGATAAATTCCCGATTTTTCGATTATTTTTCCCCAACATCACAATGCGTATCCATTAACATCCGTACGGTTGGATCGTCGAAAAATGCATTAAAAAAAATTATTTCCCCAATCGGGGTCGAATCTCGTTCTTTCGAGTAGTACTTTGGCCAGATCCCTCAAAAAATGTCGTACAAGATAAATTCCCGATTTTTCGATTATTTTTCCCCAACATCACAATGCGTATCCATTAACATCCGTACGGTTGGATCGTCGAAAAATGCATTAAAAAAAATTATTTCCCCAATCGGGGTCGAATCTCGTTCTTTCGAGTAGTACTTTGGCCAGATCCCTCAAAAAATGTCGTACAAGATAAATTCCCGATTTTTCGATTATTTTTCCCCAACATCACAATGCGTATCCATTAACATCCGTACGGTTGGATCGTCGAAAAATGCATTAAAAAAAATTATTTCCCCAATCGGGGTCGAATCTCGTTCTTTCGAGTAGTACTTTGGCCAGATCCCTCAAAAAATGTCGTACAAGATAAATTCCCGATTTTTCGATTATTTTTCCCCAACATCACAATGCGTATCCATTAACATCCGTACGGTTGGATCGTCGAAAAATGCATTAAAAAAAATTATTTCCCCAATCGGGGTCGAATCTCGTTCTTTCGAGTAGTACTTTGGCCAGATCCCTCAAAAAATGTCGTACAAGATAAATTCCCGATTTTTCGATTATTTTTCCCCAACATCACAATGCGTATCCATTAACATCCGTACGGTTGGATCGTCGAAAAATGCATTAAAAAAAATTATTTCCCCAATCGGGGTCGAATCTCGTTCTTTCGAGTAGTACTTTGGCCAGATCCCTCAAAAAATGTCGTACAAGATAAATTCCCGATTTTTCGATTATTTTTCCCCAACATCACAATGCGTATCCATTAACATCCGTACGGTTGGATCGTCGAAAAATGCATTAAAAAAAATTATTTCCCCAATCGGGGTCGAATCTCGTTCTTTCGAGTAGTACTTTGGCCAGATCCCTCAAAAAATGTCGTACAAGATAAATTCCCGATTTTTCGATTATTTTTCCCCAACATCACAATGCGTATCCATTAACATCCGTACGGTTGGATCGTCGAAAAATGCATTAAAAAAAATTATTTCCCCAATCGGGGTCGAATCTCGTTCTTTCGATTTGGGCCAACACTATTCTATTTGGGCCAACACTATTCTAATTGGGCCTTGAACAGGTTCAGTCCAGAGGGAGCAGCGCGCGGCTATGGGGGTCAAATACCTAAGTGGAAAGCTTATTCTCTCAATTGGAAACCACACTAGCTGCCGCTTCTAATCGGATTCAAACAAGTAGCTTCAAACAAGCAGCCGACAGAAACCACTCATACTTTCATCCACAACGATTTCATCCCTAATTTCAGTAAGTCATGTGTTAAATATATGCTAATTTTTGAATTTTATGCTTTGATATATGCTCGTAATTGCTGTAGTTATGCTCTAATATGCTCGTAATTGGTTTAGTTATGCTGTAATATGCTCGTAATTGCTGTAGTTAGGCTGTAGTTATGGATAAGTCTTGGATGGTAACCGATAGAAACAGTGAACCATATATGGATGGAGTTGTAGCATTTATCGATTTTGCGGTTTCTCATCTGAATATGTCAACGAAGACTATTCCATGTCCATGTGTAAGCTGTTTAAACCACTTCTCTCTTTCGGTGGATGAGGTCCATTACCACTTACTCGTTAAGGGATTCGATCGGAATTATACAAGGTGGATTAAACATGGAGAAGAAGACAAGCCAACAACTTTCAACCAGTTTGATGCAGTAGAATTTCCAACAGATGCTGCAGAAACAATAGAAATGGTAAAAGCTATGGAAGACAATTTCATAGCTGACATTGACAAGTTTCAAGAACTACTTGCAGATGCGGAGAAGCCCTTGTATAAATATTGTCCTAACTTCACAAAGTTGTCTGCAACAGTTGAACTACTAAACTTGAAGAGTAAGCATGGAATGACAAATAATTGCTTTACTGAAATGCTACTTCTGTTGAAAAGGATGCTGCCTGCAGAAGGTAACGAGATGGTGAACAACACATATGAGGCCAAAAAGATAATGACAGCAATGGGGTCAGGATACGAAAAGATACATGCTTGCATTAACAACTGCATTCTTTACAGGAAGGATTACAAGGACATGGTGGTATGTCCAACTTGTGGCATGTCACGGTGGAAGGTGGATGAGAAGACTAAAGTCATATACGAAAATGTTCCTACAAAGGTATTATGGTACTTCCCCCTTATTCCACGACTGAAACGACTTTATAAAGTGAAAAGCATATCAAAAGATTTGATATGGCACTCCACCAGTTCGAAAAAGCCCGGTGTTCTACGGCACCCATCTGATTCACCTGCATGGAAAGCAATAGACGACAAATTTCCGGAAATTGCATCTGATCCAAGAAATCTTCGGCTTGGCATTTCCACAGACGGGGTTGATGTAAACAGAGGGAATAGGAATCACAGTGTGTGGCCAGTATTAACTGTCATTTACAACCTTCCACCTTGGTTGTGTATGAAAAGAAAGTTCATCATGCTTTCGTTATTAATATCGGGAACGCCTGGAAACGATATCGATGTGTTTTTGGATCCTTTGATCGATGATCTGGAGCTCTTGTTTGAAGAAGGTGTTGAAACATATGATTCCTATGCACAGGAACAATTCACTTTACGTGCTGTTGTCTTATGGACGATTAATGATTACCCTGCTCTTGGTGCATTATGTGGCTGTCCTTATAGTGGATTCCATGGTTGTGTGGTGTGCAGGAAAGAAACTCATTGTGTAAGACTTCCGTTCTCTGCCAAGCAGAGTTATGGTGGTCACCGAAGATATCTACCATATAGTCATCCCTTCAGAAAGCAAACTAAGGCATTCAATGGAAAAGAAGAGTGGGGAACTGCTGCAGATCCTATGACAGGGGAAGAAATATTCAACGAGGTTAAATTTATTCGGAATATGTGGGGGAAGGGATATAAGGATAAAGATTCAGAACTGATGGAGACTTCGACTGGAAGAGGGGGGAAAACAAAAAAGAGAAAATCAGAAGGGGGTGGTAGCACAAATTCCGGACAGAAAGAACAGACCTATTGGAAGAAATTCAACATATGGAATCGACGACTTAGGTATTGGCGGTATAATTTGGTCCAACATTGTATTGATTTCATGCACACTGAGAAGAATGTGGCTGAGAGTATTATCGGAACATTACTAAATGTTCCGGGCAAGACGAAAGATGGGTTGCACGCTCGAAAGGATTTGGCACATTTTGGGATAAGACAAGAGTTGCAGGCTAAAAGTCAAGGCGAGAAGACATTACTTCCTGCAGCCTGCTACACATTAACTAAAGATGAAAAAGACATGTTCTGTGGCACATTACACAACTTAAGGGCTCCGCAAGGTTATTGTTCCAACTTTTCTAGTTTGGTGAATGAAAAGGATAGGAAGCTTATGGGACTTAAATCACATGATTACCATATGCTTATGCAACAGTTCTTGCCAATTGCAATACGGTCTATCATGCCTAAACCCACAAGATATGCTATTATCAGACTTTGTTTTTTTTTCAAATCAATATGTAGCAAAGAAATCAATGTAGAAGAACTCGATAAATTGCATGAGGAGCTTTGTGTTACACTGTGCTTGATGGAGAAATACTTTACCCCATCCTTTCTTGATGTTATGCTTCATCTAACTGTGCACCTTGTTAGAGAGGTCAAATTATGTGGCCCAATATGCTTTCGGTGGATGTATCCCTTTGAGAGGATGATGAAAGTTATTAAAGGGCATGTGCGGAACAAAGCTTACCCAGAAGGATGCATTGCTGAGGAACATATTGCAGAAGAAACAATTGCGTTCTTCAACGAATACAAAAAATGCATGAGGTCCATTGATATTCCAGAACACCAGCACAACACATCTGAAAATGGTAATGAAGAGGGAATTCCTTTGTCAGCTGGTAAACCAGTTGAAGTTTCTCAAGATCTCTACATGAAAGCACATTTCTATGTACTGCAAAATACGCCTGAAGTTGTGCCGTATATCGAGTAAGGACTCCTACTGAACATGTTTATTTGTGTTTTTCTTTTATTTAACAGTAGGATCATATTTGATACTCATTTTTGTACTTGCAGACAACACATGACATTTTTGAAAAACAAACATCCTGGTAAACAACAAGCATGGCTGGAGAAAGAGCATAGCACAACGTTTGGTCACTGGTTACGCAACAAGGTAATATTTAAATCAGTATGATCTTAGTTTTTTCTCAATTGTAATTTGTGCAAGCTGAATCTTATCCTTGTTATTGTGTAATTTAGGTTGAAAGCGAGTTATCGATCTCCAACGAAAGTGTATCAGAAACAGTTAAGTGGATCTCACATGGAGCACGCAGAATCGTGAACAAATACGATGTATATGACATCAATGGCTATACATTTCGTACAAAAATTCGTGATGGCAGAATTCACCAGAACAGTGGGGTTTGTGTAGAGGCAACTGAGATGCACATTTCTAAAGAAGTAGTAACCTATGGAAAGAACTTTTATTACGGGGTTCTACGAGAGATATGGGTACTAGATTATCATATTAAGAAAATTCCTCTTTTCATGTGCGACTGGGTTGACAGTAGAAATGGTGTCAAGCAAGATGGCTTGGGTTACACGTTGGTCGAACTTAACAGATTAGGCCACAAGGATGATCCGTTCATATTGGCCTCACAAGCACGACAGGTGTTTTATGTTAAAGACCAGCTGGATAAAAAAATGTCTATTGTCTTGATGACACCTCCTAAGAATTATAGAGATCTGTACGATGATGTCAATGAGGATTTCAGTACTGTAATTTTTCCTCACAATGATAATATATTACCACCTGTAGATCCACGTGACTTGGGTAATGAATCTCGTGATGATTACTTCAGACAGGACTGTAAGGGTATTATTATACGTAATGCTAACTGAATCCGGTAATTATTATCATTATGTTTGTCATTTTCCATGTTTTTTATGTAATGCTAAATTCTATTGTATGGTTAAATTCTATGCTCTGTTTGAATTCCTGTTTTTTTTCTCCAGGTGTGTGCAAAGAAAGAGGCCTGATCATGATGTCGTCTTCAAATTCCTACAGCTCAAACCAAAATCGATGTGATCTGTGCTACTGTGGTCTTCCTGCCCGGATTAGAACATCAAACACACTTGACAACCCTGGAAGAAGATTTCGGGTGTGCCACAAATCAAGTTCATTGGTAAGCTGATGTCTATCAGTTTCATCTGTTAAATTTAATAAATAGCTTTTAATTTGAATTCCCTTTTCAAGTCTTCTGGACCCAAATGTTCGTTTTGGGAATGGATTGATCCTGAACCAGTTGGCATGAAGATCAAGATCCAGAAAGAAGTTGATGTTGTGAAGACTGACCTGCAAAACTGCATGTCAACAGTTGAAGATCTTCGAAAGGAGGTTCATGTCATACGTGGGAAGTTGTATAATGTTATCATTGTCTTGGTCATTTTCTTTGTTTTTTATTTGATGAAGAATTAATATGTAATGGTGAATTCTAATGTTGGCCGAATGACATGGATTAGTTGAATTGTTCTAGTTTTAAGCTTCATTATCAAGTTTTAAGCTCATCTGGTATGCAACTTGGATAAATCAAGTTTGTGTTTGTCATTTCTGGTTAATCTGCTATACCAATACTTCATGTCCAGTGGTCAAATATTTTGCCACACCCAAATGTAATAATGTGACAGATCAGTTGGAAATGAGGATCCTCAAAACAGAATGCTCTGTTCCTGAAAACAGAGTACTTTTTAGTCACACAATAATACAGTCACTAGTTTTTAGCTGCCTTAGCGAACAAAGATCTGACATAATGCAGAAAACTCTACTTTTTAGTCACATATAAAATGTAGTGACCATAGGTTATTTCACATTTAGCCACATCCCCGAAAATGACTGTGACCGTTTGGTAACATTTAGATACAGCAAAGAAGCGTCACTATTTTTTGTCACACTTCTATCTCTCAAGTATGACTATAAATGTTGGATTTGGTCAAAGTCAACAAAAAAAACATGCTGTTTCATCTCTCAATTGTCACACTTTTATAAATTGTGACTAAATCTTCCAAAAAATGTGTCTTCGGTCACTCGAAAAACAATTGTGTGGCTAAAACTTGGGACGATGATCTTTAGCCACTCGTTTTTTCCAAAGTGTCACAGCCCTTACTGTACAAAAGAGTGACGAAAGCCCAAATTTGACGTAGTGTCACACACACATCTTTAAAACAATTAACTACTAAAATCCATAAATAAATCCGTTAGAATCCCACGACAATGATTAGTTCATAATCGAACCGTTCATCATCGTGGGTTCTGATGAAAACATGATAATAAGAAGTCTAGAATACTGAATAAAAGTGCTAGGGTTTAAGAAAGAACAAACAAAACCAACGAGAATCCAAAGTATCGCCTAATTAGAAGAATACAAAGAAAAGATGAAATCTAGATTTTCGTAATCAGCCATCTTCTTGTTCTTCTCACCGGTGGATGAATATGTAGGTAGGTATATGATTGTATTTCTCAGAATTCGTCCACCAATGATTTATATAGGTCATAAGGCTGGCTGGTCTTTAGGAAACTTTCCTTTTCAGAATTGAATTTTCTTCTTCAGCATCTTTAGGGCGCGGGCGCGCCTAAATGGGGGAGGGCGCGCTTGATTTAAATTCAAGTGGGCGCGGGCGCGCCTGAATGGGGGAGGGGACCCTTGACTTTCTGCCAAATTTCACAAAAATGCATTTTCTTGAATTTTCTTCGCGTTCTCAAGTCCCACAACTTTACGACTTCCATAATAAAGCTCATTCACCAACACCAAGTCAAGACAACTCAAATACTCCACCAACAATACGACTCTGCACTTACTAACTCAAAAACACATTAGAAACGACAAGTACTTGAGTACAAACAACCAATTTAAGCCGATTTAGAACGATCCAAGTGGATATGAAATCCACTTATCAGCTATCTTTAAGAATCGTGTTGAGTTCGGTTTTGGTCTAGTAGCTCGAGACAACAATGGTGAGTTGGTTCTGGCTAAATCAGTCCTTCATAAAGGGGTGGCAACGCCGGAGCTTGCTGAAGCCATGGCAGTAAAAGAAGCGCTCAGCTGGATAAAGGGTAATGGTTGGCCCCGGGTGGAGCTGGAATATGATAGCTTGGTTACTGTTCAGGCTATTCGAAGCAATGAACACATGCGATCGCCCTTTGGTGTAGTGGTCGAGGAGTGTCGACAACTTATTCGACTTTCTAACAAAGTTTATTTGTATTTCATTAGACGGTCTGGTAATGTGGTGGCTCACAAGTTAGCTAGAGAATCATATTTACTTCCAGGGCGTAGTTTTGATAGGAGTTATGTTCCTGTCGAGTTGAAGAACTGTATGTTGGCTGATTGTTTGAATTAATATATCTTTGCATTTCGTCAAAAAAAAAACACACAATAAACACTACAGAGGAGCACAATATGCAAACTACATCTATCATAAAAAGGAAGAAACGGTCATAATTAAAGAGAGATGGTTCGACGTCATAATTAGTAACATAAGTTATTAGACTGACTCATCACGAGTAATAAGCATGCAGTAACACTTGTATTTGAAAAAAATAGTAGGAGAATTAGGAAAATACATATTTAAAATATGTTGTTGGTGAGAATCGAACATGTGATCTATGGTAGTACTGACTTATTATCCCTCTTACTCTTATTATATAATCTATTTATACTATACTATTATATTAAAGACGAAACATTGAAAGTTTTGTAGTCTGGTCTCAAAGTTTTTGTAGTCTGGTCACTCAATTCATAGTCGTTAGATATTTTTGATCAAATCGATGAGAACCGTTTGATAAAATATTAAAATTATTATATATAATATCTTTTCTATTTTTTCTAACTAAAACATCTCATTTTCCAAAAATATCGCACGCAGTTTCATTTAATAAAATAACATAATAAAGTTATAATTGCTAATAACTAATCCATTACCTCTTTTTAGTCAAAGTGTATATTCTTTTTTAAATTTTCTAACTGAAATTTCTACTTTTCTATTTTTCCTAACTAAAACCTCTCATTTTCCAAAAATATCACGGACACTTCTATTTAATAAAATAAAATAATAATATCGTAATTAATAATGACTAATCGATTAGTTTTTTTTTCCAAAACGTATATTATTTTTTATATTTTCTAACTAAAATTTCTCCTAACTAAAACCTCAAAAATATTAGGGGAATTTCATTTAGTAACATAAAATATTAATAATTAACCAATTACCTTTATTAGAAGCGTATATTCTTTTTTATAACCCAAATTTCTACTTTTTTTAGTTTTCCTAACTAAAAACTCTCATTTTTCTAAAAATATCACGGGCAGTTGTATTTAATAAAATAAATTAATAATATTATAATTACTAATAACTAGCCGATTAGCTTTTTTTGCCAAAGTGTATTTTTTTTTTTTTATATTTTCTAACTAACATGTCTCCTAACTAAAATCTCAAAAATATACTATAATCTATCTATCTATAATCTATCTATCTATACTATACTATTATATTAAAGACGAAACATTGAGAGGTTTGTAGTCTGGTCTCAAAGTTTCTGTAGTCTGGTCACTCAATTCATAGCTGTTTGATATTTTTGATAAAATCGACGAGAACCGTTAGATAAAATATTAAAATTATTATATATAATATCTTTTCTATTTTTCCTAACTAAAACCTCTCATTTTCCAAAAATAGCACTGACACTTCTATTTAATAAAATAAAATAATAATATCGTAATTACTAATGACTAAATGATATGGGCTAAAAATAACCCTAAAGACATTATTAATGATACATTAATTATGTCTAAATTGGTCCATAAGTTAGGCCTAAAAAACTCAATTAATTGTTAAATTCATAATTAATTAAAAGGCTGATTATACAGTCCATTAAATGTGTTCAAAATGTTACCTACATCTACTAGAAGTAGTCTTGAACGACACCAAACTTTAAAAGGAGTCACCCTCCTACAAACTAGGATTTATAGTCCTGATCTAAGAAGATGACTTGACCTCCAAGTCACCTAATTCTACCCTAAATCTAAGGCTCTCCATGCCTATATAAAGCACTTGATCCTTCACATCAGAACTACATTTTTTGGCTTGATTCTCAATAACGAATTGAGATACGTAGGCATCTTGTGAGGATCGATTTAGTCACGAAACACGGGAACAACCATTAAAGCTCGAAAGCTCTCAAACCCTAAGCATTAATTACACCCTAGTTTTTATTCCATAACATTTGGCACCGTCTGTGGGAAACTTCGAACATCAACCATGGAGAATACACGGAGAACAAGTCGAGAAACTCAAACCTCTGAGGGTCTGCCCTTAACTTCTGAAACAACGACCCATGGTTCGGGATCTCAACCTCCTCCCACCACAGGAGAAGAAGGGGCGAATATCCCCCTCACCACTAGTCAAGGACCAAAACTCCCAATCTCAGTTCAAGGGATGAATCCCCTAGAGATGGTGATTCATGGATCGCATCCTCATACTCAAGAGACTACCCTCCAAATACCAATCACAACCTCTCCACTGCTTCTGAATGCACCACGTGGTCTTCAACTCCATACCACAGATCTTCCCCATTATACAAACCAAACTCTTGGAATGCCTACTCATGGTATGCCACCGCGACCTACAGTTGGGATTAGTGGTGTCAATCCAACATACCACGAAGCATACGTGCTTCCATACATTCAAGGCATAGGGCCCATAAACCCTCAAGTTCAAACTCGAACTCAACAAACTCCATTGATTCAAGATTTCTCCGGCCCCTATACCGAGGATGAGAATTATACAACTGAAGATGAGAGGGATGTTGCCCCAAGAAGGAGACGTTCCTCCCAAGGAAATCAGGAACAACTACAAGCTACCAAGGATAAAATTGCGGCATATGAAGCTGAGGCTGCTAGACTCAAGAAATTATTGACTGAAGAAGAAGCTAAAACACGAACGCAATCTACCGGGACTGGGAGAATCCCATTGATCAACTTAGACCCTACACCAAGAAAGTCAAGAAGGGTTGAGGCCCCAAAAGGTGATCCAACTGAGTTGTTGCCCTTGGGAGATCCAGATGATCCCACACCCCCTTTTACAAAGGATATTATGAAGGTTCATATATCCAGGAAGTTCAAGATGCCAACCATCAAGGCTTACGATGGAACGGGAGGTCCTGCCAATCATGTAAGAACTTTCTCCAATGTACTACTGTTGCAGCCTAATAATGATGCAGTCAAGTGCAGAGCGTTTACACAAAACCTAGCGGGCATGGCTCAACGTTTGTACAGTCGTCTCCCTCCTAACTCTATTGGGTCTTTTAAGGAATTGAGCAAATCGTTTATCAATCAATTTGTTAGTGGAAGAGTGCATGAGAAAAGTTCTGCATCCCTTATGGGAATCCAGTAGGGTAAGAATGAATCCTTGATGGACTACATAAATCGATTCACTAGGGAAGCCTTGAAGGTCCCGGATCTGGAGGACAAGGTAGCTATGATAACCCTACAACAAGGAACCACTGATGACCACTTTAAAAGGTCTTTGGCAAAACACCCACCCGAAAGCATGTTGAAACTACAAGATAGGGCTGGGAAGTATATCAAAGCTGAAGAAAGCATGAGAAAATATGAACCCGCTGCTGGGGGAAATGGAAACGGGAAAAAGAGAAAGGAGACTCAAGAGTATGACGTTAGGGACAAATATCCCAGGACGGCAAAAGATTCTGACTCTCCACCAAAAAAGAACAACTTTGGACCCAGATTCAATGAATATGCAAGGTTGAACACCTCAAGAAGTCAAATTCTAATGGATATTGAGAAGGAAAAAGATCTTCGTTGGCCCAAGCCACTAAGAACTGACTTATCAAAAAGAAATCAGAAGTAGTTCTGTCGATTCCACAAAGAAGTCGGCCATGATACAGATGATTGCAGACAGCTAAAAGATGAAATCGAATTCTTAATCCGAAGGGGAAAACTTAACAAATTCACTAAGGACGGGAATCATGGAAATTAAAAGGGAAGTTATGAAAAGAAAGACTATGAAAGAAAGGATAATGATCAAGATCGTAATCCTAAACCCCGAGGGCCAGTTATTAACATGTTATTTAGAGGACCAACTGCAGCTGGTCCTTCAAGAAACTCAAGGAAGGCTTACGCAAGAGAAGTGATGACAATAGTTGGAGAAGCACCAAAGTGTGCCAAGACAGAGGTGGAAGGCACAATTCAGCTCCCTATGACTATGAGACAAGGCTCGAAGACAGTTACTCAGATGTTGAATTTTCTGGTAGTAAAGGCAACCTCGACTTATAATGCAATTCTTGGAAGGACGGGGTCTTCATGCATTGAAGGCTGTTGCCTCAACTTACCATCTGAAAATAAAATTTCCAACAAGGAATGGAGTTGGTGAGGAGCGATGTGATCAAAAAATGGCTAGAAGTTGTTATGTAGCTGCATTAAAACCTGACGGAGTTGGGGGGCAAGTTCTACCAATTGAAGACATGGACACCCAAGATAATGGAGAAAGAAGAGGGAAGCCGACTGAGGATTTAATTCCAATTCCTTTAGTTCCTGGTGAACCAGAAAAGGTTACTTACGTTGGAGCATTGTTACCTGAACCCTTGAAGGGCAAGATCATATCTTTTCTTCAAGAAAACAATGATGTTTTTGCTTGGACAACAACCGATATGCCAGGGATTGATCCCCAATTAATAACTCACAAGTTGAATATGGATCCCGAAAGGAAGATGGTGAAGCAAAAGAAGAGGAACTTTGCTCTAGAGAGGCAAGAGGCCATAAAGCAAGAAGTAGATAAGCTCTTGGAAGCAGGATTCATTGAAGAAATTCAATTCCCTGAATGGTTGGCTAACTCGGTAATGGTCAAGAAAGCCAATGGAAAGTGGAGAATGTGCGTGGATTTCACGGACTTGAATGATGCATGTCCTAAGGACTGTTTTCCCCTACCAAGAATTGACACGTTGATAGACGCAACCGCATGGCATGAGATGCTGAGCTTCATGGATGGCTTCAGTGGATATAACCAAATCAAGATGCATAAGGATGACATTCCCAAGGTATCGTTCATAACCAACTTTGGTGTTTACTACTATTTAATCATGGCTTTTGGGCTCAAGAATGCAGGTGCCACATACCAAAGATTAGTAAACAAAATTTTCAAACACCTCATCGGCAAGACCATGGAGGTTTACGTGGATGACATGTTAGTCAAAAGCCTCTATAAGGACGATCATATTGAGCACCTCCGAGAAGCATTTGAAGTGTTGAGACACCATAAGATGATGTTGAATCCTGCCAAGTGCGCCTTTGGCGTAGGGTCAGGAAAGTTTTTGGGTCTGATGGTTTCTAAACGAGGAATTGAAGCCAACCCTGACAAAATCAAAGCAATTTTGGACATGGAACCACCACGGTATGTCAAGGATGTTCAAAAATTGACTGGAAAAGTGGCAGCGTTAGGAAGATTCATCTCCAAATCAGGGGAGAAATGCTTGCCTTTCTTCAAAGTTTTGAAAAAAATGAAGAATTTTGAATGGACAGTAGAAAGTCAGGAAGCCTTTGAGGCCTTGAAGAAGTACATGGCTGAGGAACCATTGTTGGCAAAGCCAAAACCAGGAGAGACACTCTACTTATATTTGGCCGTCTCAAACACAGCCCTTGGAGCTGTTTTGGTTAAGGAGGAATTGAAGGTTCAGAAACCCATCTACTACGTAAGCAAGATTTTGCACGGAGCAGAGATAAACTATTCTGTAATAGAGAAGTTTGCCTTAGCCCTGGTCATGGCCTCAAGAAAATTACGCATGTACAGGTCATCGGGAGATTGATCAAGTGGGCGATTGAGTTGGGAGAATTTGACATCAAGTATAAGCCTTACACGACCATAAAAGCTCAAGCACTTGCTGACTTCATGGTTGAATGTACCATCGAAAACCAGGAAGTCGGGGGGCAGGAGATAGTGTTAGAGGATAAAGAAGAAGGAAAACAAGATAAAGAAATGGTTTTCAAAGAATGTTGGGTGCTCTATTTTGATGGGGCATCAAAAACAAAATCAAGTGTTAAGGCTTAGGGTTGGATTTCTCATAGAGTATGCACTCAAGCTGGACTTCCCAACAACAAACAATGAAGCTGAGTATGAAGCCCTGATAGCCGGCTTAGGGCTGGCTGGAGCATTGAGAGTTAAGACTCTCAAAGTATGTGGAGATTCAAGGCTGGTAGTCTCCCAGGTAAATGGAGAATTTGAGGCCAGAGATGAAGTCATGTCAAAATATCTGAAACTTGTTAAAGTAATCATGACTCAGTTTGATGAGTGCTATGTGGAGCACATTCCTAGGGAAGAAAATATGAAGGCTGATGCTCTGTCTAAGTTTGCTTCTTCCGAAATAGAAAACTATGCAGGAAGTGAATACTTCCAAGTCTTGAAGACCACGAGCATCAATGGAAAATTGATAACACCTATTGACATTAGTGGCTGTTGGATAGACCCCATCAAAGCTCATCTGGAGACCGGTTGGTTACCGAATAATGCCTTGGAAGCACGAAAATTGACAGTAAGAGCGTTGAGATACACCTTGATTGAAAGGATCTTATACAAAAAGTCTTTTGTCATTCCTTACCTAAAGTGTCTAAGACCCCAAGAGGCAGAGTTAGCTCTACAAGAAGTTCATGAAGGGATTTGTGGGCAGCACTTGGGGGGCAGGGTCCTTACTCATAAAATCACTCGTCTAGGCTTCTACTGGCCAGATATGCTTGCAAATGCAAAAAGCTATGTGAAGGGGTGTGAACGATGCCAAAAACATGCAACAGTGGTTAGGCAACCACCTGAGATGTTAACATCTATAAATTCGCCAATTCCATTTGCCATATGGGGAATGGATATACTTGGTCCGTTTACAGTGGCAAGTGCACAAAGGAAATTTTTTATAGTGGCAATTGACTACTTTACTAAGCGGATTGAGGCTAAATCCCTAGCCAAGATAACCGCCAAACAAGTAATGCAGTTCCTATAGGAGAGTGTGATGTGCAGGTATGGAATTCCGCGAATCTTGGTCACGGATAATGGAACACAATTTAACAACGAAGATTTTAAGAAGTATTGTGAGGAGAATTGTTAGATCAGGATTCAATGATCATCGGTATCTGGACTACTGATCAGGATTGCTGACGTCATCAGGATTACACGAGCGTCAGTATCAAGATTGCTATCAGGATTGTGATCAGGATCATCATCAGGACTGGAAGCTGATCAGTATTTGTTTCAAGATAACTATCAAGTCCAGGAAAATAAGGAAAGTTAATTTGTCGGTTCCTAGTTTATAGGAATGCAACTGTCGGTTAGGATATGTATCAATATAGTTTGTAATTGATTTGGTTTTATCTTGTAATCGATAGAGCAGTTGTGTGTACTATATAAACACAGTTTAGGTTTTGATTTTATATCAATCGCATACACGAGTATCATTGTAACCTTGCAGCTTTCAAGAACATCAGAATTTCTTGAGAGAGTTTTGTAACAATTTTATATCAGAATTAATAAAGCTGTTATTATTTTCATATTTGTGTTTATTAGTCGAGAATCTTATACAATTGTATTCAACCTCCCTTCTACAATTGTTAATTACTGGGCAACAATTGGTATCAGAGCAAACTAATTTAAATCTAAATCAGAAACGATCTAAGATGTCGACTGATAACTCCAAATCCCGATCTAGTCCTTCCCGGCCGATCCCACGCCTGGAAGCGGTGTCGCTGCGGTTGGGACTCTGCAAAACAACACCGGAGGGGGATTGGGACCCTGGCGGTGCCTCCGGCGTGAGAATAAGTAATGGTTTTGGAAAGGAAGACAGGACTCTAGAGAAATCTAAATATGGAGGGTGTGTGTATAGGTTAAGTGTGTAAAAGAGAATGTCCCCTAGACCTTTCCTCCTTGGTCTATTTATAGGCCTAGGATTAGGGTTTAGGGGTTGTACCTGCAATCATGAGCGTTGAATCCTAGGTAGGTAGGACACCTGGGGGATGTTGATGGATTGCACGTGTCCAGGTGAAGGATTGTGGCATCGTGTGCCAGGCTCCTGCTGGCGTGTGGTTTAAATAGGAAATAATTGTCCCAATCATTAGGTATTCTTATGTGTCGTTATCGGGTGTAAACATCAATGATGACCTAGGCACGTCACGTAATGAGGCATAGGTTTTCTCACGCAAGATATTGCCTTTGTCGCCAGGAGAGAATTAAACTTAAAGCTTGAGTCATAGCCTGGCAATGAGTCCAGACTGGTATGTAGGTCATGACTCCAAGATGAGTCTGGACTAGGAGGTGAGCCATGACTCGAGTAGTAATCCGGGTTCCAGCTGACTCCTGGCTCAGAGATGAGCCCGGGCTATACATAGCCTATCATTTGCCCCCACTCCCTTATTCAGATTTTCTGGATGGGGGAGTAGAAATTCCTGAATAGGTAACTTAGAAAAGATTCTTGGCTTGATTGTTGCCCCCCAACCCGGATTGTTATCAAGGATGGCAATCCGGTGTTAAGAGTATGTCATGGTTCTTTCTTAAGTCCAAAGTTGTGACGCCTTGGGTAACTTAGAAAAAATTCTTGGCTTGATTGTTGCCCCCCAACCCGGATTGTTATCAAGGATGGCAATCCGGTGTTAAGAGTATGTCATGGTTCTTTCTTAAGTCCAAAGTTGTGACGCCTTGGGTAACTTAGAAAAAATTCTTGGCTTGATTGTTGCCCCCCAACTCGGATTGTTATCAAGGATGTAAATTCGGTGTTAAGAGTATGTCATGGTTCTTTCTTAAGTCCAAAGCTGTAGGCCTTGGGTAACTTAGAAAAAATTCTTGGCTTGATTGTTGCCCCCCAACCCGGATTGTTATCAAGAATGGCAATCCGGTGTTAAGAGTTGTCATGGTTCTTTCTTAAGTCCAAAGCTGTAGGCCTTGGGTAACTTAGAAAAAATTCTTGGCTTGATTGTTGCCCCCAACCCGGATTGTTATCAAGGATGGCGATCCGGTGTTAAGAGTATGTCATGGTTCTTTCTTAAGTCCAAAGCTGTAGGCCTTGGGTAACTTAGAAAAAATTCTTGGCTTGATTGTTGCCCCCCAACCCGGATTTTTATCAAGGATAGCAACCCGGTGTTAAGGGTAAGTCCTGGTTCTTTCTTAAGTCCAAAGTTGTAGGCCTTGGGTAACTTAGAAAAACTCTTGACTTGATTGTTGTCTAAGTATTTTGTTTTATTGAATATTGCTCGTGAGTCCGGTCTCATAGCTTGGTTCTGAGCCGGACTCTTGATCTGCATATTGCTGGGGACCCTGGCTCCTCTGCATGCCTATGGCTCTGAGCCAGGGTTATAGAGTTGCATATTGCTCGTGAGTCCGGACTCATGGTTTAATTTTGAGCTGGACTCTTGAATTTTAGATTGCATATTGTTGGGGACCCTGGCTCCATTGTATGCCTATGGCTCTGAGCCAGGGCTGAAGGCTTGCATATTGCTCGTGAGTCCGGTCTCATGGCTTGATTCTGAGCCGGACTCTTTCTTTTGTACTTAGAATAGAATCTAAGATTTCGATTTGATTGCATATTGCTCTTGAGTCCGGTCTCATGGCTTGATTCTGAACCGGACTCTTGATCTGCATATTGCTGGGGACCCTGGCTCCTCTGCATGCCTATGGCTCTGAGCCAGGGTTATAGAGTTGCATATTGCTCGTGAGTCCGGTCTCATGGCTTGATTCTGAGCCGGACTTTTTTTTTTTAATTAGAATGGAATCTAAGACTTCGATTTGATTGCATATTGCTCGTGAGTCCGGTCTCATGGCTTGATTCTGAGCCGGACTCTTGATCTGCATATTGATGGGGACCCTGGCTCCTCTGTATGCCTATGGCTCTGAGCCAGGGTTATAGAGTTGCATATTGCTCGTGAGTCCGGTCTCATGGCTTGATTCTGAGCCGAATTCTTTCTTTTGTACTTAGAATATGATCTAAGATTTTTGTGTTGCATATTGCTCGTGAGTCCGGTCTCATGGCTTGATTCTGAGCTGGATTCTTTCTTTTGTACTTAGAATATAATCTAAGATTTTTGAGTTGCATATTGCTCGTGAGTCCGGTCTCATGGCTTGATTCTGAGCCAGACTCTTTCTTTCGTACTTAGAATAAAATCTAAGTATTTGGTTTTATTGCATATTGCTCGTGAGTCTGGTCTCATAGCTTGGTTCTGAGCCGGACTCTTGATCTGCATATTGCTGGGGATCCTGGCTCCTCTGTATGCCTATGGCTCTGAGCCAGGGTTGATACAAGAAAAATGAAATACAGATAATGTGAAATACAATTTTGTGAGAAATAACATCGTGCCCTATTTTTATTCATAAATTGATCACGAGTACAAATTTTCTATTCTTCAATACAAATTGATCTTTATTTCTGGCCCGGGTTTTGAAATCTTCTACTCACCAACTTTTTGGTCGGGCTCTTTCCTTGGGTTGAATTTATGTTTCTTTTGGTTCATATTTTTCTGGTAAGGATTGGCTTTCCTTTTGTTTTTCGGGTCTGTTTCAGCCATGACTAACCCTTGCCCATAGCATCTACTAGCCATTTCATAATCTCCCCGGACTTCTCCAATGCCAGAGGGTGTGGGAAACTTGAACTTTAGGTGTGGGGTTGAGGTTATAGCTTGGAGCTTAGTCAGGGCTGGTCTTCCCAGGATCACATTGTAAGAAGAAGGAGTGTTGATGACATAGAATTTAACAATGTTGGTGACTTGGTTCGGATAAGTCCCAAATAGTACTGGTAGATACAAGGTTCCTTGAATTGGGACCAAGTTGTTCCCAAAACCGTAGAGAGGATCTTCTCTGCAATCGTTCATCTTCACACTCCCCAGCTGCATTCGATCCACAGTATGTTTGAATATGATATTGACAGAAGAACCGTTGTCAATCAGTATTCTTTTAACTTCATTGTCAGCTATGTCTAGACTAACAACTAGAGCTTCATTATGATTTGGGTCGAGTCCTTCAAAATCATCTTTGTTGAAACTGATTATTTGTTCTGGACAGGTTTGAACCATCATTATCTCATCTCCCAAGCCCGGACTTGGGGGTGGCGAGTTAGACCTACCCAATACGACATTCATGACATTTTTACCCTTCCCGGATCCTGTTCCCTTGTCATCAGTTTTCCGGGCTATGTATTGTCCCATGTTACCTTTCCTGATCTGTTCTTCCACAAAAAAATTTAGAGACAAGCAATTCTCGGTTGTGTGTCCATATGTTTCATGATAGTCACAGTGTTTATGGACAGACCGATTTTCTGGTCCGGTCGCCATGGGTTTGGGAGGGTAGTAGAAAGGCTTGTCTCGTACTTCTTTCAAAATATCAGCTCGAGCCCGTTTGAGAGGAGTCCAGTTTGGTTCAGGTCTGGGCTCAAGTTTTTGTTTAGATTGTCCGGACTCCACACTTTGATTGGAGTTCGGGGTTGAGGTTGGCAAAGCGAGCTGAGAGCTCTGAATGTAGTTGTTTTGTCTATTGGGTTTGAATTTTTTGTCTTGATGATTGTAGTTGTTTTTGGGTGGATCTTGAATTCGGGTTGGAGAAATGCCCTGCCTAGTCATCCTCATTGCTTGGAGGACATCTGTTTCTTTGATAAACCGGGCTGCCATGGAATAGGCCGCCGCCAGGCTCTGTGGTTCTTTGTGTATGAGATCGAGGACATACCTCTCATTATTGTCCGGGTCCAGGTTTCTTCGAAAAATTGTAAGAGCTTCACGCTCATCCAGGTTGCTCACATTGTTTATGGCTTCCTGGAAGCGTTTCATGTAAGTTGCCAGTGCCTCTCCCCGAGCCTGCCGGACTGTCTCTAGGTGGCACATGTGCATTTCATGGGTTTTATTGGCTCTGAAACGTCTCAAGAAAGAATCACGAAACTGCTTCCAATTGTGAATGCTTCGAGATGGGATTCGGCTGAACCATCTTTGTGCACCGGATTTAAGAGTAGAGGCGAAAAACCTGCACTTGGTTAAATCATTATAATAGTAGATCATGGCAATCTGTTCGAAGTAATTAACATGCTCTTCGGGGTCACCCAAGCCATTGAAGGAATCGAAGTTATAGTGTTTGAGATTTTTCTGCCTGGGTGTAGCCTCCAGAGAGTAGCTAAATGGTGTCAGGGTATCCCCTATATCAATTCCCGAATCATGGCCAACTTTCTTCTGGAGCTCATGGATCATTTCCATCAAGTCCTCCTGGGGTTCTTCTTCATCTGATATTATGTCAAGACTTGGAGCCTGGGTCCTTCTCCTGTCATGAGTTTTGCCCAGAATCCGGGCTTCTTCCTCCTGAATTCTTTTCTGGATTCTTAGGTCGATTTTAGCCTGTTCTTCAACTCGGATTTTCTCCCTTAGCTCAGCTAGTTTTTTGAGCTTCTCAGCTTCAGTGTCTTGGTTTTTACTGTGAGTTCTGTGTTGGGTTCTTTTCCGGCCTTCTTTGTCTTTGCCCCCAATTCGGTCAAAAACCGAGGCACGAGATCGGTGAGATTCTCCAGAATCATGAGAGTGCTCATTTTGATCTACTTCGTTCATCCGAGCTTCTTTGTACATCCGGATTGCATCAGCAATCTGGTTTCCAGTTAGGTTCTCCATGAGTCCGGGTTCCATGTCAACATCAGTGTATTTGTATTTGTTAACTTCAATTTCCACCCGGGCATCATTAGGCCGGATTATCTGAGATGCCAGAGCCAGGGCTGTTGGTACTTCCACAGTATTTGGGTTCAGGTTGGGTGGCGGTTCTTGTCTTGGGGTATTGGTGGCGGGTCTCAGTGTGGGCTTGCTTCCTCGAGCCATGGTTCAAGAACAACAATTTTGCACAAAATTTTTGACACAATTTATAGCAATTTTCGATGACAAAGAAAATATCAACTAGATCTGGGTTTTCTTAACGAAGGTAAATCAGCATATGCATGCACTTTCTGGTTTTAACGTTTCTCTAAGCAAGAAAATTGGTTTTCAAGACAGATCTATAAGAGAGCAATGTAGATCTAAGCAACAACTGGAGCAAGAAAGCTAGATAATGCTAAACAAGGCTAAAAATAAACAGATCTGGGCTAAATAAGATTAAAAACATGCATACATTGGAGAAATGGGCTAAAGAGTTCATGTCTGGTTGTTAAAACGAAGGAGTTTGCTTAGATCTTACTGGATTTAACTAGGACTCCTTCAAAGATGAAGGAGCTTGTTGATGATGGTGAGTCTAGCGGCACCGTGACCACAAGACAGGGTTCGCCCCTCCTTCTAGCGCCAAATGATAACTCCAAATCCCGATCTAGTCCTTCCCGGCCGATCCCACGCCTGGAAGCGGTGTCGCTGCGGTTGGGACTCTGCAAAACAACACCGGAGGGGGATTGGGACCCCGGCGGTGCCTCCGGCGTGAGAATAAGTAATGGTTTTGGAAAGGAAGACAGGACTCTAGAGAAATCTAAATATGGAGGGTGTGTGTATAGGTTAAGTGTGTAAAAGAGAATGTCCCCTAGACCTTTCCTCCTTGGTCTATTTATAGGCCTAGGATTAGGGTTTAGGGGTTGTACCTGCAATCATGAGCGTTGAATCCTAGGTAGGTAGGACACCTGGGGGATGTTGATGGATTGCACGTGTCCAGGTGAAGGATTGTGGCATCCTGTGCCAGGCTCCTGCTGGCGTGTGGTTTAAATAGGAAATAATTGTCCCAATCATTATGTATTCTTACGTGTCATTATCGGGTGTGAACATCAATGATGACCTAGGCACGTCACGTAATGAGGCATAGGTTTTCTCACGCAAGATATTGCCTTTGTCGCCAGGAGAGAATTAAACTTAAAGCTTGAGTCATAGCCTGGCAATGAGTCCAGACTGGTATGTAGGTCATGACTCTAAGATGAGTCTGGACTAGGAGGTGAGCCATGACTCGAGTAGTAATCCGGGTTCCAGGTGACTCCTGGCTCAGAGATGAGCCCGGGCTATACATAGCCTATCATCGACAACCAAGTATGAAAGCATGAAGATTCCCATCCTGAAGAAGACTGAATACCCTACATGGAGGGTAAAGATGTTGATGTACCTAGAAGCCACAAATCCTGATTATCTGGACAAGATTCGTGATGGACCATATATCCCTACGAGACTATAGGGTTAAATGTTATATTCAACTGGAAACCATTCTCAAGGATCAGATTAGTGAGCTTAAGACCAAAGCTAATGCCGATTTCAACTCTTGTAAGACTGCAAAGAAATTATCAATAAACAAAGTATTAGTCAGACCGTAGGAATAGGGTATGACTATAATGAGTCTATTGGTAAATTAAGTATAAATACCCCTAATAGAGTCAGTGCTAAAGAAAGGGGTATTCCAGATGTGCTTAAGGGTATTGACAAACCTTTCTTTAGAGAGTCCCAGGCAGATACTCTGAATGAATACTCTATCATCATTGCAGAGGAGATACTTGAAGAAGATCTTGCTTTTGAAGTTGAACAGTCCAACAAGTGTATGTCTGATAAACCAGTCAAAGTTGTTGCAACTAAAAAGACTAAATCAGATATCCATAAGTTGGATCAAAACAATTGTAGTACTAACATGCCTGCTGTTAATTCTTCTCATAAAGCATGTGGTGTGATTAATTGCATGTCTTGTGCTTTCAATGTTATGTATGCTTATTTTAATAGTAAGCATGTATCTAGTGATAAGACTGCTCCACGTCAACATGTTAATAATAAGAAGCATGTTAAAGCTAAGACTACTAGTCCTCCTAAGACTAGAGTGGATTCATTTATCCCTAAGCCTACTCAGAAATGTGTTAAGGCTGGCTATAAATGGAAACGCTCTTTTGTGAAAGAGGTTGAAGTAGTTGTAGCTAAAAAGGTTGTTTTGTCGGACAAAGGCCAGTTCTTTAAGTATGTCGGACCCAATCAAGTTTGGGTTCCGAGGAAGGACTAATCAATTTGATATTCCAGGGAGTTAAATAGGTAAACCGTGTTATGTGGATTCTTGACAGTGGCTGTTCAAGGCATATGACCGGAGATAGAGCCCTGCTATCAGATTTGGTTGTGAAAGCTGGCCCAGTAGTTACCTTTGGAGATAACAGCAAGGGTATTACGAAAGGATATGGCTGTTTGAAGTTTGGAAATGTTATCATTGAAGATGTATCATTTGTGGAAGGTCTGAGGTTCAATCTTCTCAGTATCAGTCATTTCTGTGACAGAGGATATGATGTTTCCATTGAAAGAGAGAAGTGTCATATCCTTCACAAGAAGAATGGAAAGCCTGCTCTTCAAGGAGTAAGAAAAGGTGAATTGTTCATAGCTGATCTGCACTCTGGATCCAAAGATGAAGTTAATTGTTTTTATGCTAAAGCTTCATCAGATGAAAGCTGGCTATGGCACAAGAAGATGTCTCACCTTAACTTCAAAACCATGAACTCTTTAGTTAAGAGGGAATTGGTTAGAGGTTTGCCTCAGATGGAATTTACACAGGAAGGACTGTGTGAGGCATGTCAGAAAGGAAAGTCAAAGAAAGCTTCTCACAAGGGCACTGACACATCATCAATAACTAAACCACTTCAGCTACTGCACATGGATTTGTTTGGTCCAGTTAATGTGATGTCCATGTCAAAGAAACAATATGCACTTGTGATTGTTGATGACTTTTCAAAATATACTTGGGTTTTATTCCTACATTCCAAGGATGAGACCCCACACCTGGTGATTGACCACATAAAGTTGATTGAGCTGGATTCTAGATTCCCTGTTAGAGCCATAAGGTCAGATAATGGAACTGTATTCAAGAATGCAGTCCTAAATGACTTTTGTGCTGATAAAGAAATAACAAGACAGTATTCTGCCCCTAGAACTCCTCAACAAAATGGAGTAGTGGAAAGAAAGAATCGTACATTGATTGAAGCTGCAAGGACTATGTTAAGTGAGTCTAAACTTCCAACGTACTTTTGGGCTGAAGCAGCAAATACAGCTTGTTATACTCAGAATCGAACTTTAATCAACAAGGACTTAATGAAGACTCCGTATGAGATCATGAACAACAAGAAACCAACTGTCAAGTACTTTCATGTATTTGGAGCAAAATGCTTTGTGCTTATAGATGATAATGTTAAACGTGGCAAGTTTGATGCCAAGGCACAAGAAGCTATTTTTGTTGGTTATTCCAGAAGATCTTACAGGGTCTACTTGGTTGTCAGTCACACAGTAAAGGAAAATGTCAATGTTACTTTTGATGACACTAAGCTCCCTAATATCCAAAAAGAAGATTCATCTGAGAAGCTGAAGTTTGATAACTTTCCAGACTCAGAATCAGATGATGCAGCCCCACCTGAAGTTATTGCTGGTAATGATAATAACAATGATGATAATGATCATGGTGGTGGTGGTGGAAACACTGGGAACAATGGAGATACCACCAACACTGGAGAAGGATCATCAAGGCAATCAAGCAACAACTCAGGGGGAGCAAATGAAGGATCATCTAGTCACTCACAACATCAAAGTGAATTTCAAGGCGAATCATCAAGATCAAATCTTCCAAGACAGACTGTATGGAATAGAGCTCATCCTTTTGAGCTGATCATTGGTGATCCAAATGTTGGAGTTAAAACTAGAAGTGCAACTCAGAATGAATGTCATTATTCAGCATTTCTATCTGAAATGGAGCCAAAGAAAACTGAGGAAGCACTGACTGATCCAGATTGGGTGATTGATATGCAAGATGAACTCAATCAGTTTGAACAACAACAAGTCTGGAAGCTGGTACCCAGGCCAAAGAACAAGAAAGTAGTTGGTACAAGATGGGTATACAGGAACAAGCTAGATGAGGATGGCATTGTTACAAGGAACAAGGCAAGACTGGTTGCACAAGGGTATTCTCAAGCTGAAGGCATTTATTATGATGAAACCTATGCACCAGTGGCTAGACTTGAGGCCATCAGGATGTTCTTAGCATTTGCTGCTTATTCCAATTTTAAAGTCTATTAAATGGATGTTAAGAGTGCATTCCTGAATGGTGAGCTGGATGAAGAAGTGTATGTGGAACAGCCCCTGGCTTTGAAAATCAGGAGATGCTGGACTTTGTGTACTTTCTCTTCAAGGCTATCAATGGTCTCAAACAAGCCCCAAGAAAATGGTATGCCACTCTCTCTGGTTTTCTTTTAGAAAATGGTTTTGTTAGAGGTATCATAGACAAAACTCTTTTTTCAAAGAAACACAAAAGTGATATGATATTAGTCCAAGTCTATGTGGATGACATCATATTTGGATCTACTAATGATGATCTCTGTAAGAGATTTGCTAAGCTAATGCAGAGTAAGTTTGAAATGAGTATGATGGGTGAGCTGAAGTTCTTTCTTGGATTTCAAGTAAGTCAAAGGTCAAATGGTATATTTATTTGTCAATCCAAGTATCTCAAAGAACTCCTCAAGAAGTATCACATGGAGGATTCAGCATCAGCAAGGACTCCATCTTCAACAGCTATCAAACTTGGAGCTTCTGACAATTCTATCAAGGTAGATGTTACAAGCTACAGAGGTATGATAGGCTCCTTACTCTATCTTACTGCAAGTAGACCAGATATTATGTATGCTACATGCTTGTGTGCAAGATTCCAAGCGGACCCTAGAGATTTACATCTCGTTGCTGTTAAATTAATCTTGAGATATCTTAAGGGTACACCTAACTTAGGTATCTGGTACCCTAAAGATTATGGTTTTAATCTTGTTGGATATACAGATTCTGATTATGCAGGTAGTGTTGTGGATAGAAAGAGTACCTCTGGGAGTTGTCAATTCCTAGGAGGAAGATTGATTTCCTGGTATAGCAAGAAACAACAAACAGTTTCCAATTCAACAGCAGAAGCTGAATATATTGCTGCTGGAAGCTGTTGTGCTCAGATCTTATGGATTAGGAATCAAGTAAAGGACTATGGCTTTGCATTAGACAAAATTCCCATTTTGTGTGATAATACAAGTGCCATAGCAATCTCCAACAACCCTGTTTAGCACTCAAGAACGAAGCACATTGATATCAGGTATCATTTTATCAGAGAGCATGTCATGAATGGAACTGTGGAGTTACACTTTGTACCCACAGAAGAACAGACTGCAGATATATTCACTAAATATGTTGATGAATCCACATTTATCAAGTTAGTTGGTAAATTGGGTATTTTAAACAGTCTTAGTGATTAACAATATCTCTGTCATGTTTGTTCTTTCAAAAATTCATTTTCTCTTGTCATTTAAATGATATTTATTGCTAATTCTCATTTAATATTACATGCTTGTAAATTTAAATAGCTCTGAGATTCAAACCTTGTAATATGTACTGTATTTAAATTTAAATTTAAATTTAATAAATTTAAATTCATGTCGAATTTATTCTAGATTTGTTTTAAATAGTTTGAGATTCAAACCTTGTAATATGTACTGTATTTGCAACACCCTTCAAGTTTAATATAAATTATATTTAACTTGAATTTTGTTTCATTTCATTTCCCACTTATTTGTTCTTGAATTGTTAAATCCTTAAACGAACAAATTCGATAAAAAGGTACAATTTGTATTCAACCCCCCCCCCCCCCCCTTCTACAAACATATCAGGACCTAACAGATAATCACGATCTCCAAATACAATCAGCTATGGCATTTGTCCTTTGAATCTCTAGAGAAGCTGAATTACACTGAAATAGATACACTTCTGAACCTGATTGAGAAGAAAGGGGCCAATAACAAAAGATTATTTGATGAGCTTCAAAGAGATCCCTTAAGGCTGCCTGTAGTGATCACAAAACCAAGGACAGTAATCTACCAAAGCAGCTCTAAAGCAAATGCCATTGATCAATTGAAAATTCCTACTCACTTGGAAATGAAGAACAAAGATAAAATCAATCAGGTCATGCAAATACTGAAATCAAAAAGGGGATTCAGGACTGCAGAAGAAATTGAGACAATTCACACTCTACATACATTTCTAACATCTGGCAGAATACCTGAATCAGCAAAAAGAAGGAGTGATAAGAGGGAATACAGAGAAGATGAAGACAAGAGTGGTAGGAGAAGAAGTCACCACATGAGTGATAAGGATGGAAAGAGTGAGAGCAACAGGAGCAGGTCATCAAAGAAATCCAAAGATGCTGAAAATGACAAGAAAGATGTTCATGGAAAAAGAGAGCCTGAGAAGAGAAAGAGTGGAAATCAGCAAGCCATGGACATTGATAGTAGTATTTTAACCACAAAACAAGACTCTAATTCTAGGGTGGATACTGTTAGTAATGATCCACCAAAATCTGCAACTCTGGCTTCTGAAACTGATTTGCCACAGAAGGAAAGTGAAGCCACAAAGGTGAAATCAAAAAGACACTTCCACAAAGTCACAACTAGTGGAGTTCTACAGTGGATAAGAGGAAAGGGATCAAAGTTGCTTCCAAATGATGTGGCATTGAAGACTAACTCTCCATGTTCCAGAAGGCTACCTCAAGTGAAGCATTGGAAGATCAAGAGTGTAGCCAAAAGAAAAAGGATAACAAAGAAAACTAGAGTGATCACTAATGTGATTGGGCTAAATGTACCTCCTTTGGATGAAGATTATGATGAAAAAGCCCTAGCATTCTTGAGAGCTCAAAGGATCTTTGAAGTCAAAGTTATTCAAGATCATCTAGAAATCAAGTACACTGATGGAAGGGAGAAAGAAATGAAAACAAGAAGCTGAAAATTCTTTCCTATCTATGATCTAGAGAGAATCAATGTTTTACTGAACTTTGAAGAAAAAGAAGAAAAGATCTGGAAGATAGAAATTGTCAGGTACTTAAAAATGCAATATGATTATCAGGAAGAAGTAAGGAGGTTGAATGAAGAGAGAAGAATTCAGAAAGAAAAGGAGATAGCAGAGATGGAAGAGAAGGCAATAGAGCTAAGGAAGAAGGGGCTATGTAGAGTAAAGTTCAATCCTTATGTAGTGGAGTACAAAAACAAAAATGGAGGGAAAATCAAAATAAGGATGGAACACTTGAACTCTTATGTAGAAAGTGCTCTGAGAGCTGCTGCTGAAGACTTAGAAAACTTTCCTCTCTTGGAAGAGATGACAGCAAGGGATGAAATTATTCTCATTGCCATTTCAGAAAACAACAAGATGGAAGAAGCTAAAAAGAAGAAAGTCTATGAAGAATATCTACATCAACAAATGGAATTTGAAGCTGCTCGGTAACAGAAAAATCATCTATAAGCTGTCATTTTCTGTTTGTAATCAAAATATGTTCATAATGTTCATCTGTTGTTTTCTCTGCAATTTAATTCCTTTTATGTAAGGTAGGCTTGTTATCAGACATAAAATTGTGCCTAAGTTTCTTACTCACAATTTGGGGGAGATTTTTAGGCTCAAGGCATGTCTGAATACCACTATTAACAAGCCTACACCTTGTGACTGTGTCACTCTACATGACCTGGTGAAGTTTATCACTAGGATATAGTATAAGTATCTATTGTACTTGTCTTGTTATCATGTACTTAGCTTTATTATGTATGCTCAATTCTATAATGGGCTTAGTGAGTTTCTTGAAACTAGAATGTATATAGCTATGAAATAATCATCCTGGAAGAAGTTCAATTTGTTCATGTAGCAGGATAAAAGTGAATAAGGCCATGAAGAAATAAGTTGCAGAAATTTGTATAAGTCCCTAGATCGTGAAGTCAGAATGAGCTATGTCGTGAAGTCCTCAAAACCCATGTCGTGAAATGTTAAGATCGCATAGTCTGAAATGTACTAGATCGTGAAGTCCTCAAAGGTCATGTTGTGAAGTGTTGAGATCGCATAGTCTGAAATGTACTAGATCGTGAAGTCCTCAAAGGCTATGTCGTGAAGTCTGTAATATGCCATATCGCATACTCCTAAGATGGTCATATAGCAAAGTCCTCATATAGCAAAGTCCTAAATGCTCTATGTCGACAAGTCATAGAATAAAGAGTATGTTAGAGTTCACGATATCAACACATAGGCGTTTTACAACAAGACAAATCAAGGTACAAAATCAAAGTTCATGGAGACAAATACTGGAGCATCTGTTACGGTTAAGTGGTCCAAAGACATATGGCAAATCTACAGCATAACTTGGAGAGAAAGAATAGAGACAAACATCTAAAGATAAAGGAAATGACGTCAGAAAGCAAGTGGTCCTTCCTGGCACAGTTAACCTCTTATGGAAAAACAAGATGGAGTTACAGTTAGGGGTAGTTGTGTAATTAGGTGTGTGCACCAGTTTGTATAGGTCATATATATATTGTGCACACCCTATAGTTAGCTGTAAGAGAGATACACATAGAATTATCCAAGCACTCTTTTCTCTATAAGAAAACAAGAAAGTACTGTTCTTGTTTAGAAGCCATAATTTCAGTTGTGAAATTTCGGAAGCTGTAGTATTTGATTTACTTTATACAAAGTAGATTAAAGTGATTGTGTGTGTTCTGTTTATTTTTATTTCCGCATTCTCATACATATACAATCAAACACAGATCTAAGCTTCAAGAAACGAAAAATATTCAAACTATCCATTCACCCCCTCTTTCTAGTTTACTTGTGATATTCATAACTAACAGGTTTTAAAATAAATAAGTAAGGGTTTGCTCATGATATATTTGAAAAATGAGGGATTACAGTAAGGGAAATAGAAAAAGTAACATTTTTTAGCTGAAAATGAAATTGCTCTTGATTTTTTAAGAAAAAATGGCAATGTATTTTAACTGAAAGGGTAACTGATTATAATAATTTTTATAAAATAAACAATTAAATAAGGCAAGTACCGTGTCAAAAAACAGGTACCAAAAAATAGGTACCAAAACTTTCAATGTTTCTTCTTTAATAATATAGGATAGATAGAGAGATAAATTTATAATATTAGTATTTTATGCTACTAAATGGAATAACCAGTGCTATTTTTGAGGTTTTAGTTATGTGAAATATTAGTTAGAAAATATAAAAAAGGATATACGTTTTGGGAAAAAAAGCTAATCGGTTAGTCATTAATAATTATAATATTATTATTTTATTTTATTAAATAGAACTGTTCGAGATATTTTTGGAAAATGAGAGGTTTTATTTAGGAAAAATAGAAAAGTAGAAATTTTAGTTAGAAAATATAAAAAAGAATATACACTTTGACTAAAAATGGTTGAAAGGCATATGTCTAGGCCTATTTGTAAACACTGAGGATTCTACTCAACTTTAATTAAGATGTAATAAGTAAATAATAAAAATCAAATGTCACGGGAATCTCAGAAGATTATATCTGTCAAAGAATGAAGATTAAAGTTATCTACAGACTTGAAGTGATTCTACATTGAAAGAAGCTCAATTTATTGATCAAGCCTCAATGAAGTATTCAAGCTCAGTGGATTTATTAAAGTGACGGAGATTTCAAGTGGTGACAGCAAAAGATACTGATTACGGAGTTCTTGAATGAGAAGGAAATGAATCACTGCTTAAAGTCAAACAGATAAAGAACAGACATTGTCGTTAGTCACTCATGAACCAGACAATGCATCGAGTGTCAACGTACTATTATGTTTATTCTTTATCTAAGTTTTAAGTGATTCATGAATTAATTGAGAAGTCAACTAATTCTATTTATTCTCTTATAAATAATTAATACTATTAAGTAAATTATTTATTAAATTAATTCTGTAAAGAATTAATTTAATACATAATTTATTTAGTTAATTATTTAAATTAGAATAAAAATGAACTAGGAAGACTTAGGTTTGAACTAGGAAGACTTAGTTTGTTAAACTAGGAAGACTCACAAGTGAGTCTTCCCGATTGTCTTCCTAAGCCAAATCCTTGTCTTCCCGGTTGTCTTCCCGGTTGTCTTCCCTATTCATTTCTTGTCTTCCCGAAAGTCTTCCAAAGGTTATTTGATTGTTTTCATGATAGTCTTCCTAGTGCAAATTGTGTTCTGTTTAAATGATTTGCACGTGGGTTTTGATTAAAAGAAATGGTCATGTGTTCAGTATAAAGACAAGGCAGAAGACATTACTTTAGATCATTCCAACAGAAATAAAAAGACACAAAGGCATTAACATTACATTCAACTGTCTTCTTCAATTCTCAACAGAAAAGCATTCATTTCTTACCAGAGAATTAAATCATGATTAGTTCATAACATTTAATTCATAGGAACTGATTCTCTTGTACTGCTTTAGATTTCTAGCGGATCATAATCCCTAGATTTTATATCGAACTACTTTTTAGTATTCGATCCTTTTTATTACAAAAATAGATAAATTCATGTCGAATTTATTCTAGGTTTGTTTTATCAAGTTCTTTGTAATCAGTGATCAGAATTGTAACACCCTTCAAGTTTAATAGAGTTTTATTTAACTTGAATATTGTTTCAGTTTTATTCCGCAATAATTTGTTCTAAATTGTTAAATCTTAAAAGGACAAATTCGATTAAACGGTATTGTTTGTATTCAACCCCCTTCTACAAACATATCAGGACCTAACAATTGGCATCAGAGCCTTTTGATTGATATACAAATCAAAGATCCAATTGTTTTGAGATTTTTTCTTAAACTCTGAAATTTTTATTATTCCTAAAAATCTCAAAAGATGTCTACTACACAGAAAGTGGGTACAATCAAAATCCCCATGTTCAGCAAGGAGCATTATCCTATGTGGAAGAAGAAAATGCTCCTATTTCTTAAAGTTGCTAATGTTAAATATTTTGATGTGCTGAAGAATGGACCAAGACTCCCTATGATTATTGAGGGAGAGCTAATATAGAATGATGTTGTTACTAGGGCTGCTAGGATGTACCCTACGGATCCCAAGGACTACACTCCTGATGAAAAAGAGGATGTTACCTTGGATGTCTGTCTACAGTTAATACTGGTTGATTGTCTTGATCCTGTCATGCATAATCATGTCCTGAACTGTGATACTGCCAAACACATTTGGGACACTATAGAGATAATCAATGAAGGGACAGAGGAAGTTAGAGAGAATAAGCTGGAAATTCTCACCTCTCAATATGAGCATTTCAGATCAAACCCTGGTGAAGGTATCTCTGAGGTTTTTGAGAGATACAACAAATTAATCAATAATCTGAATCTCAATGGGAAGCGCTACACTATCAAGGAAATTAACAAGAAGTTCCTACTTACACTTCCACGTCATTTGGAGCACAGAATATCTGCCATTAGAGAAGCAAGAGATCTGGGAGAGATTGCTTTGGAAAGACTGTATGGTGTTCTGAAGACCTATGAGCTGGAGCAGATTCAACAGGATGAGTTATATGGAACTGGGAAGATAGTTAGTACTTCTACTGCATTGGCTGCTGAAGTCCCACAGAAACTGGAAGTGAAGGTTGTTCAACCTTCCAGTTCTAACATGAATGTTATTGATGCTGAATATGGATTAACATCCATTGATCAATCTGGTGGTGACTTCTATTCTTTAGAGGAACTTGATCAGCTGGAGGATGGTGATTTGGCTTTGATAGTCAGGAAGTTTGGGAAGTTCAGATTCAAAAGGAATCCCAATCTTAAGTTCAGGCCCAGATTTCAGAGAGGTGGATCTTCCTCTTCAAGTGGCACAAGGGGTGGCTACAAAACTGGAACTGTGGATAGGAGCACAATCAGATGCTACAATTGCAATGAGTTGGGTCACTTTGCTACTGAATGCAGAAAGCCAAAGCAAGTGACAAGAAACACATTTGATTCTAGCAAGAAGAACAAGATTGGGAAAGCTTATGTTGCTGAATGAAAGAGTTGGGATGACACTGACAGTGATGAAGAAGCAGGTGAGATTGGGAACCTTGCTTTAGTGGCTAAAGAGGAAAGCACTTCATCTGCATACATGTCAGAGGTAAAGTTCACTGACACTGAAATGATTCGTCATCTTAGTGGTACTATTTCTTGTGCACGCACTGAAAATGATAGAATAATTCTTTTGAACACAGCTCTTGAAAAGGAGATAAAAGAATTAAAACTTGTGCATGTTAATCATAATGAACTTACTGAGAAAATAGCATTTCTTGAGAATAGGGTTAAATGTTATATTCAACTGGAAACCATTCTCAAGGATCAGATTAGTGAGCTTAAGACCAAAGCTAATGCCTATTTCAACTCTTGTAAGACTGCTAAAGAAATTATCAATAAACAAAGTATTAGTCAGACCGTAGGAATAGGGTATGACTATAATGAGTCTATTGGTAAATTAAGTATAAATACCCCTAATAGAGTCAGTGCTAAAGAAAGGGGTATTCCAGATGTGCTTAAGGGTATTGACAAACCTTTCTTTAGAGAGTCCCAGGCAGATACTCTGAATGAATACTCTATCATCATTGCAGAGGAGATACTTGAAGAAGATCTTGCTTTTGAAGTTGAACAGTCCAACAAGTGTATGTCTGATAAACCAGTCAAAGTTGTTGCAACTAAAAAGACTAAATCAGATATCCATAAGTTGGATCAAAACAATTGTAGTACTAACATGCCTGCTGTTAATTCTTCTCATAAAGCATGTGGTGTGATTAATTGCATGTCTTGTGCTTTCAATGTTATGCATGCTTATTTTAATAGTAAGCATGTATCTAGTGATAAGACTGCTCCACGTCAACATGTTAATAATAAGAAGCATGTTAAAGCTAAGACTACTAGTCCTCCTAAGACTAGAGTGGATTCATTTATCCCTAAGCCTACTCAGAAATGTGTTAAGGCTGGCTATAAATGGAAACGCTCTTTTGTGAAAGAGGTTGAAGTAGTTGTAGCTAAAAAGGTTGTTTTGCCTGACAAAGGCCAGTTCTTTAAGTATGTCGGACCCAATCAAGTTTGGGTTCCGAGGAAGGACTAATCAATTTGATATTGCAGGGAGTTAAACAGGTAAACCGTGTTATGTGGATTCTTGACAGTGGTTGTTCAAGGCATATGACCGGAGATAGAGCCCTGCTATCAGATTTGGTTGTGAAAGCTGGCCCAGTAGTTACCTTTGGAGATAACAGCAAGGGTATTACGAAATGATATGGCTGTTTGAAGTTTGGAAATGTTATCATTGAAGATGTATCATTTGTGGAAGGTATGAGGTTCAATCTTCTCAACATCAGTCATTTCAGTGACAGAGGATATGATGTTTCCTTTGAAAGAGAGAAGTGTCATATCCTTCACAAGAAGAATGGAAAGCCTGCTCTTCAAGGAGTAAGGAAATGTGACTTGTTCATAGCTGATCTGCACTCTGGATCCAAAGATGAAGTTAATTGTTTTTATGCTAAAGCTTCATCAGATGAAAGCTGGCTATGGCACAAGAAGATGTCTCACCTTAACTTCAAAACCATGAACTCTTTAGTTAAGAGGGAATTGGTTAGAGGTTTGCCTCAGATGGAATTTACACGGGAAGGACTGTGTGAGGCATGTCAGAAAGCAAAGTCAAAGAAAACTTCTCACAAGGGAACTGACACATCATCAATAACTGAACCACTTCAGCTACTGCACATGGATTTGTTTGGTCCAGTTAATGTGATGTCCATGTCAAAGAAACAATATGCACTTGTGATTGTTGATGACTTTTCAAAATATACTTGGGTTTTATTCCTACATTCCAAGGATGAGACCCCACACCTGGTGATTGACCACATAAAGTTGATTGAGCTGGATTCTAGATTCCCTGTTAGAGCCATAAGGTCAGATAATGGAACTGTATTCAAGAATGCAGTCCTAAATGACTTTTGTGCTGATAAAGAAATAACAAGACAGTATTCTGCCCCTAGAACTCCTCAACAAAATGGAGTAGTGGAAAGAAAGAATCGTACATTGATTGAAGCTGCAAGGACTATGTTAAGTGAGTCTAAACTTCCAACGTACTTTTGGGCTGAAGCAGCAAATACAACTTGTTATACTCAGAATCGAACTTTAATCAACAAGGACTTAATGAAGACTCCGTATAAGATCATGAACAACAAGAAACCAACTGTCAAGTACTTTCATGTATTTGGAGCAAAATGCTTTGTGCTTATAGATGATAATGTTAAACGTGGCAAGTTTGATGCCAAGGCACAAGAAGCTATTTTTGTTGGTTATTCCAGAAGATCTTACAGGGTCTACTTGGTTGTCAGTCACACAGTAAAGGAAAATGTCAATGTTACTTTTGATGACACTAAGCTCCCTAATATCCAAAAAGAAGATTCATCTGAGAAGCTGAAGTTTGATAACTTTCCAGACTCAGAATCAGATGATGCAGCCCCACCTGAAGTTATTGTTGGTAATGATAATAACAATGATGATAATGATCATGGCGGTGGTGGTGGAAACACTGGGAACAATGGAGATACCACCAACACTATAGAAGGATCATCAAGGCAATCAAGCAACAACTCAGGGGGAGCAAATGAAGGATCATCTAGTCACTCACAACATCAAAGTGAATTTCAAGGCGAATCATCAAGATCAAATCTTCCAAGACAGACTGTATGGAATAGAGCTCATCCTTTTGAGCTGATCATTGGTGATCTAGATGTTGGAGTTAAAACTAGAAGTGCAACTCAGAATGAATGTCATTATTCAGCATTTCTATCTGAAATGGAGCCAAAGAAAACTGAGGAAGCACTAACTGATCCAGATTGGGTGATTGCTATGCAAGATGAACTCAATCAGTTTGAACAATAGCAAGTCTGGAAGCTGGTACCCAGGCCAAAGAACAAGAAAGTAGTTGGTACAAGATGGGTATACAGGAACAAGCTAGATGAGGATGGCATTGTTACAAGGAACAAGGCAAGACTGGTTGCACAAGGGTATTCTCAAGCTGAAGGCATTGATTATAATGAAACCTATGCACCAGTGGCTGGACTTTGTGTACTTTCTCTTCAAGGCTATCTATAGTCTCAAACAAGCCCCAAGAAAATGGTATGACACTCTCTCTGGTTTTCTTTTAGAAAATGGTTTTGTTAGTGGTATCATAGACAAAACTCTTTTTTCAAAGAAACACAAAAGTGATATGATATTAGTCCAAGTCTATGTGGATGACATCATATTTGGATCTACTAATGATGATCTCTGTAAGAGATTTGCTAAGCTAATGCAGAGTAAGTTTGAAATGAGTATGATGGGTGAGCTGAAGTTCTTTCTTGGATTGCAAGTAAGTCAAAGGTCAAATGGTATATTTATTTGTCAATCCAAGTATCTCAAAGAACTCCTCAAGAAGTATCACATGGAGCCTGGAGGATTCAGCATCAGCAAGGACTCCATCTTCAACAGCTATCAAACTTGGAGCTTCTGACAATTCTATCAAGGTAGATGTTACAAGCTACAGAGGTATGATAGGCTCCTTACTCTATCTTACTGCAAGTAGACCAGATATTATGTATGCTACATGCTTGTGTGCAAGGTTCCAAGCGGACCCTAGAGATTTACATCTCGTTGCTGTTAAAAGAATCTTGAGATATCTTAATGGTACACCTAACTTAGGTATCTGGTACCCTAAAGATTCTGGTTTTAATCTTGTTGGATATACAAATTCTGATTATGCATGTAGTGTTGTGGATAGAAAGAGTACCTCTGGGAGTTGTCAATTCCTAGGAGGAAGATTGATTTCCTGGTATAGCAAGAAACAGCAAACAGTTTCCAATTCAACAGTAGAAGCTGAATATATTGCTGCTGGAAGTTGTTGTGCTCAGATCTTATGGATTAGGAATCAAGTAAAGGACTATGGCTTTGCATTAGACAAAATTCTATTTTGTGTGATAATACAAGTGCCATAGCAATCTCCAACAACCCTGTTCAGCACTCAAGAACGAAGCACATTGATATCAGGTATCATTTTATCAGAGAGCATGTCATGAATGGAACTGTGGAGTTACACTTTGTACCCACAGAAGAACAGACTGCAGATATATTCACTAAATATGTTGATGAATCCACATTTATCAAGTTAGTTGGTAAATTGGGTATGTTAAACAGTCTTAGTGATTAACAATATCTCTGTCATGTTTGTTCTTTCAAAAATTCATTTTCTCTTATCATTTAGATGATATTTATTGCTAATTCTCATTTAATATTACATGCTTGTAAATTTAAATAGCTCTGAATATTTTATTTTCTTTAAAAATATTTTTCTCATATTTTTTAAGTGGAGAAATGTATTTTTATTGAAAATATATTTATTTAGAATTATTTAAGTTTTTTTCAGATTGTATATATTGTTGTTTAAATATTTCTGCAAGTTTATATTATTTTTATGCACTTATATATTATTCTGCATATTTTTCTAGAATTTATGGAATTTTCTGTGAATTTTTCTAGATTTTTATATATTTTTAATGCATTTTTATAAGTTGTATGCATTTTTCTGTAAATATTTTTATTTTAATTCTAAGTTTTCCTAAGTCTTCCCAGTTTTATACGAGGAAGACTACCGGGAAGACTTAAAAATTAATTGTTTTTGTTTTCTAATTTTCTTTTATTGTTTTTCCGAAAACTTCCTAATTTGAACTAGGAAGACTACCGGGAAGACTATCCTAAGTCTTCCCGATTGTCTTCCCATTTCAATTTTTTTTTTAAAAAAACCGTTCATTTTTTTTTCTTTTCATTTTAACAGTTATTTTTATTCTAAATATATATATAGATACACAGTACATACACGCATTCCTTATCAGTTTCTTTTGCCTTGACAGTTTTTAATTCTAAAAAAACCCCCTTCGAATTCTCATTTGTTTTGCAGAATACTTTGATCTTAAACCATTGTTGCTCAAGTCATTACTTAGCAATCTAGTTTCGTTCTTTCAAAATCAAACATTTCAAGTCGAAGTGCTGTTGAAATTTTCAATTTTTTTTTAGTATTTTCGATTTGTGGTCCTTTGATCTGCTAAGTAAAATTGTGTGTGTTTCTTGATCATAGTAAGTTTCTGAAGGTATTGAACTGTGTGTGTGTTCTTAAAATCAGTTGCCCATTCATATTTTCTTTCTCATTGTTTAGTTCGAATATTTAGGATCATAATTTAAAATTTGGTTAATTTAAGTAAAATTTTAATTTTGTGGATTTTATTTAATTTTAATTAATTCTAAAAATCCCTAAAATTTTAATTTTATTCCAAATTAATTAAAATTTCTTGTTTTATAAAAATGGATCCTAATTTTGAACTCGTTTTAAATAATTGTGTTGGGTATTTTGATCCGTCTAAATGCAAGGTGGAACATTTTAGACCTTGGATTCAATTTGTAAATAGCGAGACTTGTGTCAGTCATGCTATTTGTGCCAATGCACTTCTTAAAATTGATCCTTTAAGGTTTTTGTGTTCAAGTGCTGTTATTGCTGAAGATTCTAAATCTTTTTCTTTCAATATTTTAAACCAGCAATATACAGTCACTTTTGAGTTGTTTTGTGATGTTTTACATTTTCCAAAGGACAGGTTTGAACCCTTACCCACTGATAATGAGTTATCACAGTTCTTTGTGAATATTCATTATCAGGGTCCCTTCCAAATGGTCAAATTATCTAAGAGTTTTGTTGTAAGGGAATGGGATCTGTTCTTTGATACTATAGCAAGAGTATTTGGTAACTGCACAAAAACAAATTTTCATTGCATTACCAGTCTTAATCAGTATATTGCTTATGCTATAGTATTTGCTCGTAGATTAAATTTTGCTGAAATTATGTGGAACTTAATGCTTAACAGGCTTGCTCACTCTAGGAGAGATTATGAGAATCATGTGAAAGTGAAGTGTTGGTACCCTCGCTTTCTCACTCTTATCATTAATCATCTTCTCACTGTTGAGCAAGTAGAACTGTTTAGGGAAGCTAGATTTGAAACCTCTCCAACTACAGACACCAAATTCTACACCAGACTTGATGTCTCATCCAAATTCCTCAACATCCATGTTCTTGTTTCACCATTGATGAGTCAATTCATTAATCTTCCTATCTTTGGTGAACAAGTTCCTGAGCCACATCCAGTTCCACTACAGGTAGTTATTCCTAACCCTGGTTCTTCTTCTGGTACTTCAATTCAAACCCAAGTGGTTGTTAGGGCTGACCCAGAGATTGTAGAACCACAGTCTCTAACCCAGGTCATAGAGCCAAACAGAGAGTCAAACACTCCTGATACACAACCTGAGCCTAATGTACAAACCAGTTCAAGAAGTGTTAGTGATGTAGCTACAAAGAGTGCTCCCACAGCTCTGTCTCGACCCTTAAAGAAAAGAAAAACCTATAGGGAGGCATCTGTAAGCCCATCTGTATCCTCTCAATAGGATATGGACATAGATATGGCCACTGAACAGACTCTGGAGACATCCTCTCAACAGGGTGGATCTATTGAAATTCGCCATAGGGCCATGGCATCTTGTACTGAGTCAAGCACACTCCCATTACTCACAATGGGAGAAGATATCCATCTAGAAGAAACTCAGGACACCATGCAAGGAGAGCACTTTAATTTTGACTTTGAAACAGTGCCTGCCATTGTTACGGTAGAAGTGCCTTCACAGGCATCAGAGGGAAAATCTGATTCTTCGCCACCAATAATAGAATCATTTTCTCCCCTCCCAGAGGGAACATCTCTGGCTCCCCTAAGGGATTTTTCACTCGCAGTTTTTACTGGAGAAAGTGAAAGGCAACCTGATGAGTCTGTCCCTGAAGCAATTCAGTATACAATGTCAAATATTTTGACAGACTCATTCAGGGATCGGGAATTGCGAACTCCCATTGCACCACCACTGACCTCTCTTGAAGGGGCTAGGGTGATTTTTCATGCAGGTACATCTTCTGAAAATCTAGAAAGACAGTTAGTGGTGAGAGATATGAGTCAAACACCGAGTGATACACAAGCACGTGAATTGAGTGAAACACCACTAAGAGCAATTGAAGTGAGTACACACACTGACACAAACACTGCTTTGTTGAAACATCTAGCTGATCTACAAAGGAAGTTACAAGACACCCAGGCTGAGAACACTCTTCTAAAAGCACAAGTGGTTGCACAATCTACCACCTCTGTATCAAATCAGCTGGGTACTGTGAAAGATGACTTGCAAGGACTGAAGAATAATCTACTCCCGAGGCTGAATTCAATCCAACAATCTCAAGTACTGGTGGCTTCAGACATCTCTGATCTTACAACGTCAAATGCTCAAATATCGGAGAGTGTCAAGGAGATTGCTTCTGTTTCTACCAAGGTGGACTTTATTCTGCAAACAGCTGATGAAAATCAAAGGTTTAATGAAGAAAGGATATCGAGGATAGAAGGAGGGATGGAGCATCTTAATGAAGGTATGAAGCACTTGTACAATATGATAAAGAATTCACATCAACCTACAGCACAACAAAGAACATTCTTTGAGGGAAATGATGATGATGATGATGATGAGGATGATGATGCTGATGAAGGAGGAGATAGAAGAGAAGAAGGAGAAATAAGGAGAACTTCTGAGGTGAATCCTAGGGCTTCCAAAGCTAAATCTGTAGAGGATTCCTCAACTAAGGGGGAGAAGGAGAAGAAAGGAGAAAGAGAAGCTGGAGGAGCTTCTGGAGTTGGAAAAGATAAAGGGAAAGGGAAACAATCATTGGAGGAGACTGTCTTTGATGATGCCTACTACTACCACGGTGAACAGGATGACTTCCAATTTGAAACATCTGGTGATCTGGGGAAGACCATACCTGAAGAAGCTTTTGGTGAGGAGGAGGTTGAAGAGGCGGCCAACTTTGAGGATTGGGAAGATGAAGCTGATCTATACACACCTGACCCTTTGTTTCACAAGGAGTTGAAGAAGCAACAGGCAGAACTAAGGAGAAAGGAAGATGAGAATGCTAAGGTCTCCGACATCATATCTCAAAAGCTGAAGATTCAAAAGGGTGAACATGAATACAAACAACGTCTTCATAGTATTCATGTCAAAGAAAGGAGATTGGATGTTAGGATGAAGCAAGGAAGCAAATGGGATAAGGCAAGGGAGATGTTTGATATCCCTCAGAGAGGCACAGACAATGATGCTACTTTTCTGAAGCTGCTTGAGAAGATCAGAACTGTTAATCTAGACAACTCATTATATATGAAGGCATTGAAGGAATATATCCTAAGGATTACGTCTGCATTTGATCAAGTGAGGCAAGAACTGTTCATCTATGTCTCAAGTGCTCTTGAAGGGTCATTCACCATTTCTCTTGACCTCCTACAAAGAAGATCTCTCTCTGAATTGTGGATTCTTATGAGTAAGGTAAAGAGATCTTCTTGATTGAACGAGCTTCTGTATGACCGGCTGAGAGATTCTGCTATGAAGGTCAGCCCTCAAGTTGTGCACTTTCCTTATGAAGTTAAAATCTACAGAGGTACAACTTTAGAGACTGTGAGGCTGGATCCTGATTCTTTGAAGCTACAGACTGCTATGCAACTGGTGAAGTTGGAGAATCTTCTAAGAACTTCTGGGTTTACCACTAAAGACAAGTCTGAAGTTGCTGATATGATTTCAGACTACTGCACGGAGAAAGTTCCAAGGTATGCTCAGAAGAAGAATAGATTGAAGAAGATCACCACTCAACCAGTAATGCCAAGTGGTGTGGTTTCTGAAAGTGATCGTGTCCTTGACAAAGATCTTCTAGTCACCTTGCAAGAAGCTGAAGAACGTGAAATTAGAGACTGAAGGCATGATGTAGTTTGCTCAATTTGTAAATGTTATATGTTTAGAGCTAGGTAAATCAAGATAGGAAAATGTATCATTTGTTCAGACTAGAGGAACATCTATCTTGTATTTATCGTTATTGTTTGAATCTGGAAATTGTTATATTTAATCCAGAACTTTTTATTATTTGCTTGGCTCTTAAAAGTCTTATCTTTTCTTGTTTTAGTTGAGTTATCCTCTAGAGGTATTTGGTTGTTATTGTCTAACAAACAAATAGGGGGAGATTGAAAGGCATATGTCTAGGCCTATTTGTAAACACCGAGGATTCTACTCAACTTTAATTAAGATGTAATAAGTAAATAATAAAAATCAAATGTCACAGGAATCTCAGAAGATTATATCTGTCAAAGAATGAAGATTAAAGTTATCTACAGACTTGAAGTGATTCTACATTGAAAGAAGCTCAATTTATTGATCAAGCCTCAATGAAGTATTCAAGCTCAGTGGATTTATTAAAGTGACGGAGATTTCAAGTGGTGACAGCAAAAGATACTGATTACGGAGTTCTTGAATGAGAAGGAAATGAATCACTGCTTAAAGTCAAACATATAAAGAACAGACATTGTCGTTAGTCACTCATGAACCAGACAGTGCATCGAGTGTCAACGTACTATTATGTTTATTCTTTATCTAAGTTTTAAGTGATTCAGGAATTAATTGAGAAGTCAACTAATTCTATTTATTCTCTTATAAATAATTAATACTATTAAGTAAATTATTTATTAAATTAATTCTGTAAAGAATTAATTTAATACATAATTTATTTAGTTAATTATTTAAATTAGAATATCGGGATTTTTCATCAATTCCATAGAAGACAAATCAATTTTTTGATTTTTCAGTTTATTTTCGACCAGGATCCTGGTCGAATTCGACCTCACTTTTGGGTATTGTAGGATCAGGGACCTTATATAGGCGTCTGGAGCCTAGTATTTATGGTATGTTTAGGAGTCTTAGCGAATAAGTCTCCTTTTTGTTATTGGATAATCATTGTATTGCTTGCATGATAAGTCTTTTCCTTGTTGATAAAGGCTATGACTCATTAATTGCCTTTAATTGGGATTCTGGATCCTTCTTTGACCAATTTGCCATAATTTGGACTATTTTCATGAGCTGTATATTTTCCCTATTCATTAATTACGAAATTAATGAATAATTAGGGTGTCGGTCCTTAAATACCGGCCTTTTAATTGAATCAGAAATTATATTTCTATAGTTACTTTTCTGTCCATATCACTACTTGAGAAAAAAATCGAGAAAAAAATATAAAATATATATGTATATAGAGTTATGTTCAGTGTAAACCACTTAAATGTTAACCTCTTAGACCACATATATACTGTTAAATTTTGTTTTTTATACATTCATCTCTAGACAATCTACAATCTTTATTTTAAAAAAATAAATAAATCAAAATGAACTTGTTTTTTAAATCAAAAATCATTGTATGCAATTTCAGCAGTGTTAGTATATAAGTCAAAAAACACTGTACTGTAAATTTGGCCTAACATGTAAGTTTTAAGTGGTCTAAACATTTGCCTATGTATATATGTATATATTTACAGTAAACACAATATTTTACGATGTAAACATACATAAACAATAAAATAAACTATTTACATATTTTTTGTGCCAATTTTGCGTCACATTTTTTTGATCCAACATCTGTTACACTAAATACATATAAATAAAAAAACATACTAAAAATATGCAATAAATATAAATTTAAGTATTAACAAAGCTTCAAACTTCAGCCATTCGTATTATCACAAAAATAAAAATTTCTTAAATATCTTAAATATCCAAGACTTTATATGTCGATTGTGTGTCATGTTTTATTAAGTCGACACTTGTTGTACAAATACATATAAATAAAAAAATTACTAAAATTATGTAATAATAAAATTTAAGTATTAACCACCACTTCAAACATAAATTATTAGTATTACAACAAAATAATACTAATACGATTATTATTTAGCTTGATGGGTTAGGACAATAAACAAATATAATTTGTTATACAATTTGTTTTGATTTATAATTCTACGATTTAGGAGCTAAAAAAGAAAATTTCAATTTTTAATATTTAAATTGAGCAGCTCTAAAAAATTAGATAAATATGAATCGAGCGATTCTGAAGCTACCGGGGGTTTTTCTTTATATATATATAAAGATAAAGACTAATCGACTAAGCCGCGTTTCACTTCGGCCTTATAATATTTTTTTTAGAAAAATTGTGTAGATAAATTATTTAAGAAACAAATTGAGTTTTTTATTATATCATATAAATTAAAAATTAAAAATTAAAAATACTTATAATATGTTTTAACAAAAATTTAAGTACTCTCTCCGTACCATTCATTTCTATAGTTTTTTCTCATAGTTCTATAACTTATTTTTAAATTATTTTTTCTTTAAATAAAAATTTAAACGTTAAATTTTAATTCAAAAGAAAAAACATTTAAAAATAAGTTATAAAAGTATACTTTATAATTATATAAACATTATATATGTACCTGATGATAACGTGAAATTTTCATCTTGAAAATGTTGTGAGCTATAAACTATTTAAGAAAAAAGATCGAGAAATTTTTTCAATAATATCATATAAATTAGTAAAAATAATATTGTACAAATTAAATACACATTGATAATAAAATAATCTATTTACATATTTTAATACTGATTTTATGTTACCTTTTTTTAGGTCGACAATCGTTGTAATAAATAAATATAAATAATAAAATTGTAAAAATATATAATAATAATAATTTAAATATTAACCATTGTCTCAAATTTCAGTTATTTAAATTATCACAAAAGATTAATTTTTTTAATATTTGTGTAACAAATACATATAAATAATAAAATTATAAATATATGCTATTAACCATTATCTCAAATTTCAAATCATTTAATTTTTTAAGTATTTTTAGACATAAAAATATTAGATATGTACATTTACATTATCATAATGATAAGAAAAAATCTCCTTCTTGAAAATGTAGTTGAGTGATAGTTATTATTCGGATATTATTAGTATTTCAAATATGTTGAAGTAAGTTTTATTTACATATCTTGTCTTATAAATTTGAAATATTCTTATATATAATACAGATTCTTTCGACTTCAAATATATAAGTTCTTCTTTTTAATTATAAAATATGAATTCTTTTTAATTATATATCATAGCTATAAATTTAAAATTTTCTTTCCTACAAAATTCGCATGTTTTTTCTACTTCCAAAAAATTGAAAGAAGGCTTAGTCACTAATATTTATTTTCAATAAATTATCTTGGCCTTTCAAAAAATGAAAAATAATATTTATTTTACATTTAGAATATGTCTTAGATATGAATTTCATTTTTTTCTCTATAAATTTGTATTTTCTACTTTTCTATGAATACTTAATTTAATTGAAAAGAAATTTTAGGAAAATATTGAAACTGTATTTCATTCTTTCTACTTTTTCATTCTTAAAATTCAATATTTGTAAACAATTAGGAGATCAAATATATATTATTCTAAAACGTTGTATAAATGTTTGAAATTTTCCTTCATATAATATAAGTATATAATAAAGTTAAATAAGTTAAAATAAATTAATTTAACAGCACTGAAATGTCCGTAATTTTTTTTATATAACATAAAAATCGTCTCTAATAGACAATTTTTCTTTTTTACATTCTCATGTTTTGGCCTTTTTGCTGTTTAGTTAACGTTGTTGCTTGTTATATAGTAACTTGTATTAGATGTTAGAAATGAATACCACTAGAAACTAGACAGAGGGGGGGTGAATGGATAGTTTGATATATTTTTCGATCTTGAATAACTAAGTAAACAACTGTATGTGATTATGATATGTAATATGCAGAAAGTAAATAACACACACAATCACTTTAATCTACTTTGTATAAGCAAATTAAATACTACAGCTTTCCAGGAAATTCACAATCGAATTTCTGGCTTCTAAACAAGAACAGTTTGAACTTGTTTTCTTACAGAGAAAAGAGCTTAGCAAATAACTATGTGTATCTCTCTTACAGCTTACCGTTGTGTGTGCACGATATATATTCACCTATACAAACTAGGCACACACAATATTACACAGCTACCCCTTCTGAAAGTCCAACTTGTCCTGCCATAAGAAGTTCACTGTGTCAGGAAGGACCACCTGCTTTTCGGAGTCTTTCCCGTTTCTGTAGCTGCTTGTCTCTTATCTTTCTCTCCAAGTTTAGCTGTAGATTTGCCATCTGTTCTTTGGACCACCTTGCCAGAACAAATGCTTCAGTATTTGTCTCCTTTGATTCTTGGTTCTGTACCTTGATTTGTCTTGTTATAAACGGCTAAGTGTTGATATCGTGAACTCCACTTTATTACTGACTTCGCGATCTCCCTTGTGAGGACTACGCGATATAGCCTTTGAAGACTTTGCGACATAGGTCATTTGACGACTATGCGACATAGGTCATTTGATGACTATGCGACATAGGTCATTTGATGACTATGCGACATAGTGCTTCTGAGGACTTCACGATCTAGGCTCCTTTGACTTTGCTGACTTCAACACTTCACGACATGTGTCTTGAGGACTTCTCGACATAGTACAAAATGGACTATGCGATATAGTACTTCACGACATGGATATTGGTGACTTCACGACATAGCTTTCTTTTGACTTTGCTATATAATGCCTTAGACAAATTCCTGCAACTTATTTCTTCATGGCCTTATTCAACTCTATCCTGCTGCATGAACACTTCTGAACTTCTACCAGGATAATTATTCAATGGCCTATATACATTCTAGATGCAAGAAACTTTACTAAGCTCATTATAAATCTGAGCATACATGATAAAGCTATTGTTCATGAAAACAAGACAAGTACATTTAGAGACCTATACTCTATCCCAGTGATAGAAATCACTAGGTCATGTAGTGTGACATAGTCACATAGTGTAGGCTTGTTAATAGTGGTATTCAGACATGTCTTGAGCCTAACAATCTCCCCCAAATTGTGAGTAAGATCCTTAGGCACAATTTCATGTCTGATAACAAGCCTAACTTACATAAAAGGAAATTTTAGTAACAGAAAGAACAATTCATGAACCTTGAGATCAGAAATTTGATTACATAGAAAAATTGAAAGCTTACAGATTACTTTTGTTGCTCAGCAGCTTCAGCTTCCAATTGCTTCTCTAGCAAATCATCATATATCTTCTTTTTCCTTATTTCTTCTTTTCTCTTCATGTCTATGATGGCTTCTTGAATTTCTTCTCTTGCAATCAGTTCTTCGATGAGAGGTGAGCCTTCCAAGTCATCAATTGCAGCTTTGAGTGCACTTTCTACATATGAGTCCAGAAACTCCATCCTTATTTTGCTTTGGCCTCCATGTGAGTTTTTGTACTCCACAATGTAAGGATTTTGTTTGACCCTGCACATCCCTTTCTGCCTTAGCTCCTTAGCCCTCTCTTCCATCTCAGCCATTTCTTTCTCTTTCTGTATGTTTTTCTTTTCATTCTCTTTCCTCATGTTTTCTTCATAATCAGCATGCATTTTCAAGTACCTGGCAATATCTATCTTCCATGTCCTTTCATCCTTTTCTTCAAAATTCAGTAAGGCATTTATCCTTTCAAGCTCATACTTATAGAAATATTGCCAGCTTCCTTGCTTCATTATTCTTTCTCTTCCATCAGTGTATTTGATATCTAGATGATCCATCCTCACTTTGACTTCAAAGATCCTTTGAGCCCTCAAAAATGCTAGGGCATCTTCATCATAGTCCTCATCTAGTGGAAGCACATTGATGCCAATAACATTTGTGAGTTTTCCAGTCTTCTTTGTTATCCTTATCCTTTTGGGTACACTCTTGATCTTCAAATGCTTCACAAGAGATACCTTTCTTGAACAAGGAGAATTAGTCTTCAGTGCCACATCACTTGGAAGTAGCTTCATTCCTTTCCCCTTCATCCACTGTAACACTCCACTAGCTGTGACTTTGTGGAAGTGTTTTCTTGAGATTATTTTAGTGGCTTCATCTTTCATCTGTGGCAATTCAGGTTCAGAAGTCATGGATAATGATTTTGGAGGATCATTGCTAACAGTACCCACCCTAGACTTAGAGTCTTGTGTTGTGGTTAAAGTACTACTAGCAATGTCCTTGACTTGCTGAATTCCACTCCTAGTTCTCTTCACAGTCTCCTTTGCCCCCTTTGTGTCATCACCATCATCTTTAGATTTCTTGGAAGATTTGCTCCTGCTGCTGTCACTTGGTCCATCCTTATTACTCCTTGAATGAGATCTCCTCCTGTAGGTTTTCTCCTCATCATCATCCTCCCCATCCTTCTTCATGTTCTTTTCTTTGATAGATTCAGGCAAAACACCATGAATCAGAAAAGATTGTAGAATGTTAATCATCTCTAATTCCTCTGCTGTCTTGACTCCTTTCTTTGCTCTCAGCATTTGCAGCACTTGATTGATCTTTGAGTTATTCTTCATTTGCAGATCTTTGGGAATGACTAGTTGGTCAATACTTCTGACTTTGGATAGACTTTGAAAAATTACTGTCCTTGGCTTGGGTATGACCTCAGGCAGTCTTTGATTTTGGTTCAACTCCAAGTCATTATAAAGACTTTCATTGTTAGCCCCACTCCTTTCAATCAACTCCAGAATTATTGACACTTCAGTAAACCTCAGTTTCTCTAGAGTTTGAAATGCTAAGTGCCACAAGCAGTTGTCCTTGCACACCATGATTATTTCTCTCAGATAAACATCCCTGATTTTCTTTACTGCAACTGTGAAGTACTTGATACTTTCCCTGAGCTTCTTTCTGTACACTTGTGCATCTCCTTGAGCATTCTTGTAGGTGGCTTTCAGAAACTCCAGGAATGCCTCATCATGATAGATGTTAGAGTTTGCCACTTCCTGTAGCTTGGCCTCAGTGATAAGTGTAGCTTGGGTAGGTTTAGCAATTGGAGTAGGTATAGCAGGTTGAGAGGTTGAGATGTCTTTAGGCATTGTGGATGGATAGAATGTTGTGGTGACTGTGCTTTTCTGACCTTGTGCATTGATGACCTCTACAGGGGGAAGATTGATTGGCTTTATTGTCTCTTCAATGAGCTTGCCCTTAAGTTTTGACTGCTTGGTAGGTGCTCCCCCTGTCTTTTTCACATTGACCTCCTTTCCTTTCTCCCCCTTAGGCTTGGGATCAGACAAGATGTCTTGAGTTTCCCCAGGAATAGGCAGGTTGAAAGATTTCATCATTGAGGTCATCATTTGTTGCTGCACCAGCAAGATGTTTGTTGTGTTGTTGCCTTGAGCATCTAGCTTGTCATTGAGTTGGCTTAGAGATGCAGATAGCATTCTGTTTTCATCTTTGAGAGAGGCCACTTCCTTTTCTAAGCCATCCACCTTGGAGAATAATTGTTGAGACTTGAAGGAGTTTAGAGATTGATCTTTGACCCTGGCAAAGTCATATTTGGAGATGTCTGACAGAGGTACTTCATCCACCAGCTTATCACCATACTGGTTTTTCCACATGACATTCAACATAGCATTGGTGGTGATGGTAGATTTTGCTTGATTTTCCAGTGTAGAAGCCAGTTTCTTGATGTTGTCTGTGACCATGGCAAGAGTCACATCCATCATGGACACATTGGAGGAGGTTTTCTGGACTTCTTTGAGGATACCATCCACCTTGGGAAAATCAGAGAGATAAGAGTTTCTGAGCTTAGTGAGGGATCTGTCTGTCTCCTCCTGAATTGAAGAAATCTCTGATTGAAGCCCTTTCCCAAGATAATGCAGAGCCTTCAACTGGTTCTTGTACACATCATTCACAGCTTCATATATGGCAACAGGAGAAAGATCCTTAGCATTTGAGCCCAGAGAGGTGAGGTATTCTTCTCTCACAAAAGCCAGGGCATCCTTGAGCTTGAGAGTCCTCTTAGCATCCAACCAGGCATCCACATTCCCCTCTGGTTCAGCTGTATCCACAATCTTCTCCTGTTGAGCTTCAACATCCTCCTTATGGCAGAGCAGGATAGCTTCATAATCAGCATTTGGAAGGTTGGAGGTGAGGAGATGTTGAGCTATCTTTGAGAACTCATCAATCTGTGCCACATGGAGATCCTGTATGGCTTCTTCTGTCATTTTGGAAGGCACATATGATGATCCTGAAGGCCTGTCATGTTGCACAGGCTTCAGCCATTCTGACATTGTGGCCTGAGCCAAGTGAGAGCTAGTGCTAGGCACTTCATGAGATGTGTGAGTTTGAGTCTCCTCCAGCCTTGGAATGGCTGTAGGGTCTGATGTTGTCTCCATTGAAATGGGATGTGTTACAACATCAGCCCTATTTGTCTGTGAAGACATTTCCACATCCCTAAGGATGGGAGAATTAGGCACAGAGTCTCCAGTGAAAACTGGTGAATCCTCCATGTTTGTGTTGGTGTCATTAGGATATGCCTCAGCATGCATTCCCTGACCAACCAAATGTGGGTCCTGAGTGGTGAGCACAGTGTCAAGCACCATGTCACTTGAAGTTGGCTCAATCACAGGGCTGGATTGTGATTGATCAAGGGCAAGATTGTCATGAGAATGACTCTCTTGTTCAGAAGAAATTTTAGTGGAAGAATCTGAGAGAGAAGTGGGGTTCAGATTAGATTTTGGCAACTCCCCCTGAGAAAAAGGAGGAGTTTCAACATTGATGTGCTCTCCACTTAGTGTTTGATCACCCTTATCACTCCTAGGATCAAGAGTGAGGTCTTGACCCTGTGCAGACTCTTTACAACTTGCAGTGGGGAGGCTGCTCTTTTCAATGCCCATGACCTGTTGAGAGGCCATAGACAGTAGCAGGTGTACCCCTTTTTCCACATCTGAATCCTGTTGGGAGGATTCAGTGGTAGCTTTAGATTTTGACTTCTTCTTTGGTCTGGTGAGAGGTGACTCAGGAATCTCACTTGCTAGCTCTACAGATTCATGGATAATAGCTAGGGTTCTCTTCTTCTTCTTTTTAGGAACATCAACCTTTTGAGAGATTGATGCACTTGGCTGACTAGACTCTACAGTGGTGTTTACAGTGGGGTTGCTGGATGGGATAGGGAGGCTTGGGTTAGACTGTGAAGCTCCTTCAGTCTCAGCCTCCCCTGTCCAGGAAAGAGCATGGTATATGGGCTTATCAAGTGGATAAGACTCGAATGTGTCCTGCATATGCTTGGTCACACTCAAGATCACATCCACTTGATTCCTTGTGTCCAATGAACCAAACAGAATCTTGGACATGGACTTGGAATAAGCCAACTTTGATTTATCAATACCCTCCAAGTCATGGACATTAGCATCAAGATAATTTAAAATAACTTGAAGAAAGCGAGGGTAAAAGATGTCATTACCTCTTCCACGGACTGTCCTCCCTAGCCTTTGAGCCAATTCCTTGAGGATTATTGCTCCAACATTGATTTCCTGATTGTGGGCTAGGGAATAGGCCAGCTTCACAGCAATGTGACTGATATGGTCCCATCCTGTCTTTCTGCAAAGGAACACCTTCTGGAGTGCATCAAATAGGAATGACCACTCCCTTCTTACAAATTTCTTGTTCAGCTTTCCGGTATCTATCTCATCTGCATACCGAATGAAGGTCATGAAGTCTACAATTTGAGCATCTGTAGCTTCTTGGTCATGACCCTCCACCTTGAACCCTAAAGCTTCATTTATCTCCTTCTCCCCAAACTGGAAGTGTTTGCCTCCAATTGAACAAGCTATCTCCTGGAACGAAGTTCCATCTTCCCTGGCCATTGTAGAAACCAACGCCGTTCGCCAAAATCCTTCCAATACATCAACATACAACGTGGGGTTCAAGGTTAGGGCTTGGCTGAGGTAGGAATCATTCAGGAACCGTACAAAACACTTGTACCTGGGTTTAGCCTCAGCCTCAGAGGGAATGGTGAGAAGATTTGTTTCTTTGGGGATGGTTAAAGGAATAGAGGATGATACTGTTTGAGATTTGGGTGCCATTTCAAGAGAGAGAGTAAGAAAGAGAGTAGAGAATTTGTGCTTAGGTTTGAGAGTTTGAGAGCAATAGACAAGATGAAAAGTTGTAAACGGTTAGAAAAAGGTATTTATATGATAGAGACACTGCGATATGGAGTTATGAATGTGTACAGTCTATATGTATGTCGCGAAGTCAAAAATGGCCTGTACCGCAAAGTCTTGCAAAGTATATCGCATAGTCTCAACAATGAACTATGTCGCAAAGTCTTCAAAATGAAAGGATCGGGGAGACTTTGCGATATAGTAGAAATACCCTGTCTAAAGCTCTCTTTTAGGAATGTTAAGCAATTTGTCAGACTTTTATCAAATTTTGAAATAAAATTAATTTAAATCAAAATTCTGTCAACTATGGAGACTTGTCGATATAGTTATACTAAGTCGCGAAGTCATAGAATTAACTATGTCGCAAACTCATGAAATGAACTATGTCGCGAAGTCTCACAATCTCAACAGTTTGCGATATAAGTCTGTTTAATTTGAACTATGTCGTGAACTCTGAAAATCATCTATATCGAGATGTCTCAAAAGCTCACAACTCCACTCACAAATATGATTTTGAAAAATATGCAGTAAAATACTGAAATATTTATAAATCATATCTCAGCTAATTTTCACTCCAAACAAATAGATCATTTAAATACAGTGAAAATTTACTGCTGCAAGAATTACCTAGCATACTTACTTGGAACAACTAAATGAAGGATTGAGCATTCCAATTTCACTCACAAGTCTGTTGAAGACTGCTTCATTCAGAGGTTTAGTAAATATGTCAGCTAATTGTTTCTCAGTTGGAACATAAGAGACTTCTATGGTACCATTTGCAGCATGTTCCCTAATGAAATGGTACCTGATCTCAATGTGCTTTGTAGTAGAATGATTAACAGGATTGGCAACAATGGATATTGCACTAGTATTATCACACATCAGAGGAATGTGTTCTAACACTAGTCCATAATCCATGAGTTGATTTCTAATCCAAAGCAATTGAGCACAGCAACTTCCAGCAGCAATGTATTCAGCCTCAGCTGTGGATGTTGCTGTGGATTGTTGTTTCTTACTAAACCAGGACACTAACCTTTGACCTAGGAATTGACAGCTTCCAGAGGTGCTCTTCCTGTCAATTCTGCATCCAGCATAATCAGAATCTGTGTAACCAACCAGGTTGAACCCAGTGCCCTTTGGATACCATAGCCCAAGATTAGGAGTCCCCTTCAGATATTTGAAAATCCTTTTGATGGCCATCATGTGAGATTCCTTGGGATCAGACTGGAACCTTGCACAAAGGCATGTGGCAAACATGATGTCTGGCCTGCTAGCTGTGAGATAGAGCAGGGATCCAATCATTCCTCTATAGACCTTGATATCAACTCTCTTGCCTTTCTTGTCTTCATCCAGCTTGATTGCAGTAGACATAGGAGTTTTAGCTGGGGATGACTCTTCTAAACCATATTTCTTTAAAAGATCCTTGACATACTTAGATTGGTTTATAAAGATGCCATCCTCCCTTTGATGTACTTGCAGGCCTAGGAAGTAGGTTAACTCTCCCATCATACTTATCTCATATTTACTTTGCATCAACTTAGAGAACCTTTTACAGAGTTTTTCATTTGAAGAGCCAAAGATGATATCATCCACATAGATTTGAACAAGAATGATATCATTTTCATGCTTCTTGAAGAATAGGGTTTTGTCTATTGTACCCCTAGTGAATTGATGCTCAAGAAGGAATTGAGATAGAGTTTCATACCAGGCTCTTGGTGCCTGTTTGAGTCCATAGAGTGCCTTGAGCAGTCTATACACAAAGTTTGGGAAGTCTTCACTTTCAAAGCCAGGTGGTTGAGACACATAAACTTCATCAGCAAGATCACCATTGAGAAAAGCACTTTTCACATCCATTTGATACACCTTAAAATCTGAGTGAGCTGCAAAAGCCAGGAAGATTCTTATGGCTTCCAGTCTAGCTACAGGTGCAAATGTCTCATCATAGTCAATGCCTTCTTGCTGACAATAACCTTTGGCAACCAGCCTTGCTTTGTTTCTTACTACCACTCCTTCTTCATCCATCTTGTTTCTGAACACCCATTTGGTGTCAATAACATTCTTTCCTTTTGGAGGTGGCACTAGTTCCCATACTTTGTTTTTCTCAAATTGATTCAACTCTTCTTGCATGGCAACAATCCAATCAGAATTCTTCAAAGCTTCTTCAATTAATTTAGGTTCCTCTTGTGACAGAAAGCAGCTATACAGACAAGTATTTAATGTTGCCCTTCTTGTTCTAACTCCCTCACTAGGATCTCCAATGATTTGATCCCTAGTGTGGGCTCTGTCCCATTTCCTTGTGTGCCCCTGTTCATTTCCTTGATCTGTTCCAATCTCATTTTGGTTGACAGTTGCATTCTCTTCTTCTCCCCCTGTGTTTGTGAATCCTTGCACAGGTGTTTGAAGAAGATTGTCAACTTCAAGAATTTCATTTTCTAGAACAGTTTGAACAGGGGGTTCATCTTCACTTTCAGAATCCTCAAGATAACCTTGATTCTCAAATCTCAATAGCACACTGTCTTGATCACTTGTTTTCAGTCCTGGAGTTTTCTTGTCATCAAAGGTAACATCCATGCTTTCCATGATTTTGTGTTGCTCAGGTACAAACACTCTGTATGCTGTCCTTTCCAGAGAGTATCCAATGAAGATACCTTCAAATGCTTTAGCATCAAACTTTCCAACATGCTCAGAGGTATCTTTCATCACAAAACACTTGCTTCCAAACACATGCAGGTGCTTGAAGGATGCTCTTTTTCCAGTCATTAATGAGTAAGGAGTTTTGCCAGACTTCTTATTGATTAATGTTCTATTTTGCACATAGCATGCTGTGTTAACAGCATCAGCCCAAAAGCTAGTGGGTAGCTTTGCATCCAGCAGCATTGTCCTTGCGGCTTCAATGAGAGTTCTATTCTTTCTCTCAACTACTCCATTTTGTTGAGGTGTCCTAGGAGCTGAGAATTGTTGAGAAATTCCTTTATCTTTGCAAAACTCATACAATGTTGAATTTCTGAACTCAGTCCCATTATCACTTCTCAAAGCAACTACAGAGGAACCAGTGCTTTGTGCTTCTTTATCAACTCTCTTGATATGATCTATTATGACTTGGGGTGCTTCATCCTTGGAGAATAGGAATTCCACCCAAGTATATCTTGAATAGTCATCAACCATCACTAGAGCATATTTCTTTTTGGAAAGGGACATTACATTCACAGGGCCAAATAAGTCCATGTGAATTAGTTGCAGAGGTTTTGAGTTTGTATTGAGCAACTTGTTCTTGTGACTTGATCTTTTAATCTTCCCTTTCTGACAAGCTTCACATGCTCCATCTTGCACAAACTCCAAGGCAGGCAAATCCCTGATGAGTTCTCTCTTGGTAAGAGAGTTCATTGCCTGAACATTCAAGTGAGACAGTTTCTTGTGCCACAGCCAGAATTCCTCATTTGTGGCTTTTGTGTAGAAACAACAAATTTCTCCCTTATCTGCAGCCTTGAGATTAGCTACAAACAAGCTTCCTTTCTTCACACCAGTTAGAACAACTTCACCACTTTCCCTTTTTGAGATTGAACAAAGGTCTTCATCAAATTCCACTTTGAAGCCTCTGTTGGTAAACTGTCCAATACTCAAGAGATTATGCTTCAGTCCTTCAACAAATGCTACATCTTCAATAATGACATTTCCAGATTTAACACTGCCATATCCCATTGTATAACCAATGTTGTCATTTCCAAAGGTTACTGATGGGCCAGCCTTTTCCTCAAAATGTGATAGCAGGGCCATATCACCAGTCATGTGACTTGAGCATCCACTGTCCAAGATCCATATGACTCTTTTATTCCTGTTGCCCTGCATTCACAAAGTGACTAAGTTGCTTTTGGTACCCACACTTGGTAGGGTCCATATGGTTTAGAAACATTTTGATTAATAATTCTTCTGTCATAAATTGCATTTCTCATAGTAGGAGACTTCACTTTTTCTGTGGCTTTGGAGTTTACACTCTTAGGCTCACATGAAGTTTTCACCCTCTCAACCCTGATTGGGGACCCTGTCCTATGAGAATGTATGTGTGTGTGTGATTCACCAGATTGTGCAGAGTCAAGTTTATGTTTAAGAGATAAACAGTTAGCAATCACAGTCACATAACATGTCATGCAGTTTGGCTTACCACAGAAAGAATCATGACTAGAATTTATGCTTGCAGAAAGGTTACTTAGGTTATCAACTTCAACAATTTCAGGCTTACTACACTTATGAGTCAAATGATTAACAGATAGGCATTTTTGACATTGTTTTCTGGGAGCATTTGGCACATAAGCATAGTTGTTTCCTTTGTTAACACCAACTTTACCATTTCTGTTTTGTTTCCTTTTCTTAACAACTTCTTTCTTTGCTTTAGAACTCTTGACAAGATTGTCTTTGGTCTCTTTCTGATTGACAAGTTCAGGAAAGGAAGAAGTGTTCTTAGCAGCCTCATCTTCTTCAAGTAGTTGTTGCTTGATGATCAGTAGTTCCTCATCAAACTCAACAACACTCTTCTTGAAGATGGGCTGTTCAACACTTGACAGTATGGTTGGGGCATTTTTGTTTGTAAGAGTATCCTTTCCTTTGCCCTTGACTTTCTTCCTTCCCTTGTCATTATCATAGTCAAAACCAACTCCAACCTTGCAGTCTGCAGTGTGTTCCTTGTGGTAGGTTTGAATAAGTTCAGAGGAGTTTTTGAAGCTTCTAAGTTTCAGTTCAGTTTCAGCAATTTGTTCTCTAAGAGCATTCTCTATCTGCTCAGCACAAATCACTTTGTTTTTAAGATACTCAACCTCCTTTTTCAAACCATCCAGGTTCACAACCATTAACTCAAGTTGCTCATTCTTTTCTGTAAGCTCAACATTCTTAGCAGTTAGTCTGTCAATTTCTTCATTAGCTACTAACATGCTAGTATGAATATTAAACATCTCAGTGCTCATATCTTCAACAGTTTGCTTATATTGAAGGGGAGTCATATCAAGAGAAGTAAGAATAGGTACCTGACTTGAATCACCTTCATCAGAGAATGCCATCAAGGCATAGTTTGAGTACTCTTGTTCTTCTTCTTCATCAGAGTCATCCCAGCATTTTCCCTCAGCAATAAAAGCTTTGCCCTGTTGTTTCTTGAGTAGAGCCTCATACTTAGCTTCAAGCTCTAAGTATGCTTTGTCCTTCTTGACTTGTTTAGGCTTTTTGCACTCAGTGGCAAAATGCCCAAGTTCATTGCAGTTATAGCACCTTATTTTGGTCCTATCCACACTTCCTGTCTTGTATCCACCTTTAGCAGCACCAGCAATCCCTTTTCCTTTATTGAAGGTGTTTGAGCCACTAGATCCACCAGTGTTTCCATTATTGAACTTGGACCTAAATGGCTGCTTTCTTTTAAACCTTATGTTAGGATACCTCCTAGCCATATAAGCAAAAGATTTGTTTTCCATTTTGTCCAGCTCATCTATACTGTAGAACTCATCCTCTTCAGGTAAATCATATACAACCTGAGTTTCATCACCAGTGTCTTCAACTTCTAGTTCCTCAATCTTGACCTGACTGATTTTAAGAGAGTCCATTCTTTGACTTAGGTTGTCAGCAATAAGTGCACAGGAGGTATTAGCCACTAACCCTTGCTTTGCTTGAATAGATCTCTTTTGAAACAGCTCTAACTCATAAGTCTTTAAAACACCATACAACACATCAAAACCAATCTTTGTCAGATCTCTTTCTTTAAGGGAAGAGATTCTTGGTTCCAAGTGATCTGGCAGAGTTAGTAGAAACTTCATATTGAGCTCTTCTGTTTCATAGTGTTTGTCATAGAGTTTGAGCTCGTTTATCAGCTTGTTGAATCTTTCAAACACTTCTGTGATTCCCTCTTTTGGCTGAGCCATGAAGGCTTCATATTGTGAAACAAGAATCTGCTTCTTGTTCTTTCTTACTTCAGTAGTTCCTTCACAGAGCACTTCTATAAGATCCCACATCTTCTTGGCACTAGTACAATGAGCAACAGTGCCATACATGTTGAAGTCCATAGATTCACAAATGATAAGTTGAAGATGTCCATCCAATGCTACTTTATCCTTTTCAGGATCAGTGTATTTTAAGGGATCTTTGGGCACATGTTTTGCTGGTACAATCTCAGTGCCAATGGTTGTTTCACCAATCTCGATCATTGGAATGAAGGGACCATGCTTTAGAATATCTAAATACATGGGGTTAGAAGCTTTGATGAAAAGCAACATCTTCTTCTTCCATAAACTGTAGTGCTCCTTGTTAAAGGGAGGAATCTTGATACTGCTTAGTTTCTGTGAACTCATCCTTGATCTTTTCCTGTTTGTACGTTAACAGCCTACGCTCTGATACCACTTGTTAGAAATGAATACCACTAGAAACTAGACAGAGGGGGGGTGAATGGATAGTTTGATATATTTTTCGATCTTGAATAACTAAGTAAACAACTGTATGTGATTATGATATGTAATATGCAGAAAGTAAATAACACACACAATCACTTTAATCTACTTTGTATAAGCAAATTAAATACTACAGCTTTCCAGGAAATTCACAATCGAATTTCTGGCTTCTAAACAAGAACAGTTTGAACTTGTTTTCTTACAGAGAAAAGAGCTTAGCAAATAACTATGTGTATCTCTCTTACAGCTTACCGTTGTGTGTGCACGATATATATTCACCTATACAAACTAGGCACACACAATATTACACAGCTACCCCTTCTGAAAGTCCAACTTGTCCTGCCATAAGAAGTTCACTGTGTCAGGAAGGACCACCTGCTTTTCGGAGTCTTTCCCGTTTCTGTAGCTGCTTGTCTCTTATCTTTCTCTCCAAGTTTAGCTGTAGATTTGCCATCTGTTCTTTGGACCACCTTGCCAGAACAAATGCTTCAGTATTTGTCTCCTTTGATTCTTGGTTCTGTACCTTGATTTGTCTTGTTATAAACGGCTAAGTGTTGATATCGTGAACTCCACTTTATTACTGACTTCGCGATCTCCCTTGTGAGGACTACGCGATATAGCCTTTGAAGACTTTGCGACATAGGTCATTTGACGACTATGCGACATAGGTCATTTGATGACTATGCGACATAGGTCATTTGATGACTATGCGACATAGTGCTTCTGAGGACTTCACGATCTAGGCTCCTTTGACTTTGCTGACTTCAACACTTCACGACATGTGTCTTGAGGACTTCTCGACATAGTACAAAATGGACTATGCGATATAGTACTTCACGACATGGATATTGGTGACTTCACGACATAGCTTTCTTTTGACTTTGCTATATAATGCCTTAGACAAATTCCTGCAACTTATTTCTTCATGGCCTTATTCAACTCTATCCTGCTGCATGAACACTTCTGAACTTCTACCAGGATAATTATTCAATGGCCTATATACATTCTAGATGCAAGAAACTTTACTAAGCTCATTATAAATCTGAGCATACATGATAAAGCTATTGTTCATGAAAACAAGACAAGTACATTTAGAGACCTATACTCTATCCCAGTGATAGAAATCACTAGGTCATGTAGTGTGACATAGTCACATAGTGTAGGCTTGTTAATAGTGGTATTCAGACATGTCTTGAGCCTAACATTAGATAAATTATTTTTAAAAAAAAAGTTGTTAACTTGTTTTTAATTAATACTATCCTTATTTTATCTGGTCTCATGTGTACATCTAAAGTTTTATTAAAAGCCATAATCTTGATTAAATTTTAATATTTTAAACATAGATCCTTCAAAAAAATAATTTATAGAAAATTCAAATTTTACCATATATTATATAGCTTGAATTTATTGTAATTATTGTTTTCATTGCGTTGAATGCATTTTCTTAAACAATAATTATGTTAGTAAAAAGAATATATATTGAATAAATTAATTATAAAATAAACATACTAATTATTTATGTAAAAAGATTTATATATATAGCACTTTTATCTTGCTTAATTTGCTTCCCAACATTTTTATTTGCACAAAAGTTTAATTGAGGTAGCATAATAAATAATCCGAAAAATACTTTACTCATGTTCTTGGAATTATTTGTTATGTTAAGATTATTAATTTTTAAATAGGCAAATCACCTGTCTAAGTACTTAAATCCAAAGAACATGGCTAGAGACATAGTTTTGGATAAAGAATCTTCCACGAATGGACTGTCACTTAAAACCCATTTATTTGGAATATACCAATATTTTTATAAATTCCTTTTTTGGAAGTACAAATAGATAAAAATCACACATTCATCTAGAACAAATATAAAAGAAAATAAAAATTAAGGCACAATGATTTATCCAAAAAATATTGTAAATTTATTTTTTTGCAATTTTAAACATTCCAAAATCTGTATAATACTTATGTTAAAAGTTAAAACTAAAAAGATAAACAATTTACGTGCAAATATATACATGATAAATAATACACCAAATAGGTGTTTTACACTAAATATTCCTTAAGCTCTTGTTCTTTTTTTACATCAAATTCAATTGGCCATCAATGTCATACTTTGTACAGAAAAGTTAAATACCATCAATTTGATTTGCAAGAAGTTACGGATGAAAAATATAAAGACTTTTACCTGCATTATCGGCCTAACTACATGATGCACATGCATATATAAATTAGAACAAACCTCCACAAATGTGCAGATGAGGAATTCAGATTACACAATCATGATCATAAAATATTGGATTATGAACCCTTCTGCAGGCGAGAAATAAAAAAGAGTCAGAAAGAATAACCTTAAAAAAAATATCATAAAGACAAAAGTAGAACTATAATAAACATTGGGAATAATAATGGATTACAATATAAAACCTGGGTATATATAAGAGATTTGTCATTTAAAAAGGGTAATAAAAAAATTCCAGTAGCTTCTTTTTCATTACATATACCGACATGAAATTGATAAAACTTCAATTCCCTAAATTGTGATTTAATTTAACACGTGTTTGATTAAATTATGATTGTTTTTTTATATATTTATACAATAATAATGGATTACAATATAAAACCTGGGTACATATAAGAGATTTGCCATTTAAAAAGGGTAATACAAAAATTCCAGTAGCTTCTTTTTCATTACATATACCGACATGAAATTGATAAAACTTCAATTCCCTAAATTGCGATTTAATTTAACACGTGTTTGATTAAATTATGATTATTTTTTATATATTTATACTCTAAATAGGATTTACTTTATATATTTATCATCTTTCCTATAAATTTGAATATAAATAAGGAAATTTAATTTTATTGGATTAAAATAGAGGACTTATCTTTTATACAAATGTTTCTTTTATAAATTTTTTAAAAGGTTTCGATTTTCTTCTAAAAAATAGGACTTAAATAAGTAAGTTTTAATTTTAAGTTTTTTTAAATAAAGAAGTTTTAATTTTAAATTTTTTAAATTGAGAAGCTCTAGAAAATTAGATAAATATGAATCGAGTGATTATGGAGCTCCCGGGTATTTTCCTTTATATATATATAATAATAAAGATATAAAGATAGAAGAAGATAAATAAAAGGAGAAAGAAGATAAAGATTGATATGATAAAAAAAAATAAAGATATAGAATATTAAAATTATATATTTACTTTCCTCCATTATTAAATATTTTAAAGGAAAAAATATTAAAATTGTACATTTAGTTTCCTCCATTAGTAAAGATTTAAATTAAATATTATATGTTTCCTCTATTAGTAATCATTTAAAAGGAAATTGAGATTTTTTTCGAATTTTTAATATTATTATTTCAAAAAATTGAGAAAATTAGAAAAATAGAACGAAGCTATCTGCGAGCGCCACCTCACCGCCCCCGTCTTCTCCTTTATATAAGTACTAGTTTAATAAGCCGCGCTTCGCAGCGGCAGTGTAATTATTTTTTCAATTTTTTCCCAAATATGTTTTTAAATAAAATTTATAATAATATTTTTCACATAAATTTTAATTTTAATTTTTTCATTTTGTCCGAAATTTTTCATTATTTTAATATTTTCTTAAAAATTATCATATTTATCACCATTTCATTTTCTTAAAATTCAAGTTTTGACTTATATTTTAAAATATATAGTATAATATCAATTTTAAAATGTAGTATATAATAGGAACCACCATCTTGTTAAACATGTTATGTCCCAATAAGCCGCTTTTTCAGTGTTATTAAATCTAACATATAAAACATTAATTTACTAAATATATTAATTATAAAAAAATAATTAAAAAATAATTGATTTAATTAATGTTAGAAACTTGTATTAAGATGGTAATGTCACTTTAATAAAGATGGTAATGTCACTTTAAGAGAAATTTAGAAAATTTAGGATAATATTTAAATAGTAATTTTGAGTTGAATAGAAAGTTTAAGAGATAATATTAATATTTTTAAATATTAATTTAGTTAATGTTAAAAACTTTTAATTTATGTATATTAAGATGATAATGTCACCTTAGTAGAAATCTAGAAAATTTAGCAGAATATTATGATGGTAACTTTGTTGAAGAGAAAGTTTAAGATAATATTTATTTGAATTAAAACTTTAAATGCAAGAATATTATGATTATATATTTAGTTTTCTCAATTAGTGGAGTATTAAAAGGCAATTGGAAAATTATCTGATAAAAAAATTAGGAAAATATTAAAATGGTTATTTAGTTTTCTCTATTAGTAAATATTTTAAAGGCAATAATATTAAAATTATATATTTAATTACCTCCATTAGTAGAGATTTAAAAGATAATTGAGATATTTTCTAATAAAAAATTTAAGAAAATATTAAATTGTATAATTATCTTCCTTAAATAGTGAAGATTTTAAAGGTCAGAATATTAAAAATTTATATTTAGTTTCCTCTGTTAGTAAGGATTTTAAATGCAATTGAGATATTTTCGAATATTTAATATTAATAATTCAAAATTTTAAATATAGTTGTTATTCATCCAGGTATAGTTGTTGTCGTTCAAAGCATCCAACATGGTGTAGGCCATAGTTGTATTGATTGTAAATATGGTTGTAAAAATTTGAAGCTATGTAAAAAAGTTTCGGTGTAGATTTTTTGTTATGAATGACCTTTAATTTATAGGTGCTTGTAAGGTGAATAACATGAAAATCCATTATGTTTAAAAGTCAAGAAGTATTATAAAAGAAAAGTTTTATAAAGTTTGAAAATAATAAAAGAAAGTTCTATCAAGTTTGAAAATAATAAAAGGAAGTTCTATCAAGATTGAAAATAATAAAAGAGAAAATTGTAATTATTAACATAAGAGCCTACAAATTCGAAAATAATATGGAAGTTGTAATTTTCTAAATCAAAGAAAGTTCTATCAAGTCCTACAAATTCGAAAATAATAAGGAAGCTGTAATTTTCTAAATCAAAGAAAATTCTATCAAGTCCTACAAATTCGAAAATAATAAGGAAGTTGTAATTTTCTAAATCAAAGAAATGTTCTAAATCAAAGAAAGTTATATCAAGTCCTACAAAATTGAAAATAATAAGGAAGTTGTAATTTTCTAAATCAAAGAAAGTTCTATCAAGTTTGAAAATAATAAAGGATCAAGCCTACAAATTCGAAAATAATAAGGAATTTGTAATTTTCTAAATTAAAGAAAGTTCTATCAAGTCCTAAAAATTCGAAAATAATAAGGAAGTTGTAATTTTCTAAATCAAAGAAAGTTCTATCAAGTCCTACAAATTCGAAAATAATAATAAGGAAGTTGTAATTTTCTAAATTAAAGAAAGTTCTATCAACTTTGAAAATAATAAAAGAAAGTTCTATCAAGTTTGAAAATAATAAAAGTGTAATTTTCAATTTCCTTCCTACAAAATCGAAAATAATAAAGGAAGTTGTAATTATTAAAATTAAAAATGGTGAAAAATTGAGAAAAATAGAAAAATAGAACGGAGCGATTTTAGAGGCGCCACCTCACCGCTCCCGTCTTCTACTTTATATTTTCTAAATCAAAGAAAGTTCTATCAAGTCCTGCAAATTCGAAAATAATAATAAGGAAGTTGTAATTTTCTAAATTAAAGAAAGTTCTATCAACTTTGAAAATAATAAAAGAAAGTTCTATCAAGTTTGAAAATAATAAAAGTGTAATTTTCAATTTCCTTCCTACAAAATCGAAAATAATAAAGGAAGTTGTAATTATTAAAATTAAAAATGGTGAAAAATTGAGAAAATTAGAAAAATAGAACGGAACGATTCTAGAGCGCCACCTCACCGCCCCGTCTTCTACTTTATATTGATATATATTGATATAGATTTAATCATGTAAACTAATAACTTTTAAATATTAAAATATTCATAAATAAATATAATTATAAATATTAAAAAAACAATCGTGTGTTGCATCATAATAAAAATATAATTATAAACAGAATAATTATAAATAAAATTTAAGTAACCGTGCATCACACATGTTATAAGCCAGTATATAATAATATAGATAGATAGATTATATATACGATAGATATATATGGATGGAAAAGGCAAAACACTTTTTTTGTTGGGTGAATTGAATTGATGGGCCAACGGAACCACGACAAACGGAGCACTCGAGCACCTGTTCGATTCAAATTAAAGCTTTTTAGTTTACCGCCCTATTTCTTTTTCTTTATATCTTTTTTACTCAAATTCATTTGCAAATACCTAAATTATTAAACAGCTCCCGTATTGCTATAATATTATTGTCCTTGTCCGTTAGAAAGTTCTGTTCCCTTTTTCCATTTAATAATTAAATTTTTTTATACCTTATTTTATTTTAACAACTTTTGATTTCTTAAATTTTTCGTAAAGAAATGAAAAAAAAATTAGTTAAAATTATTTATATGTAGAAAAAATTGAAAAATAAAATTTTTGTGAGTACAATATAGTAGTCACGTTGCACTTAATTTTTTTAGAAAATAATGATCATGAAATTATCTCAAAATATTTATATGAGATAATCAAATAAAATAAATATATATATTATATCGTGACAAGTAAAAATGAAAAAAAAATCAATCAAAGATTATAATATATAAAGAAATATTAATTCAATTAAATGTGTGTTAGATAAATTTAATGACAGGAAAAAATCTTCCCAAAAATATAATTACCAAGTCTTAGGTATCCATGTCCATGTGTGAACTAAACAGTAAACACAAAGACAGAACACATATGACTGGTGTTGTTTCAATCATTTAGGAGTAGTTGTTGCAAAATATTATCTTTCCCCACTTTAGCAAATCAATCCTCCCTCCCACAAATTCTCTCCTCTTTCTATTTTATTTCCTTCCTTTCTTCCTCATTTTCTTTCTTTTTTCTCCATAAAAATTTCATCTTTTTAGGCCTTTCCCTTGATCATATTTGTCCTCTTTTCCAATCTTTACATCATATCATATATATAATCCATGTTGGTCTTATTTATTTGTTCTCATCAATAATGTTGTTCCAAGAATCAATCTTTTTATTTATTATTGTTTCTTGATTGTCTTTTAGGTTGTAATAATCAAAGTATGTAGTTGATTGATAAGCTGAGAATTATTCTAGTTTAATCTTGATCATAAAAAATTCATCTTTTTTTGTTGGTGGTAGAATTTTCAGGGTTTGATAAGATGTGGGTATCTCAAATTGGGTGATTGTTGTTGGGCTAAATTATTGGTGGGCTTGGTTGAATTTAGGCGGCATAGATCTGGTTAGGTTGGATTGTGAAATTATGGATCATGTTGTGGGTGGAAAGTTTAAATTGGGCAGGAAAATTGGGAGTGGTTCTTTTGGTGAGCTTTATTTAGGTATGTGTGTATACATGTAGTTGAATTTCTTTTGGTGGGTTATGATTATTTTGGTTCAAGTGTTTGTTTGTGTAATGTGTTTGCTTGTTAATGTAGGTATTAATATACAAAGTGGAGAAGAAGTTGCGATTAAGCTGGTACTTTTCTTGCTTTTTTATCACTGTTTTATGTAAATTAGGATGCATGGTTCATGTGATTGTTTCATAGATTAGCTGCCTGAGTTGTTGTGCTTATTATTCTTCTCTCTTTTTTTCGGTGGAGTATTTGTTTCTGTACGAAATTGAGAGTACATGTAATTTTACGGGATTAATAGAAATTAAGGATTAACCTGTGCCTGTTTGCATAGAATGGGAAATTATCTTCCTTCTTCCTCTGTTGCTCTTACATTTTTCACAAAAAACTTACCTTTTGATGTTTTAACTGTCTTCTTTGCTCATAAATTTCACACTCCATTGCACACTCCCATATTGTGCTTCTCAGATATGCCACTATGAATAAAATGAAATCTATTTGTATATGTGGAGCTTATTACATTGGTAGTCATTAAAAGATGCCATAAAACCTCAGAATGCTGCCAAACCTGTCATTAACCTTGTGCAAAATTATATTGATTACAGTACTTGCTTTCATGAGTCAAAAGTTGCCACGTCCATGACTCCATGGTTACTTGTTTCAGTGATTTATTATTTGTTTTTTTGGTGGTATTAGGTCTGATCCTTTGCTTTTTCCTTTTTCTGCATCAGGAATCTGCCAAGACGAAGCACCCTCAACTTCACTATGAATCAAAAATTTATATGCTTCTTCAGGGAGGAAGTACGCCTCTCTCTCTCTCTCTCTCTCACACACACACACACACACACACACACACACACAAAGGGAGCAGGGATAGTTGGGTCACCCACCATATCCCCATTCGGATACTTGGACACGCGTATCCCCGTATCCTACATGGATATAGGATTTACTTACTTTGCTTAATGAACTACAAGATAAGGATCTTAATTTTGTAAAAAAATCTAGTTTGATAATTTGAATGTTTTTTTTAATGAAGCGGGAATTCCCAACCTCAAATGGTATGGAGTTGAGGGTGAGTATAATGTTATGGTTATTGACCTTCTTGGCCCAAGCTTAGAAGACCTATTCAACTATTGCAACAGAAAGTTCTCACTGAAAACAGTACTGATGCTTGCAGATCAACTAGTAAGTACACATCACAATTCCTTTTCATTTGTAATGGCCTTGGCATCCATCTGAAGTCTTTGTTATGCTTCTCATGTAGATAAATAGAGTTGAATACATGCATTCAAGAAGTTTCCTTCACCGTGACATAAAGCCAGACAACTTTTTAATGGGCTTAGGGAGAAAAGCAAATCAGGTAATGTTTCAGCCTCTTCTAATCTTTATGCAACACGCAAAGTTTGGCATCTACAAGCTTGTTTACTCTCATTTGTTTGTACATTACAAGACTTGCTGCTTTGAGTAGGATTAAAGAGAAGAATGTTATTATTTATTGGGTGTCCTTTTCATCTCACCAATGATTTGACCTTAAGAGAAGATTTGCTATTATTTATTGGGTGTCCTTTTCATCTCACCAATGATTTGACCTTTTTCCTCACCTTTACCATCCTGATTTTTAGGCGATTACATGCCATTAAAAGGAATCTATAGGTGGTAGAGTTGGGGGTTTCAAAGTTGGGGAGGTGTAGTGTAAACTTGGTTAAATAACAGATGGTAAATGTACCACTTCTGGAAAAGTTCTTCCATAATTATTTAAACATTAATTAGCACAAAAAAAAAAGAAGTTTTACATTGGCTGGAATCATCATTTGATGCCACTATGTGTTATATTTTCTGTATATGATAACCTCCATATACTAATTGTTCTGAAAGTCGTCGTAATTATCAAATTCTGATTTCTGACAAGGTGCACAAAATATTAGCTATTTCATAACAAGGAGAGTGTGATCTACCTGTATTCTATTATGAATTATTACTTTGCTGGACTGTGCTTTTGGTTACTGGACAAGACTAAACTTTTGTGAACGTGTGTTGGCTACCAAATATATTCTTCAATGTCTGTGCAGATTTCCTTTGTTGCATTTGAACAATGAAATGAAATTTTTATATATCAACATCGCTCCTACAATGTGCCATCTCATGACTCCAGTTTGGCTAACACTCATTACAGGTTTACGCTATTGACTTTGGCCTTGCAAAAAAGTATAGGGATCTTCAGACCCATAAGCACATACCATACAGGTACTAAAGCTAGTTTACCTGCACTAAAGTGTTAAACAGAAACTAGGTGGACAAAAGAATGACAGGTGCCTAGGTGGCACACATATCAATTCATATTAATAATGCATAACTCTATGTATTATGACTTATGAGTCATAATACATAAGAGTTATATGCATTATGAGACGTATGTAATATATACAAAATAATAAAAAAGTTATAGCAGATTAGGCAGTTTACAGCTAACAAATTCATTGAAGTATAGAGCTCTAAAGGCTTCTTGAAATTAGGAAGTACAGGACTATTATGCCCAGAAGGGGGGATTGATGTCCAGCCAAATTGATCCACACCTCTTCTCACATTTTTTAAGATTATTTGTATGCTTCTCTTTATTATAATATGATTGGATGTACTTTAGAATCAGATTTTGAAATTGTTGCATGTACACTGATTACGCTTCTGTTGCAGGGAAAATAAAAACCTTACAGGCACAGCTCGTTATGCTAGTGTAAACACACACCTTGGAGTTGGTGAGTGATTTTATGGCATTAGTGTTTGTGCCAAATGTAATTCAAAATAGAGTTTTACAGATTCTTGTCGATTGGAAACGAAATTATGTAGACTCATGATTGTTATTTGTATGGCAGAACAAAGCAGAAGGGATGATCTCGAATCTCTTGGTTACGTGCTTATGTATTTCTTGAGAGGAAGGTTAAATATATTCATCCCCCCCCCCCCCCCCCCCAAAAATGTAATTAGTGTAGTTTACGTTTTTTTAAACTTATGTTGAATTTTTGTTTGCATTAGCCTTCCCTGGCAGGGACTGAGAGCTGGCAACAAAAAGCAAAAATATGACAGGATTAGTGAAAAGAAAATGCTAACGCCTATAGAGGTTCTATTTTGATCTCTGCTTGGTTGCTTTAAATGTCAAGCCAATTCTATCCTAGACTGTTACACATTTGACTATCTACTTGCAAGAATATAGTGTATCATGTACATGTATTGGTCGTGTTTTAAGCAATATGCTGCGGATCTTGTGATCTTTTAGCAAGGATGGTACTTAATTAAAATAATCACAACTGCCTATTTTGGTACATGTAGGTTATCATAATCGTCATTTAAAAAATATTGTTGTAATTGAAAGGAAGAGGGATGTTATTTAGAATGTTGTTGCTATTTTTACTAGTCATGCCTACCAGTGCTAGGGGATATTGTGGAACTGAAATTATTTGTAGGAATAGGAGTGCCTTGTATTAGTATAATGTGGTTGGGTCTTAGGAGCTGCCCTTTTCATTACCTGCATTTCCAATTAAGCCTACTGAACTTCTATTTTCATTCTCGGACAAGCTCTTTAAATTTTTATATTGTCTTCTACTCTTCTGATTTCCTCAACAGGGTCTGTGCAAATCTTATCCCTCAGAATTCATATCATACTTTCACTATTGCCGATCGTTACGTTTTGAGGACAAACCAGATTATTCATATCTGAAAAGGCTTTTCAGGGACTTGTTCATTCGTGAAGGTAAATAGAGATCACAGTTTTAACGCATCTGAATATTCTTCCATCTCAATGCTTCTTTCAGTATGATTTTTATGTCTGCAATTGAACCTTTCATACTACAGGTTATCAATTTGATTATGTTTTTGATTGGACCATATTGAAGTATCCTCAGATTGGGGCAGGTTCTAGAGGAAAGGTTTGTGCTTCTAGAATCCTTTGTTGTGGATATTTTGTCTTCTAGCAATTGTTGCTCAATTTTGTCTACATCTGTCTTCAGAATCCCAATGGGAGTGCAGGACCATCTGCAGAAAAGCCCGGAAGGACCTCAGGTATTGTCTACAAAACAAGAATTCAAGATTGAGTTGCTACGTATGAACACTATATCTTAACATGAATGACCTTTAGTTGCACAGTACCTTTCAGTTTCTGTGACGCCTCAAATTTTTATCTTACACATGAACTTGAGACATTAAAGATCTCAACGCACCATAACACACAGAAGATCATTAGTTCATTACACAATAAACTTACACCCAAAACCTATGTTACTCGGACTCGGCTAGAAGTGTCCGATATGGATACATGTCCAAGTACTGGACTCGGCAAGATTTTGAAAAATATGCATGTTTTTAGCCTAAAATAAGTGTCCGGGTCCGAGTGTCCATGTCCGAGTGTCGAGTGTCCGACACAGGTACTTGAAGGTAAAATGAAGAGTCCGAGCAACATAGCCCAAAACTTTGCTCAAGTACGGAGTTACATATACCAAGGTCCAAGTTCACTATAACATTATGCACTAGTAATACTACTGCAAACTATATAATTTTATTATTATTTTTAACTATCAACGTCAACTAGTTACCCCAAGATGACAGTGCCCATTTTCAACTTTCCTTTGCACATTCTTGGCCCTCTTCCAACTCTCGGCTCAGTTGGTCGATAGATTAAAGGTGAGCAAGTACAATTGCTCAACAAGTACTACCATCATGATAATAGGAGTATGTCAGGTAGGCTGCAAGGTTTGATGTAAAATTTTGGAAAATACAGATATTTATTAATATTTCAAGACTTGAGAAGTTAACATAGAAACTCTATTTAGATAAATTACTTAAACTTTTCTTTTTAATTAGTCATATGTTTGTTATTATTTTTAGGCTACTACAATTTCCTCGCCTTTGCTAGAACTTCAAATCTGAATGGAAGTTTTGTTTTATTTTCCTCTAGTAAAATCTTGTTACATATCTCAGTATGGTTTCTTTTCTTGATATAGCAGGTCAAGATATTAAAGAAAAACCATCGGGTGCTGTTGAAGCATTTACCCGAAGAAATCCTGGTCGGCATGCTGAGCATTCCAGACACACACGGTCTGACGAAGTAACTTCTTCCAAGGATGTGGTAATGCTTTAAAGAACTTGTTTGCAGATTAGTAGGGTGTTATCTTCCAAATTACATATTTGATAATTGATGCCATCATGATTTGTACCTTTATGAAAACTTCATTACCCTTCTCCTCAACAAAGAGCTTCAGTACCCTACGCTCCTTGATCCCCATGTTTATAGGATATTAGGAAATAATTCATTGGTCCGCGTAAACAAAGGAAGACTTCATCAGATTAAGTTTTGTTATGCATAAGATTAGGTTCACCCTGATTCTCGTAATGAGAGCCTGTGTTATGTATCAATAATATATACAGTATAAATTTCAAATCAGAATTATCATGTATATAGAATTTTATAACGAGTCAGTCAGAAATATGTTTAACAAACATTTTTACAATATTATAATTCATCTTAAATAGTAGTTGTATGTATAATCAAAGCTTTAATCGGATACAAATTAGATTTGAATTAATTAACGTTCTTTGTATTTTGACCTGACCTAAAAGATTATATAATCATATTATTTTTATTCTAATCTTGCTCATACACTGATCTACCAATCTTTTAGTGTTCAGATTTAATAATATAGTATATATACATATATGTTGCTAGAATATCTTTTTGGCTTTTCCTTTTGTAAATAAAAATGCAAATAAAAAGAGGTCCAGCATGAGCTTTCCCCTAATTATCTAATTGAACAGCATAATTAGATGTCTATGTACACTTTACGTACTAACTTGTAATTATGTCTGTTCTTATTGATTCTATTAATTCTACAGCTAGCTGATTCTGAAAAAGGACAAACTTCTCGAAATGGCAGCTCGTCAAAAAGAGCTGTGATCACAAGCAACACTAGACTTAGCTCTTCTGGTGAATTTGCCGAGGGGCGCTCAAACCGGTTGGTAACAAGCCTAGGTCGATTGTCTTCTTCACAGAGGATTCATTCTGGATCAGAGTCTAAACCTCCTGCATATACCCGCCACACGTCTACCAAGGGTTCTCGAGATGACCCTCTTCGCAGCTTTGAATTCCTTTCAATCAGAAAGTAAAGATGAATTCAGTTTTTGCGGTCTGTGAAAATGTACAAATAGCACTCTTGTCTGATGACATTGTAGAATAGAGTTTTGTAAATAGGACAAGTTTCATATTGAAGTAAAAGTTGCCTGATCTGAAAACACCATGTTTTGTTTCTGTGGCAGATCTTTTGGCAACATGTTACACCCTTTAGATTCATCAAAGAAAGGTGATGCTATGTAATTGAAATTGCGTATTGATCGTAACTATTTTATTAATAATAATGATATCTTTGTTACATTAATATGGAGGCTACTGAACACATTGCCAGTACTTTAGAATGTCGAAATCAAGAACATGCCTAACAGAATTGTGCCAGTGACACCTGGAAGCTTTCTAACCTGAACTGCTTCTGGAAACTTGCTTAATTTTAGCAAGCTGTTGATAATCGTAAGAAGCCCAATTACAATTTGCTCACTCAAAATAGATACAATAGCATACTGAGCCAAATAAATAGCTAATGCATCATTTTCAGGGCCAGCTAGACGTACCTCGAAGTCCGAATTTTTTTATGAGTGCGACGCTAGTTCGTTCAACTGTTGAACTATGTAGGCATATTTTAAGCACTGCTCCTCAATCGTAGAGTCTTTCCGGTCTCAATACGCGTTCACATGATCAGGCTCCAGGATATGACAAGTATAATCTTTTAGATATGTTCTTTTGAGACCCTCTATGCTTAGTGAGTGAACCCCCAGCCATCCTGACAACTTTTTCTCTACTATTCCTTGTCAACACCCCAATCTCTGATTAGTTACCATTTGGGTAAGCGAAAATCCCATGAACATTAATTTTAACCATTCCCCTCTTTAGCATTTCTCAATGGGAGTTCACATTCTCCATTTTCTTTGGATGTAGGTGGTTTGTAGGTTAAATCTATATTAGTTTATTAAGCCTCTATCTCCTTTATTTTCAATATAATGAAAAGCAATAACGGATAATAATACTTTAATATCAATTTTTATGTTTCACATGTGTTAAATTTTTTTATGTCACATCTAATAATATCATAGATTAAAGGTAACGAATAAATACTAAAAGACAAATAACATATGCTACACTTAATTATGTGTTGATTCATTATTAACTTATATCTCGATTCTCTTATTTATCATAGTTTGCTTTGGATCATTTGTAAACATTAAATATATGCATCCAAAATATGATAGTTACTAATAATTATTAAGATAAAAAAATGAATATGTCAAACATAAATGTTATAAGATTATATATGGGGATTGAACATTTAATGGAGTATTTAATATTGTAAAACAAACATTATTCTTAGCATCTATATATACTATTAATACGATAAAAATCATCAATACTATTATATAAAGGAGAAGATGGGGTGGTGAGGTGGCGCTCTCAGATCGCTTTATTCTATTTTTCTATTTTTCTCAATTTTTTGAATTAATAATATTAAAAATTTGAAAAAATCTCAATTACCTTTTAAATACTTATTAATGGAAGAAACTAAATATTCAATTATAATATTCTTGCCTTCAAAATATCTAAATTAGAAAAAAAGTGTATTAGCTTACATTATTTTGAACTTTCCTCTATTATTATCTAAATATTCTCATAATATTTTTTTAATGAAATTACCATCTTAACATACTGCTCTCCTAATTTTTTTTTTTTTATGTAATATAATAGAAAATACGGGAACATTTTGGTAAATAAGAAGTTAATAAATTATATCGGTCTTGCATAAGAAATTAAGTAATTAATACCAAAAACTAGAAAAAATCTCAATTGTCTTTTAAATATTTAGTAATGGAGAAAACTAAATATACAATTTTAATATTATTGCATTTAAAATCTCTACTAATAGAGGAAAGTAAATATAATATTTTTACATTTAAAATCTCTAATAATAGAGAAAGTAAATATACAATAGATCTTTACTGATGGAGGAAACTAAATATCACTAATGGAGGAAACTAAATATTAGATTATAATATTCTTGCCTTCAAAATATCTAAATTAAAAAAAAAGTGCATTACCTTACATTATTTTAAACTTTCATATATTATTATTTAAATATTCTCATAATATTTCTTTTCAAATGAAATTAACATCTTAACATTCTCTTCTCCTAAACTTTCTTCTTTTTTTATGTGATATAATAGAAAATACAAGAACGTTTTGGTAAATAAGAAGTTAAGAAATTAGATCGGTCTTGCATAATAAATTAAGTAATTATTACCAAAGATGATAATAAATCTCAATTGCCTTTTAAATATTCACTAATGGAGGAAACTAAATATACAATTTCAATATTCTTGCATTTAAAATCTCTACTAATGAAGGAAAGTAAATATAATATTCTTGCATTTAAAATCTCTACTAATGGAGAAAGTATATATACAATAGATCTTTACTAATGGAGGAAACTAAATATTACAAATGGAGAAAACTAAATATTCAATTATAATATTCTTGACTTCAAATATCTAAATTAAAAAAAAGTGTATTACTTTACATTATTTTGAACTTCCTTTTATTATTATCTAGATATTCTCATAATATTTCTTTTCAACTGAAATTACCATCTTAACATTCTGCTCTCCTAAACTTTCTTTTTTAATGTATTATAATAGAAAATACAAGAACATATTGGTAAATAAGAAGTTAAGAAATTAGATCGATCTTGCATAAGAAATTAAGTAATTACTTGGTAAATAATTAATTACCTTTAATACTTTCATACAAACACCTAATTAATAGTATAAATATACACCTAAACTCTGTTAATTGTCTACTGCAATTTTTGTTGTCAACATTGTTCTTCTTTACTTTTTTGTTTGTTCATATTAAAAGTGTGTATATGAGTACATGAGTATGAGACTTTTTCATTTATGTTATTTATCTTATTACATTTGTTTGCATCCTAATGCAGGATCATATTAAAATCTTTGACAAGACAAGTTATTTGTTATTAGTGTTGATTGAGTTAAGACATGGATTAATAAGGAGGGGGATTCATCAGTTAATCAGTTAAAATAATAGGCCGAACAAGGTGATTTTCATGTACATTCAATTGTGAATTGATTTATATGTTTATGTGTGTACGTTATTAGTTTTGAATTTATAGTTAAAAGTTGATACACATGTATACAAGATAACTCGAAAGTGGAGAATTCATCATGTCTTCAAAAACAAATTTTATCATTGTTTTTTAACGTTTAGATAGTTATTGCTCTAATTTTTATGAGAAAATATTATATATTTTAGTAAAATATTTTATGTAATTCATACACGAAAATTCAAAGATAAAAATTGTATATTAAGAAATTTATAGTGTATGTATTTCGAAAATATCATGTTAAGATTTATTCGACTGAAGAATTTATTAGTGTGTGCATTTTTAACAAAATTCAATAAGTCGGTACATCTATAACAAAAGTCATACAAGAATAAGAAACATTGAGAAGAGGTCATTAATTTTTTTTTTTTTAAAAGGAAGAGGTTGTTGTTGTTGTTATTTGTTTTGACAAAAAGAGATCATTATTAATAAAAAAATTCTCCCAGCAACAAAAAGGATGTTTGTTCATATTTTTTGATTTTTTTTCTTACTGGGAGTAGATTTGGAGATAGTGAAGATTTTAATAGCTCTGAAGGTATAATTGTAGCTTTTTGTTGGTCCTCGTGTATTGCAGGAGGGGGGGGGGGGATGAATGCAATACTGATAAAATTCAATCTCAATTTCAACAACCAAAACTAAGATTAAATGTTATCAGTAATATATATGCAATCACAAACAGTATGTACTAAAAACAAGATTCAAAAAATAAATGTTTTATTTATTTTGCAAAGTGTTGCTACAACCTCAAGAGAGAATTCTTGAGCTTCGGTTTTCTTCAAGACACTTGTTTGTCTTAGTTACGTGCCTAGAATGAATTGATAGTCTAAGTATAAAACTAATCCTATCACTGTCAATCACGGGTTTGTGAAACTGCTGTCATTATCAAGTGGCAGCTTCTTACAGATTGTCTACCCATGTGACTTTCCTAAATTGCTAACATGTCAGATATACATTACAAAGAAAGCAACCTAGATTCATTCTATTTCCAGCTAAAGCAATTCAGCAAATAGAGACTTGACCTTGCTCTTGAATTGATTCGCTTTTGTTTTGCAGTGCTTGAAGCTTCTGTCGTAGTCTTGCAGACCTGGTGCAGCTTAGGGATACTGCAACACGCCTGTTTCTTGAACATTGAGACTGTCACGGGATTTGACTGAGAAAGATACCTAGAACAAGGATCTTTCTCGAGACAGTTACTTTTGCCACAAAGCTTGCTGTCACAGGAATGTTCTTTTGGTGACAGTATGAGTTCCCCGCATAGAGTGCTGTCGAGGTTCCCAAACTTGCTGTCGAGGGCTAAAGTTGTTGTCGCGTAGTCTTCCGCCAATGTTGCTGTCAGAGTGAATATGCTGTCGTGACTTGCAACATTCTGTCTTCTTGTAATCTTACACTACACCATAGATTGCCTACTGTAACATAAAATTTATATTATATCAGGGGGCCAATATGTTGCTATAGCCCCAATATTTGGCTAAGGTAACAGAAATTTTATGATAGTTTTTACGGTGTTGCCCTAGGGTATCTAAGGTAACATCTTTCGACCATAGGGCAACATGAACTTTTCTGTTGCCCTAGAACTCTATAGCAACATAAACTAGAGCTAAACTAACATAAAGTTTTGTTACCTTAGATTATCAAATTATTTTTAAAAATAGTGGGCCCCACATGGGGCCCACTATGTGGGGTCCATGAACTGTTGTGGGGCCCACACTAGGAACCTGCTTGGGGATCATTATGGGGTCCACTTTGGTTGGCAATATTTTATTGTAATATTTGAACCAAAGCAACATTTTACCAAAAAAGAATGAATTAGCTATAATACTTATTATACATCCTTATTTCCAGTACACCATTCCAAATATTACATAATTAAAACCAACTAATTCAAATACATACTTGATAACAGTAGAAGTAAATCAAAAAATATTAGAATTTTGTATAGCGAAGGCAGGGAGTATTGTTGGTCTTCTTTTCTGTTGATATTTTCCAACTGCTGGAGTCATTTCCTTAAGCTTGGAATTCAGCCTCCAGTTTGTACTCTTCATGCACTTGAAGACAACACATAAATGCAGACCCCTCTTTTTATTCTAAACTTTTGATGCCCTTAGCTGTTATAGAACACCTAAAAAAAGTTACTTAAAAATAAAAAAACACCCAAAAAGAGGAAAAGAAGGTAATAGAAGTGTTTACTATATACTTACTTGGGAACAAATTTCCACATTTGCATCAAGCCCATGTTTTTCTAACCTTGAAATAAAAATAGAATCAGTATATCATTATATAAAAGCGAACAGTCAAAAAGAAGAATAAGTATACCTTTGATTATTGAAAAGGGATTTTCAATTAAATATGCATGTGCCTACAATAGAAACTAGGGAAAGAAAACATAGAGTAATGCATGTATCGCAGGGCTGCACTCTGACAAGCACAATTGCAAGGTAACATAAACCAACAATTTAAAATTATATTAAAAAAGGACTTTTACATGTGTAAAAAGACTTTTACGGTGTTGCCTTCATGCATCCAGATAAAACATCTGTTGCCAAAGTTCTCTCCTGAGCTTCATCCAGTATTATAACTTTGTAAACGTAGCCCCAACAAATGGACATATCTAGTAAACGTAGAACTGCTCCCATGTATTGTGTCGATTATCTGCATATGCCCAACCAAAGGCCTGAACAGACAAATGAAGGAAGTGAGCAACCACAGTATGAGATAAATAATACAAAGCTAAAAATACCTGAAAGACAAAAGCCGAAAAGCAGAATCATTTCTTTTAAAAGAACAAAATTTAGTATACTTAGGATGAGGATTGAGGAAGAACAAAATAAAGATAGTTCAGGCTTTCTGCTTGGACATACCAGTCTGTAGGCAACAACTTTTAGATACAACAGACAAAGTTGGTCTATCTGTATTCTGGGTACCCAAACTATTCAAGCTTCTATTACAATTTAACACCAGGTATATCTGCTAGCTATATCAACTCTAAAAACAGAGCCTCTTGTTTGCTGGAAAGGCCGAGTTCATCAAAAGTTGTTGCACTCTCACCATCACTAAAAGCACGTCTTGGATACGGCCTCACCTGTGCAGAAGTAAAACTTAGTTAATTCTAACTATCTTAATATATCTATATAAGGTATAAATATTTTATGTATCAGGCCATCTTTTTTAATTTCCAGCATCATTGTGGCTAACATCAACATACCACTTTCCTTCTCTATTAGTGAACCAAGCCAGTAAGCCACTATCCAGTACATAAAAGTACTAGCTAATCTACTTTTTCTATAATTAGGCTTCAGTACATTAAGTTGAGGTACATCCATTCCATAAGCTAACACAAACTAAGAGCAGCGATGTTTGAACAGCTTGTGCTTGCTATATATCTTCAGTAAGCCTATTGATAACTAAATAAATGATAGTAAAATATAATTTGCGGCACAACACTACCATGGCAAGCAAATATGTGAAAATTGGTTATGCACAACTCATACTCGTTACCACACTCTCCATATTATCAATACACACAGCCTTCTTCTCAAGTAACTACCAAGGCATTAGAAATATCTGAACATGTCTTTGTTAGGTTTCAAATACAAGCTTACATGCAGATGCACGGTTGTATATACACAGTCTTTTTTAATTCTTATCACATTATAATTAAATTAGAAAAGTGCCCCACTTCATACAAATTGTTTGAAATTGCCATTGTAACCTTTAAACATCCATAAACAATAAAGAGTTTTGAAGTACAATATAGTGTCTTTTGGGGAACAAGGACAATATTGCTTCAGACGAATAATAATCATTTGATAAAAATGAAAGGAAACAATGCCGAATTATATAGACATGTTTAGACTCTTCTGGTAAAGCAGCTCTTTATTTACTAACAAGCAAAAAAAAGTACAAATCACGACACCTGTATGACTAGAATGAATATCTATTGCTCTGCCATGAAAGAACAGGGGCAGAGCCAGGATCGAAAGATCAAAGAGTGGAATTTAAAATAATAAACCGATTGAAGAAGTCTAAAATCAAACGAACCTTTAAACGAAAGCCTCAAACTGAATCATTTGAGAAGCCTCAAACCCTAATTCGAAGAGCAAGACGAGGACGATATCCACGTGAGAGAAAAATTAAAGTCAGAACAAGCTCCAAATCCACAAAACAAGCCCTGAAATCAAAGAGAGAAGACAATTACTAGAAGTTTAGTAAATAAACCGAATCAATTGAATTCAAAATCAATTGCGAAGCCCCAATTTGAAAAGGCGTCAAACCAAATCCTCAAACCAGGCCTCAAAACTCAAATCAATTGCGAAGCCCTAATTTGAAGACTCATGAAAAAATCTATTAATTTGAAGAGACTGAAGAAGTCCTCATTATACACCAGAGAGAGAGAGAGAGGTAGGGAGGGAGGTGTACTGAGAGAGAAAAGGGAGGAGGGAGTTGGTGAAAATTTGGGCGGAATATTAGTGAAAAATTGCCGCTCGTAACATTTTATCGATAACTGTGCTGTTCAAAAATTTCAGTTTTTATTTTATCTTTTTTGTTAAATTTTCAAAATTTATGTTATGAATTATCTTAATAAATATATATTTAATTAATATTTGAAATAATTGTTTCAAAAAATTTAATATTTTAATTAATAGTTCTTCTATCTAGTAAAATTTCATTTTAAAAATATCTATTAATTTATCAAAAGAATTTATTACTTTTAATAAATTTGTAAATTTACATTTTAAAATTTATTATTTATAAAAATTTTAATATTTTTTAAATTCATATATCATCCTATGTCTTATTTATAAATTTGTATATTGTCCTTAAATTCTCATGAAATTCGTATTTGCTCTTAAAATATTAATATGTTTATTTTTTAGAAGTCTAAGGTAACATTTAACATGCATGTTACCATGTTTAACACTTTTTAGCTAAGGTAACACCGGGTTTGTGGCTAAGCTAACACCAAAAACACAATGTTATAGTAGGTCAAAGATAGCGTAGCTAGGGTAACATAATCTAGCAACACCTACATGGACGATGTTGCGATAGGCAATCTATGGTGTAGTGTTACTGTCAATGCTTAGGACAGTAACCTTTATTCATGCTGTCATCTAATTATGCATTCTTTGAGGCTTGAACACAGCAAATGAACTTCTTTCAAATTACACAACTAGAATAACATTACATACTGATTACAAGAACATACTTTGGCTGTGACAGTATGTTCTACTTAATTAAAAAAAATTAAGTACATTCAAAGTTAAGTTGTTTCTATGCTATCACCCATAAATCCCAACAATCTCCCCCAATTTGTTTTTATGGAAAATAACAACAAATTTACAATATGTGCTGACAACTTAACTAACAAGATCAGAATGGATTAAGAATTTTTACTTAGCTTGAGATTTCCTCTTCTGTCTTGCTACATCCTCTCTTTTGAGAGCTTCTACCAAGCAGCCTCTTAGACCTTCTACAAGAGAGATTTCAGCAGCAGTAACTGCAGCATCTTCTATTTCTTCAATGATCTTCTTGATAGTGGGAGAGAGAAGAGAACTAGCATCCCTGAGATTCAACCATTGCTCTATATCATATGGATAGCTTCTAAAGTGAAGTTCTTCATGAATGAGCTTGAATCTACTTCCAGGATGAACATTGAGTGACATCCTCCTTTGCTTGTCCAGCTTTGAATCTTCTCCTTTTCTCCTTTCCAACAATTTCTCTATCTCATCAGAACAAATCTGCTCCAAGGGATGAATTGATCCCGCTACCATGTACTATAAATCCTTCAGAATAGTTGTCTTTAGCTTGTGCAAGCTGCAAACATAGATTTCTTCTCTTAGGTACCTCATTCTTAAGGGATTTTCCAGCATACATGTTTGATAATTTGGAGCTTCACTTTCTGCCTTGTTGACAGTCTTGCATTATTCCAGGAGTTCAGCTTCCTTCTTATCAAGTTCTGACTGATATTGAGAATGTTGAGAAGGTTCAGATCTTTTGCTTGGCTTGGGTTGCCCTTCCTGAGTTGGTTGGGTTTGCCCTTCTTCTGTGGGTAAATCATCAAACTCATAGTACCAGTGATATGGTATAGGAGAAGCTGGGAGATCAGTTAGAATATCAGCATCATCAAAATCTGCAAAATTGTAGCCAAATTTATGATAGAATTCAGCATCCCTATCAGCCTGATATTTTAGAATATGTTCCATGACAGACTCTGGAACATTATCATAGCTCTCCAGCAACTCTACCATTCTTTCCAGGTAGAAGAAGTCAATTCTTCTCTTATCTATGGTTGATGTCCTACCACTGGTTGATGTGGATACTAGATAGAAGTCCTTATCAACCTTGGTAGATCTTGATTCTTCCCACCACAGAATGTACTCAGTGACCTCTTGATTTGCATCCATCTTAACCTCAACACTCTTGATTTCTCTAGATTGCATCTGTTGAACCTTAAGACTGTTAGGAGGTATTGATTGAATTGGCATCCTAAGATTTCTGCCCAAACCAGTGGCCTTTTCCTTTCCTGAGTACTTGTGCTTTCCTGCAGGTTTCTGTCTAGAGAACCATGCTTTTGCTTTAGCTTTCAGTCTTTTGGGCTTGACAGTAGCTTTGGCTTCATCCTTGACAGAACCTTCCTTGACAGTACCTTTGTCGACAGTATCCTCCATGACAGCATCTTCTTTGACAGTTTCCTTGTCGACATTACCTTTGGTGACAACATCTTTTTCTGTATTTATGCAGTCAATAGCACATCTAAGAATGCTTGCCTCCAAAGCTTCCAGTATTCTTGACTCCTCTTCATCTGTTGCACCAGCATCTTTCTTTTCCTGACTAGGAGTTTCTTCATTGCCTTCATTCTGAGATTGAATACCAGTATTCCCATAATTACTTCCACCAGCATTACCTGCATTTCCAGAAGCTTCACCACCTCCAATCTCATCATCATCATCATCCTCATGGAAAGGAATATCATAGAGGCAGCTTCCACCTTGATCAGCTCTTTTGGCATTGGCTCTAGTGATTAGTTCTTTCACTCTAGCTCCCAGTGCCTTCTCTCTCAACACCAGCATTTTGTAGATCTCTTGAACAGTATAGACTCTTCCTGGATTGGCATTTGAACTGAGTATTCCATTTAACACTTTCAGAATTGACTTTGTTTGCATCCTGTATGGACTGATCAAATTCATGTATTTGTTCCTTCTTGTGCCATCCTTTGTAGCAGATCTGTAGAAAACACTTGGTGGATTTGTGTAGACTTCAGGTAGCTTCTGTGTGATCATGTTCTGGATTTGCATATTCAATGATTCATTGAATGGTGTTTGAGTTGCCTTGATCTTTCCCTTCATAACACACAACACCTTTGCTGGCAGACTCTGCAATAGCTTCATTGTGATGAAATAAGATATGCCAGAAGTGAGATAAATACTTACAGCCCATCTTTTCTCATCATTCACCATTACACTAACACTTATGATTTGATCCTTTAACAGTTTTGAGGTGTTGGTTGGACTGTTGCTTGGTGCATTCATTGCTTCTCCCACCAGACTGCTAAATTCAGTGTCATGATTGTGTAATGTGCTCTCCCTGTAATCCACCATCATAATATTGGCTTCTTCTTGATCAAACTCAGTACCATTTGACCAAATATTTCCCTTCTGGATGGATTCAGGCAGTTTCCCTTTGCCTTTCCCAAGCTTGTTTTGTTCCTCCATTTCTCTCCATTTCTTCTGTAGAGCAGTTTCTTGAGTTGCTGAAGTTGGTTCTCTAATTGTCACAGGAGGTAGAATTGGGTGTCTAGATGCAGGTCTTCTTTGCATTGCATCTTGAGTTGCCTTAGACATTAACACTTGTTCACCATCCAATTCAACTTCAACAAGATCTTCAGCTTTATCCTTTGGTTGTTCACTGCTTGGTTTGACTTGCTCCCCCTTAGTCATTGCTTTCCTCTTAACTCCAGAAAATTGTTTTGCTCCCCCTTTGGTCTTCACAGTTACTGGCTCCCCCTGAGTTCCACCTGACTCCTGAATAGATAAAGATTCTGATCTTGCTACCTTCTCCCCCTTAGTTGAGTTGGCAGCTACTAGATCAGTAAGGAACTGGATAGAGAGTTGAGTAGCAGCAAAACCATCAACCACCAGTTGAGAGAGAGAGTCCAGTTTGGAGTTCAAAGCAGCACACTGTCCTTCCAGAGCTTCAATCCTGTTACCAAAATTGGTAGAGGGGCCACCAATCCTTAACCTTCTAGGAGGGGAAGGAAAAGAAAGGGGCTTGGAGGCTATGGGGGTTCTCACACTCTCAGGGTGTTTTTGAGTGATCTCATCACTCCTCACTGTTTGACTCTCAAGGCCTAAAGCCTGAATAGTGTGGGCTCCCTCAAGATCTCTCTGGGCGTGCTCAAGTCCCTCTCCTTTTGCCAGCTCATTTGGCTGCCTCTCATTTTTATGCTCACCTCTCTTTTCTTTTATCTCTCTTTTCTTTTGCACACTCTCACTCAACCTAGATGAATGGGTATGAGCAGTACTAACATGCATGGAAGTAGAAGATTTGGAATGTACCTTTAAGAGTTGTGCAAGAGGTAGGTCATCATCAGAGGCATCCTCAAGAATTACAGCATCAAAATCTGGCTGAGAGGACTGGACAACATCTTTGTCAGGAATGTTACTGTCAGCTGGGGCGTGGACAGCAGGTTCTGTCATGACAACATCTTTGAGAAGTGGAGTGACAGTAGGTTCTGTGTTGACAGTAGCTTTCTCTCCACTCATGACAGCAGCTGTGTCCAAGACAGCAACATTTCCAGTGTCTTTGACAGCAACAGAGGCTGTGACAGCATCTCCCTGAAGGTAAGATGCTCCTTGCATGTTAGGCCAAATACACAATATATAATCAATATAAGTATGATAATAACAATTGAGAACACTGTTTATGAATCAACAACTGAATTATATAAATAACTCTTCTCTCAGTGATGTTAAAGAATCACAGAGAGCTGCTAGGTTACAAGAATAATGTATTCAGTATTCGCATCCCTTTTAGGGTTAACCTATCTGTGTTTATATAGTACACAGCTACATAGAATCAATCTCTAATTGATATTCCTATAAATTAGCTATACAAATTATATCAAATTAGGATTGCTTCTGTCTTCTTTTCCGTTTCCTTAACTGTCTCAATATATCTTGCTTCTTTCCATCTTCAAGATATATTGCTTCTAGAATCTTCATATTAGCACCGACAGTTAATAAACTCTTCACCCCGTCAGACTTTATCAAACTCTGACTGGCTTCCAGTAAACTCTGATGAGTACCTGGTACTTAAACACTGATTAACAAACGTCAGCAATTATATCTAACAATCTTCCCCAACTTGTTCATACTAAAATGTACAAGTTAAAAAATAATTGATGATGTCAAAACATATAACAAATGCAGTGTTTAAAATATAACAGAGTTTAACTTTAACTTAGAACAGAAAACTTTAAAAACTTACAGTCAGACTTTACTTAATCTCTTCAATATCAGGCACTGTCCTGAGATAATCAATGAGAAGCCTCCTTTCAGCTTTTTCTAGCTCTTCCACCATTATTTCTTTCAATTCTTTAAGCTCTGGATCACTTTCTCCAGTCTGGTAGATAGCAGCTCTCAGAGAATAAATGCTGTTCTTCCTCATTTCATTCCCTAGCCGAATAAAGTAAGATTTGTCTGACTCCAGATTGAATTCCAAAACTTTTATACCCAGTGCTGTCTTGAACTTAGCACTGTTTCTCTTCATCTCAACAATCTTTCCATAAGCATCTCTGTACTTAGGAATATATGCACTTGAAACACCTCCTCCAAGAAGAACTTTGGATTTCATCATTCTGTCTCTTAGAACAAGAGCAACATCATGAGTACTTCTATTTTTGATTTTAAGGAGGTATAGAACATACTCAAGCTCTTCCCATAGCTTCAATTGAACATCAGCTTCTCCTACTCTGTATACTCTTCCATCAGACATAAAATATAACAGAACCTCTTTCTTTAATCCTCTATGATAAACCATCTGAACAGACTCTAGTTTATCAAGGCTCTCTTGAGATACCCCAACACCAGGTTCTGCCAGTGATGTTTGATCTAGAGGTCTGTTATTTATTCTTTTCTCCCTGTGTGAACCTAAACCAGACTTATCATAAGATTCTTTTCCAAGTACTATTCTGGTTTGAGAAAAGTCCACAGCTTCTAGCCTCAGAGTTTCAGAAAGTACAGGTCTTAAGAAACCTTGGAGTTGTGGAGCTAGCTGAGTTTGTACAACTTGAGCATTGTCAGAGGTTGTCACAACTTTAGTAGAAATATCAACATGAGCAACGTCAGAGGTTGATTTATTTATCCTTGATTCAACTTGAGCAACGTCAGAGGTTGAATAATTCTTCTTTGGTAACTGTCCTTCTTCTACCAGTTTACCTTTTCCTTTATCAGTATTTGCAATCACAGGTCTCCTTGTGTATTGTAAACTCTGTTGAGTATTTTCTTTGATAGAGAGTGCAATTTCCTTCTTCCTAGGAGCCTTTACTGATTTCTTCTTATAAGTACCAGCTTCAATCTTTTTCTGGTGTTCTTCAGCAAGAAGCTTCATCTCAGCATCCATATCTTCCATTGTGGCTTCACCACCATGTTCTTCCATAAACAACTTAGCAGCAATCTCTTCATCAGTAGTTGGATTCGATGAAATCACTAGACTCTTAAGTCTTGAAGAAGATTGACCACCAGAGTTTATTCTTTCAGAGTATGTCTGTCTAGCAGAGTTTGACCTAAGTCTCCCTTGCTCTTGAGAAGACTTTGACCTTTTCTCTGTTCCTCTGCTTCCACCATCATTTGAATCATCCCTCAGTCTCAAGGTAGGAGTCCTTTTGCATTTGTCTTTAGGTATCTTCTCCCCCTTTTTGACATCATCAGGAAGAAAAACTGATGTCAGCAACTCTAGTGAGGCAGCAATAGAGTCAATCTTAGTAGATATTTCAGCCTGATTGCTCTCAACCTTGGTTAGCCTCTGCTTGATTTCTTCTTGATCCTTGATCAGAGATGAAAATTTAGCTCTATCTTGCTTCAATGCTAATTCTTTAAGAGCAATATCATTACCCAATCCAAGAACAACTTTGTGAGTCTCATCAAAGCGATTGTGCAATGATTTGACTTGAACAATGGTAGCCTTAAAATGTGATAACAGCTCAGGATTGGAAATTTCTTCAGCCGACTTATGTACAAAATCAGCAGTCCTTTGTGTAGAGAAAATGCAGTCTGCTCCTGACCAATTAGCATAATACATTTCTCTGTAATGAGCTTCAGTTGCATTTTGAGTTTCTTTGATAGACTCTGCAGTAGGATCCCTTAGAAAAGGCATGGACTCATGATCATCAGAGTTTGAAAGTGCAGCATTGATCCCAGAGTTTGCATGATCAGAATGGACAGATATGTGATCAGCATTATCAAAATCAACTCTAGCGTCATTAACATTTTCTGCTGTCTGCTCTGCAATTTCTTCAATAACATTGTCTGCAGTAGCCTCAGCGTTTATCTGTGCAGCTTCAGGAATCTCAGAGTTTGCATTGACAAGAACCTCTGTTTCAACAGGAACAGACTCTGTAATAACTTCGTCTGTTAGAGCAATATTCTCTTTCAGAGTCTCTGCTGTAGCTTCATCCAATGTCTCTACAACAGCTTCAATTACCTGATCAACCTCCTCACCCATTTCAGGAATGTGATTAGTAACAGAAAGAATTTCTGTGTGAGTAGCAAGGGACTCTTCAATAATCAGGGTGGGTTGATCAGTTGCCACATCCTCAGTATCACAAACACTGATACTATGATGTGCTTCATGTATATTATCCATATCAAAATCATCAAATACAGCATCTTGCTCAACCATTTCAGCCTCTGTATCAGCATTTGCCATGTCAGGCACATTGGCTGCTTCAACACCTTAAGTAGCCTCCTGAATAATAACTTCAGGAGCTTCAGTTTCCACAAAAACCCTGTCCGCATCATCAGCATTTACAGCAGGCTCCTGAACAGCAACTTCTGGAGCTTCATCCTGGACAGCTTCAGTGTCTGGTGTAGATTCATCCAAATTATCAAAAAGATAATTAGCTACTAATCTTCTTTTCCTCTTATGAAGAGTTTCATTATCAACATCATCTTCATCATTAGCTTTTTGTCTATTTGCTCTTCTCTTCTTAGAATGACCCTTTGGCTCATCATGAGACTTAGACACCCCCACTTAAGTAGCTGGTCTAACAGACCTTGCAGGTTTAGAACCAACATGCTTAGTCCTACCACTGGATTTAGATTTGACAGATGTTGATGGAGGAAGTTCTGTTTGTAAAGGTTCTGGTTGAGGTTCTGATTGGGAAGGAGTTTGTGTTTGTGGATGAATTTGATCATTTATAAACTGTTGCACGGATTCAGGAAGTAACAAATCTCCAACAACCCGTTTCTTAACATCCTTGTTGATAAGATCAGAGAATATCCTCTTGTGTAATTTGAAACAAGGAATAACATCTTCATCAACTATTTCTACCCCTTGAACACAGGCAGAGAATAAAATCTGACAAAATCTAGAAAAGTAAACTACCCCTCTATTCTCTGTCATTTTCTCCCCTAAATTAGTTAAGACAAGTCGTGCAAAATCAAAATGATTATCATATAAAATAGAATACCCGATTTGCAGACTGTCCGTGGGAATAGCATCCCAGTTGGTGCATTTCTTCCCGAACGTTCTTATGATACAGTCAAAGAAGAAGCTCAACTCCTTCCTCAAGAACGGTCGCTTCAATTGTCCTATTTTTGTCAAGGGCCCAGAATACCCAATCTCTCGCATCATCCTGAGCAAATCAGGGTCACCCATTCCAATTGTATAGGAAGAAAACTCAGGAAATCCCATTGCAGTTCGAATAGTACCAGAAGTAATTACATACTCTACTTCTTCAAATTCAAATATTATAGATGGGTTGCCAGAATCACCACCATCATCATACATACCCGTTTCCCAGAAAGCCTTGATTTGTGAACCAGAAAGTATTGTTGGTTCTACTAGAGCACGCCCAATCGCTGACTGAGCAAGAAATTCTTGAATCATGTGAAACGCCTCTGGTGCATTGGCAGTGTTTAGTGGTGCTGAATAATTGTTAGGAACGAACTCTAACCCAGAAGAAACAAACGCTGTAGTCGCCATTAGTAAGATTTGAAAGAATAACAAAGAATCTGATGCAAAAGCTCGAAAGAGTTTGAAAGTAGAAAAGTGTTTGTGAATATGTGTGTGTGACAATAGATGTGAATTGGAGTAAGATATGAAAAGTTTAAACGTATGTGTGTGTATTGTTTAAATATGAAATTCAAAATTAAAAACTGAACAGTTTTTAATCATTAATACACAACTGTCTTACTCCGTTAATCGTGTGAGTGGACACGTGGCACACATGCAATGACTGACAGCAGTAATTGGCAGTTTCCAATGCGCATGCGCAGTAAAAACAGCAATAATTACCGCCTTTTACACTTTTCTAGACACTCAACCTCTCTCCTCTGTTTAATACATTCTTGAACAACTGTCCAATCATACTCTTTTTGAATTTTCAAAACAAATGTCTTTTCTCAAAACCATAATATGTCTGAAACAAACAAAATTTATTTTAATCATCAGAGATTAAAATTAAATTACCTCGGCGTAGAGTACACAGTTCATCAGTGTTTACCAATCCTCCTCCTTTATAAATAAACTCTTTTCACAAACTGTACAGGTGTGAGTATTTGTGTGTGACTTAGCAGAGTTTACTGAATATAAATATTTAGATCATCTCAAAGTGCATAAAATCCACAAAATAAATCAGTAAAAACTGGTTGCTCAAACTCTCATGTATAAAATAAAATCTGATATTTATCTAAACTCTGTCTTCTTATATCCTTTCATTTGGATATTTCTATTATTTTCACCCCCTTTATATATATATATATATATATATTTTTTTTTTTTATTTTTCCAGTAATCAGTGATTGGCACTAGTCACCAAAAATCAAAGATTTTAGCCCTTATTTCATACAATAAGTTCCTGGATCTTCCTAGGCACAACATGATCTCAAAGGAATTTGTGCTCTTTTTGGCATCTTTTGATTTGAGGGTGAAATTTTTGCAACTAATTATCAGAGTTTAGACTTTTCATCAGTTAATACAATTAATTTATGAGAGAAAGTGCAAACAGCTAATACAGACTCAGTGTATAGGATCAATAAACTAAGAGATACTATAAATATAGAGAGAGTATCATGCTGTGTAAAAATTTCTGCACATTTTGTAATTAGAATTTATAATACTTAGAAGGATTCATGATTACTTACTGAGAATCATGCTTCATACAATTTTCTTCATTGGTCCATGTGTTTCAGACAATATCACAATCAGAACTTCAGACTTTAACCGACAGAGTATGACTGACACTTTATGACTAACAGAGTTTACTATCAGAGTTTAACATACTGGTACAGATAACAGTTAACACATGCAAAGAACCATGAGCATAAAATCAATCATGTATAGATTTTGAATCTAACCAGTATCTCTAGTCAAAACCAGAGACCATTCCAAGTTCATTTACCAGTCTTGTAAAGGTAGCTTCACTCAAAGGTTTGGTGAAGATATCTGCAAGTTGTTGGTCTGTAGACACAAAATGAAGCTCAATGTTTCCTTCTTCCACATGTTCTCTGATAAAATGATACCTTATGCTGATGTGCTTTGTCATGGAGTGCTGTACTGGATTACCTGTCATAGCAATAGCACTTTGATTATCACAGAAAATAGGTATTCTAGAGTACCTTAATCCATAATCCAGCAATTGATTCTTCATCCATAAAATCTGTGCACAACAGCTACCAGCTGCTATATACTCTGCTTCTGCAGTGGATGTATAAATTGATTTCTGTTTCTTACTGTACCAAGAAACCAATCTGTCACCTAAAAATTGACAGCTTCCACTTGTACTTTTTCTGTCTATCTTACAGCCTGCAAAATCTGCATCAGAGTAACCAATTAACTTAAACTCTGATTCTCTAGGATACCACAAACCCAAGGTTATGGTTCCTTTGAGATATTTGAAAATCCTTTTTACAGCTGTTAGATGAGGCTCTCTGGGATCTGCTTGAAATCTTGCACAAAGACATGTTGCATACATGATATCAGGTCTACTTGCAGTAAGATACAGTAGAGACCCTATCATTCCTCTGTAGTTAGTCATATCTACTGAGGCTCCTGTCTCTTTGTCAAGCTTCGTTGCTGTAGCCATGGGAGTTGTAGCAGATGAACTATCAAGCATACCAAATTTCTTTAGAAGATTTCTGGTATACTTTGCTTGATTGATAAAAATACCATCATCTGTTTGCTTTACTTGTAAGCCTAGAAAGTAACTAAGCTCTCCCATCATGCTCATTTGATACCTGGATTGCATAAGCTTTGCAAACTTCTTACAAAGTTTGTCATTAGTAGATCCAAAAATAATATCATCTACATAAATTTGAACTAAAAGCAAATCATCACCAGAATTGAAATAAAACAAGGTTTTATCAATTGTACCTCTTGTGAACCCACTTTCTAAAAGAAACTGAGCAAGAGTTTCATACCATGCTCTTGGTGCTTGCTTTAGTCCATATAATGCCTTGTCAAGCCTGTAGACATAATCTGGATGCTTGGAATCTACAAATCCTGGTGGTTGTTCAACAAACACTTCTTCTTCAAGCTTCCCATTGAGAAAAGCACTCTTTACATCCATCTGAAAGACTTTAAACTTCTTGTGTGCAGCATAGGCCAGAAAAATTCTTATGGCCTCCAATCTTGCAACTGGAGCAAAGGTTTCATCATAATCAATTCCTTCCTGTTGTGAATAACCTTTAGCCACAAGTCTAGCCTTGTTTCTTGTAATCACACCTTCACTGTCAGTCTTGTTTCTGAAAACCCACTTTGTACCTACTATTGATCTGTTCTTTGGTCTAGGTACAAGTGTCCAGACTTCATTTCTTTCAAATTCATTTAACTCTTCTTGCATTGCTGTAATCCAATTAGCATCTTGAAGAGCTTCCTCCACTTTCTTTGGTTCTGTTTGAGACAAGAAAGCATGATACAGACACTCATTGTTTGTTGCACTTCTAGTTCTCACACTAGCATCAGGATCTCCAATTATGAGATCAGGTGTGTGTGCCTGTGTCCACTTTCTGGCTGTTGGTAAGTGGTTTCTTGCATCATTATTGAATCCTCCCCCTTGATCCATGCTCTCCTGATTCATATGTTGACTTTCTGCAGCATCTGAGGCTCCCCCTGAATTGGATGGCTCAGAGTTTGAACTGTCAGAGTTTAAATCAGTTTCCTCAACTGACTCATTTGTTGTGTCTTGTTGAGCTTCTTCACGCTCCCCCTCAACTGGTTCTCTATTTTGTTCAATTTGAGAATTTCCAGTTTCTCCAGTATTTACCAGTAGAGGTTCAGAGTATGCTTCGTCAGATTTTGTCAAACCTGCTTCATCAGAGTTTATATCATCAGAGAATAGATCTTCATTTTCAAAACGTAGTTGATCATATCCATCCTTGTCTTCAAGTCCAATTATTTTCTTGTCATCAAATGACACATGTATGGATTCCATGATCACCTTAGTTCTTAGATTATAAACTCTGAATGCTTTTGTTGACAATGGATAGCCAACAAAGATTCCTTCATCAGCTTTTAACTCGAACTTGGTCAACTGTTCAGGATGAGTCTTCAACACAAAGCATTTGCATCCAAATATATGAAAATATTTCAAATTTGGCTTCTTGTTTTTCACCATCTCATATGGTGTTTTTCCATGCTTGTTGATCAGAGTAGCATTTTGAGTAAAACAAGCAGTTTGAACAGCTTCTGCCCAGAAATAAGTTGGCAATTTTGCTTCATCTAGCATAGTTCTGGCAGCTTCAATTAATGTTCTGTTCTTTCTTTCAACTACACCATTTTGCTGTGGAGTTCCAGGTGCAGAAAATTCTTGTTTGACTCCTCTTTCCTTGCAGAAAGCTTCCATTATTGAGTTTCTGAATTCAGTTCCATTATCACTCCTTATTATTTTTACTTTGTGCTGTGATCCTTTGTCCAGTAGATTTACATGATCCATCAGAATTTGAGCAGTTTCATCCTTCTTTGACAAGAAATACACCCATGTATATCTAGTATATTCATCAACAATTACTAGAGCATATTTCTTTCTGCCCATGGACATCACATTCACTGGTCCAAAGAGATCAACATGTAGAAGATGATAAGGTTCCACTACTGAAGATTCAGATTTACTCTTGAAAGATGACTTCCTTTGCTTGGCCTTTTGACAAGAATCACATAGACCATCTAGATTAAGTATTGATTTTGGAAGTCCTCTTACAAGATCCTTTCTTATCAGCTCATTGATGTTGTTCAAATTGAGATGAGAGAGCTTCTTGTGCCAATTCCAACTCTCTTCATTTGACATTTTTGCAGTCAGACACACTGTACTTCCATCAGAGTTTGTTACCAAACTTGCTTCATAAATATTGTTGCGTCTGTGTCCAACTAGAACAACTTTTCCAGTAGATTTACTGATAACTTCACAGTATTCACTATGAAAATCTACATGGTTTCCTCTGTCACAGATTTGACTCACAGATAACAGATTATGCTTGAGTCCTGAGACTAGAGCTACATCTTTGATGATGACACTTCCAAGATTAATATTGCCATATCCCAGAGTGTGTCCTATGTTGCCATCTCCATAGGAAACTTTTGGGCCAGCCTTCTCCTCAAAGTCTGATAGCAGGGCTTTGTTTCCAGTCATATGTCCTGAGCAACCACTGTCCAAGATAAGTGTGCTCTCTATTATACCCTGCAATCACAAACAAACACTAAGTGTTAGTTTTAAGGATCCAGACTTGCTTGGATCCTTTGTCCTTCTTAACAGTGTTAGCTTTTGCAGCGGAATCTGTATTATCAGAGTTTAAACTAACATTGTCAGATTTTACACTAGCAGAGTTTGCTCTAACCCATTTCAAGTTGGGTTTTAGCTCATAATAGTTATGATAAATTGCATGATAACTCTTACATGTGTAAATAGAATGCCAAGTGCTCCCACAATGTTTGCATAAAGTCTGTGGTTTTACTCTAACATAATCATTCTTTACTTCTGATGTAGAAGGTAAAGTATTAATATGTTTGTTCTTAGTGCAAAATCTAGCAAGATGATTAGAACTACCACAACTGTAACATGTTTTTCTTGAGGCACTAGCATTAGGCATATGATTATTTCTATTATTTATGCCTACTTTTCCATTCCTATTTCTCTTGGAACCTTTAGGTTTCATGGAAGACTTTACCTCTTTTAGCTTGTGATTGAACTGTTTTCCTGTCATCAAGCCAACATTAACCTGTTTTTCACAAGTTTTTACTGGTTTTCTAACAGCTTCTATTTCCATAAGTTTTTCTGTTATAATATTTTCCTGTTTGTCACAAGATTCATCTGATTCCATATCAGCTTCCCTTATTACAACAGATTTTAACTTATTGGCTTCTGGAACAAATTTCACAGGTTTAAGTTGTGGTTTTACCTTAACCTTGTCTTTAAACCTAAGTTCATCATTTTCACAATAACCTAAACCTACAGAATCAGTCTGAAACACTTGATGAGTGTCTCTTCCAGAATCTGTCCAAGTCTTGATTATTTTCCTTTCCTTCTCTAAATCAGATTCTAGTTGCTTATATCTTTTCAGCAACTCCTGTTCTACATAAACAGCATCATCTCTTTCTTTTTGAATCTGCTTCATATTCACAAGTTCTCTTTCAAGAAACTTGTTTCTCTCTTTAAGACTAAGATTCTCAGATTTAATCCTCTCATTCTCTAAAGTCTGATCCCTATAACTGACATGTATATTCTTAAGATAAATTCTTAATTCAGAAATATTATCAGTATCATAAGCATAAGTAGTTAGAGGTACCTTATTTTCTGATGACTCAACTTCATCTTTGATAGTTGCCATGAGTGCATAATTCACTCCATCATCAGAATCTGAAGTATCTGCCCAGTCTTTGCCTTTAGAGATGAGTGCTTTTTCAGTTCTTCCTTTCTTGCACTCTGGAGCATAGTGACCCATCTCTTTGCACTTGTAGCACTGGATCTCAGATTTGTCCTTCTTACCTGACTTGGTATCCCTTCCATCAGACTTTCTGAAATTCTTCTTCTCAGAATTTGAATCTCTCCTTGAGAATCTTTTACCCTTCTTGAAGTTCTTGAATCCCATCTTCTTAAATGTCTTGACCATCAAGGCAGCCATTTGCATCATCTCCTCTTCATCATCCTCAGAATCAGAAGCTTCATCAGAGTTTGAATCATCATCAGAGTTTGATGACTCACTCTCAGATTTGATCACTAAAGCCTTTCCCTTGGCTTTCTTCCTTGATGATTCCTTCTTGATGGGCTTCTCCTCGACTTTGAGAGCAACAGATTTTGTCTTCTTGCTTGACCTCCTGTTTCTTTGTTCTATCTCAAGTTCATGAGTCTTTAACAATCCATAGATTTCATCAAGATCTGTATCAGCAAGATCATAATTATCTCTGATTGTTGTTGCCTTTAAATCCCACTTTTCAGGTAGAGATAACAGAAACTTGAGATTGGACTCTTCAAGTTCATATTCTTTATCTACCAGAGACAGATCGTTCAACAGTTTGCAAAATCTGTCATAAGTCTCAGTCAAGGTTTCATTAGTTCTTGAATCAAAGTGCTCATACTCCTGTGTGAGTATTGTTTTTCTGTTCTTCTTAATAGCACCTGTTCCCTGGCATCTGACTTCTAAAGCATCCCATATCTCTTTGGCAGTTTTGCAGCCAATTACCCTGTTAGACATAACATTATCTATAGCACTGTGGAGAAGATGTCTAACCTTTGCATCCTTTGCAATTGATGAGATATCCTCAGGAGTCATATCTTTCTTTTCCTTTGGAACAGTCTTTTGTTCTTGACCATCAACAACAGGGGACAATTTAGTTGGCATATGAGGACCATCATTAATTCTGTCAAGGTATTCTGGATCTGTAGCCTCCAGAAACATGGTCATCTTCACCTTCCAAATCGGATACTCTACAGGCCTGAGAATCGGAACCCTGATTGTTTCATATCTACTCACAGAATTAGGCTTAACCTGTTCAGCCTTGGAAGCAGTTTGATTTTCTTCAGACATGATTATTACTGTGTTTGAATCGTAAAACTGTATATATTAAACAGCCTTGGCTCTGATACCAATTGTTAGGCCGAATACACAATATAATCAAGTATGTATGAGAATAACAATAATTAAAAACACTGTTTATGAATCAATAAAACTGTAATCGTATTAACAGCTTCTCTCTTTATGATGTTAATGAATCACAAAGAGCTTCTAGGTTACAAGAATAATATATCAATATTCACGCGTCCCTTCTAGGGATAACCTATCTGTGTTTATATAGTACACAGCTACATACAATCCATCTCTAATTGATATTCCTATAAGTTAGCTATATAATTCATATCAATTAAGAATTGCTTCAGTCTTCTATTCCAATCTCCTTAGCTGTATCAATATATTCTGCTTCTTTCCATCTTCAGAATATATTGCTTCTAGAATCTTCAATTCTGCACCGACAGCTAATTCAACTTTCACCTTGTCAGACTTTAAATAAACTCTGACCGGCTTCAATTAAACTCTTTACCCTGTCAGAGTTTAACTAAACTCTGACTGGCTTCTGATAAACTCTTGTCAGTACCTGTTGCTTAAACACTGATAAACAAACATTAGCAATTATATCTAACAACTTCCACCAGCATTGCCTGCATTTCCAGAAGCTTCACCACCTCCAATCTCGTCATCATCATCATCCTCATTGAGAGGAATGTCATAGAGGCAGCTTCCACCTTGATCAGCTCTTTTGGCATTGGCTCTAGTGATTAGTTCCTTCACTCTAGCTCCCAGTGCCTTGTCTCTCAACACCAGCATTTTGTAGATCTCTTGAACAGCATAGACTCTTCCTGGATTGGCATTTGAGCTGAGTATTCCATTTAACACTTTCAGAATTGACTCAGTTTGCATCTTGGATGGACTGATCAAATTCATGTATTTGTTCCTTCTTGTGCCATCCTTTGTAGCAGATCTGTAGAAAACACTTGGTGGATTTGTGTAGACTTCAGGTAGCTTCTCTGTGATCATGTTCTGGATTTGCATATTCAATGTTTCATTGAATGGTGTTTGAGTTGCCTTGATCTTTCCCTTCATAGCACACAACACCTTTGCTGGCAGACTCTGCAATAGCTTCATTGTGATGAAATAAGATATGCCAGAAGTGAGATAAATACTTACAGCCCATCTTTTCTCATCATTCACCATTACACTGACACTTATGATTTGATCATTTAACAATTTTGAGGTGTTGGTTGGACTGTTGCTTGGTGCATTCATCACTTCTCCCACCAGACTGCTAAATTCAGTGTCATGATTGTGTAATGTGCTCTCCCTGTAATCCACCATCATAACATTGGCTTCTTCTTGATCAAATTCAGTGCCATTTGACTAAATATTTCCCTTATGGATGGATTCAGCAGTTTCCCTTTGCCTTTCCCAAGCTTGTTTTGTTCCTCCATTTCTCTCCATTTCTTCTGTAGAGCAGTTTCTTGAGTTGCTGAAGTTGGTTCTCTAATTGTCACAGGAGGTAGAATAGGGTGTCTAGATGCAGGTCTTCTTTGCATTGCATCTTGAGTAGCCTTAGACATTAACACCTGTTCACCATCCAATTCAACTTCAACAAGATCTTCAGCTTTATCCTTTGGCTGTTCACTGCTTTGTTTGACTTGCTCCCCCTTTGTCATTGCTTTCCTCTTAGCTCCAGAAACTTGTTTTGCTCCCCCTTTGGTCTTCACAGTTACTGGCTCCCCCTGAGTTCCACCTGATTCCTGAATAGCTATAGATTCTGATCTTGCTACCTTCTCCCCCTTAGTTGAGTTGGAAGCTACTAGGTCAATAAGGAACTGGATAGAGAGCTTAGTAGCAGCAAAACCATCAACCACCAGTTGAGAGAGAGAGTCTAGTTTGGAGTTCAAAGTAGCACACTGTCCTTCTAGAGCTTCAATCCTGTTTCCAAAATTAGCAGAGGGGCCACCAATCCTTAACCTTCTTGGAGGGGAAGGAAAAGAAAGGGGCTTGGAGGCTATGGGGGTTCTCACACTCTCAGGGTGTTTTTGAGTGATCTCATCACTCCTCACATTTTGACTCTCAAGGCCTATTGCCTGAATAGTGTGGGCTCCCTCAAGATCTCTTTGGACATGCTCAAGTCCCTCTCCTTTTGCCAGCTCATTTGGCTGCCTCTCATTTTTATGCTTACCTCTCTTTTCTTTTATCTCTCTTTTCTTTTGCACACCCTCACTCAACCTAGATGCATGGGTATGAACAGTACTAACATGCATTGAAGGAGAAGATTTAGAATGTACCTTTAAGAGTTTGGCAAGAGGTAGGTCATCATCAGAGGCATCCTCAAGAATTACAGCATCAAAATCTGGCTGGGAGGACTTGACAGCATCTTTAGCAGAAATGTTACTGTCAGCAGGGGCTTGGACAACAGGTTCTGGCATGACAGCATCATTGGAATGTGGAGTGACAGTAGAGGCTGTTGTGACAGTAACTTTTTCTCCACTCATGACAGTAGCTTCGTCCAAGACAGCAACATTTCCAGTGTCTTTGACAGCAACAGAGGCTGTGACAGCATCTTCCTGAAGGTAAGATGCTCCTTGGAGTTCAGACAAAGTGTTGGCTGTTTCATTTTCTGACAGAATACCACTTTGCCCTAGCTCAGTGTTTGGAGGAGTGGTGTCCATTTCACTTTGAGAAATGGGTTCTTGTGGACCACTAGATGGGGGCTCATCCATGATTGGAGATGAATGATCAAAACCTGAAGGGTTGGGACTGTCCCCTTCTCTAGGTTGTGAAGAAGAAACAAAAGAATGTATAGGGAAGGAAGAAGGTGAAAGCGTAGCAGAGAGTGGGGGCTGATTCACAGGTGAAACATGTGAACCATCAATAGGAGAAGAGAAATCCTCACTGTGCCCTAACTCACTGTGTGTTTCTTCAAGTGGGGGTATCTCAGGTTGTGAACCATGAGTTTGTGCAGACTCTGTACAGGGTGCCTTGGGAGACATGCCAATTTCAATAGATGCACCTTGTTGAGAAGGCACATCTAGGAGGTGTTTGAATCCCTTTCAGTAACTACAGTTTATTGAGAAACTGCAGCTTGGTTAACAGTGGTTTTGGTCCTCCTAGCTCTCTTCTTCTTAGGCTCAGGGGGAACCACTGGGGGTTCTGTTTGAATACCTTCCTTATTTGCTGCACTAGGTGCAGTGTCTCCCTCTTGACTAACAGAGCTACCACCAACACCAGCTTCTAAAGGTCTTTTTCTAGATTCTTGCAAGGCTTCTCTTTGGGCTTTGGGAAGTCTAGAGGGCCTAGGCTGAGTGTATGGTGTTGAATGTGGGTTAACTGAATTTGGGTCTAATTCAGTTTCATTCACAAGAGTAAAGGAATCATAACCAGAAGGTAATGGAAAATCAAGGTTGGACACTTGATCAACCATGTGCTGAGTAAAACAAAGTGGAATATGTGCATTTAGATTTTGTGATGATAATAGTGTGTGTGTGTTCTTTTTCAAGACAGAGCAAACCTCTAAATGAGGAGCAATATTATCAAAATCACAGAATGAGTTAATACACATCCTAAGAAAGTGAGGGTAGATTGATACCTTCTTACCTATGGCAGCCCTGAGGTGTGCCATGAGAAGAGCTCCAACATTCACCTTGTATCCAAGGACAAGAGAATGTATCAGTTTCTTGATGTAGGAGGGTATTCCATTCCAGCCAGTAGACTTGGTAGAGAACACCTTGACCATGACATCAAATATCATACTCCACTCCTTTCTCCGATACTTCCTATCCATTTCACCAGACGGGTACCATTTGGTTGTTCTCTCTTCGAGAATAGGGCCTGCATACCCAATCTTCAAGAAGAGCTTCTTGAGAGTGTCATCATTAGCAAGTTGAGCAAAGTTCTGGCCAGCTTGAAGTGTAATTCCAAGGGCAGTGTTGATGACCTCAGCTGTGAGAATGTATTGTTGCCCATTAATTTTGAATTGAATAGCTGGGTTTTCACCCTCCGTTTGAGCAACAACAGTTTGCCAGAATGCCTCAATTCTGTCTAGGTCAAGAATGGGTGTCGAGGTAATGGCAGAACCAAGATAGGACTTGTTCATGAAAAACACTAGTCCTTTGAAACCTTCACCAGCATCATTGGGGGAAAAGATGCCAGCAAAGTTTGTTTGAGAGAGAGTCTGTTTGGGGGCCATGGAGATTTCAAGAGAAGAAGAAAGTAAGAAAGTAGCTTTTTGCTTGAAGAGAAGTATTTTGCCTTGAGTTTGGTGAGAATGATATGTCTGAGTAACTGGAGAATAAAAAGGGTATCTCAAACGTTTACACAAAAAGTGGAATTAAAGAACGTGTCTTAACCCACTCTTATTACACGTGAGTTACTGCCCGTTATTCACTGTCAGTCGTGGGGTGAATATCCAAGTCCAACGGTCCACTATTTGTGACAGTAACCTGTGCGCTAGAAACAATCTGTCAGTAATAAGTGGTGGTGACAGTAGGTTTTGCGCGACAGCAACTATTGCGCAAAAACATGCTGTCACGGTTAAGCATTTGAATGACAGTATCCTTTAAAAGTCTTGACAGAATGTATTTGCCTGCTGTCAAGAAGGTTGCTGTCAAGAACCACAAGACAGTATCCTTCTTAGCGACAGTAACTTAGATGGAAAATTGTTTCTGTCAGTAACTTATTAGAATGCTTTATTCATACACTTAACCTAAAATTAACAGAATATGGATTTAAAAATGTAATCTTTTTAGCACAGATATTATGCAGTTAACACAGACAAATAAAACATAAAAACTCAGTAAACTCAATAGCAAGAAACCTTATTCTTATTAATAAAATCATTTAGTTATAACATTGTTTACATCATTCTTTGATTTTATTAACTAATTCTAAGACTTCTTTCTTGATCGTCTCTTCACTGCACCCTTCTTCCTTGAGGAGTGCCTGAAGTTCTTCCTCCTGAAGTTCCCATTTAGCCTCTTCATGTGCTTGAGAGACTTGAGACTATTCATCTTCTTTATGAAGCAAGTCTTCAAGTTCATCGAACAAGACTTCTACTTCTTTTCGACTAGGAGGATCACACGAGATTTTAGGCTTGTACTCTATTCCTACTTTGTTTTCCATGATTTACTTTAAAACTGAGAGCAGACTGGTGAAACCTAAGGTTAATTTATAGGCAAAACCGTCTAAGGATTAAAGTCTAATGGTCAACAGTTAGAGTACCCATACAACTACCAAAAAAGTAATTAATGGTCGTGTCCTCCTTTAATCCTACAGATTAATGCAAAAAGGTGTGAAAGTCCATTGGAACAGACATTTATCTCTCAAACTAAACAAATAATCACATTAATGTCATACAGGGTCTAAAAGTATGAGACTGGCACAGAATACAGACATGACTAGTCAAATCAAACCATGCTGTCACATAGCAGACATAGACCAAGTAGACAGTAACTTCTCTTGACAGCAGGTTTGAAGGTGCTGTCATGAGCTTCATTAAGAAAATTGAAAATTTAGAAACCTTAGTAAATTAACATACCAGATTCAGCATTCCCAATTCACTTACCAACCTGTTGAAGGTTCCTTCATCCAATGGCTTAGTGAAGATGTCAGCAAGTTGCTTGTCAGTTGGGACATAGATCAGCTTTACAGTTCCTTGTTCAACATGCTCTCTGATAAAGTGATGTCTTATATCAATGTGCTTTGTCCTAGAGTGTTGAACTGGATTGTCTGAGATGGCTATGGCACTAGTGTTGTCACAGTAAATAGGAATTTCTCTTAACACTAGACCATAATCCAGAAGTTGACTCTTCATCCATAGAATTTGTGCACAGCACCTGCCTGCAGCAATATACTCAGCTTCTGCAGTTGAGGTAGAAACTGAATGCTGCTTCTTGCTAAACCATGAGACCAATCTTCCACCAAGAAATTGACAGCTACCAGTAGTACTCTTTCTGTCAATCTTGCATCCAGCATAGTCTGAGTCTGAGTAACCAACTAGATCAAATCCAGTGTTCTTAGGATACCAAAGGCCTAGGTTAGGAGTGCCTTTTAAGTATCTAAAGATTCTCTTGATGGCTACTAAGTGTGACTCCTTTGGATCACTTTGAAACCTTGCACAGAGACATGTAGCAAACATGATGTCAGGTCTGCTAGCAGTTAGGTATAGGAGAGATCCTACCATGCCTCTATAGGTGTTTGAGGCAACTTTCTTTCCTTTAGGATCAAGATCCAGACTAGTAGATGTGGACATTGGTGTCTTTGCAGGTGATGAATCTTCCAAGTTGAACTTTTTGAGAAGTTCCTTGATGTATTTAGCTTGACATATGAAGATTCCATCAGTTTGTTGAAGAATTTGTAACCCCGGAAAGAATGACAATTCTCCCATCATACTCATCTCATATTTGTTACTCATGAGAGAGGAAAACTTCTCACACAGCTTCTCATTTGTAGAACCAAAAATGATGTCATCCACATAGATTTGTACCAGAATGATGTCCTTGCCATGGTGTTTGTAGAAAAGTGTCTTGTCCACAACTCCTCTAGTAAACTGATTTTCCAAAAGAAAGGCGGAAAGTGTGTCATACCAAGCCCTGGGTGCTTGCTTTAGTCCATACAAAGCTTTGAAGAGTTTGTACACAAAATCATACATTTCAGCATCCTCAAACCCTGGTGGCTGTTCAACATACACTTCTTCTTCCAACTCTCCATTTAGGAAGGCACTTTTGACATCCATCTGAAATACTTTGAACTTGCAGTGTGCAACATAGGCTAGAAAGATTCTTATAGCTTCAAGTCTTGCAACAGGTGCAAATGTCTCATCATAATCTATTCCTTCCCGTTGACAGTAACCTTTAGCCACTAGCCTTGCTTTGTTTCTTGTCACTAATCCATTTTCATCAAGCTTGTTTCTGAAAACCCATTTGGTCTCAATGACTGACTTTCTCTTAGGTCTTGGAACCAACTTCCATACATTGTTTCTTTCAAACTGATTTAGCTCTTCTTGCATGGCTATCACCCAGTCAGAATCCAACAATGCTTCATCAGTTGTCTTGGGTTCCATTTGAGACAGGAAGCATGAAAACATCCTGTCAGCAGAGACTTTGTTCCTTGTCCTCACCCCAGAATTAGGGTCACCAATGATAAGGTCATTTGTGTGATCCTTGTTCCACTTGGTGATTCTGGGCAAGCTACTAGATTGTACAGGAACATTTGCTTCAGTCTGTTGAGTTGAGTGCTCACCAATTCCATTGTCTTCACCATGTTCTTCATTGTCTCCAGAGTCATCACTGTTATGAATGTTAGATATTATGGTATGTGATTGAGCTGGAGTTTGGTTGACAGTAGTGGTATTGACAGCATCTTTGTCAACTTCAACAATTTGAGTGAAGCTAGGTTCTTCATCCACAATTTCCTCAGCTTCCAGGTATCCTTGATTCTCAAATCTGAATGTCTGCATCTTTCCTTCTTCATGCAGTCCTGGAAACTTGGTTTCATCAAATGTGACACTAACACTTTCTTCAATAATCATGTGTTCGATAACATAAACTCTGTAGGCAGTCCTTTCTGTGCTGTAACCCATGAATAGTCCTTCAAATGCCTTGGTGTCAATTTTTCCTTTTTTTTTCATGATTATCCTTCATCATAAAGCATTTGCTCCCAAACACATGAAAATATTTGACAGTAGGTTTCTTTCCAGTTAGCAGACAGTAAGGTGTGCTTGCATGAGTTTTGTTAATCATGGTTCTGTTTTGAGTATAACAAGCTGTGTTGATAGCTTCAGCCCAGAAATATGTTGGCAGTTTGGCATCATGCAACATAGTTCTAGCTGCTTCAATGAGAGTCCTGTTCTTTCTTTCTACAACTCCATTCTGCTGTGGAGTCCTTGCAGCAGAGAATTGTTGTACAATTCCTTCATCTTTACAGAAATTTCCAAGTGTGGCATTTCTGAATTCAGTACCATTGTCACTCCTCAAGATTTGAACTTTTGAGTTTGGAGTTCTATCAAGAACTCTGACTTGATCAATAATCACTTGAGCAGCTTCATCTTTGGATTTAAGAAATTTCACCCAAGTGTACCTTGAGTAATCATCCACCATTACTAAGGCATATCTCTTTCTGGCCATAGATGGTACATTGACTGGTCCAAAAAGATCCATGTGAATCAACTTGAGTGCTTCTATGTTGGTGTTCAATTGCTTGGACTTGTGCACAGCTCTCTTTAGTTTGCCCATTTGACAGTCTTCACACAGTCCTTCTTGACAGAATTCCTGTTGGGGCAAACCTCTCACCAACTCCTTCTTCATCAAAATATTCATTGTCTTGAAATTGAGGTGTGAGAGTTTCCTGTGCCAAAGCATACTGTCACCAACAGTAGCTTTACTGTAAAAGCAGTAAACTTTATCCTTCTTTGTTGAGCTTAAGTCAGCAACAAACAAGCTTCCTTTTCTGACCCCTTTTAGTGAGAGGCTTCCATCCTTCTTGTGATAGATGTAGCACATCATCATATCAAAATCAACCTTGAATCCTCTGTCACTGAATTGGATGACACTGAGTAGATTGTGCTTCAATCCATCCACAAGAGCAATATCTTCAATGACAACATTTCCAATTTCCAGACAACCATATCCCACTGTGTAACCCTTGCTGTTGTCTCCAAAGGTTATGATTGGGCCAGCTTTCTCAACATAATGTGATAGCAGGGCTTTATCACCTGTCATGTGTCTTGAGCATCCACTGTCAATAATCCACATGACTTGATTTTTCTTCTTGCCCTGACTTGAAGATGTTGATGCTACTTCATCAGTGCTAGCCATGAGAGCTAGGTTGACATATTCTTCTTCTTCTTCATCATCAGAATCATCCCAACACTTTCCTTCAGCCACATAGGCTCTACCTTGATTCTTCTTAGAGTATCCACCAGTTCCTTTCTCATATCTTTGAACCTGTTTGGGTCTTTTGCATTCAGTAGAAAAATGACCAGGTTCACCACAGTTGTAACACTTGAATTTTGATCTATCCACAAATCCAGTCTTGTATCCTCATTTGGTTGAGCTTCCCACAGCAGCCTTTGATGAACTTCCTTTGTTGAACTTGGATGCTTGGCCTTGAGGCTTGTATGACCTATCCTTCTTGAACCTAAAGTTCTTGAACTTTTTGGCCATGTAAGCCATAGTAGGATTGTCCATGCTTTCCAGTTCCTCTATTGTGTAGAAGTCTTCATCTTCCACATCCTTGAGCTGTAGTACCACTTTCTCATCATCTTCAACCACCTCTTCTATCTTCAAAGTCTGTGCAGGGGTTGGTTGTGTGATTTGTAGTACTTCACTTGGTTGTGTGATCCTTGGCACATGTGCTACTAGGGCACTTGACATATTAGCCATCTTGTTCCTTGTTCCACTTTGTATGGCTCTCTTTTGAAAGAGTTCAAGTTCATAGGATTTCAGAATACCATAAAGTGTCTCAAAGGTTATATTGTTGAGATCTCTTCCTTCTCGTATGGCTGTTGTCTTGTGTTCAAGGTGATCAGGCAGTGTAAGCAGGAACTTGACATTTAATTCTTTTCTGTCATAGTACTTTCCATGTATCTGTAGTTCAGTTAAGAGCTTACTGAACCTTTTAAACATGGAAGTTAAGTCTTCACTAGGCTTGGCCATGAATGCCTCATATTGAGATATTAGTATTTGCCTTTGGTTGCCCTTAACTTCTTCACTTCCTTCACATAGTAAGGCTAACCTGATCCACATCTCCTTGGATGATGTGCAACTTATCACACTTCCACACATGGCTTTATCCAGCGTGAGAGAATCGAGCAAGATGAGTTGCAAGTGATCATCTAGCACCATTTTCTCCTTCTCAGGTTCCAAAATTTCCGAGGGATCTTTGGGAACCCAATGTGCAGGAATGATTTCACCATTTACTGTTGTGGCTTCAATTTCCTTTCTTGGTATGAAAGGACCATTCTCGAGTATACCTGGGTATAGTGGATTCGTAGCTTTGATAAACAACAAAATTTTTCTTTTCCAAATGCTGTAGTTCTCTTTATCAAAAGCTGGGATCTTGATACTGTTTGATTTCTGCATTTTCTTCGTGATTTCAGATATGTATGTTAATCTGGAAGCTCTGATACCAGTTGTTGGTCCTCGTGTATTGCAGAAGGGGGGGGGATGAATGCAATACTGATAAAATTCAATCTCAATTTCAACAACCAAAACCAAGATTAAATGTTATCAGTAATATATATGCAATCACAAACAGTATGTAGTAAAACAAGATTCATAAAATAAATGTTTTATTTATTTTGCAAAGTGTTGCTACAACCTCAAGAGAGAATTCTTGAGCTTTGGTTTCTCCAAGACACTAGCTTGTCTTGGATTCTTTTTTAGAATGAATTGATAGTCTAAGTATAAGGCTAATCCTATCACTGTCAATCACGGGTTTGTGAAGCTGCTGTCATTGTCAAGTGGCAGCTTCTTACAGATTGTCTTACCCATGTGACTTTCCTAAATTGCTAACATGTCAGATATACATTACAAAGAAAGCAACCTAGATTCATTCTATTTCCAGCTTAAACAATTCAGCAAATAGAGACTTGACCTTGCTCTTGAATTGATTCGCTTTTGTTTTGTAGTGCTTGAAGCTTCTGTCGTAGTCTTGCAGACCTGGTGCAGCTTAGGGATACTGCAACAAGCCTGTTTCTTGAACATTGAGACTGTCACGGGATTTGACTGAGAAAGATACCTAGAACAATGATCTTCCTCGAGACAGTTACTTTTGCCGCAAAGCTTGCTGTCACAGGAATGTTCTTTTGGTGACAGTATGAGTTCCCCGCATAGAGTGCTGTCGAGAATTCCAAACTTGCTGTCGAGGGCTAAAGTTGCTGTCGCGTAGTCTTCCGCCAATGTTGCTGTCAGAGTGAATATGCTGTCGTGACTTGCAACATTCTGTCGTCTTGTAATCTTACCGTCATAGCTCCAGGACAGTAACCTGTATTCATGCTGTCATCTAATTATGCATTCTTTGAGGCTTGAACACAGCTAGTGAACTTCTTTCAAATTACACAACTAGAATAACATTACATACTGATTACAAGAACATACTTTGGCTGTGACAGTATGTTCTACTTAATTAAGAATTAAGTACATTCAAAGTTAAGTTGTTTCTATGCTATCACCCATAAATCCCAACAAATGACCCCAGCTTGGAATGTATACATTGCCTTTGGAACACAAACTTTATTAATCATTGAATATCCACGCACATTCGATGAAATTAAACGTTAATTTGCATAACTCCTAACATAATAAGGGTTTTTGATTTTTGATGAATTTAGATGTTAATTGAGTAATTGATAGTTGTAATGAGTTTTGGGGACGAAATTCTTGCAAAACCCCATGAATTGGGGGTTGCATGTGGTTCGTTGGTCACCGGCAGTGAGCTCCGGCGAGCCGGTGACCTTGGAGTGATTGTTTTGATGCTTATTAAGTGTTGTATTGTGATTATATGGTATTAATTTAGCTTGCATGTTAGAATTTAGATGAAATTGGTTGAGTTTTGGTTTTTACCAAAGTTTTCATTCTTCGGTTTTGAGTTTTCGTTAATAGTTCTTGCTAAATGATGATATGGTTGTGTTAGTGGTAAAATTTACTGGATGGTATTCAATTGAGATTTTAAAGGATTTTTATGAATTTCTGCAATATTAGTGTATTCATTCTAGATTTTAAAAAATGCTTTAAAATTTTGTGGTATTCAATAAAGATTTTAAAAAGTCTTTTAAAAACTGGGTGTATTCAATTTAGATTTTAAAAAGTCTTTTAAAATCTAGTGGTATTCAATATGGATTTGAAATAATACATTAAAATCTTGTGGTATTCAAAAGTCCATGAACTTTTTTTTATTTGATAAAGTTGTGAATTTTCAAGGATTTGCTAGTGTATTTTGCATGTCTTAAAATCTTGTTAAAATCCACGAGATTTTGAAGGATTTGTCGAAAACTCCACTTTAAATCAGTAAGACTCTACGAGATTTTACACAAACTCTGCCAAAATCTACGTAAAATTAAAATCAACAAAAATCTGTTAAAATCTACAGATTTTTATCAATCAATTAAAATCTAAATTGAATACACCCCCCTTAGAGTATAATTCAGATTTTTGGGGAAGCTTTGATGGTTGTTGGAGTTTGGACAGTCCACCGGTGGACTAGTTCATCGGAAAAAAATCATAGTTTTTAGTTTGTTTTGGGCTTGATTGGATGAATTGTGGCAGTGTTGGTGTTGTTAGTCGATTAAAGTTATGTAATCTGTTTGCATGTTAGTTTAAAGTCGAAATCGAGAGTTTTCGGGGTATGTTTGAGGTCGCCGGATTTTGTTGAATGCCGGCTTCAAGTTAAGAACTCCGGCGGACATTCATTAATTTCGGTCATTGTTCTTGGATAAATTCTGTTTGATCCTTTAAAACCCTAACTCGGTTTTTGTAAAATGTTTATGAGTTTTATTTTACTAAATCATTTATTTTAATTTGAAAATTATCTAAATTAATTATTTTAATTGATTGATTAATTATTTAATCAATTTTTTGAATTAATTAATTTGAAAAATGTAATTAAATTTAAATAATTATTGATTAAGGTTTAATTAATTTAAATAATTGATTAATTCGAATATTAATTGATTAATTTTATTAAATTAAATATTAATTGAAGATTAATTATTCTTAAATAAATTTAATTATTTTGTTTTGTTTTAAAGTTCGAAAACTAGAATTAATTGAAATGATTTTTATTAAATTCGATCGAGACGTAATTGATTTAATTATTCGAGATTCATGAAATAATTTTATTAATTAGGTAGCAATCGACTTTAACATATCAATTGGATTTAATTCATTTCTTTGATTTTAAGTATGAAAATGGAGTTATGGGAATTAAGAAATTAGTGGATGCAAGGTATTACGTGGTTGTTTGATGGTTAAATGATTGTGGTTATAAAGACTTGTAGTTAAGTCAGATGATATGTATTACAAGTATTATGTGAATTACATAGTCACTTGTAAAGTCGATAGCGTACAAGAATCAATACTATCAATATATATATATAAAGGAGGATACGCGGGAGGTTAGGTGGCGCCCCTAAGATCGTCTCAATCTATATTTCTAATTTTCTAGAATTTTAGAATTTTAAATACTGATAAATAAAAAAAATATCCTTTAACATATTAGAAGTAGAATAGGTGTTCGAATTTATTGAGGAGAAGAGTTCAAATTTATAGCGAAGACATATAATTAAAAGTTCTATTTGAAGTAGAATAGGTGTTTTAATTTGTAGAGGAGAAGAGTTCAAATATAAAAGAAGTACTTGAAAAGTTCTATTTGAAGTAGAATATGTGTTTCGATTTACAGAGGAGAAGAGTTGGAATATAAAAGAAGTACATGCAATTAAAACTTCTATTGCAAGTTGCAAAGTTCTATTTTAAGTAGAATATGTGTTTCGATTTATTGAGGAGAAGAGTTCGGATATAAAAAAAGTACTTGCAATTAAAAGTTCTATTGGAAGTAGAATAAGCGTTTGTAATACATAACTAAAAGTTCTATTTCAAGTAGAATATGTAAAGTTATATATGTGTTTTTTCAACGAAAGAGTGTCTCATTAGAAAAGGAGTATGATAACATAAAAATTAATATATAAGACAAGTATATATTCAATATATTAAATTTGAGATTTTGATATTAAAACGGAAAGCGTGTTTCACGGGAGGACGGCTTATTAGCGAGAATCGAGTAATTTTCGTAATTTATTTGATAGAGTTTTTTTTAAAAATTATTACGCCGTCGCGAAGCGCGGCTTTTTCAACTAGTTATATAATAAAGGAGAAGACGGGGGCGGTGAGGTGGCGTCCTCATATCGCTCCGTTCTATTTTTCTAATTTTCTCAATTTTTTGAGTTAATAATATTAAAAATTCGAAAAAATCTCAATTACCTTTTAAATACTTACTAATAGAGGAAACATATAATATTTTTGTATTTAAAATCGAGAAAGTAAATATACAATAGATCTTTACTAATGGAGTAAACTAAATATCACTAATGAAAGAAACTAAATATTCAATTATAATATTCTTGCCTTCAAAATATCTAAATTAGAAAAAAAAATGTATTACCTTACATTATTTTGAATTTTCCTCTATTATTATCTAAATATTCTCATAATATTTCTTTTCAAATAAAATTAACATCTTAACATTCTTTTCTCCTAAACTTTCTTTTTTTATGCGATATAATAGAAAATACAGGAACATTTTGGTAAATAAGAAGTTTAGAAATTAAATCGGTCTTGCATAAGAAATTAATTAATTAATACCAAAGATTAGAAAAAAATATCAATTATCTTTTAAATATTTACTAATGGAGGAAACTAAATATACAATTTCAATATTCTTGCATTTAAAATCTCTACTAATGGAGAAAATAAATATACTGTTCTCCTAAACTTTCTTTTTTTATGTAATACTATTATATAAAGGAAAAGACGGGGGCGGTGAGGTGGCGCTCTCATATCGCTCCGTTCTATTTTTCTAATTTTCTCAATTTTTTGAGTTAATAATATAAAAAATTCGAAAAAATCTCAATTACCTTTTAAATACTTACTAATAGAGGAAACATATAATATTTTTGCATTTAAACTCCCTACTAATGGAGAAAATAAATATACAATAGATCTTTACTAATGGAGTAAACTAAATCAATACTATTATATAATAGACGAAACATTAAAAGTTTGGTTGGTCGGTATGGTACGTTGTGATTTTACTTAATTAACCATACTTTGGTTGGTCGGTATGGTACATTGTGATTTTACTTAATTGCCCTTAATTAACTGTACTTCATGTTTTTACTTAATTAACCTTACTTATTTATAGAAATATATTATTAAAAAATAATATTACCTATTTATAACCAATTACCTTTTTTAACTAAATATATCACGGGCAATTACCTTTTTTAACTAAAACATGTTAGTTTTTCTATTTTTCCTTACTAAAACCTCTCCTTTTCCAAAAATATCACGGACAAACATTTAGTTATTTATTTTTAAACATATTTTAATATTATAATTATTTTTAAAAGTTTACCTATTTTAACATGTCTACTTATTTTTCTTAACAAATGCAATTACTAAAAATATTAAAATATAAATAATCAAATACCTATTTATAATCAATTACCTTTTTCAGTTAAAACACATTATATATTTTTTCTAACAAAATATCACATTTTCTAAATATATCACAGGAAATTGTCTTTTACAATTTAATTTTTCTATTTTCTCACTAAAATCCATTCTTTTTTCAAAAATATCACAGAAAACTCTTTACTTATTTATTTTAAAACATATTTAAATACTTTTAATTATTAAATTTTAAAACCTTATTTTCCAAAAATATCACGAGCATTTACCTTTTTAAACTAAATATATGTTACATTTTTTATTTTTTCTTAATAAAACCCCTCATTTTCAAAAAATATAACGGGCAAACCCACACGTATTTATTTTAAAATATGTTTTAATATTTTTAATTAATTAAAAGTGTTTACCTATTTTAACATGCCTACTTATTTTTTGCACAATTACAATTAATAAATTTAAAATAATAATAATAAAATAACAATTAACAATCCGTGCATCGCACGGGTTTTAAGCTAGTATACTTTATACACGAAGGCAGTGATGTGTCGATTCTCAAATCGCTTTGATATATTGTTATAATTTTTTCAAATTTTTAAATAATTAATGTAAAAGATTCAAAAATATCTAAATTGACTTTATAATATTTACTATGGAGAAAACTAAATATACAATTATAATATTCTTGCCTTAAATATAGTTTTCAAATTAGTTACCTAATTGAGTCATTTTTTAAATGAATGACTAATTTGATACATTTGAACCAAATGAGTAATGATTTTGATAATTATCCCTTCCTTTAATACTATGTAAGGAAGTTAAATATGTTATGTTAAAAATGGTTTGCTTGACTGTAAAAAAAAAAAAAAAATCTTCAAATGAAAGAAACTAAGTATACTATATTAATATTCTCCTAAACTTACTCCACGAGTCCAATTTACTTACTAATTTTTATTTAATATCTTTTAATAGGGGAAAATAATAAATAAAACGATTTGTGAGGTGCCAGGCGATTTGAATAGAAAATATCTAATTTGGATTTTAAATCTTCAGTAATGAAAATATTAATTAACTTATATTCTTCTGAACTTTCTTTTTAAGTCAAATTACTATCTTAATATTGTCCTAAAATTTATCTTTAAGTCAAATTACCATGTTGATATTTTCTTAAACTTTTTTTGAACTTAAAGTTACCATTTTAATATTCTCATATATTTTTTCTTGAAATTCTAAAATTTATCTTGAAATTATATTATCATCTTTACATTCTCCTAAAACAATTATAAGAAATTATGTTCTCATAATTTTTTTGTAAAAAAAGCCACGTTTAATTTATCTATATGTTTTATATATACATTAAAAATCATTTTTTATAAAAAAAATTACCTTCTAATAGAGGAGCCTTATTTTCTTTTCATTTCTTTTCTCGAGTACCTATATTTTAAACAATAAAAATTAGAATTTTGAAAAAGATTTGAATTAAATTTTATGATATAATAAAATTGATTAACAGATGATGTAATTGATTAAGTAATTAGTTTATTTTATGTTCAATTTGGTAACAACGAGAAAGCGGGTGAGTGGGAGAAAACATGTTTAACGAAAGAGCGATTCATTAGGAGGAGCATATTATGTGCTAGAATTTAATATTTATGTATTATTTATTTTTAAATAGAAGTAGCAATATGAAGTTTTAGAAAAAAAAGTGATTAATATACTAATATTTGATATAATATTAAAATAATGAAATATATTAAACAATTGTCCTTTTCTATAATTATTCAAAATTTCGGTAATGAACAACACTAAACGGAGAATTTAAAAGAAATTTTAATTTCATGTTTTAAATATAATTTTGTTTAAAAACATATTTTTTAGAATAGTTTTTAGAAAAATTTGAAGAAATTATTATAAAACCGCTGCGAAGCGCGGTTTAGTAAACTAGTTATATATGTATCTCATATGTATGTATGAGAATCTAATTGGTATTATTTCTCGAAGGGTAGTTAGAGATAGATTAAGTTGTCAATTATATTAGTTAATGTATCTAATCCGATAACTAATCGAGAGTTGTTTTACGTGATATATGATCGAGTACTAGCAATGACTTGAGTTAGACGCTCGGAGTAGATAACGTTTTCCTTTCCCGTTGGATCATTTCATACCAGGCAAGTGATGCTACCAACTATTCTTATTTTCGAACAAATGTTTTACCATGCATGATTATGAATTCTGAATTTCCTTACGTTTTACATATGCTTTATGAAATGTATCATTATTATAATATCTTGATAACAGATTGAGATACCTAAATAGTGATAAGGCATATGATAAGTAGCTGGTTGATATGAATCAAATATTATGATTTTCGTATATGAAGTTGGAAAGAGATTGTGTAAGAGGACTGTTGGCACAAGCCCAACATGTGAAACTTTGAAGCCAAAGACAATAAGTGCTTCCGGATCCCAAACAAAAATGAAACTTTGTTATAATGACATTGAGTTATTAAAACTAAAGAATGACAATTAATCATCATCTTTAGTTTTCTGCCTTAAATTCCAATTTGTACAATAAAATGGGCCAACGATTTGATTATTAAAGAAAAAATAAACAGTGTATATATTTGCAAAGCAATAACAAAAAATGTTCTAAAAAGGACTTTGTACGTTACTGTTATACAAGATTTTCGATAATGGGCCCTAAACAGGTCCACAAGTAATTTGGGCTTGAAAGGAAGTTATGTTAGTATAATTCAGGCTTCGGCTCGCACCAAATGTTTTGGATGAACTGGAATGACCAAGTATGACGGGCACGCACGAGCTCTTACCATTTTGGGCTCGCACGAGTCCCTATTAACTTATGATGCTTAGGTACTAATGAGCCCGTGATACCTGGGAAATAAAATGGGTTGATTTGTTAGGTTAAGGTCAAGTATTATAGGCCCTAGCCATGTTAAGTTTGGGCTCTCACCATTATGAAGTAATGGGCTCGTGTTACTTATCAGAAATAAGAATAATTGAACATAGGTGAGCTCGCACCACTTAAACTATGAAAGGGTAATTTTTATATGTTTTGTGCGATGCGAGCCTGGCCAGCTCGCATCGTGGGTGAAGCCCAACATATGGAAATTCCTATTTATGGAATGTTTCTTGGTTGACACGGGATAGACCTGCAATCATGGAAAGAAATGCGGAGATGCCGCAAGATTGTAGGAAAACGTGTGAAGACCAGATTATTTATGGGAACATGAGGTGGATTGATAATCCTTGGACTATTTATGGGAACATGAGGTGGATTGATAATCCTTGGACTATTTATGGGAACATAAATCTTGACTATTGTATGGGCTTGGACTGAATGGGCCTATTCAATAACTTGTTTTCAAAGAACTACGTGAGGCTTGATCCCTATATAAAGGGGTACGTAGGCACCTTGTATGATACACAATTGACACTCGGCAAGAGCAAGAGAAAAAAAATCATTCTCTATTCAATTTCTGAGGAGTCATCATACAAGTCCAGCCACAACTTTCCATAAACCTCCAACACACTGTTGTACGAAATTCTTCTAACAACAATTGGCGCTAGAAAGAGGGGCTATTGACATCTTAAGGAGAAGGATGTCGAAGAACAACAAGAACGGTGACAAGGGGATTGAGCACAAGAAGGATGCCACACCACAAGGAGCAAGGACGGATCCACCACCCCACGAAGAGGGATGACCAAGCAAAATCACCCCTGTCATGCCTCAAGTCGCACCAGTTACACTAGATGGCCAGAAGATCTTAGGCTACCTCGAGGGGATCGAGCTCCAATTCAAAACTATGAACGCCCGGCTAGCTAAGGTCGAGCAGAACTCAATCAAGAATGCGAAGAGGAAGGCTCGAAGGCTTAAGGGCACTAGGGACAAGAAGGATAGAACCTCTAAAAAACTCATACACGAGTTCGATGAGGTAGCGGATGGGCTGAAGAAAACCGGGTCTCTTGAGACGGATGAGATATCTCCAAGCCAGGAGGAGCGAGGCAGCCAGGCTCCGAGCGAGCCGCGGCATGAGCCATCTTCATCCGAGGCTAGATCCACTAGTGTTTTAGATCGAATTGGGAAGAAGCTAACTGAGCACGATCTAAGGCTTAGATTGGAGAAGTGTAAAGCACGGAAGGAGGCACCAGAGAGGACTCCACCTAGAACAGAACGAAGGGAGAGGACTCCACCTAGAACAGAACGAAGGGAGAGGACTCCACCTAGAAAAGAACGAAGGGAGAAAACTCCACCTCGGACTCATAGAAGGGAGCGAAGGGAGAGGACCTCCCCTTACCATTCAAATGAAGAAAGGTCCGATGAAAGAATTGGAGACCTGAGGGTTGGAGATTTAAGGCGCCTACTGGTGCAGATGGAAAACGAAAAGAGAGCGCCACCCCCTGCTACGGCCCCATCTCCCTTCACTCCGGTAATAAAGATGTCTCCTCTGCCCTCGGAATTCAGAAGCAACCTCGAGCTAGCCTTCAATGGAGATGCGGATCCCGCTGAATACCTGGCCCGTTTCAATACCGAAATGGAGGTCTATCAGGTCCCTGATCTGACTCGTTGTCGATTATTCGCTGCCTCGTTAAGGGGAAGTGCCCAACAGTGGTTTACTAAGCTAGGACCAGCTAGCATTAGCACGTGGAGACAGTTGGGGGATCTATTCTTAAGGCAGTTTCAGTCCACTCTTCACTATGCCCCCCCGGTGGCCACCCTTGCAAACATTAAGCAGGGAGAGGTAGAGTCCCTGCAGGATTATTTCATGCGATTCAATGCTGAAGTTCCTAGAGTTCGAGGAGCAACAGAAGAAGCCCAGAAGAATTTCCTAATTGCTGGGTTGAGAGAGGGCTCTAAATTCTGGAAGACTCTACAGGCTAGGGAGCCAGAAACTTTGGCTGAATTTTATGAACAGGCGGAACCTCACAAGCGGGTAGAGAAATCAATGAGAGATCTAAGAAGTAGTGGCCAAAGGATGGAGAAGAGAGGGAGATCCTCTAGTCCTGAAGAAAGGAGAAAGACTTACAAAAAGAGCCCCAGCCCAAAGAAGTTTAACAGGGCCAAGTAAAATGTCAATAAGGAGACTGGAAGGCCTTACACAATCAAATGGCAGAATCATACTCCCTTGGTCGCCTCCATTGATCATATATATGCCACTTATGCTGGGAAGGGGATATTCAAGAAGGCTACCCCTCTGACAGAATATAGCAAAAGGGACACCTCTAAATACTGTGCTTACCATGAATCTACAGGACATCACACGGCCGATTGCCGACAGTTGAAGGATGAGATTGAGAGCCTGATTCGACAGGGAAAGCTAACCGAATGGGTCATGAAGGAAGTACGGAAGCATAAATCTGAGTACCATCAGGTGCCTCCTCCACCCCCGATAGCAAAAGAGGATAACACAGAGAGGACGGTTAGGGCTGATAGCATTCACGTCATTATTGGAGGACCTCATGTGGGAGGAGATAGTAAGAAAGCCATGGAGAGATATGCTCGAGAGGCAAATGATCGTCCTCTAACCAATGTTCATCGTCTTGAACAAAGGCCTCCTTATCTGTTCACAAAAGAGAGAGATGAAATTATGTTTAGTGAAGAAGATGCCAAATGGGTACACCATCCTCATGCTGATGCTCTTGTGGTAAGGATAAAAATCGGGTCTACTAATGTATATCGGGTGCTGGTGGACAATGGGAGCGCTGTAAATGTCTTAACCTACGACACTTACAAAAGACTTGGATTCCTGGACAGAGAGTTGGCCTCAAGTGGAAACCAGCTCTACGGGTTCACCGGGGCTTCAGTAGGAATTCGGGGAACAATCCAGCTACCGGTTAGTTTAGGAGACAACCCCCACGTGGCCACACAAATTGTCACTTTTACTGTGGTGGACCAGCTGTGTGCTTATAACGCCATCATTGGGAGACCACTCCTTAAGGAGATGAGGGTAGTTACCTCTGTCTATCACTTAACCATGAAGTTTCCAACTCCTACAGGTGTTGGACAAGTGAAGGGATGCCAATATGACTCAAGAGTATGCTACAACCAAGCTGTGAAAGGGGCAGAGAAGTTAGATGTTCGACGAGAAGTGGTAGACCTTAGAGAACCAGAGCCTGTGGAAGATAGTGAAGAGAAGAAAAGGAAGCGTGTGGACACTCTCACAATGGATGTCTGTAACATGATATCTATAGAGGAACTCCTGGAAGACTACTTCGAAAATCTGGGGATTGAAGTGGAGCCTAGGCCCGGAGCCTTAATGATGGAGCCCTCCCAACCCATAATGACATTGCAGGAAGGCATAGTGGAGGAGGCCAGCGATGATGAAGAGAGCCCGGAACAGATAGCCGCCAGATTGAATAAAGGAAAATGGATAAAGAAAGAGACCTCAATTCTGATAAACTTACCAACTGGAGTCTCCCGAGAGGTCACCATTACAACAGAAGGGAACATCCAACAAGAAACACCGGAGTTGTCTATCAATAATGGGGACCATCTTAGTGTTACTGAAGTAGGAGAGCCTAGCATGGATAGAAGCGTTGATGTTGATTTGGACCCAAGAATGCCTCCCCTACCGGACGGAGCTGGAACATTCGAGGATATCATTCCTATCTTGGTGGACCCAAACGACTTGACTAAAGTTTTGAGGATTGGAGCAAACCTAGGCCCCGAAATGAGAAACAACCTCGTCTCATTCCTCAAGGAGAACTTGGATGTGTTTGCACGGTCTCACGCTGACATGGTAGGAATCAACCCAGAAGTGATGTGCCACAGGTTGAACTTAGACCCCAGCAAGAAGGGAATAAGGCAGAAGAGAAGACCTATTAGCGGAGAGAGAGCCGAGGCCCTTAGAGAAGAGGTGGACAGATTAATGGAAGTTGGGCTCATCAAGGAGTCATTCTACCCGACTTGGTTGGCTAATCCTGTGCTGGTGAAGAAGCCAAATGGGAAGTGGAGAACCTGCGTTGACTTCACCGACTTGAACAAAGCTTGTCCAAAGGATAGCTTCCCACTTCCTCGTATCGATCAGCTTGTAGATGCCACTGCAGGACACGCATTGTTAAGCTTCATGGATGCTTACTCAGGCTATAATCAAATTCCTATGTATGGGCCAGATCAAGAACACACTTCGTTCATCACTGATCGAGGCCTATACTGTTATATTGGGATGCCTTTCGGGTTGGTTAATGCGGGAGCAACTTATCAGCGATTGGTGAATAAGATGTTTAAAGACCACATCGGGAAGACAATGGAGGTATATGTTGATGACATGCTTGTAAAATCAAAGGAGGCCAAGGACCACATTCAGCATTTGCAGAAATGTTCACTATCTTGCGTATCTACAGAATGAAGCTTAACCCCCAAAAATGTGTGTTTGGGGTAGAATCGGGGAAATTCCTGGGGTTTATTGTCAACCATCGAGGAATTGAAGCTAACCCGGCCAAGATCAAGGCTCTAATGGAGATGAGATCACCTCGTAGGGTGAGGGATGTGTAGAGTCTCACAGGGAGAATTGCGGCGTTGAACAGATTTGTCTCAAAATCTTCTGACAAGTGCCAAGAGTTCTTTAAGGCTATTAAGAAGGTGGGCAAGAATTTTCAATGGACAGAGGAATGTGAAGAGGCCTTTCAGAATATCTAGAAGCATCTGAGCACACCACCCTTATTGTCTAATCCACAACAGGGGGAGGTACTGGTACTTTACTTGGTTGTGTCTGAATATGCGGTGAGTGCGATGCTAGTTCGAGAGGAAGGCGATGCTCAGCTCCCTATATACTATATGAGCAAAAGGCTAGTCGGTGCAGAAACTCGGTAATTGAACATGGAAAAACTGGTGTATGCTCTAATCCTCGCCTCAAGGAAGCTTCGTCCCTACTTTCAAGCTCATAAGATCGAGGTGAGAACAGCCTATCCTCTTAGGCAAGTGTTGCACAAACCAGAAACGTCAGGAAGGATGTTGAAATGGGCGGTCGAGCTAGGGCAGTTTGATGTGGAGTATAAGACTCGGGTCGCGATTAAAGGACAAATTCTAGCAGACTTTGTGTTGGAATTTTCACCTCAAATAGAAGAGGATCCAAGGGCCTTGCAAATTTATCCAGAAGGGCCAATGGAGGAAAATCAGAATAGTGCCCCTTGGTGGAGCTTATATGTTGATAGGGCATCTAATGGAGATGGAGCCGGAGTGGGATTCGAGTTGGTGAGCCCAGAAGGATGTAGGGTGAAGAGGGCTGTTCACTTCACCTTTCATGCAACAAACAATGATGCTGAGTACGAGGCCTTGATCAACGGATTCAGGTTGGCATTGGAACTCAAGGTGGAAAACCTTAACGCTTTTAGTGACTCCATGATTGTAGTATACCAGATAAATGGGGGGTATCAGGCACGAGGGCCTAGAACGGAGTTGTATTTGCGTTGTACAGAGAGGTTAATCAAGTTATTTAATGAAGTCAGCCTGGAGCTCATCCCTCGAGGCCAGAATGAGACGGCAGACGAGCTTGCTAAGTTCGGGTCGCGTCGTGAGGCCACTCTGTTAGGGTCAACACCCTTGGAAATACAGAGGAGGCCTAGCGTGCCAGAGGAAGAGCTAATGGTTGTGGCAGAACAGGCTACATGGATGTCTCCACTCTTAGCTTATATCAAAGATGGTGTGTTACCAGATGACAAGAATGAAGCACGGCGTATGCGATATATGGCTGCAAGGTATGCAATATATGATGGAGACTTATATAGGAGAGGCTTCAATGTGCCCCTACTCAAGTGTGTTGATGGAGACGAGTGCAACTATATACTAAGGGAAGTTCATAAAGGTATCTGTGGTAATCACTCGGGGGGTAGCTCATTGGCACAAAAGATACTTCGTCAAGGATACTACTGGCCGTCTCTCAAGAAAGATGCTTTCGAGTTTGCTAGAGCTTGTGACAAGTGCCAAAGGTATGCAAATTTTCATAACAGCCCGGTGGCACCTTTAACCTCACTCATGAGCCCTTGGCCCTTTGCCATGTGGCGGATAGATTTGATTGGAGAACTGCCTAAGGCTAAATGAAGTGTGAAGTATGCTGTGGTTGCGGTGGATTATTTCACTAAGTGGGCAGAGGCCGAGACCTTAGCCACAATAATTGCAAAGAAGCTCATTGATTTTGTGTATCGGGCTATTGTTTGTCGATTTGGAGTACCCTACAAGTTAATCTCAGATAATGGTAAACAGTTTGACAGTAAGGAGATGAGAGAATTTTGTGATCGGTTAGGGATTCTGAAGAGTTTCAGTGCACTGAGCCATCCACAGACGAATGGTCAGACTGAGGCAATAAATAAAATTCTGAAGCACACGTTGAAAGCAAAGCTAGAGGACGCTAAAGGAAATTGGCCAGAAGAACTTCCACAGGTCTTATGGTCTTATAACACCACTCCCCGAACCACAACGGGTGAGATCCCATTCTCCTTGGTGTATGGATGTGAGGCTATGGTCCCGGTGGAAGTGGGAGCTGGATCTTTTAGGAGAGCTCATTATGATCCAGAGAATAGTGAGAAGAATCATCGTCTTTACTTGGACATGATTGAAGAAACACGGATTGATTCCTAAGCAAGGCTGCTAGCATATCATCAGAGAACTGCCAGGCATTATAACCGCAAGGTGAGAGCCCGACCTTTCCGGGTAGGGGACTTGGTTCTCCGTCGAGTCATGCCTAACACCAAGGTAGTTAATCATGGAGTATTTGGTGCAAATTGGGAAGGCCCATATTAGATCAAATCAGTTCTATGCGAGGGAACTTATCATCTCAACGACATACGGGGAAAGCTCATACCAAGGGCTTGGAATGCTGAACACTTGAGGAGATATTATCAGTAGTTTTCTATCTATTTAAGACTTAGCATGCATTGATATTTATCCTAAGTCTCGGGGGGTAGTGTCATATAGGCACCTTCCCTTGGCATACAATGTAATAAGTCTAGGTCTGTTATTATGGAAGTTTTATTATCTAAATAAAGTTGAAGTTTATTGAGCATTAAGTAAATTTTACTTTCTTTTTTAGAACATTGGATTGGGCCTCGGCCCATCAATTATGCAAAAATAGCTCGTGCGAGGCGAGCCCTCTCTATAAACGGGATCAGGAAAGTTGGGAAAATATAAAACTGAGATGGAACTTTTGTGCGAAATGATACTTTGTGCGAAGTGGGACTAAATACGGTGCGAGGTGGGGCCTCGCGTGAACAGGTCAAATGCGAAGTGAACCTGATGGAAGTTGTGCATTCAAAACAATTACTATGTAAAGAAAAGTAAAGACATGAACAGGAAAATATACAAAAACATGGGCGAGCACAAAATTTTTTGCAACTGTTACTAGTTTGAGGATCATCAAAAGTTTTACAAACTGCGAGGCAAACGGGGTGCCCGCATCCCCAAAATAGATGTTCAAGATTGAGGAGTTTCATCATCGTCCCCCTGTGCGGTTCGAGCCTCCTCTGCGAGACGAGCCTCCTCTGCGAGACGAGCCTCCTCTGCCAGTCGAGCCTCTTCTTCCATTTCAAGACGAAGCTTCACAACATAGCTCACAGTAGCGGTGCCTAGAGGACTCCAATCGAATTCAGGGACCTTCGCCATGAAGCCCTTCATAAAATTCTTGGAACCTAGGGCCTTTGCATCCCTAACATCTGTGTCCCGGCTCGCTTCGAGCGCTGAGAACTTGGCCTCAAATTCAATGCCTTGGGCTGCCAGTTTAGCCTCGAACCCAGCAACTTGGGTCTTTAGAAATTCGTTCTCGGAAGTAGTGTCAGCTAGGGCAGTAGAATGCTCCTCTTTCATTTTTTCCACAAGTGCTTGGGACTCGCGCAAATCTTTTTCAAGACCTGTGGTCGCATCAAGGACACTTTTCTTCGCTTCCTCAGCCAACTTCACATTTGCCTGTCTCGCTTCGTCTAGCTTGAACTTTAAGATTTTGTTATCCTTATCAAGGCGAGCGGTGGCTTGACCCATGGAGCGAAGCTCTTTGTTCCTATTAATCTGCCTTATGAACACCTCGGCTGCAGCCTTGGTGAGGACATCATTGTTGGACTCGAACGAGCCAGTGGTCCATTCCTTCAAATCGCCCTCAGAAATGTGTGGCCCAGCGAGTCGAACCAGGGTACTGGCCACAACATTCCCTTGGGGAAGGGGAGGGAGTTCCTTGTGAGACCGCTTGGATGGCTCAATTTCCATGGGGCCATCTTTAGAGTGTTTTGTTCTTTTCTTAAGTGGAGAGGCCCCCCCAGTCTTGAGATATTCAGAAAGAGTGGTTTTGAGCTGGGAAGGGATCTCTTTTGATTTTAGAACACGGTTCGAACCCTCAGCATGCGAGCCGGCTTGGCTGGCAGTAGGGGCGGTTCGAACAGGAGTTTCCTGTTCGGCCAAGAAGGGAGGTGGAGAAATAACCATTCCTGCAATAAAACGAGGACAAGAGGGTTAGTCAAAAGAATATTGAATAAATAATATAAGACAGGATGCGAGGACTTCAATAAACAACGGTGCGAGCCGGAGGCTCGCACCAAGTATAGAACTTACTTTTTCTTTTTCTTCTGGACATCTTATTAGGGGTTAATCGAGTTCCCTCTTTTAGAAAACCGAACTCGATAAGGTTGGCTGTTGTGATTAATTTTTTAATATTTCGTTCGGCGACAGGGATGTTCAGAAGATTGTCGGCGTTGATTTTTTCTTGGCCGGTTAGAGGCGTTCTAACAGGGGGCTCTATTAGAAAGGCAAAGCAAGTGTTAGAATACAATAACGGTGCGAGCCTAAAAGGAACGGTGCGAGCTTGAAAAAATTACTTACCAGGGTCATAATAAAAGTGAGTTTGGACTCTAGGGACTTCATGAATGTAGAAGAAAGGATTTTTCCAGCGACCAGAGTTGCTGGGCCCTCCATGGATTAACTTCTTTTTATTGTAGCATGCCCACACAGAAAAATAAAAATACCCAAAATCAGCTGAGTGCTTGAGGGTCAGGAAATATCCAAGTTGTCGAGCCGTGAGATTAGGGTACCCTTGTTTTTTATAAAGTATATACAGTGCTATGGCAGACCTATAGCCGTTGGGGTTGATTTGTAACGGTGCGAGCCCATAGTACTCCAAAACCTCTTGAATGAAAGGATGGAGGGGTGCACTAATGCCTAACCTCAACAGAAAAGAAGAAAGAACCATACGGGGAGCCCGACCTCCATTTTCTTGATGATTGAATTGGTAACACCTCATGTGCGGTGCGGGGAGAATTATACGGCCCTCTGGCCTAAATTGATTCACTAGGTCACGAAGAGTGTCCTCGGTCAGCGAGGTGGACATGTCTCGACAGGCTAGAATTTTTCCTTCCTCTTGAAAAGAGGTTGAGCTCTCGTCGCCGTCTGGAATTATGCGTTTTTTAAGAAACACCTCCCCTTTGAGCTCGGGCTGTTTGATGGGATTATATGGAATTGGGGACGGTTCGGGCACGTAAGCATAGTTACAAAAATCTGTTTCTTTTGATACATCTGCTACCTCCTCGCTAGCGGGGCTGTCATATGACCAAGTCGAGGTAGTGTCATCATCCTCATTCTGTTCGAACCCTTCTTGAGGAGTAACGGTGCGAGCCACCTCTTTTCCCTTACGTTTTTTCATAAAAGACGCTTCCCAAAGAGCTATCTGTGGACTCTGAGTCAGATATATTTACTGGGTTGTTTGCTGAGCACGATGCGAGGCGAAGCTTGTTCTCTCTTTCTTGTAAAAGCTGTGCTACGCGAGCATCTACTTCTTCTTGATTGAAGGGTGGTACAGGACGGTTGAATAGGGAGTCAAGACCAAGCGAACTGGAAACACTTGGCCCTATTTTCTTGTTCCTCCATGAATATAAGTCTTTCTCTCTAGTGTAATTTTCTGGGGCAGAATTTGGGTCGAGTTGAAGTCCAAGCGAACTAGACCCACTGGCTCGCATCGCACTCTCAATCATGGCTATGTTGGCCGCCCCTTCGACCTGAGATGGAGGTAAATTCCCGTTGGAATTCCTTTGAGCCTCTAAGCTCAGGGGGGTACTGGTTCAAAGGGGAGGGAGTAGCTGAAGAACGAATCGGGCTAGGTGTGTCGCCAAGCGAGCCCACGGAGATGGAAGGGGTCGCACTCGACATCTGAAAAAAGATGGTGAAGGTTAGTGTGTGCCCCTAAAAGAAAAAAGAAGTAAAAATTCCTAAGTGTCCTCACATCGCACTAAGAATCATATTACTGTGTTCGATGCGAACACAGATTGTATTGATAGACCCAGGTTCAGCTCGAACCGTGAGTTGTGCTCACCTCAATAAGGGAACCCAGTTCGCAAAGATTGCCTCGAACAAACAGTATAATATAAACAGCAAAACATATGAATCAAAGGATGTTTAGAGAAATAAAACTTACTTTGTGAAGAACTGGATGATGAACTCGAGGAACTGCTGGAAATTTGCCGGGAAGTAATGATAATTCTCGCCGTGTTTGATCCTTGAGCAAAATTGACAGAGTCTTGTTATTGTTTTTGATGGAATGAAATTATGATAAGAAAATTTTGAGGTATTTATAGAGGTGAGGAGAGAGGGTGTGGGAGAAACGTGTCACCATGTGAATGGACGACACATATTCCCACGAACAGCTGTAAGCCATTATGAATGGACACACACCTGATTATGGCGTGCGAGCCGGGCAGAGGGCTCGAACCGTGGTGATTGATGAAAAAATGAAAATTCCTTATTTTGCTAAGGAATTTTGGGGGGTAGTTGTTATACAAGATTTTCGATAATGGGCCCTAAACAGGTCCACAAGTAATTTGGGCTTGAAAGGAAGTTATATTAGTATAATTCAGGCTTCGGCTCGCACCAAATGTTTTGGATGAACTGGAATGACCAAGTATGACGGGCTCGCACGAGCTCTTACCATTTTGGGCTCGCACGAGTCCCTATTAACTTATGATGCTTAGGTACTAATGAGCCCGTGATACCTGGGAAATAAAATGGGTTGATTTGTTAGGTTAAGGTCAAGTATTATGGGCCCTAGCCATGTTAAGTTTGGGCTTTCACCATTATGAAGTAATGGGCTCGTGTTACTTATCAGAAATAAGAATAATTGAACATAGGTGAGCTCGCACCACTTAAACTATGAAAGGGTAATTTTTATATGTTTTGTGCGATGCGAGCCTGGCCAGCTCGCATCGTGGGTGAAGCCCAACATATGGAAATTCCTATTTATGGAATGTTTCTTGGTTGACACGGGATAGACCTGCAATCATGGAAAGAAATGCAGAGATGCCGCAAGATTGTAGGAAAACGTGTGAAGACCAGATTATTTATGGGAACATGAGGTGGATTGATAATCCTTGGACTATTTATGCGAACATGAGGTGGATTGATAATCCTTGGACTATTTATGGGAACATAAATCTTGACTATTGTATGGGCTTGGACTGAATGAGCCTATTCAATAACTTGTTTTCCAAGAACTACGTGAGGCTTGATCCCTATATAAAGGAGTACGTAGGCACCTTGTATGATACACAATTGACACTCGGTAAGAGCAAGAGAAAAAAAATCATTCTCTATTCAATTTCTGAGGAGTCATCATACAAGTCCAGCCACAACTTTCCATAAACCTCCAACACACTGTTGTACGAAATTCTCCTAACAACAGTTACATTATACTTCAGTTTTAGAAAGCATGAAAAACATTCTACTGCTTTATTGTTTAAGATACCCGATATCTAAATTTCAAAAATACCAATCTTTAAGTTATAAAATTCTCAAAATGGGACAGTGTTTTCATAAAAGTATATTTTATTATTTTATCATATTGTTATCACTTTCCGAGTCCTATAGCTCACTCTTGCCTTGTTGATCTAACCTTACAACTGGACAGACTGATGACACGAACCCAGACTACCACTCGTAAGCGGGTTGGAGGACCTGCTAGGCAGTTTAGGTTCAGGTTTTCTGCTCCACTGGTCCCAGGTAGGAAGCTTTTGGTAGAAAATAGTATTCAGATGTAATGATTAATTGTAAAAAATGCAGTATGGTAACTTGATAAAACTAGAGTTTTGCTACCAGTTTGGATTTTTATCGAGGTCTTGCTGGTAATGTTTAGGGTTTGTAATAATTATAATTTAGTAGTCCTATTTCAACGCCAAAACTTTTAAAAGATCCTAGCTTGTGAGAGTGTGATATTAATCTTGTTAATTATTATGCATGCTAGTTAGTATTTAGTGACACTGGATTTCCGGGCCGTCACCGGATTTCCGGACTGTCACACTAGCAACCACTCTTTCACCCTTCTTCTGATTAGCATAATTACTTCTTTGACATTTACCTTAGCTCCACTGAAAATTTTCTCATTTCCTGTGAGCCAAATCATCCATAATGTTGCTGCAATAATTGCTTTCCATGTTTTTCGTAAAGTAATATCTTTACACCGACCTAGTGACTTCCAGATATCTTTATAACAATCAAGATCATCCCTGAAACTCCCCCACTCAAATATTTTACACCAAACAACCCCGGAAACATTACATTTCCAAAAAAGGTAATCTAAAGACTCCTCTGTACTCTCACATAGACTACAAATTTTAGACCCAAAGTTATTTCCAATTCTTTGAGCTAATAAAACTCTAGCAGGTAACACTTCCTTGTGCATTTTCCAGAGAAAGATATGTACTTTGGGAGGCACATACATTTTTCTAATGAACTTCTAATCTACCTTAGGAGAATCATGAGCCTTTGATAACCATTGCACACATTTTTTACTGTATAGCATTCCATACCCGGTGTCCAAAGTAATTTGTCCTTTCCTGTAGTCAAATGAACATTTTGTATAAGTTCATTCAATTCCTCTACCATATCCAGTTCACAACTTCTAACTTCTCACATTTCTTTTCCAGAACACATTGTCGTTGTGATCATAACAATTCCATTGGTCATGGAAAATGCTCACCTCTATGTTTTGCCACTGAGCTATTTGGTATAGTCTCCTGTAAGAATCTTTTAAAGGCCTTTTCTTGACCCCAAACATCTTTCCTGGAAGATAGTATCTAGCTCTTCCATTTCTAACCTGCCATTTGTAATTTTTCTTAGCCAACACACCACCAAATTCTGAACTTGAAAGTGTTAAATATACTATATGATCTAATTGGGGTCTCCTCTAACACCTTAAGGTTTTAGTGGTATCTGGTTGACGGGGGTCACGAGTTCGACTCCCTGCCACCCCAATGAGTTCAAAGGGAGATGGTCAGGGACAACATACCATATAAAGACGGGGCCATGTATGAACACTAAAAAAACCCTACTATATACATACGGACAATTTTTTTTAACGGTATGACATGTTATAACAATCATTTACTCTAATCGGACCCCGAGTTCAAAAATGTATAAATATGTACAAATACATATATGTATGAAGAAAAAAGAGGAGCAAGACAACTACATGATGTCTATTACGTAAATTTGGGAGATCTTGTAATATGTCAAGAAAATAGTCCTACATATATGATCAGTTTATCACATGAGTTTACATACGCATGATGTTGTACAAGAACAAAATTATGCTAAAATGATTGTTTGTATTATATTCAATTGTTCGTACAATCCACGTTGTCAAAATCTAAATTAATATTTGATCAATTAAAAATTAAATAATCATGTTATATAAATATTCATCAAAATTTTAAGAAATTAGTTCAAATTATAAAATATTTCGTCCACAAAAATGCAATATTACAAAATTACAATAGAAGTATAAGATAAAATCAAAAAATTATCCACTTCTAATTATAAAATTATTTCAGCTTATATACAAGTTTATGCGAAAAAATTATTTCAATTTATACATGCTCGTTCCTTGCATGGATTTTTACGCTAGTTTTGGTATATAATAAAAATTGAATATACTTTACGTATTGATTAAACTGGTCTCCTTATTAAATTGTAACTACGTTTTAATTTAAACTTTTGGGAAATTCAGTTCGACTACAACCTTTTTAAAATTTATATCATTTTTGGATAATAAATTCTTTTTTAATATAATATAATTTTGATCGTATATTTTTAAAAAATATTAAATCGAATGGTTGAAATTGTTTCGGCAATATTGAGTATCAGACTACCAAAATTTTGGATAATATCATTTTACGCTTATTATATACTTCCTACATCCCAAATCTTTTGACTTTTGTTTTTACATTTTGGTCAAATTGATCAAATTTTGACCAATCTCTAAATATCGTTCATTTATAATTTACAAAATCTGAAAAATAGATTTTAAAATAAATTAAATGTAATTTCTAATGATGTAATATTTATTATATTCATTGTTGTCATATATGTAATATTTGTTCGAAGTATGGTCTATTAGACCGGAAAAAGTGAAATAAGACAAAAAAATTGGGATTGGTGGAGATATAATTATAATAAAAATTTATGTTGGAGGTTTACTTATTTTCATTGCATAAAAATAAAGTTAATTATTTATTTTGACATCACAATAAAGTTATGAAAAATTATTAAAATTATTTATTTTTTTTTAAATGCGACTTTAATATTTTCTGAAAATATTTATAAAAAGATGGTTTGCAACAAAAAAGCGAAATACCAATTCTTTTTTCATGTTTTTTAGTTGGAAAATAATTAAAGTTATATTTGATTGTATTTGAATTTTAACCCAATTTGTTAAGCAATGTGTCAGGCAACCAAAGATGATTAAAGTTACTAAATTTTAAATTTGCTTGTTTTTTTATTAATTTCGGTTGCAAATATAATTGATTGACAAAAAAAAAGTTGCAAATCATATTCTTTCAAAAATATTTTAAAAAATTTAAATATTTTCAATTTTATTTAAAAATTATATTTTTACAAAAATAATTTAAAAAGAGATCATATATTTGGAAAAAAAAAAATTTCTTCGAAAAATCCCTAAACCTATTCATAATTTCTAAATGCAATTCAAAATTACTTAATGCAGTTTGCTGAAATTACACTACTAACCTTTTTTATTTTTGTGTGCAAACTTGGGAACATCGAACTACTTCCTTAGATTTGTGTGGTTTTAGACTTTTTATTTTCAATATTTTCTAGTATTATATTTAACTTGATTTTTCTATGTACAAATTACAATAAATAAATAATGGAGTTGTCCACACTTTTATATAAATATTATATATTTATTTATTATGTGGAAACAGTTACATTAATATAGTCACCTATATATAATATTTTAATATATCTTTTGAGATTTATTTAATAATTTTATCATATATTTAATATAAAAAACATGATTATTATTATTAATTAATAACATCCTCAAAATAAATTACTTCACTTATTTTTATAAAGTAAACAATCTTTTTAAATGATTTATACTAAAATAAAACATAAATCACATATAATGATTTTACAAAAATAATTACTCGCCTAAAAATCCAACCAACTTCTTTTTTTCTCCTTTGAAATTTCATCCACGAACTCCTTTTTCAGATAATAATCCATTATACTGCATAATTTTAGTATTTTATTCACGATTTACACCGAGATTTTTCATTTTTTTGCCTTATTTTTTTTATGTAAATTACATTATTATTAATCTACAATATTATTTATTTTAATATACAATATTTGGGTCTACTCAATTTAATTTTTTACGTGATTTTCTATTAAAAACTTATTATACTATATTATTAAAGTCAAAATATTAAAATTTTAGTAGTCAAACGGTAAATCCTCATTTTTCCAAAACTTATCAAATATAATATATATACCTATTATCAAGTCCATTCAAAATATTAGTTGATATTTTGAATCCGGTTTATATACTTTAATATCTTAGGGCTATTGCTTTTAATTTTTATGAGTTTTTTTATTTAAAATTTATGACAATGAACTGAACTATTTTACATACATATACATAGATAAAAACTTATCATTGTTCTATATATACTTTCAAATTAATATCACTCTTTATAATATAATCACTCTTTTTAATATAGATTATTACGGGCAAGATATATAAATTATTATCGGTTCTCTCTCCCTCTCCCTCTCCCTCTCTCCTGCTGGATTCTATTAATCTTTCTCTTCTCTTATGTTTGCCTGGGCCCCTAAAATTCATAGCCTCAAAAGTATAAACTGCTCAAGCTTCGTTCTGTTTCACTCAACCCCTTTGGGCACTTTATGCTTTTTCATATCAACTTCACGGCTCAGAATACTCATGTTGCTGCTTCTCCAAAGGAGATGTTTTTCTCCGAGCTCACACATTCTCCTAAAGGGGTTTCTGTCAGGCTCTGCGTACCCTTGGGGCCGAAAAACTCTCTTTCAGGTTTCTTCTACATATCCTAATGTCATTTTATCCATGGCCTACTACTCTCGGCTGCATTTCTCTTTTGCTTTCCTTGTTTCATCTGTTTCTTTGTCAATCGCTCACTAAGACTACAGCCTACTTGTTTTAGTAACTCCTGTGAATTCGTCTTTCAGGACAGAAATTGAATGGCTGTTATTATTGTCTCGACCATAACAAGGTTTGGCATCCTAGAACTGGAGGATTCGTACGTGGTGCTGATTCATTCTTCAAAACTGTGCAAGACATATGTGACATCAACCAGAACAATGCAGTTTCTGATCACGAAAAGCACTTGCCCAGGTAAGTGGTTGTTTGGCTCTTGTATTAAATTCCTACTGTCCTCCATTAATACTCCACTTTTATTGACCTGAGTACGTATCGGCCAAAGGCCCCAAATGAAACTAGTTATTAGCTACATAGACACAGAGAGAGGGAGAAAAGAAAAGAGAGGTTGGATACTGACCATCAGACCGTGGTTCTTAATTCAAAGAGGGAATTGATGACCGGTAGGTTTTCTTCATCTACCGACTCCAAACCTTTGGAGGGATGGGTCTTTGAAGTTTGATGGATGTGTCCATTCCTATTTCGAAACCTTTGCGTTCCAGGGATGTGCCATCTTGATTATTCTTCTATTGAATTTCACTAAGATCGATATATGCATAACAGAAGTGGAGATGGAGTTTTGAAATCCTTACATAATTGAGTTCTAAAAAAATTTGTGCTGTTAGATTGATGTTAGAATTCAAACTCTTTCTGAATTTGCATTAATATCAAGAGTTGGGTAATAAATATTGTAATATGGATGGAAGAAAATAAGAGCAGTAATCCCAGGAAATATGGTAGGCTGGAAAATGATACTATCTGTGTACATGCTAAGGTGGCAATCAAGTATGTGTAGTAATAAAGAATCGAGAACATGGCACTCTAGAAAGTTTACATGCAGCAGCTATCCAAGAACTCATGTCATGTTTGACTCCTAGAAATAAGGTAGGCTTCACATATAAACAGAAAAGGCAACAGCAAGCGGGTCAAGTGTATTTGAATGAAGCCCTAAATAAAAGGTGGTTGTCTAGCGTGTTAACGTAAGTGATTAGGTCAGCAAGATTGTACACTATAAATAGACATACCCAGGAACATGTATTTATATAGAAAAAGTGAGAAATCACAGAGAGCATTGAAAAGAAAGAGCTGAAGCTCTGCCAGAAAATTCAAAGGCCGTAGCCTTGTAATATAAAAGCTGTAGCTTGGTTATTTCTATAAGTAAGAGTGTTATTTGTTTTACTGCACAATCTCTAATATACAATATATATATTATACAGTTTCCAGAATTCAAATATAGTGAGTAACAGTGTACTTTCGCTTCCAACAAGTGGTATCAGAGCCAGCGTTCCGTTGGAGAAAAATGGCGAATATGATGCAACCACAAATACCGAAGTTGACGGCTACAAATTATGGGAACTGGAGTATCCAAATGAAGGTGTTACTCGGTTCATATGACAATTGGGATATTGTCGAAAGCGGGTACAACGAGCCCGAAGATGCTACCGTTGAAGCAGCCCTTCCAAACGCCGAGAAGACGACGTTAAAGGAGTTCAGAAAAAAAGATAAAAAGGCTTTGTTTACAATTTTTCAAGGTGTTGATGAATCTACCTTTGAAAAAATTTCTAAAGCAAAAACGGCGAAAGAAGCGTGGGAGATTTTGCAAAAATCTTTCCAAGGTGTTGAAAAAGTTAAAAAGGTGCGGCTCCAAGTTCTACGCGGAGAGTTCGAAAACATTAAAATGAAGGCCTCGGAAAATATTGGTGAATATGTTACTCGTTTGAAAACGGTAACAAATGAGATGAAGAGAAACGGCGAAAGTCTCGATGATGTTCGGGTCATGGAAAAATTGCTCCGTTCGTTGACAAGAAAATTTGATTATGTTGTGACGTCTATCGAGGAGTCAAAAGATTTGTCCAAAATTTCTATTGACGAGCTAGTTGGTTCACTTCAAGCGCATGAGCAGCGGATGAACCAGTATGATGATACAAGCCATTTGGAAAAGGCGTTGCAAAGTAAGGTGTCCATTGGTGAAAGTTCAAGCAGTAGCAGTTCTGGTCGTGGAAGAGGTGGCTTTAGAGGTGGCTACCGAGGTGGACGAGGACGTGGAAGGCAGTCCTTCAACAGAAGCCAGAATACTGAAGGTTATCAACCATCTGGCCGTGGTCAAAATTTTAGAGGCCGAGGAAGAGGCGGATTTCAACGAGGTGATAAGTCTCAATTTCAGTGTTATAATTGTAATAAATTTGGCCATTTCAGTTATGAGTGTAGATCTCCGAAAGTGGAAGAAAGGAGTCATTTTGCAGCAGCAAAAGAAGATAAAGATGTGGGTACTGCTATGTTCCTCACTTACAAAGGAGACGAGGAAAGCAAGAAAAATGTTTGGTATCTTGACTCAGGTGCGAGCAACCACATGACGGGCCATAAAGATTTATTTACGGAGATAGACGAGACTATCAGCGGAGAAGTTACGTTTGGTGATTCTTCAAAGATTTCGGTCAAAGGCAAAGGTACAATTACGATTGTATTAAAGAATGGTGAGAAGAAGTATATAAATGATATTTATTACATACCTGCTTTGAAAAGTAATATCATCAGTCTTGGTCAACTTGTGGACAAAGGATATAATATTCAGATGCAAGATAATTCTCTTATCATCAGAAATCAGGTTCGAGAATTAATTGCAGACGTGGAGATGTCAAAGAATCGTTTGTTTACACTTGATATACAGACGAAGATGCAGAGGTGCTTAAAATCGGTCATTAAAAATGACTCTTGGTTGTGGCATTTAAGATTTGGTCATCTTGGATTTTCTGGCTTGAAATTATTGTCAAAGACAAAGATGGTGAACGGTTTGCCAGAAATCAATGAACCAGAAAATTTCTGCGAAGCATGTGTCAAGGGGAAGCAACACAGACAAAGTTTTCCCGTTGGAAAATCATGGAGAGCCAGGAGGCCTTTGGAGATTGTTCACACAGATATTGCTGGTCCATTTGATATTCCATCACTTGGAGGTAACAGGTATTACCTAACATTTATTGATGATTTTAGCAGGAAAAGTTGGGTGTATATCCTCAAAGAAAAAGCGGAGGCTCTTGATAAATTCAAGGAGTTCAAAGCTTTGGCAGAAAAACAAAGTGGTCATTATTTGAAGGTACTCCGATCAGACAGAGGAGGCGAGTATACTTCAAATTTGTTTAAAAGCTTCTGCAGAGCACATGGAATCAATCATCAGTTGACAACGACATACACCCTACAACAGAATGGAGTTGCAGAAAGGAAGAATCGCACTATTCTTGACATGGCAAGGAGCATGGTGAAAGGGAAGCACTTGCCAAGAACTTTTTGGGCTGAAGCCGTATTATGTGCAGTTTATTTGCTGAATCGCTGTCCAACAAAAAGTGTCAGAAACAAAACTCCAAATGAAGCATGGAGTGGGAGCAAACCATCAGTTGGACATCTCAGAATTTTCGGGTGTATTGCATATGCCCATGTTTCCGATCAGAAAAGAAAGAAGCTGGATGATAAAGGCGAGAGGTGTATCTTTACTGGATATGATAAAAGGAGCAAGGCTTACAGACTCTATAATCCCCTGACGAAGAAATTAATCATTTCTCGAGATGTTGAGTTCGATGAATCAGACTACTGGAAATGGAGCGACGAAGAAAGAAAAGTTGCAGGTCTGTTCTTTAATGATGATGATGATGACGGTGATGACTCCAACATTGAGGATGATGGAGATGATGATCCAACTCCTCCCCAAAGTCCAAATCAACAAACTCCCGCCTCGACACCATCGAGTTCAGGAAGCAGTAGTAACAACAGTTCAAGGGGAGCACCGAGAAAAATGCGGAGTCTAGATGATATCTATGATGCAACAAGTCCGGTACAAACAACTTTTGATTATTCCTTATTTTGTTTAATGGCTGAATGTGATCCAGTGACATTTGAAGAAGCTTCTGAAGAAAGCAAATGGAACAAAGCCATGGATGAGGAAATTGGTGCAATTAAGAAGAATGATACTTGGGAGCTCACAGATCTTCCAAAAGGACACAAAGCGATTGGTGTCAAATGGGTCTACAAGACAAAGACCAATCACGACGGTGAAGTGGAAAAGTACAAGGCGAGGCTAGTGGCTAAAGGCTACAAGCAGAGATATGGAATTGACTATGACGAGGTATTTGCTCCAGTTGCAAGAGTTGATACCATAAGACTTCTTACAGCAATTGCAGCTCAGAATCAGTGGAAGATTTTTCAGATGGATGTCAAGTCAGCATTTCTCAATGGTTATCTCGAAGAAGAAGTCTATATTGAGCAACCTCCCGGATATGTTCAAAAAGGCCGGGAAAATAAAGTATACAGACTGAAGAAAGCCTTGTATGGTTTGAAGCAAGCTCCGCGAGCATGGAACACACAGGTTGATGAATACTTTCAGAAAAATGGTTTTGTGAAGAGTCCGTACGAGCATGCCCTCTACACAAAAACAAATTCAGGGGGAGATATTATGATCGTGTGCTTATACATGGATGACATGATTTTTATTGGAAACAACCCTTGTTAGATATAATTGATGATGATTGTTTATCAGTGTTTAAGAAACAGGTACTCATCAGAGTTTATACTAGAAGCCAGTCAGAGTTTGTTAAAGTCTGACGGGGTGAGAGTTTATTTAGCTGTCGGTGCATACTTGAAGATTCTAGAAGCAATATATCTTGAAGATGGAAAGAAGCAAGATATATTGAGATAGCTAAAGAAACGGGACAGAAGACAGAAGCAATCCTAAATTGATATAAATTGTATAGCTAATTTATAGGAATATCAATTAGAGATTGATTATATGTAGCTGTGTATTATATAAACACAGATAGGTTAACCCTAAAAGGGATGCGAATACTGAATACATTATTCTTGTAACCTAGCAGCTCTCTGTGATATTTTACATCACTGAGAGAAGAGTTATTTAATATAATTCAGTTTATTGATCATAAACAGTGTTCTTAATTGTTATTCTCATACATATATTGATTATATATTGTGTATTCGGCCTAACAATTGGTATCAGAGCCAAGGCTGTTAAATATATACAGTTTTTGATCTAAACACAAGTATAATCATGGCTGAAGAAAACCAGGCAGGTTCTAATACTCAGAAAATTCAACCAACTTCTGTGAGTCGATATGAGACGATTAGGGTTCCAATTCTCAGATCACCAGAATATCCTATATGGAAGGTGAAGATGACCATGTTTCTGGAAGCTACAGATCCAGAATACCTTGATAGAATCTACAATGGTCCTCATAAGCCGACTAAACTGTCCACTGTTGTTGCTGGTGAAGAGCAAAAGCTTATTCCAAAGGAAAAGAAAGATTTGACTCCTGAAGATATCTCATCGATTGCAAAGGATGCAAAGGTTAGACATCTTCTCCACAGTGCCTTAGATAATGTAATGTCTAACAGAGTTATTGGTTGCAAAACTGCCAAAGAAATATGGGATGCTTTAGAAGTCAGATGCCAAGGAACAGGTGCTATAAAGAAGAACAGAAAGACTATACTTACACAGGAGTATGAACACTTTGACTCAAGACCTGGTGAAACTTTGACTGAGACATATGACAGATTTTGTAAAGTGTTGAATGATCTATCTCTGGTTGATAAAGAATATGATATTGAAGAGTCTAATCTCAAGTTTCTTTTATCTCTACCTGAAAGATGGGATTTAAAGGCAACAACAATAAGGGATAATTATGAGCTTGCAGATACAGAGCTTGATGAAATCTATGGGTTGTTGAAAACTCATGAACTGGAGATAGAACAAAGGAACAGAAGAATCAGTAAGAAGACAAAATCTGTTGCTCTCAAGGTTGAAGAAAAACTCATGAAGAAAGAAACATCAAAGAAGAAAGCTAAGGGAAAAGCTTTAGTCATAAACTCTGAGAATGAGTCATCAAACTCTGATGATGACTCAAACACTGATGCCTCTTCTGAATCTGAGGATGATGAAGAACAAATGATGCAAATGGCTGCTTTGATGGTGAAGGCTTTCAAAAAGATGGGTTTCAAGAACTTCAAGAAAGGAAAAAGATTCTCTAGGAGAGTTTCAAACTCTGAAAGGAAGAGTTTCAGAAAGTCTGAAGGAAGGGATACCAAGTCTGGAAAGAAAGATAAGTCTGAGATCCAGTGCTACAAGTGTAAAGAGATGGGTCACTATGCTCCAGAGTGCAAGAAAGGAAAATCTGAAAAAGCACTCATCACTAAAGGAAGAGACTGGGCAGACACTTCAGAATCAGATGAGGATGTAAATTATGCTCTCATGGCAACTGTCAAAGATGAATCTGACTCATCTGAAAATAAGGTACCCATAACAACTTATGCTTATGATACTGATAATATATCTGAATTGAGAGTTTATCTAAAAAGCATACATGTTAGTTATAGGGATCAGACTTTAGAGAATGAAAGAATCAAATCTGAGAATCTAGGTTTTAAAGAGAGGAATAAATTTCTTGAAGAAAGACTTGTTAACATGCAACAAGTTCAAAAGGAGAGAGATGATGCTGTTTATGTTGAACAGGAATTGCTTAAAAGATATAGGCAAATAGAATCTGAGTTGGAAAAAGAGAGGAAAGTAATCAAAACTTGGACAAACTCTGGAAAAGACACTCATCAAGTGTTTCAGACAGATACTGTAGGATTAGGTTACTGTGAGGAAGATGAACTTAGGTTTAAAGATAAAGTTAAAGTTAGATCAAATCTTAAACCTGTGAAATTTGTTCCTGAATCCAGTAAGCTAAAATTTGTAGTTGAGAAAGAAGCTGTTATGGAGCCAATTGAAACTTGTGAGAAACAGGTTAATGTTGGTTCAATAACAGAAAATCAGATTGAGACAGAAGCTGTTAAAGAACCAGTAAAAATATGTGATAAACAGGTTAATGTTGGTTTGATGACAGAAAAACAACTCAACCATAAGCTCAAAGAGGTAAAGTCTGTCAACAAACAGAAAGTGTCCAAGAAAAATAGGAATGGAAAAGTAGGCATTAATAAAAGAAATGATTATCTGCCTAATTCTGATGCTCCTAGAAAGACATGTCATAGTTGTGGTAGTACTAACCATCTTGCCAGTTTTTGCAGGAAGAACAAAGATATTAATTCTTTACCCTCCAAGTCAGGAGTAAAGAATGATTATGTTAGGGTTAGACCACAGACTTTATGCACACACTGTGGGAGCACATTTCATTCCATTTATACTTGCAAGAGTTATCATGCTATTTATCACAACTATTATGAGTTAAAACCCAACTTGAAATGGGTTAGAGCAAACTCTGCAAGTGTAAAATCTGACACAGTTAGCTTAAACTATGTTGATAGTAATTCCGCTGCAAAAGCTAACAATGTTAAGAAAGCCAAAGGATCCAAGCAAGTCTGGATCCTTAAATCTAACTCTTTGTAATTGTTTGTGATTGCAGGGCATAAGGGAAAGTACCCTAGTCTTGGACAGTGGATGTTCTGGACACATGACTGGAAATAAAGCCCTGCTATCAGATTTTGAGGAGAAAGCTGGCCCAAAAGTTTCCTATGGAGATGGCAACATAGGACGTACTATGGGATATGGAAATATCAATCTTGGAAGTGTCATCATCACAAATGTAGCTCTTGTCCCAGGACTCAAGCATGACTTGCTATCTGTGAGTCAAATCTGTGACAGAGGTTACCATGTAGATTTTCAACCTGAATACTGTGAGGTTATCAGTAAATCTACAGGAAAAGTTGTTCTAGTTGGAAACAGACGGAATAATATCTATGAAGCAAGTTTGGTAACAAACTCTGAAGGAAAAGCTGTATGTCTGTCTGCAAAAATGTCTAATGAAGAAAGTTGGAAATGGCATAAGAAGCTCTCTCATCTAAACTTGAACAACATTAATGAGCTAATTCGAAAAGATCTTGTAAGGGGACTTCCAAAGTCAATACTTAGCTTAGATGGTCTGTGTGATTCTTATCAAAAGGCCAAGCAAAGGAAGTCATCCTTCAAGAGTAAATCTGAATCTTCAGTTGTGGATCCTTATCATCTCCTTCATGTTGATCTATTTGGTCCAGTAAATGTAATGTCATTGGGCAGAAAGAAGTATGCTCTAGTCATTGTTGATGAGTACACTAGGTACACATAGGTGTATTTCTTAGCAAAGAAGCATGAAACTGTCTTAACTCTGATGGATCATGTAAAGCTACTGGACAAAGGATCACAGTATAAAGTGAAAGTTATCAGGAGTGATAATGGTACTGAATTCAGAAATGCAATAATGGAAGAATTTTGTAAAGAAAGAGGAGTGAAGCAAGAATTTTCTGCACCAGGGACTCCACAGAAGAATGGTGTAGTTGAAAGAAAGAACAGAACCTTAATCGAAGCTGCCAGAACAATGCTTGAGGAAGTAAAATTGCCAACTTATTTCTGGGCAGAAGCTGTTCAAACTGCTTGTTTTACTCAAAATGCAACACTGATCAACAGGCATGGGAAAACACCATATGATATGGTGAAGAATAAGAAGCCAAATTTGAAATATTTTCATATTTTTGGATGCAAGTCCTTTGTGTTGAAAACTCATCCTGAACAATTGACTAAGTTTGACTTAAAAGCTGATGAAGGAATTTTGTTGGATACCCACTGTCAACTAAAGCATTCAGAGTCTACAATCTGAGAACTAAAGTGATCATGAAATCTATACATGTGTCATTTGATGACAAGAAAATAACTGGAATAGAAGATGAAGAATATCATGATCAACTTCGCTTTGAAAATGAAGATCTAAACTCTGATGACGTAAACTCTGATGAAGCAAATCCAACAAACTCTGATGGAACATACTCTGATCCTCTACTGGTAAACACTGAAGAATTTTCTCTGACAGAACAAAATAGAGAACCAGTTGAGGGGGAGCATGAAGATACTTCAGAAACTTCTCAAAATAATGACTCAAATTCTGAAAGTGAGTCAGCTGAAGAAACAAACAGAAATTCTGGGTCAAACTCTGAAAGTTCAAATACTGAACAGTCCAATTCAGGGGGAGCCTCAGAGAATGCAAATGGTCAAGAAGAAAATTAGGAGAGCATGGATCAAGGGGGATGATCTAATAATGATAATAGAATCCAATTATCTGTAGAAAGAAGGTGGACACAAGCTCATACACCTGACTTGATAATTGGAGATCCAGAAGCTAGTGTGAGAACTAGAAGTGCTACAACAAATGAATGTCTGTTTCATGCATTCTTGTCTCAAACTGAGCCCAAGAAAGTGGAAGAAGCTCTTCAAGATGCTAACTGGATAACAGCAATGCAAGAGGAGTTAAATGAATTTGAGAGGAATGAAGTCTGGACACTTGTACCAAGACCAAAGAACAGATCTATTGTTGGTACAAAGTGGGTTTTTAGAAACAAAACAGACAGTGATGGAGTGATTACAAGGAATAAGGCTAGACTTGTGGCTAAAGGCTATTCACAGCAGGAAGGAATTGACTATGATGAAACCTTTGCTCCAGTTGCTAGATTGGAGGCAATAAGGATTTTTCTGGCCTATGCTGCTCACAAGAAGTTTAAAGTCTTTCAGATGGATGTGAAAAGTGCTTTTCTCAATGGGAAACTTGAAGAAGAAGTGTTTGTTGAACAACCACCAGGATTTGTAGATCCCAAACATCCAGATTATGTCTACAGGCTTGACAAGGCATTATATGGACTAAAGAAGGCACCAAGAGCATGGTATGAAACTCTGGCTCAATTTCTTTTAGAAAGTGGGTTCACTAGAGGTACAATTGACAAAACCTTGTTCTATTTTAATTCTGGTGATGATTTGCAGTTAGTTCAAATTTATGTAGATGATATAATTTTTGGGTCTACTAATGACAAACTCTGTAAGAAGTTTGCAAAGCTTATGCAGTCAAGGTACCAAATGAGCATGATGGGAGAGCTTAGTTATTTTCTAGGCTTACAGGTCAAGCAAACAGATGATGGGATTTTTCTCAATCAAGCAAAATATACCAGAAATCTTCTCAAGAAATTTGGTATGCTTGATAGTTCATCTGCCACAACTCCCATGGCTACTGCAACAAAGCTAGACAAAGACACATGAACCTCAGTAGATATGACAAACTATAGAGGAATGATAGGGTCTCTTCTTTATCTAACTGCAAGTAGACCAGATATCATGTATGCAACATGTCTTTGTGCAAGATTTCAAGCAGACCCCAGAGAGCCTCATCTAACAGCTGTGAAGAGAATTTTCAAATATCTCAAAGGAACCATAACTCTTGGTTTGTGGTATCCTAGAGAATCAGAGTTTAAGTTAATTGGTTACTCTGATGCAGATTTTGCAGGCTGTAAGATAGACAGAAAAAGCACAAGTGGAAGCTGTCAATTTCTAGGTGACAGATTAGTTTCTTGGTACAGCAAGAAACAGAAATCAATTTCCACATCCACAGCAGAAGCAGAGTATATTGCTGCTGGTAGCTGTTGTGCACAGATTTTGTGGATGAAGAATCAGTTGCTGGATTATGGGTTAAGGTACTCTAAAATACCTATTTTCTGTGATAATCAAAGTGCTATTGCTATGACAGGTAATCCAGTACAGCACTCCATGACCAAGCACATCAGCATACGGTATCATTTTATCATGGAACATGTGGAAGAAGGAAATATTGAGCTTCATTTTGTGTCTACAGACCAACAACTTGCAGATATCTTCACCAAGCCTTTGAGTGAAGTTACCTTTACAAGACTGGTAAATGAACTTGGAATGGTCTCTGGTTTTGACTAGAGATACTGGTTAGACTCAAAATCTATACTCTGTGATTTGTTGCTCATGTTTCTTTGCATATGTTAACTGTCATTCATACCAGTTTGTAAAAAATTCTGAAGTCATACTCTGTCATAATGTCAAACTCTGTCAGTCAAACTCTGTCAGTCAAACTCTGTCAGTCATACTCTGTCAGTTAAACTCTGATGTTAAACTCTAATTGTGATTTTGTCTGAAACATATGAACCGATGAAGAAAATTGTATGAAGCATGATTCTCAGTAAGTAATCATGAATCGTTCTGAGTGATATAGATTCTGATTTCAAAATGTGCAGAAATTTTACACAGCATAATACTGTCTCTATATTTATAGCATCTCTTAGTTTATTTATCCTATACACTGAGTCTGTATTAGCTGTTTGCACTTTCTCTCATAAATTAATTATGTTAACTGATGAAAGTCTAAACTCTGATAATTAGTTACTAATATTTCACCCTCAAATAAAAAAGATGCAAAAATAAGCACAAATTCCTTTGAGATCATGTTGTGCCTAGGAAGACCCAGGAACTTATTGTATGAAATAAGGGCTAAAATCTTTGATTTTTGGTGACTAGTGCCAACCACTGATTACTGGAAAAATAATAATAATTAAAAAAAAAAAAAATTCGAAGGGGGTGAAAATAATAAATTTAAAAGTACAGAGTTTAGATGAGATCAGATTTTGTTTTATATATGAGAGTTTGGGCAACCAGTTTTTACTGATTTATTTTGTGGATTTTATGCACTTTGAGATGATCTAAATCTTTATATTCAGTAAACTCAGCTATTCACACACAAATATTCACAACTGTGCATTTTGAGAAAAGAGATTATTAATAAAGGAGGAGAATTGATAAAATCTGATGAATTGTGTACTCTACGCCGATGTAATTTATTTTTAATCTATAATGATTAAAATAAATAAGTGTGTTTCAGACATTTCATAATTTTTGAGGAACATTATTTTTGAAAATAGAGAGTATGATTGAAAACGGTTTGTCTGTGTTTTGAAAATAGAGAAGCGTATAAATAGCAGTAATTATTGCCTATTTTTACTGCGCATGCGCATTGGAAACTACCATGATAAGTGATGTCAGTTAATGCATGTGTTCCACTCACACATAAATCGAGTAAGCCAGTTGTGTGTATTAATGATTAAAACTCTTGAGTTTTAATTTTTGAATTTTCTATCTTATTCATTATACACATAACGGTTCAATCTTATACTCACTTATCATTTTCACACATACTTTTCACTCACACAATTCTACAAACACTTTTCTGCATAATCTTTCTCAAACATTTTCTTACTCTTAATCTCTGATTTCTAATGGCAACCTCTATGTTTAACTCTGTTGGATTAGATTTTGTCCCAAATAACTATGCAGCACCTCTTAGTAATGAGAACGCACCGGAGGCGTTTCATTTACTGCAGAATTTCCTTGCTCAATCGGAAATTGGGCGTGCTTTGGTGGATCCTGCAAAGCTTTATGGATCTCAGATCAAAGCTTTCTGGGAGACTGGTGTCTATGATGATGGTGGTGATTCTGGAACGCCATATATTGTATTTGAGTTTCAAGAGACATAGTATGTCATTACTCCAGGAACTGTTCGTGAAGCAATGGGATTTGCAGAGTCTGACGCGTACACCATTGCTGTTGGTGATACTGATCTTCAAAGAATGATGCAAGCCATTGGATACACTGGGTCTTTAGCAAGGACAGGCCAGTTAAAGCGACCGCTCTTACGAAAGGAATGGAGTTTTTTTTCGATTGCATAACCAGAGCGTTCGGGAAGAAATGTACCAATTGGGATGTGATTCCAATTGATAGTCTGCAAATCGGGTATTCACTTCTTTTTGGTAGTAATTATGATTTTGCTAGCCTTGTCTTGATGAATATAGGAGAGAAAATGACAGAGAATAGGAATGTAGTCTATTTTTCTAGATTTTGTCAGATTTTATTCTCTGCTTGTGTTCATAATGTTGAGATTAATGAGGAGGACGTAATTCCCTCATTCAAACTGCATAAAAGGGTATTCTCTGACCTTACAAATAAGGATTTGAAGAAAGTCAATGTTGGTGAGTTGTTGTTACCTGAAAGGGTTCATCAGTTTTTAAACCCTCAACCTCAACCACAACAGCAACCAGAAACACAACCACAGCAACCAGAACCTGAGTCCCAACAGATAAACACTGATAGTCAAGCAGCTCCAAGACCAAAGACTGGTGGGAGGACTAAGCACAGAGCTTTCAAGGCTGTCCATGCTGCTAAATCCCTAAATACTGATGATGTTCCAGTATCTGTTGGTACATCAAGGAAAAAGAAGAGGGCAAACAGACCTGTTTCTGATGCTAATGTGCCTTCTGATGAACCTGAGTCTGTTAATGCTAAGAAAAGGAAGCTTGTTGCTGCTTACCTATTTGATGATATAGTTCAAAATTTGGCTTCAGATTCTATACCTGTTCATGATTCAGAGAATGTAAATGTTGATACTGCTGTGCCTGAAGAAGTCAGGACAAATATAGATGATAATGCTGCCTTCCATGATACTTTTCTTGATCCTATCTTGGAAATGGAAGAAGAAGAGAATGAGATTGAAGCACATCCTGCAATCAGTGTTTGTGACACTGAGGATGTGGCAGCTGATCAAGACACAGTAATTTTTGAAGAATCTATGACAACACACACAGAGATACTCTCTGTTACTCACCAGGTACTTGAAAAAGGTGAAGAAGTGGATCAGACAATAAATGTTGATAATGAAGCTGCAGTAGAGCCTACTGTTGAGGCTGTTCACATAGCTGAAGAACATACTGAAGAAGCTGCTCAGACAATAAATGAAACTATGGCAGATAATATAGTTGAAGAAATTGCAGAGCCTGCTGCTGAAAAGATAACATAGCCTGTTATTGAGGTTGTTTCAGAAAATTTTGTTTTCACTGCTGAAGAGCCTATTATTGAAGTTATAACAGAGAATATTGTTGAGGCTGCTCAAGCTACTGCAACAATAAATGTGCCATTAAACTCTGAACACATTGTTACTGATAATTTTGTTCAAGACAATGTTGGTGAGGATAGTGCAGACTCTGATGATACAAAGTCTGATGATAAGGCTGAATCTTCTGCTTCTCAAAGGATTTCTACTCAACACAATCTGAAAGTGACTGATATTGGAGGTTCTACTCAACGTGATACTGAAGCACATTTTCAGGACATGTATTATGCAAATTGGTCAAATCATGATTGCATCTTCACTTCACAAAGGGCAGCTGATTTTGTGAAAAAGTCTGCTTCTACTATTGTTAATCCTGAGCTTCTTGCAAATTTTCAAGCTACAATTGTTCAAGTGAAATCCCTTCACAATCGTTTTGATGAAACTCAAAAAGAAGTTATTGGGTTGAGGAATGATGTGACAGCAAGGGAGTTAACTTTGAAGCATGAGAAAATTTCCTTATCAAGAGAACAAGATGCCATGAAGAACAGATTAAGTAAGATTGAAGAAAATCAGACTGTGATGTCTGCAAAGATTGATTCCATTGCTGCTTCTCTTGAATTGCTCACATCAGTTTTGATTCCAGATGATGTCAAAAAGGGGGAGAGAGTACTTAAAGACAAATGCAAAAGGTCTCAAACTCTGAGTAGACATGATGATTCTACTGATGGTGGTGCAAAGGGCAAAGATTTCAAATCTAAATCTATTCAGCAAGGAAAGCTAAAATCAAACTCTGACGCTACAAACTCTGCTACAAGGATAAACACTGGTGCTCAATCTTCTTCAAGAGTTAGAAGCTTAATGCTTAATTCTCAACCAACTACTGATGAAGAGATTGCTGCTCAGATGTTTCTAGAAGAACATGGTGCTGATGCAACCATAGAAGATATTCAAGAAGAAGAGTTGATGCTAGCTAAAGAGCATGAGCAAAATTTAAAGTCTGGGAAATTGAAAAAGACTGTAAAGATTTCAAGGCCTAAAGAAAGAGGAATAATTATCAAAGAAAATGTAAACTCTCAACAGAGTTTACAACAAGCAAAAAGGTCTGAAGAAGCTAAGCCTGATAAAGGTAAAGGGAAACTGGTGGAAGAACATCAGATACAGAAGAAAGCTCAAACAACCTCTGACATTGCTCAAGTTGTTCAAACAATGGAAGCTGTGACAACCTCTGATACTACTCAAGTTGTACATACACAATTATCTTCACAATTACAAAGGACTTTTGCCAAGCCAATCACTGTTCAACACTCTTTGATTCCTGCAAATATAAATCTTCTTCAAAGCAGAACACTTATGGGAAAAGAATCAAGAGATAAATCTGGGCTTGGATCTCATAGAGAGAAAAGAGTGAACAATAGTCCTATGGATCAAACCTCATTAGCTGAACCAGGTATTGGTGTGACTCAGGAAAATCTTGATGCTTTAGAGTCGGTTCAGTTAATATACCACAGAGGGTTAAAGAAGGATTTTCTGTTATACTTCAAATCTGATGGCAGAGTATACAGAGTTAGTGAAGATGATATTGGTTTAAAGATGAAAGAAGAACTGGAGTATGTGTTGTATCTGTTGAAAGTTAAAAATCAAAGAACTCATCAAGCAGCTGAGGTGTTAAGAAGCAGGATGATGAAAGCTAGAATTCTTTCTGGTTTAAAGTCTGCTGGCTCTTACATACCAAAGTACAGAGACTACAATGGAAAGCTTGTTGAGATGAAAAGGAACAGTGCAAGACTCAGAACAGATCTTGGCATAAAAGTGTTGGAATTTAATCTGGAATCAGATAAATCCTTCATAATAAAGCTAGAAAATGATATGAGAAAGAACAGCATTTATTCTCTAAGGGCAGCTATCTACCAAACTGGAGAAGGTGATCCAGAGTTAAGGGAGCTAAAGAAAATAATGATAGCTGAGCTAGAGAGAGCTGAAAGAAAACTACTTCAGGACTACATCAGGACAGTGCCTGACATTGAAGAAATTAAGTAAAGGCTGACTGTAAGTTTTTAAAGTTTTCTGTTCTAAGTAAAAGTTAAACTCTGTTATGTTATAAACACTGCATTTGTTATATGTTTTGACATCATCAATTATCTTTTAACTTGTACATTTTTGTTATGCACAAGTTGGGGGAGATTGTTAGATATAATTGCTGATGATTGTTTATCAGTGTTTAAGAAACAGGTACTCATCAGAGTTTATACTAGAAGCCAGTCAGAGTTTGTTAAAGTCTGACGGGGTGAGAGTTTATTTAGCTGTCGGTGCATACTTGAAGATTCTAGAAGCAATATATCTTGAAGATGGAAAGAAGCAAGATATATTGAGATAGCTAAAGAAACGGGACAGAAGACAGAAGCAATCCTAAATTGATATAAATTGTATAGCTAATTTATAGGAATATCAATTAGAGATTGATTCTATGTAGCTGTGTATTATATAAACACAGATAGGTTAACCCTAAAAGGGATGCGAATACTGAATACATTATTCTTGTAACCTAGCAGCTCTCTGTGATATTTTACATCACTGAGATAAGAGTTATTTAATATAATTCAGTTTATTGATCATAAACAGTGTTCTTAATTGTTATTCTCATACATATATTGATTATATATTGTGTATTCGGCCTAACAACCCTGGTATGTTCGATGAGTTTAAGAAAGTTATGACTAACGAATTTGAGATGACAGATATTGGTCAAATGTCGTACTTTCTTGGAGTCGAGGTGAAGCAAAACAAAGATGGGATTTTTATGTCACAGAAAAAATACGCAGAGCAGATTTTAAAGAAATTCAGAATGGAGGAATGCAAGCCGGTGAGCACACCAGCAGAAGCAAGCATAAAGCTCAGAATTGATTCAACGAGGGAGTCGGTAAATCCGACATTATTCAAAAGTTTGGTTGGAAGTCTGAGGTACCTAACTTTCACTCGTCCAGATATTATGTATGCAGTCGGATTAGTGAGCAGGTACATGGAGAAGCCGAAGCAAGATCACTTCATGGCAGCTAAAAGAATTTTGAGGTACATAAAAGGTACACTTGATCATGGTCTATTTTACACGCATTCTCAGGATTCAAAATTAGTTGGCTACTCAGACAGTGATTATGGTGGTGATTTGGATGACGGGAAAAGCACTTCGGGTTATGCTTTTCATATCGGTTCGGGAATATTTTCGTGGTCATCAAAGAAGCAACAGACAATTGCTCTCTCAACTTGTGAGGCAGAATACATTGCAGCAGCAGCATGCGCGTGTCAAGCTATGTGGCTAGGCTACATATTGGGCGAGTTAAATCTTGCAAAGAAAGACCCGGTTACTATTTACGTGGATAATAAATCTGCTATTTCACTAGCGAAAAATCCAGTGTCACACAGTCGGAGCAAGCACATAAATATAAAATATCATTTTATTCGAGAACAGGTGAACGACAAAATTGTGGAATTGGTACACTGCAGAACTGAAGAAAATTTAGCGGATATTTTCACGAAGCCATTGAAGCCAGATGTATTTCAAAAAATGAAGAATAAGCTCGGAATGCAAAGTCGAGTTTGAGGGGGAGTGTTAGAATTCAAACTCTTTCTGAATTTGCATTAATATCAAGAGTTGGGTAATAAATATTGTAATATGGATGGAAGAAAATAAGAGCAGTAATCCCAGGAAATATGGTAGCTAGGCTGGAAAATGATACTATCTGTGCACATGCTAAGGTGGCAATCAAGTATGTGTAGTAATAAAGAATCGAGAACATGGCACTCTAGAAAGTTTATATGCAGCAGCTATCCATGAACTCATGTCATGTTTGACTCCTAGAAATAAGGTAGGCTTCACATATAAACAGAAAAGGCAACAGCAAGCGGGTCAAGTGTATTTGAATGAAGCCCTAAATAAAAGGTGGTTGTCTAGCGTGTTAACGTAAGTGATTAGGTCAGCAAGATTGTACACTATAAATAGACATACCCAGGAACATGTATTTATATAGAAAAAGTGAGAAATCACAGAGAGCATTGAAAAGAAAGAGCTGAAGCTCTGCCAGAAAATTCAAAGGCCGTAGCCTTGTAATATAAAAGCTGTAGCTTGGTTATTTCTATAAGTAAGAGTGTTATTTGTTTTACTGCACAATCTCTAATATACAATATATATATTATACAGTTTCCAGAATTCAAATATAGTGAGTAACAGTGTACTTTCGCTTCCAACAATTGATTGGTTTATGTGATCATAATTCACACTGGAGTTACCTGCTACCGTTACTTTCTGGGTTCTATTTATTTTCCAGTTGATTGGTTTATTTGATTTGCCAATTTCTGCTGCTTGCATATTTTAAATAACCCTTGTCTTGATATGCTCAAAACTTTAGTGATTTTGGTTCTCAACACAAAAAGGAACGCGAGAACATATCTCAACAAGTAGATGATGCAAGCCTGTATGCAATTGAAGCCTTGAAGTTGTACAACCAAGGATGGGTCAGTTTTCTTTGGAATGTTACTGTTTGCTTTTCTTTAAATCGAATCATGAATAACCAATTTTGTTGGATTCTTTTGATCTTTGTTAATGTTTTGTTTGCCTTGATGTAAAATTCATAGCCTATGCTTTCCCTTTTAGTGCGTGTGTCTCTATGAACTGGTGAAGCCGGGATTCATTACACGTGTTATTGAAAGGCATATGTTATAGCCTATTTGTAGTTCGAGGATTCTACTCAACTTAAACCAGAATGTAATAAGTAAATATTAGATTAAAGGTCACAGGAATCTCAGAGAGTTTTATCTGTCAAGAGAATGGAGTATTAAAGTCATCCACAGACTTGAAGTTATTCTACATTGAAAGAAGTTCAATTTATTGATCAAGCCTCAGTGAAGTATTCAAGGAAGTGGATTTACTACAGTGACAGAGATTTCCAGTTAGTGACGGAAGAAGTACAAGATACAAAGTTCAGTCAGAGCTAGAGAAAAGAAGCCACAGCTTTAAATGGTTTAAAGATGATGAATTTTCATTGAAGTCAGTTATTCATGAAACCAGACAGTGCATCGAATGACGACATCAATCAGTGGAATTAATTCATCTATTTTCAGTGGTGTTCAGAAGAGAGAGAGAGATACTTTGTTTTTAAGTTATTCTCTTCTAATTAATTAAATGATTAATCAATTTAATTAATAAATTAATTCCTTCAGAATTAATTTATTTATTAAATTAATTAATTTAGTTGTTTGAATTATTTATTAAATTAATTCCAGAAAAGAATTAATTTAATTTAGAATTTATTTCAACTAAAATTAATTAAAAGAAAGTAATTTAAGTACTAGTATGACCTGTCTATTAATACTAGTATGACCTAGTTTAAAAGAAGAATTAATTTAATCTATAATTTAATCTAACTAATTAAATTAAAAGGATTTTCTGAAAATGAACTAGTATGACCTATGTTTATTATTATTAGAAACTCGGTATGACCTTAGTAGATAATTCGGTATGACCTATTTTCTAGGTTCTACTGAATTATTTATTAGGTCATATTAAGTCTTTTTAAAGGTCATACCAAGTACTTTTTCTGGGTAATACAATTCTCTTTTTTGGTCATACCGAAAATTAGAATTGTGTTGGCAGGTCATACTTGCATTCAAGGTTCTACCGAGCATTTGTTTTGCAGGTCATACAAGGCATTTCTCAGGTCATACAAGGAAATGTAATTGTATATAACCGAGGCCAATTTTCACAGAAGCAACAATTGAAAAGAAAAAGCAGCAGACACATTTCTCTCAAGAACAAAAGAAGAAGACATTTGATTTCATTTCTTCTCAAGCAATTAATTCTAGTTTGTATTGTTAAATCCAAACCACTAGAATTTGATTACTTGTATTGCTTTGACTATCTAGCGGATTTTTATCCCTAGAACGAATCTCAAATTATCAAATATTGTTAAATCATTTTATTACAAAAATAGATAAATTCATGTCGAATTTATTCTAGATTTGTTTTAATTTATTTGAGATTCAATCTTGTACTAAGTATCATTTGTAACACCCTTCAAGTTTAATATAAGTTATATTTAACTTGAATCTTGTTTCATTTTTATTCCGCATTAATTTGTTCCTAAACAGTTCTATTCTAAAAGGACAAATTCGATTAAACGGTATAGTTTGTATTCAACCCCCCTTCTACAAACTTATCAGGACCTAACAATTGGCATCAGAGCCTTTTGATTGATATACTAATCAAAGATCCAATTGTTTGAGATTTTTTTCTTAACTCTGATTTTTTATTTTAATTCTAAAAATCTCAAAAGATGTCTACTGCACAGAAAGTGGGGACAGTTAAAATCCCAATATTCAGCAAGGAGCATTATCCAATGTGGAAGAAGAAAATGCTCCTATTTCTTAAGGTTGCAAATCCTAAATACTTGGATGTGCTGAAGAAAGGTCCCAAACTCCCTATGATTATTGAGGAAGAGATAACAGTGGATAATGTTGTTACTAGGCCTGCTAGTATGTACCCTAAAGATCCCAAGGAATACACCCCTGATGAGAAAGAGGATGTTACTTTGGATTCTTGTCTTCAGTTGATCCTTATTGAGAGTCTTGATCCTATCATGCATAATCATGTTCTAAATTGTGAAACTGCCAAACACATTTGGGGAACAATAGAGATAATCAATGAGGGGACAGAGGAAGTTAGGGAGAATATGCTGGAAATTCTCACTTCACAATATGAGCATTTCAGATCAAACCCTGGTGAAGGTATCACTCAGGTTTTTGAGAGATACAACAAATTAATCAATGATCTGAATCTCAATGGGAAGCACTACACCAACAAGGAAATTAACAAGAAGTTCCTTCTTACACTTCCACCTCATTTGGAGCACAAGATATCTGCTATTAGAGAAGCAAGAGACATGAATGAGCTTGCCTTGGAAAGATTGTATGGTGTCTTGAAAACCTATGAGCTGGAGCAGATTCAACAGAAGGAGCTGTATGGAACTGGAAAGATTGTTGGTACCTCCACTGCATTGGCTGCTGAAGTCCCACAGAAACTGGAAGTAAAGGCTGTTCAACCTTCCAGTACTCACATGAATGTGATTGATGCTGAATATGGATTAACATCCATTGATCAATCTGGTGGTGACTTCTATTCTTTGGAAGAACTTGATCAGTTGGAGGATGGTGACTTGGCTTTGATAGTCAGAAAGTTTGGGAAGTTTAGATTCAAGAGGAATCCCAATCTTAAGTTCAGACCCAGATTTCAGAGAGGTGGATCTTCATCTTCAAGTGGCACAAGGGGTGGCTACAAAACTGGAACTGTGGACAGAAGTATAATCAGATGCTACAATTGCAATGAGTTGGGTCACTTTGCTACTGAGTGCAGAAAGCCAAAGCAAGTGACTAGAAACACATTTGATTCTAGCAAGAAGAACAAGATTGGGAAGGCCTATGTTGCTGAGGGAAAGAGTTGGGATGACATTGACAGTGATGAAGAAGCAGGTGAGATTGGGAACCTTGCTTTAATGGCTAAAGAGGAAGGCACTTCATCCAGATACATGTCAGAGGTAACCTTTACTGATGCTGAAATGATTTATCATCTTGGTGGCACCATAAGTTGTGCACGCACTGAAAATGATAGAATAAATCTTTTAAACACAAATCTTGAAAAGGAATTAAAAGATTTGAAACTTGTGCATGTTAATCAGGATGAACTTACTGAGAAAATTGCCTTTCTTGAGAATAGGGTTAAATGTTATATTCAACTGGAAACCATTCTCAAAGATCAGATTAGTGAGCTCAAAACCAAAGCTAATGCCTATTACAACTCTTGTAAAACGGCTAAAGAAATTTTCAATAAACAAGCTATTGGTAATCATGTCAGTATAGGTTATGATTATAATGAGGTTGTAGGATTGCTTGGTATTAATACACCTTGTAGAGTCAGAGAAGAAGGAAAGGTTGTTCCTTATATTCTTAAGGGTATTAAAACACCCTTCTGTAAGGAGTCTGAGGCAGAGCCTCTGAATGAATACTCTATCATTATTGCTGAGGAGATTCATGAAGAAGATGTTGCTTTAGAAGCTGAGCAATCCAAAAAGTGTGTATCTGATATTCCAGTCAAAGTTGCTTCAACTGAAAAGACTAAATCAGATATCCATAAGTTGGATCAAAACAACTGTAAAACTAACATGCCTGCTGTTAATTCTTCTCATAAAGCATGTGGTGTGAGTAATTGCATGTCTTGTGCTTTTAATGTTATGTATGCTTTCTTTAATAAAAAGCATGTATCAAATGATAAGACTGCTCCACGTCAACATGTTAATAGTAAGAAGCATGTTAATACTAAGACTGCTAGTCCTTCTAATGCTAGAGTGGATTCATTTATCCCTAAGCCTACTCAGAAATGTGTTAAGGCTGGCTATAAATGGAAACGCTCTTATGTGAAAGAGGTTGAAGTAGTTTTGGTTAGAAATGTTGTTTTGCCTGACAAAGGCCAATTCTTTAAGTATGCCGGACCCAATCAATATTGGGCTCCGAGGAAGGATTAATCAATCTGATATTGCAGGGAGTTAAACAGGTAAACCGTGTTATGTGGATTCTTGACAGTGGCTGGTCAAGGCATATGACCGGAGATAGAGCCCTGCTATCAGATGTGGTTGCGAAAGCTGGCCCAGTGCTTACCTTTGGAGATAACAGCAAGGGTATAACTGAGGATATGGCCTGTTTGAAATCAAGAAATGTTATCAGTCAATAAGGACATCAATGTTACATTTGATGTCTCCAACCTCCCTAATATCCAAAAAGAAGATTCATCTGAAAAGCTGAAGTTTGATAACTTGCCAGACTCAGAATCAGATGATGAAGCCCCACCTGAAGTTATTGCTGGTGATGATAATATCAATGATGATAATGATCATGGTGATGGTGGTGGAAACACTGGTAACAATGGAGATACCACCAACACTGGAGAAGAATCATCAAGGCAATCAAGCAACAACTCAGGGGGAGCAGATGAAGGATCAACTAGTCACTCACAACATCAAAGTGAAATTCAAGGTGAATCATCAAGATCAAATCTTCCAAGACAAACTGTATGGAATAGAGCTCATCCCTTTGAGCTGATTATTGGTGATCCAGGTGTTGGAGTAAGAACTAGAAGTGCTACTCAAAACGAATGTTATTATTCAGGGTTTCTTTCTGAAATGGAACCAAAGAAAATTGAGGGAGCACTGACTGATCCAGATTGGGTGATTGCTATGCAAGATGAACTCAATCAATTTGAACAACAGCAAGTCTGGAAGCTGGTACCCAAGCCAAAGTACAAGAAAGTAGTTGGTACAAAATGGGTATTCAGAAACAAGCTAGATGAAGATGGCATAATCACAAGAGACCAAGCATATTGACATCAGGTATCATTTTATCCGAGAGCATGTCATGAATGGTACTGTGGAGTTACACTTTGTACCCACAGAGGAACAAACAACAGATATATTCACTAAATCTGTTGACGAATCCACATTTATCAAGTTAGTTGGTAAATTGGGTATGTTAAACAGTCTTAGTGATTAACAATATCTCTGTCATGTTTGTTCTTTCAAAATCATTTTCTCTTGCTGATATTGAATGATATATTTTGCCAATTCTTGTTTTTGTATAAAGCTTGTTAATTTAAATATTCTGAATAATTTATTTTCTTTAAAAATACTTTTCTCATATTCTGTTAATAGAGAAACCTATTTTTATTGAAAATTTATTTATTTAAGAATCATTTAAGTTAGTTTCAGATTGTAAATATTGTTGTTCAAATATTTCTGCAAGTTTATGTTATTTTTATGCTGTAAACTGCTTAGCTTTTGTTTGAGTAAGTTAAAATGAATTATTTTCTCTAAAAATATTTTTCTCAAATTTTACAAGTTAAAATTGTAGAGAAATCTATTTTTATTGAAAATCTTTTATTTTAAAATATTCATAGTTGCATGTAAATAGTTTCCTGTAAATATTTTTTATTATTATTTTTTATTATTTTTATTGCTTATTATTTATTATCTTTTATTTTCTATTTGTCTTAGTCGTTTGTGTAAATATAGTGTATATATTATTTTTATCTAGCTCTTGCTTAGCTGGAAATTCAGTGCCAAATCCAAATCAGGTATTACTTTCTATCTCTCAATCCACTTCTTTTACTGTTGCTGAACCCAAGTGGTTGTTAGGGTTGACCAAGGGAATGTAGATCTACAATCTCTATCCCAGGTCTTAGAGCCAAACAATGAGTCTACAACCTTCTTGAACTCTCAGCCTGAACAGAAATTAATGTTAAATAAAGAAGTATTTTGATTGAAACAGTGAGTGATCCCACAGCTCTGCCTCCTCTAAAGAAATTCAACATATACTGAGGCATCTGTCAGCCCATCTGTATCCTCTCAATAGGATATGGACTTTGAAATGGCCAATGAACTGTTTCTAGAGACATTCTCTCAACAGGATGAATCTATTGAAATTCGCCATAGGGCCATGGCACTTTGTACTGAGTCAAGCACACTCTCATTACTCACAATGGGAGAAAACAATTTCATTAGATGAAACTCAGGACACAGTGAAAGCAGAGCACCTGCAACTGGTTACAGTGCCTACCATTGTCACGGTAGAAGTGCCTTCATAGGCATCTGAGGGAAAATTTGATTCTTTGCCAAATTATATAGAATCATTTTCTCCCCTCCCAGAGTGAACATCTCTGGCTCCCTAAGGGATTTTCCACTCGCAGATTTATCTGGAGAAAGTGGAAGGCAACTTGGTCAGTCTATCACTGAAGCAATTCAGATTTCAAATCCAAGTGATTTGATAGACATGATTGAGGATCGGGATTTGTGAACTCCCATTGCACCACCACTGACCTCTCTTGAAAAGGCTAGGGTGAGTTTCAATGCAGGTACTGATCAAAAAGGAGCAAACAGACAGCTAATATTGAGTGATAAGAGTCAAACACTGAGTGAAACACATGCACGTGAGATGAGTGGTACACTTACAAGAAAAATTCAAGTGAGTGCACACACAGACACATACACTGCAATGTAGTTAGCTCACATAGCTGATCTACAGGAACATCTATTCATAACCCAGGCTGATAAAGAAATTTTGCAAGCACAAGTGGTTGAACGGTCTTCTTCTTCCACCTCTGTCAACAATCAGCTGGGACTGCTCAAGGAAATCTTGAAGACAAAGTTACTTCCAAGATCAACTCCATCAACTATCTCAACTCCTACTGGCTTCAGATACTCATAAAGTTAAATCTGTAGAGAATTCCTCAACTAAGGGGGAGAAGATTCTAGACAAGTTTCTACAGAAGTTTGGGTAGAAGTTTCTATTTCTAAGGGGAAGAAGTTGAAGCTAGTAAAATGGGAGCTGAAAAAGATATAAAAGGAAAAGGAGGAGTTTCTGGGGAGTAAAGGTAATTAGCTCTGTGTTGTATAGAGCTTAGGTAAATCAAGACAGGTTCAATGTTATCATATGTTCAGTCTAGAGGAACATCTGTCTTGTATTTACCTTTACTGGTGAAATCTGGAAATGTCATATTTGATCCAGAACTTTCTAGTATTTACTTAGGCTTTAGAGTCTTATCTTTTTCTTGGTTTTAGTTGAGTGATCCTCTAGGTATTTGGTTGTTATTCTCTAACAAACAAATAGGGGAAGATTGAAAGGCATATGTTATAGCCTATTTGTAGTTCGAGGATTCTACTCAACTTAAACCAGAATGTAATAAGTAAATATTAGATTAAAGGTCACAGGAATCTCAGAGAGTTTTATCTGTCAAGAGAATGGAGTATTAAAGTCATCCACAGACTTGAAGTTATTCTACATTGAAAGAAGTTCAATTTATTGATCAAGCCTCAGTGAAGTATTCAAGGAAGTGGATTTACTACAGTGACAGAGATTTCCAGTTAGTGACGGAAGAAGTACAAGATACAAAGTTCAGTCAGAGCTAGAGAAAAGAAGCCACAGCTTTAAATGGTTTAAAGATGATGAATTTTCATTGAAGTCAGTTATTCATGAAACCAGACAGTGCATCGAATGACGACATCAATCAGTGGAATTAATTCATCTATTTTCAGTGGTGTTCAGAAGAGAGAGAGATACTTTGTTTTTAAGTTATTCTCTTCTAATTAATTAAATGATTAATCAATTTAATTAATAAATTAATTCCTTCAGAATTAATTTATTTATTAAATTAATTAATTTAGTTGTTTGAATTATTTATTAAATTAATTCCAGAAAAGAATTAATTTAATTTAGAATTTATTTCAACTAAAATTAATTAAAAGAAAGTAATTTAAGTACTAGTATGACCTGTCTATTAATACTAGTATGACCTAGTTTAAAAGAAGAATTAATTTAATCTATAATTTAATCTAACTAATTAAATTAAAAGGATTTTCTGAAAATGAACTAGTATGACCTATGTTTATTATTATTAGAAACTCGGTATGACCTTAGTAGATAATTCGGTATGACCTATTTTCTAGGTTCTACTGAATTATTTATTAGGTCATATTAAGTCTTTTTAAAGGTCATACCAAGTACTTTTTCTGGGTCATACAATTCTCTTTTTTGGTCATACCGAAAATTAGAATTGTGTTGGCAGGTCATACTTGCATTCAAGGTTCTACCGAGCATTTGTTTTGCAGGTCATACAAGGCATTTCTCAGGTCATACAAGGAAATGTAATTGTATATAACCGAGGCCAATTTTCACAGAAGCAACAATTGAAAAGAAAAAGCAGCAGACACATTTCTCTCAAGAACAAAAGAAGAAAACATTTGATTTCATTTCTTCTCAAGCAATTAATTCTAGTTTGTATTGTTAAATCCAAACCACTAGAATTTAATTACTTGTATTGCTTTGACTATCTAGCGGATTTTTATCCCTAGAACGAATCTCAAATTATCAAATATTGTTAAATCATTTTATTACAAAAATAGATAAATTCATGTCGAATTTATTCTAGATTTGTTTTAATTTATTTGAGATTCAATCTTGTACTAAGTATCATTTGTAACACCCTTCAAGTTTAATATAAGTTATATTTAACTTGAATCTTGTTTCATTTTTATTCCGCATTAATTTGTTCCTAAACAGTTCTATTCTAAAAGGACAAATTCGATTAAACGGTATAGTTTGTATTCAACCCCCCTTCTACAAACTTATCAGGACCTAACAGTTATCCTGCCAACATGCTTACTTTTTCATGTCAACTTCACGGCTAAGGCCACTGATGATGCTACTGCTCGAGAGGAGATTTTTTTCGCGGAAGTGACAAGTACAAGTGGGGTTTTTTCTTGTGAGCTTTGCATGATCTTGTGGCCAAAAGAATTAATTTCAGGTTCGTTTTTGATATTTTTTAAGTGGCCATGTGATCTAATTTATCTCCTACAGCTATTTGATGCACATTTGTTTGTGCTTTGCTTATTGATTTGTTTGTTTGTCCATCGTGACCAAGATTACAGGCTACTTGTTTTGGTAACTCTATGAATTTGTCTCGCAGAAGATGAAACAGTAGATAAAACCGAAGGGCTGTTATTATTGCCACGAGTTCAACAATGTTCTACATCCTATTACTGGAAGATTTGTACGTGGCGGTGATTCATTCTACATTTCTGAAAAAGAGTTGAGAAAAAGAGTTAAGAGAGACAACACGCACCTAGTCACCTGAACTTGTTCACAGCTTGCTGAGTTTCAACATGTAAATTCTTTGCGATATTATATGTTTGGAACTCTTATGACGACTCTCATGAGCTGCTGCTATGGGTCTGAACTAGAACCTTTTATCTGTACTTGATGTGAAATTTGGTTGTCAATGTACCTTTTATCAACAGTTTGTACTTGATGTGGTGTATGTGTGGACAATGAATTACACGTGGTGCTTATTCTCCAGTTAAGTGTCTGAAGTGCTCATGAATTGCTCTTAGGAGACGCTTCTTTTCTTGTTTGATATTTCTAGCATTTTTTAGTTTCCTTTTTCTTGGCAGCATTTTGACCAAGGAAACATACTTTGGATTGCTTTATTTGTTATTTGTAATTTATGGAGTCAGAAAATTAGGTCTTGCCTATTCCGAAATAAAAATTTAGCACAAAAAAATCATCATGTTCTTTGTTATTGGTATATATAAATATAAATTGCATTTGCAAAAGTTTTATGAAGCAGATTGGACCCAAATGTGTTTTTTCCCCTTTTCTGCATATTTACCTATTTCTTTGCATGTTTTATGAAGCGGGAAAAGATCTATAGGTGGTGAAATTATTGAATTTGCATTCTTTGTGTAAACTTTTTATATATTTCTCTATAAACTTCTCAAAATGCAACTTCTCGACATAGTCAGGACATCGCTATATCAGGATTTCTAAGACCTGCCAACCTCTTCTCCAGGTCATCGGCACCATGAATACCAGAGCTGCCGTTAAAAGTTAAAGATTAATTTTTAAAAAAAAACAAAAGATAGCAATTGATTTAGGCAAAAAAAAAGTGGAAACAATTTGATTGTATGTGAAATTTACTTGCTTGCACAAAGGATAGACATCTTAAAATTCTTATGCCTCGTTTGGTCTGAGAGAACGGAACGAGGAAGAAATATAATGAAAAATTATAAATAAACTTAATTGTGAAAAATAAAAAATGTAAGTGGGAAGAGTGAAACAAGTGAGAGATGGTGAATTTCCTATGATAAAATCAAAAGTTACATTTTAAATTTTTATAAACGGGATGAATGGTGGAGTGCAAATGATATAAATTTTTATATAGGTTTCCTCCTATTCTACTAAATCAGGATCTCTAATTTGTGTAGCAAACATTCAAGTCAAAATCAATTATAAGTTCAAGTTACTTGGTCTGAACTGTGACTAGTAACTTAACATATCCATAAGTCCATATTGTTAAAAATGCGACTTCGATGACCTATCTTAAGTGGTCTGTTTCACAATTGTAGTCACTTGACCAGAGAAACTACAACCAGAGCAAAGGTCACTCCATGTAGAATTAATATGAACAGGAGCAGCTGAAAGAATAGCAGCATCATACGGACATAAAGTAAATAAATGTTCAGGGGTCACAACAGTCGAGGCAAAAAGAGAGCATCCCTGCGTAATAGTCACCCAAACCTCTGCATTTTATCTTTGGTGAGTAATCTCCGTTTCATAATCATCCAGAGTAAAAAAGAACATTTCGGAATAGGAAAGTTGTGCCATACCATATCAACCCAAGGGGGAGGCGCATCATTCACAGGTCTTAAAGATTGCCAAACTGTAGAATGGTTTACTTTGTTACTTATATTACCATCCCAAAGAATCTGGTCTTCAGGGAAGATGGTGATGTTGGAACACAACTGTCTCAGCTCCGTTGCAAGAACGTGATTTGTACGACTGAGGTTCCAATATGCCTCTAGAAGAACCGAATTAACCTTCATCAGAGAAGTGGAATCCATGGTTGAGATGATAATTTCAGGCAAATGATTAACCACAGATGCCCTCTGACCCAAGGATCATGCCACAATTAAACTTCTAAATTTCTCCCAACCTGATACGTAATGTGTTGCAGAGCAAGAGTACGAAAAGATTTTCCTGAGACTCCAAGAACATTTTGAAGGCATTTTCATCGTCCAGAAAGATTTATTTCTCAATATGCACGAATGCAACCAACGAATCCAAAGAGATTTTTTTAGATTTATAATCCGACAAAGCTGAAAAAAAATTGCACTTTTGTTCCATAAGAACAAATCTTTAAAGCCCAGGCCTCCTTCACATTTCAATAACAGCAATCAATCCAAGATACCTTGTATTGACACCTCCATGTGGTAGAACCACTCCAAAGGAATCTAGAGAGAATACTCTGAATTTTTTCAGCACACATTTGGGCAAGAAGATATAGGCTGCCCAATAACCTTGAATCCTGAACAATACTGCCTTGATAAGTTGAACCCTACCTGCTTGACTTATAGATCTGCAAGCCCAATGCTCAATATGACTGCATATTTTGGTTACCAGCGGTTGACATTCCCTCGAAGTTAATTTTCCAGAAACAAGAGGGAGACACAAGTAAGTAATAGGCAAGGCACCTCGTTCAAAATCCGTGTGCGACAGAGCAAAGTCTTGGATATCACTAGGCACATTTCCAAAGAAACACACTGATTTTGAAGGATTAGGCTTTAGACCCGAAATGCCAGAAAATTTCATAACTCCATCAAACAGAATCCGCATAGAAGCAATATCCCCCTTAAAGAATAAAAGAACGTCATCTGCAAAAGTTAAGTGGGTAATACATGAATCCTTGGTGCGCCAGTGAAACTTGAAATCACTAGAAGCAGTTTTTTCTTTTATACAAAGAGTGAGAACTTCCATTGCAAGAACAAACAAATAAGGCGAATGGGGGTCGCCTTGGCAGAGCCCCATGCATGCTTTAAAGTACTCTTCGAGAGAGCCATTAACCTTAACTGACATCATGCAAGAGCTAACACAACATTTAACCCAACTAATGAATTTTTAAGAAAAACCCATTATAGCCATCGTTAGGAACAGTAATGACCAATTTAAAGAATCAAACGCTTTTCTAACATCAAGTTTACAAGCACATCTACATCTTCAACCACCCAGTAATGTTATCCACATCTACATCCACCACCACAATCTGCTTTTTACTTCAATCACAATCTTCGACCACCAGCAACCACCGCATCCAGCCACCAACTTTTATCACAACCTCAAACCACCACTTCCGAAAACCACATATAAATCTTCATCTACATATTGAAATAACCGCTATAATCATATTGCCATCACTTATCATTGGCCTTTCCACCATCACTGCCACAAATATCTATAGATCATCATTATTTGATTGAAAACCCAAATACAAGCCAATATCACCATAAAAATCACAAAACTCGACAAAAATTACAAAATCATACGTTTGAAAATGAGGAAAAAGACCAATAAGACGAACTGAAAGAAATAACACATGTGTCATAGAAACATGAGTTGGTGAAAAGTCGATAAAATCGATACAAAATAAATAAATTGAAAAAAACGGGGGGGGGGGGGGTTAAAATTTTAATCATGATTGTTTATATATAAAATAAACTGTAACAGCCCCAAATCCGGGGTCGGGGATTTAGGGTTGTCACAATCCATGTACTCCTTGCCTTACCTATATTGCTCACACCATTCATAATTCACCTGCTCACGACCCCACAATATATGTCTCACACACACATACACAGGTTAGAGTCTCAGAAACGACACAATACAACAACTGCGGTATAAATAATTTTTATTACAATACCCAAATGTCTTTTGAATCTGTTACTGATACAATTTCCAAGTATTGTTACATTACCAACTTAGTCTTCTGATGCTCACAATCCTCTAATACCATTTATGTCTATACATAAGTTGAATACCAAAAGCCGTAGCCTGATTCGGTTGGTTCGTACTATTCCCGGGGTCACTGCTAGAAACTGTTATGGAAACGCCTTGCGAGGTATGTGCCGTCCCATTGGCATCCTGCTTCGCTGCTATATAATATATAAAAATAATAGCAAGAGTGAGCGATAGCTCAGCAAGGTAATGAAAGTATGGCATAATTCTGCCTTTAATTCAACCCAGAAATAAAGCGAGTATAAGACAATATTTGTCACAATATCTCCATACTGAAATTATTTCCTTATCGGAATATATACCACAACAGTACTTCAAATATCAATTATCGTCTTTATACGAAAGATAAGTGAAATTCGTACTTCGCCGTAGCAATTTATCAAGATAAGTATCCTTTACTGAAAATTCGAATATTTTCCCTAATCGGGATATGATAGAAATTTGGATGCTGACACCCTGCTCCAGTGACGTAGCACTCAGCAGTTGTGGATACTATAACACTCAGCAGTTCAAGATACTGTCAGATGGGAACACTGAACTCCGTATGTAGGAGAAATTTCATTTGAACTCTGTATTGAGATTTCAATAATTCCAGACGTGGATCGACGATGATCAGTCGCCGCTTCCAGGTCTACCGCGGGTCTTCTCTACTAGTAGAAGGATAAAAACTCCATCCGTAATTACCCTCAGGTAAAAGCTCCATCTGCAATTACCTTGGATGAAAGCTCCATCCGCAATCATCCTGAATGAAAGCTCCATCCGCAATCATTCTGGCGCAAGTTGGGCCAAATTCTAGTTCCCCGGGCAAATGCCCGTTCAAAGATCGCACTGGGATCCTTTGGTTACTCCCAGAATCAATCGGAAGTTAACCCATTAACCCATATTGGCTTTTAGCCGGACTTTCACAATCCCTGGTTACTCCCGAACAATGGGAAGCTAACCCATAAGTACATACTGGCCTATAGCCGGAAACTCAGGTTGAGCGACAAATAGTCTTCATGAAATCGAGATTGAATCTTTTACTCTTTTTGTGAAATGGGAACCCTTAGTAGTAGGGCTATAATCCCAAAATAATATCTCTTATATAAACAAAGGAAGGAAACAAGATTTGCTCCCAACTCTGGATTTTCAATTCTCAATATGTACGAAAGCATTTAGATGGCTCAAGTGAGGTGATAATGATCGGGAATAATATTGGGGAATCCTTATAATTCTCGGAAATATTATTAAAGGTCAAGAATATAAAAAAAATATAATTCTCAAAGACCTCTAATGCTTTTAAACAAATAATATGATTTTTAAATCACTAAAAGATATTTAATAATTAATAAGGAAATATGTATTGGAGAAATTTCCTCAAATAAATGATTATTCAAACATAATCCTCTCTGAATAAATAAATATTCAATAATTCTTCCCAATTGAATTAATATTCAAATAGTAATTCTCGACTGAGATAACATTCCTTGAATGGTTTCCAAGTAATTAATATTTTATGGAGATATAATTTAAAGTTCATAATTAACATTCCTCAAGTAAATAATAACCTGCCGCTGGAATCCCTCCGGGTTTCCACGACTATTTCTATATCTCAAAATACCGACTCCCGGTTTAGAGTCGAAAATAATGAATATGCGCTTAACTCTAGAGCTACAAGGTATACCGATTATATATACTTAACTCAGAAGATCATATATAATCAAAAGGTCAAATTTTTATTTCAACAGGAAATAAGATGTGTCGCAAAACTGTACAACTTTATACATGGAAAAAGCAGTATTATAATTAATACTTTAAAAGTACAAGTTTAGAAAACTTGCCTGATGTTCGAGAAGTGATAGGGGTTCGCGACGATGCCGGACAATCTAGACAAAGTCAAACGAAAACACACGGTTAATCCCCTCGATAAACCACTTATACTAAATGCTTAAACACGTAAGCGAAACACAACCAAGGCATTACTAGCTCGTTATAGGCTCATACTAAGTCCATGTTATTCGTCAAATACTTATATCACAAGTTTGGTTCGAAATCCATTCTCAAATCCAAGTTATACTTAACCATTTGGAACCTTGGTTTCTAAGTCTCGTTTTCAGTGGTTTTCACTTGCGCAACCTCGACTAAAACATTTTTATAAAATCGAAAAATAATCTTTTTAATCCGAATCTTTTTCGTGAGCCTTCCTAACTGTCTCTAGTATTATTCCTCAAAGTTTCACATTTTAATATGGCTTATAAGTGGTCCAAATATAGCCTCAAAGTGGCTGACCAGAGAATGGTTGTTCCTCCGAACGACGTTTACTAAAACTCACTTTTCTCTTAAACCGTTTGGCCAAATTAGGCGAACCACATATCATTACGAAGCTTATAACATAAACTACACAATAATGGGCAGTAGGAGTCAAGGGTCGAGTTCTAACAGAGGAAAAATAGGGAACCAGTCAGTAGGTAAAAATTTGGGCATTACGACGGCTATAACTCGGATATTCCCAAATTTCAAATAATCCAAAATGCATATCGATTACTCCACCCAACACATACATCTTATATAACATAGAACTGAGGCCAAGCAATGCCTTTCCGTTCATATAACTCATTATAACTTAAATCAAAGCCCAATCTTACAACTAAGGCTATAAACATGCATAACACCATTAATCATCCATAAATCCCATAATACTTCAAGGGTTTCAAGATTTATACCTTCTCTAAGCTTGCTTGCTGCTAAGTTCCTTATGTAACCTTAGATCCTTGCTTAATACAACCTTCGGAAGCCACAAACTCAATATCCAAAAACAAAACAAAATACAAGTTACTATTTATCGTTACTTTGTAAAATCCATATAAAATCTAAAAACAAGAGTTTGGTTCTGAGATTTTTACCACACCTTCTACTATTCAAGGGATTTCTTTTGAGTCCTACCTCATCACCAGGGGATGCTTGAAGCTCGACTTATTGGCTTTCTAAAGTGAGTAGTCGAAACTGGAAAAGCAGGACAGTTTCTGTTCTCCGACTTGGGGAAGGTATTTGACTAGGCTACACTCCTTTGTTGGCTACGAAATTTTGAGCGAACGTTGCCCATGGAGTGGAGAAGCTATGGTTAAAATTTGGTGATTTAAGGATGGATAGAAATGGAGTTATAGATTTTTCTCTTCTCCTTGCTCAAGCTGTGCAGAAAATCTGGAAATGGGGGAGAGTTTCTTGATTTTTTTTTCTTGCCTTGCCAATTAATAGAAATGCTGATTTTTTTGTAGCCAAGGTGATGAGTCATGGCTTGGTGCATTGTCCTCTTGACACTTGTCACACATGCAAGAGTGGTGTGCAAGTGGCTTTACTGCTTTACTTTACTGGTTCGTTTCATTTCACACGGATGATCCAAATGTTGCATCCCTCGAATTAATCTCGTTACATGTTACTTCCATGTCTATATTTATTCCTGTAAATGTTGCCTTGTTCCTTTTGAAACGATTCGAAATATTTCCCAAAAAGAGCGAATAAAAACTCTACGCGATTCTCGCAGTGAATAGTAACTATTCACTATACATTCCAACAATCGAATCCTTAAATCGACTTTAATAAAATAATAAAATTCCAAAATATTAAATCCTCAAATCCTCAATTTTAATATCTCATTTCTTGAATATAATAATATATAATCCACTGCCCGGTCAAATACTATCCAAAATAAAATTTGGAATTTCTGAATTCCGATCGTCTTTGCATTCACTTATTTACTCTGTAGATCACTAATATGACTTTGGAATATCCACACTACGTCTCGTACATAGGTGGCATGAAATTTTTTTCTTAACCCTCAAAATCACTATTCATCCACCAAATTCACTATTCACTGATGCACTTAATCATAATAAGAAAAGTTTTAATTTTACCAAAAATTTGGGTTATTATAGTCTCCCCTCCTTAAAAGGATTCCGTCCCGGAATCAGCTTAGGAATAACTGGGGGTACTTCTCTTCCATTGCACTTTCTAACTCCCAAGTGGATTCTTCAACTTCTTGATTCTCCACAAACCTCTTACTAGCTTGGCAACCTCGTCACTTAGCACTTGCTCTTTTCTATCCGTGATTTCCACAGGTTGTTCTTTGTAAGTCAGACCAGGTTGTATATCTACCTGCTCGTACTCTAACATATGCCGGACATCTATAGTATACTGACGTAGCATTGACACATGAACCCCGTTATGACCATTCTACAAGTTTGGGGGGGTAAGGCTGGCTCGTAGGCCACCTTCCTGACGCGTTTTAAAATCTCAGATGGCCCAATGAATCTCGGGCTCAACTTCCCTTTCTTTCCAAATCTCATTAATTCTTTCCATGGATATCTTTTAGCATCACGAATCTCTAACCTCATATTCTCTATCTTGTTTGTACAGAAAATACACCAACATAAACTTGCTTGTCATCCATCAACATGCCATTTAGCTTATCAATAGCAGTACTATCTCTATACTCGCGGGCTTAGTCCGCATACTTTCTCTGCCTGTCTTGGTTGTCATTAGCCGCTTGTTGGTGAAATCTTTTGTCTTTCTAGTTTGTTGGACTAACTTGGGTTTTGTGTAAAATCTCATCCTTTAATTCCCGATCATTCGGAATCCATCTCTGTCTCATTTTAATTAAGGGTATCGGCCACCACACTGGCCTTCCCCGGATGGTAGTGTATCTCACAGTCATAATTCTAGGTCAATTCTAGCCATTTCTCCATTTCATGTTATCTACTATCACGGATAACTCAAAGCCAATTCATTACATTCCATAAAAATTTGTGGGTGCATTAGTCAACCCAAAATAACCTCGCTGAAAACTCGAAGTGTCTATTCCTAGTACGAATCGCAGTCTCGGGTATATCCTCATATTTAACCTTCCAACTGTTGATATCCAGTTCTTAAATAAATTTGGAATACACAGCGTTCTTCCGCTGATCAAACAATCATTTACAAGGGTACCTATTCTCCATGTCGAACTCATACAACTCTCGAGGTTCGATGCATAATCTTGTGCTAACATCTTTCTCTCTCACAACAACACCGGGCTCTGCACGGTGGTGCACTGGGTCTTATCACATCCTTGCTCAGCAATTCTTGTAACTGAGTCACTAACTCTTTCATTCCCATTATACCCTGAATACTCGGTATTCATTCTCATGTCATCCAAATCGATATCTGGTAGCTCATTAAAACCTTGTACAATCTCCCAAAACCATTGTAGTTCCATTTATACTTGGTGTCTCTTTTCTTGGCGTCAACCATAAGAGCTAATTAAGCCTCGTATCTCTGGCGTAATAGTTTCTTAGTCTAAACTATATTCAAGAATCTCTGAATCTGTTTCCATCCTTTATTTATTACTCTCTCTCTTTTACAATCAGTCTGGGCTCCATTGGGTGTCAACCAACCCATCCTTATTATAATATCAACTTCTCCCAACTTGAAAGGAATCAGGTCTATCAAAAGTGTCGACCTCATATTTCTAGTTCACAACCTGGATGTACCAGTCTTATGGGAAAATCCCTCGATTGACTATTTCTACTTGTAATTATTCCCTTAGCGGCTCAGCCTTAAGATCTAATTGTCATGCAAAATCTTGAGACGTAGGGTACTTAGCAGTTCTGGATCAAATAAAACGTTAATACTAACTGAGTTTAAGTAGGAGGGTACCTTCTATTCAAAAGTTCTGGCAGTGGGCTGCTTGTTGGAGGTAGCCCTATTAACTCTTGGTATAGCTGTTCCAGCAGATAAACATTCCTTAGCCTTGTGTCCAAGATTTCCACATTTGAAACAGGTAGTGTCTTGGTTGGTCTTGGCACGGGGTTCCTGACATGTATTAGCATAGTGCCCTAGCTGCCCACAATTAAAACACGTTACTCCTTTCGAGTTACACATGCCTAGATGTTTCCTTCCGCATTCATTACAATCTGGTAGTGGGGGTCGAGATAAGTTAGGGTGAGACCCACCAGTTTACCGACCACTCTGGCCTGCGCCCCTACTTCCTGGTCTCTTAGACCCACAGCTTCGACTGGATTGAGATACCGCCTTTCGGCTAAACTTACTCGGAAAATTCCCACCTACTGAATTCCCTCTCTGATTACCCATTTTCCTCTTCTTGTCCTCTCTTTCTTTGTGACTCTGATCACTTCCTGCCTCTACGATTGATGCCTTCTTCACCAATGTAGCGTAGTTGGTCAATTCAAGTATTGCCACCTTATTCTGAATCCACTGTTTTAGCCCCAGTTGAAACCTACGGGCTCTTTTCTCTTCTGTGTTCACAAACTCCGGTACAAACCTCGACAACTCGGAAAACTTGGCCTCATACTCTGCTACAGTCATGTTTCCTTGCTTCAGTTCTAGAAACTTTACTTCCATCTGGGTCTCTATATATTTCGGAAAATATTTCTCTAAAAACAACAAGCTGAATCTCTCCCAAGTCACAACACCAGTTCCCTCTAGGTTTTTCTTAGATTCCCACCAGTGATTTGCCTCTCCCTTCAGGAGGTAGGCGGCGAATACCGTTTTCTGATTCTCTGCAATACTCAGTATCTCAAATGATTTCTCCATCTCTTTAAGCCAAGCTTTGGCCTCTACTGGGTCAGCGGTTCCGTGAAACTCTGGGGGTTTTAGCGACTTAAAGGCTCTAAAGGCCTTAGCGCTTGAATTATCAGGTCGCTGAGGGTTAGGATGCCGATTCAAATTCTGTCTTATTAGGTGCATGAACTGATCCATGGGGTTCCCCTCTAGGTTTTCTCCTTCCTGGTCATGACTCTGCCCTTCAGAATCGTCGGGGTTAGCTCTCGTTCTCCTCCTTCTCGGTGGTATTTTCTGATAATCAGAAAGACAAGGTTTGTCAGGACTTGTTGAATTTTCCGAATCAGGGAAATTTGATAAATCTATTTACCCACTGGTAATACTATGAAATCGATTTCAAAACCTGAAGAACAATTCTATGAATATCAAAATAGATAGAATCGTAAACAGTTGCAATAATGGAATAATTGAAACAAAGATAGAATTTTAACAACTGGAAATGAAACAAATATAAACGTCCTATATGAGGGGAATCAAAAGTTTCAAACTGAGACATGCATGCCACATCATCCTGATACATATACGTCCGAATAGTCAATACTACCCATCCACCGGTCTCAGAAGGAACATGACAGTCGAAGTTAGTCGTCCCACCAAATTGGCACTACTAAGGCCATCTGTATCTAGTGAACCATGTTGTCTGCCATCTATCATGGGCTGTCTGCGGGGCGAGGCGGATCCAGCCTTCTTACCATAGACTATTTCGTTGCGAATCTAATTCCTATGTTGACTTATTCGACCTGGTTGGCCTCCCCTTGGGATTAAATAAAGATAACAAGAATCATGGAGCTTTGAAAAGATAGCTCCCATATCAAGGAAAACGTCACGCACTGGTGATTATAAGGTTATGAGTTTTAAGGTAACCTTATTTGAGATGAGAGAATTTACTGAGAGATCAACATGATCGTAAAAACTCAATGTTGTGTGTCTCAATTAAGACATTACTAAAGGTAATTAGCCTTCTTGTATTTCACAACTCACAAGTGACGACGTCTCGTCAGACTTCTATCACCCAGACAGATAGTCCTTGTGGCCCCTATAAGTATAGGGTTGTTCATCTCAGTGGAAGTTGAGAAGTAGGAAAGAAATTCACAGTCGAGTTAATAATTATCATCTTTTGACAAATAATTTCTTAAATGGACACCTTGGATTAAAAGTGAACAGGTTCCAAGGGTGCGATTTCTAAAGAAAAGATAGCCAGAAAGATACTTGTATTCAACAACAAGTGGTGCTGTATCACCATAGGATTATTCATTATTGAAAGGTGAAAGCTTGAATAACATTATTCACCAGGGCTTCGAAAACCTGAAAGTAGGTATCATGACGGCCTCTGGCGCAATTGAAACTAAATATGGTTTAACATTAGTGTTATAAAATAACTTCGAAGAGGGAAATGTACCCTTTATCAAAATTCTCTCTTGGAGAGATGTCAAGATAGCTTATAGATTGGGGAGGTAATCAACATAATCTGCAAATGGGGAGGGTATTGCCAAGGTCTCTCCAGTTGCCTTTGTATGTCGGCTCTTCTAATGTATAATCGTTCGCTTCCAGAGCTTTTCTTTTCCATGCACACCCTAAGGTGTTCGATACTTACGTCATGGCCGACTCATAATAGTCGCTAAGGATTCAACCATCGATATTTGCAATCGCGGGGAGTTCTACTCAACTAGGCGCAAGCATCGCAAACTAGCGTTCGATTTTATAAGAAGATTTTGATACTGTTGTCACCCATATCCATCCCATGTGTTACATAAGTTTACCCTCGCGGCAACACAGCCTTTTCATTTAAGTCAATCCCAGACTCTCTTGGTCCATCTTGTCTCTCAACATATATCCCATCTTAGCGCATTCAGGTTACAATAACGCTTTGCGTAGTACATACATATAACCATCTTGCTCGGGGTAATAAACGCCTCAGTACCGTAGTAAACATCGTCCTTGGTAGAATCGCTGATCGCAGAAATTAACACCCCATATATAAGGTAATGCCTTTACTAGTTAAGGTAACTAAGTACTCTTAATCATACACGAAGTTCGAATGCCTCAGTTCTTACGCATGCTGCCTCCATAGGGCACTGTGACAGACTATGAGTAACAGGTCTCGTTCAAGTCGAATCAATCCACCGGTATTAGCTATACTGTCTTTACATCTTCTGCTTCGGAGGCTAAACTCCATGTCCTTTGTCATATTTCTTGACGAATCATAAATGATCCTAAACTCATATCTTCGTCACTAGTTGACCTCTGTAGGTTCTGTTAATCCCAAATGACCTAACAAAATTGTAGAAGGGGGGGTTGAATACAATTTTGATATTTTCTTGAACTTAAAAACAACTTATAAATTAAAACTGAACTGAATAAATAAAAACACAAGATATAAATAATTCAGTTGGATTGTTTGATGATCCAACTGAAGTGTTTTTATTGCGGAAATAATCTGTGATACAAATGTACACAGCTGCTCAGTTACAATGTTGTAGAGAAGAATGCTCTCAAAAATAGCTAATACAATCTATTTGTTTTTCTTCTCATATCTAAAGTAACTGCTACACTTGGTTATATAAGCCCAAGTTTACAACTCTACGTTTGGCTAAACTAAAGAATAGTAGTGACCATCAGTAGCTTGCTTTTCATTCCTTTTATCCAAAGGTCCTTGGAGATCTTTGCTTTTGTCTTCATGCTTATTATAATCATTCCCAAGAGCCTTATTGGAAATTGGAATGTTTCCTTATTTCCAGTAACCATTTTGATGGCTTCCAATGCAAAGTACACTTCCATATCTCCTTTTAGATCTGTTCAGTAAACTGTCACTATCACTTTATCAACTGCTCAAAAAGCAACATTGATTCGTTGATAGCAAGGAGATGTGTTTCGTTGATAGCTTTATTCTTCATTCCGTTGATGGTGTTTCCCTCGTTTCGTTGATGGGTAAACTCCATACCGTTGACAGAGTAATCTTCATACCGTTGACATGTCTTCACTTAGGCAAAATTACAAGGCATAACATATTTACAATTAACCAACCTATTTTGCCTATCTAGTACTTAGTCAACATGACTTAGAAAACCTATCTAAAACATATAACAGAATGCCTATCATACTGTGAAGTATTGTACAATGCAATTGCTACAACACTCATTTCGTTGATGAGCTTCCTGTCAACGAAACACTGCTAAGCATGCTATTTCGTTGACAGCTACAAAATTGACTTTACACAAATTCTACTAAGTGTTTTATGTTTATCATCAAGAACAACATATTCCTAACAATCTCCCCCAATTTATGACTGATAGAATAACAGCCATAAATCAAGAGACTTGATGATAACAAAAACACTCAGATACATCATAAATTACAAAAGTAGAAAATGTATTAAGCTTCAAAATTTTATAGACAAAATACAAGACTTACAAGACTAATGCCCACAAGTGCTCCTCTAGTCTGAGCAAATGTTTCATCTGTGACTTCTTTGTGGCATAGTCTTCTTCCCTTTCTTGGAGTTGTTTTCCTCAATCTGGACCTGTAGCCTTCTGTAGAAGATTTTCTCCTCTTCATCTTGATCACCAAGCTTGGATTGCATCAGCTTTAGAGTTTGATTAGATGCCTTCTCCAGCTGGTCTTCCATTCTGAAGAATCTTCTGCAATTGTCCTTGTCCTTAAACTCCATCATCCAATAAGGTTGAAGATGGATTTTCTTTCCTGTTGAGGGAACTCTAAGTATCCTGGGAAGAGCCTCAGGCTTGTTCCAGCTAGCCTTTAACTGACAGATTTTGGAGACCACCTCAGACTTGGCTGTTTTGGTGAAACCAAAGTCCTTTTTCAAGCATCTAAACACTGAGAGTAGTGTTTGATAGTCTTCTCCTAAAATTCTGTAGAGAGGCCACACTTGTTCTCTACCACCCTTGAATGTGAACACTAGTCTTTCAGGCAACTTCTGAGAAGCTGCAATTCCCCTTACTTCCACCAGGTTGTCTAAGTCAAGATGTAGACTGGATTCTTCCCTGATGTCAGCAATGTACATGCAGTCCTCTGGGTTTGCAGGGGGTTTCTGAGATTGTGGCTTTCTCACAAAAACAGGCTTTGCTTTGACAGACCTCTTCTTTGTCTTCATTGGTTGGTCCTTCTCTAACAGGAACTTTGGAAAGTACGCTTCATCAAATTCAAAAGGTTCCTCTTTTGGCATGATTGGATGATCATGAAAGTTGACAGGATGTGCAGGATCACAAGCCAACTTTCCCTCAATAGGTAGATCACCAGGAATTTGATGTGCACTTGTTGTGGAAGAGTCTTGAGCAGTTTCTTGAGAATCATCTTCATCAAAGTTCAGATTCCTCTTAGCTCTAGCCTTTGGCTGACTTGTTCTCTTCTTCTTTCCAGCTTCCTTAGCTTCATCCTTGGCCTTTTCTTCCTGTAGGGCTTCTTCATCTTCCATTGCCTGAGCAACTGCCAATGCTTGCATTGCTGCTCTTTCAGATTCCTCAGCTTTGGCCTTAGCAAAGTTTGGGTGACCAACCCAAATGTAGATTTCCTTGCTATCCCTGTAGATGAGTGCCCTCTTGTTCCTTATGCTTGGATGATTGCTTTCTTTGCTCTCCTTGATCTGCTTCCCTAAGACTTTGAACTCATCTGGCCTTGGTGGAGGATAATCTATCCTTGCTATGTTCTTGCCTTTGGGTTTTATGGGAGATAATGGAGATATCCCTCTTGCATCCACATTCCTCAAACATGAAGCTTGTCCTTTCTCATTCCTTGAATCTTGAAAGACTCCATGCTGAAGGGGTTCCATGACATAGGAACTCTTGAATTGTGGCTCCCATTCCGTTGACGTTACAACCATGGCATTCGTTGATGGTTGTTCCGTTGACGGTTGATTCGTTGATGGCTGATTCGTTGATGGATCTAAGCTCTTTGTAGTTCCAGCAATTTTCTTGATCTTTGATTCTATGTTGGACCAATGATTTTTAATTTCTTCTGCAAGTCTCATCCTCATAGAAGCTTCCTGTATAAGATTAATACCATCCTTTTTCTTCTTTCCTAGCTCCCCCATTGCTAGTGGCTCATCTGGTAAGGAAATGGCTGGGACCAAAACCTTTGTGACTTGTATATCCCTCTCTAGCTCTTTCTCCCCCTTTTTGTTAGCATCAAGTGAGATGATAGGGAGGCCTTGAGCTGCCAATAGCTGGGTGAGTAGCTGAGTTTGCTTCTCCTGTTCCTTTTTCATATGACTAAGTGTAGCTTCAACTTTGTCCACTCTAGAGGAAAGAGTTTTCAAAGATGAAGACACTTCAGGTTCCTTGGAGAAAAACCTTGACATCTTGGAGACAGTGTGAAGAGGAAGCTTTTCATCTAGCCTCCTGTCAGTAGCAGCCCTAAGGTTGCTAATTGAGTCCTTGATTTCTGTAGCCTCAATCCTTGTCTGCAACATTTGTAGCCTTTGAATTTCCAGAGAATCCATGATGGCTTTGTAGAATTTCTTGTCCCTTGCTCCTGCAGACTCATGAGCTTGATATGCTTCATTGTACTGCCTTGTGATAGCAGCATCCAAATTGCATCTACCATGCATATCTTGAGAAAGCCAATATGGTGTAGGAGGCACCACAGAAGTCCCAGTCTGTGCAGTAGTGGCCACCTGTAGAGTGTCACCAAAGCTATCCTCATCCTCAGAAAAATCAAAGTCTCCACTTACTTCAGCTCCTGGAGGTAGATTGGTCAAGGCATCCTTTGCTCTTTGCATTGATGCAGTTGTGTGAATTAGTTGTAGTGACCTCTCTGCCTCCACATTGCCCTGTTGAGCCAAAATTTGATAGGCTGACACAGGATGAGTAAAGGTCTCAGGATCCAGGGAAATACTATCCAGAGTTTGTTGATAAACCTCTTGGAAAGTAAGTTCCCTTTCTCCCTCACTGACCTCCATTAACTCACTAGCAATGGCTGCTTCCACCCTTATTTCTCCTGTAGTCCCTTCTCTCTCTCCACTCTATTCTTGCATCATGGGCTCCCCATGGCTCACACCTCTCACACCCTCACCTTCACCTACTAAGGTGGAACTCTCAATCTCTTCTTTTGCCTGGCTGGAAGAAATAGCCAGCCTCTCACTCACATTCTCTCCTTTTGCCTGGCTGCAAGCCAGCCTCTCAGTTTCACTCCCTCTCAGTCCTAGAAGTGTCTCAACTACCACTAGATCATCTGCACTAGTTGTGGGAACAACTTGATTTTCAATTAGAGGTGCAGAGTGAACTATCAACGGAATGGTAGTTTGAACTGTCAACGGTATGGATACCGTTGATGGAGAAACACTTGTCAACGAAATAGACTGTTTCGTTGATGAAGTCAAGAAAGCACTTTGAGAATGAGAAATTACAGTAGAGTCTGTGGTGATTGATTTTAGAGATTGGTCCACAGATCCCCTTGCAACTTCAGGAAAAATTGGTTGATGGCCCAACAAATCACTTAACAAGTGATGGCCACCAGCTTCAGAGTGGGGCTTCTCCAAGATTAGAGTTGGAGAATCAGGAATAGATGTATGGATCATGTCCACATCTAAAGATTGAGTTGGTGAATTTGATGGAGATAATTCAAGATTGATGTTTAGAGAATGGGACTGTAACCCCAGAGTAATGATAGGGGTTACATCAAACTGAATTTGAGAAACTGGAAGTGTTGCTTCCAGTGTGTGTGCACCCTGTGTACCCTTGGACTTTTGCTTCACTCTCCTTTGGTATTGGGAAAATGTAGACTGTGGGCTTGAAGTGTCCCTTACCCTCTTGGACTGTGCTCTTGGAGGAGAGCTTGTTTCAATAATCACATCCTTTTGGGAGGATGCAATTAGACTTGTGTTTAAATCCATGTTACTCATTGTGCCTTGTTGGGAAGACACAATGGGGCTAGGCTGGGATACACTAACCTGTCCTTCCTTATCCTTAGGGTTTCTTTTATGTTCACCCCTTCCCTCACCTCTCACAGCACCAGAAACACTCCCCTTTGGTTGTGAAGTAGTTTTTGCAACAGGTGCCTTTTGGGAAGCACCTGAGGTTGGCTTGGAGGATTTCTTTGATTTTGGTTTTGTTGCTGGGGCAGGAGCCTGTTGGGTCACAACTACAGACTCCACAGCAACAGGATTGGGTGAAACAGTTGAAGTAACAACAATACTAGAAGGGATAGCAGTAGTTACCTCAATTATTGGCAGATACACCACTGGAACATCACCATTGTGGTTCAGCCTCAGTATGTCTGTCAATACTCTCTTTTCTTGCACAAAACACTCAAACTTGGAAACAGGGTTAGAGATTACTAATGGTGTTGGACTAACATGATTAGCCAACATCATCAGAAACCTAGCATAGTAGATATTCTTTTTCCTATTAGCCTTGTCACCCAACTTAGCACCAATTTCATACATAAGTTGGGTGCTAAAGTTGTAATATCTATCAGTTAGGAGCATGGTAAAAAGAATTAACATAGAATTAGTTAATGCATCAAAATTACTAATCTTTCCAGAAAAGACCTTGATAAATGCATCAGCTAAATAACTATATTCCCTAACCAAACCTCTCCTAATTATCCTGCCCAAATTATCAGTAGCTAATGAGTAGTTTATAGAATTTAGCATGGTAGTTATTTCAGTGTTAGTAGGCAAAGCATCACAGTTATTATCAGGAATATGTAAACATGCTTGCAAAACATCAGAATTAACTATGTACTCATTACCTTGAAGAGTGAATTGTAGTGTGCAGTTTGTTCTACTATACTCACATGAGGTCCAGATCTCCTCGATTATCTCATTATAGAGTGGTGTAGAGTGAAACATTGCATAGCTCAACTTGCAATTCTTCATGAAATCCATCATTTTGAAGAAGAGACTGTTCGGGTTTTCCTTGACAACAAAGGGAATGGAGTTGTTCTTCTCATAGATGAACCCTCCAGCAGACATGAGCTTGACTATGGGTGCCATTGTTGATTACAGGAAAGCTTCGAACTGAATTGCTTGTTAGAGAGAAGAAGAGAGAAAAGCCTTTGGAATTTTTGAGAACAGGTAAAAAGAAATTAAAGAAAATAGAATTTCTTAAATACTCCCCCAAAAATTTCCAGAAAATGAGTCCAATAATAAATGTAAATTACTGGATTGGCTTAAAAATATAACCGTTACTCTTAAAGTATTACCATGATTTATACTTACAGGGGTGTATGCATAGATCGTGGTAAAAGACGTGTCAAAATTCCAACGGTTCAGATTAAAAGCGCTTTATATCAACGAATCAGAATTGGGCGTTTAAGGTCCCGTCTATTTCGTTGATAAAGCTGCGTTTTGTTGATACAAAACAACTATCAACGAAACACCCAGAAAAAGTGCTAAGACTGTCAACGAAATGGTGCATTCCGTTGGCATAGTAATTTTGACTTAGACAAAATTTTACTTTTTCCTGAGAAAATTAATTCACAAAAAAAAACATAGCAAATTTCTGGCTGCATTTTAACTTGCAAATATCTCAAAAATAATTAAGAGAAATTTAGCATACCTAGCTCACTTACTAATCTTGAGAATGTTGATTCATCAAGTGGCTTGGTAAAGATGTCTGCAAGTTGTTGTTCACTTGGAACAAAATGTAACTCCACAGTACCATTCATAACATGTTCTCTAATGAAATGGTACTTGATGTCAATGTGCTTGGTCCTTGAATGCTGCACTGGATTCTCAGTAATGGCAATGGCACTAGTGTTGTCACAGAAAATAGGAATTTTCTCAACTCTTAATCCATAATCAAGAAGTTGATTTTTCATCCATAAAATCTGTGCACAACAACTTCCAGCTGCAATATACTCAGCCTCAGCTGTGGAGGTAGAAACTGAGTTTTGTTTCTTGCTGAACCATGACACAAGCTTGTTTCCTAGGAATTGACAGGTTCCTGTTGTACTTTTCCTGTCAATTTTACATCCTGCAAAATCTGCATCTGAATAACCAATTAGTTCAAAACCAGATTCTCTAGGATACCAAATGCCAAGGTTTGGTGTTCCTTTGAGATATCTGAAAATCCTTTTAATAGCAACTAAATGGGATTCCCTAGGATCAGCCTGAAATCTAGCACATAGACATGTAGCAAACATAATATCAGGTCTACTAGCTGTTAAATATAAAAGTGAGCCTACCATGCCTCTGTAACTTGAAATGTCCACAGATTTTTCCTTAGTATTCAATTCAAGTTTGGTGGCAGTAGGCATGGGAGTTTTGGCAGGAGAGCATTCCATTAAGTTAAACTTCTTTAATAAATCATGAATGTATTTTGTTTGACTAATGAAAATGCCTTCATTAACTTGCTTTACTTGAAGACCAAGAAAGTAAGTTAATTCTCCCATCATGCTCATTTCATATTTACTCTGCATAAGCTTGGCAAACTTTTGACAAAGTTTCACATCTGTAGACCCAAAGATTATGTCATCTACATAAATTTGAACAAGTAAAGTAGAGCCATTTACAACCCTGTGAAAAAGAGTTTTATCTACAGTACCTCTAGTGAAATGATTCTCAAGGAGGAACTGTGAAAGTGTGTCATACCAGGCTCTAGGTGCTTGTTTCAAACCATAGAGTGCTTTGAGAAGGAAGTACACATAGTCTGGAAAATCATCATCTTCAAAACCAGGAGGTTGATTCACATACACCTCCTCTTCCAATTCCCCATTCAGAAAAGCACTCTTCACATCCATTTGATAGACTTTGAAATTGGCATGGGCTGCATAGGCTAGGAAAATCCTTATTGCTTCTAGTCTTGCAACAGGAGCAAAGGTTTCATCAAAATCAATTCCCTCTTCCTGTGAGTAGCCTTTTGCAACCAATCTAGCTTTGTTCCTTGTGACTATGCCATTTTCATCCATCTTGTTTCTGAACACCCACTTTGTGCCTATAACACTCCTGTCATTAGGCCTGGGCACCAGCTTCCAAACATTATTTCTCTCAAATTGGTTTAGCTCTTCTTGCATGGCTAAAACCCAATCTGGATCTAGAAGTGCATCCTCAACTTTCTTTGGCTCATCTTGAGACAGAAAGCTACTATATAGACATTCTTCTTGAGTTGCTCTTCTAGTTTGGACTTTTGAAGAAACATCACCTATAATAAGTTCAAAGGGATGATCTTTAGTCCATTTCCTTGAGGGGGGTAGATTTGCTCTTGAAGACGTAGCTTCATGATCATGATTGCCTTGATTGGATATTTGTCCTTGAGAAACTCCCCCTGAGTTTGTTGTCCCTAATTGATCACTTCTAGAAGCATTCCTGTGACTGTCAACGGTATGACCATTTTGGCTGTCAACGAAACGCTCATTCTGACTGTCAACGAATCCACCATCATGACTGTCAACGAAATGACCAGTTGGTCTGCTAGCAGCTATCCTTTTTAATCTTAATGCAGCAATTTCATCCTCACCGCTGCTTTCATCTGTGCTAGATACAACAACTTTAGGCTGTTTCTCAGTAGCCTTATCATGATTCACTTGATCTCCTTCCTCATTTTCAAAAGAAAGACTTTCATGAAAACCTTCATCACAGAGACCTTGAATTTTGAGATCATCAAAAACAACATGTACAGATTCCATAACAATGTTGATTCTGAGATTATAGACTCTGTAAGCTTTCCCTGCTGCATATCCCACAAATATTGCTTCATCTGCCTTTGCTTCAAATTTCCCCAAATGCTCAGCTTGATTTCTCAGAACAAAGCACTTGCATCCAAAGACATGAAGAAAATCCAATAGTGGCTTCTTTCTTTTGAGTAACTGATAAGGGGTCATTCCTTTGGCCTGATTAATCAAAGAAATATTTTGAGTAAAGCAAGCTGTGTTAACTGCCTCAGCCCAAAAATATGTAGGTAACTTTGATTCATCTAGCATTGTCCTTGCAGCTTCAATAAGTGTTCTGTTTTTCCTTTCAACTACACCATTTTGCTGTGGTGTTCTTGCTGCTGAAAACTCATGCAAAATACCATTTTCTTCACAGAACACCTTCATGCTTGAATTCTTGAATTCTGTCCCATTGTCACTCCTAATCCTTCTTACTTTGAAATCAGGATGATTGCTTACCATCTTGATGTGATTGATAATGATTTCACTTGCCTCATCTTTAGAGTGCAAAAAGAAAGTCCATGTAAATCTAGAAAAATCATCAACAATCACAAGACAGTATTTCTTCTTTGAGATGGACATAACATTTACAGGGCCAAATAGGTCCATATGAAGCAATTCAAGCTGCTGGACAATTGATGACTCTGTCTTGCTTTTGAATGATGCCTTCTTCTGTTTTCCCTTTTGACAGGCATCACACAAACCATCCTTGGAGAACTCCACCTGTGGAATTCCTCTAGCAAGATCTTTCCTCACCAAATCATTCATAACTTTGAAATTCAGATGGGATAATTTCTTGTGCCATAACCAACTTTCATCCTTGCTTGCCTTGCTGAAAAGACAAGTGATGGTGTCTGAACTTGTGCTACTAAAGTCAGCAATGTACACATTCCCTCTTCTGAATCCAGTCATTACCACATTGTTGTTTCCTCCTTTAGAAACAACACAGGCTTCTCTAGAAAAAGTAACTAAAAATCCTTTGTCACAAAGTTGGCTGATACTAAGCAAGTTGTGCTTAAGACCATCCACCAATGCAACCTCATCTATGATGACATTCTCTTTTGAAATCAAGCCATATCCCTTTGTGTAGCCTTTGCTGTCATCTCCAAAGGCAATACAAGGGCCAGCTCTTTCCTGAAACTCTGTGAGCAGGGTAGAATCACCAGTCATGTGTCTTGAACAACCACTATCCAAGTACCAAAGATTCCTTTTGTCTCCCTGCACACAATAAAACCAAATCAAGTTGATTTTGGTACCCAAGTTTCCTTGGGTCCTGTCTTGTTAGCCTTTGCATTCCCTTTTGTACCATTTTTCACTTTGGGCTCAGAGTGATTTAAATCAATCTTTACCCTTGGTGTTGATTTCTGAGAATTGCTCACACTTTCATTCACAGCATGCATAGTTGGAGGAACAATCATGTTATTCATGTTCCATGGCATTTGTGGCATGTTAAACATATTCATGTAAGGATTAGGCACAAATGGCATGCTAGCATATGGATTCTGAAATTGTGCATATGGAGCAAACATGTTAGGCATAACAGGCATTGTAGGCATGGAACTGTTCATTGCAGGCTTGGGTATTTTCACATTAGCAGTTTTCTTAACAGATTTGCAGTTAGTAGATAAATGATTAACACTTCCACAATTGACACATGTCTTTCTAGGTGCATATTTATCAGGTGTGTAATTGTTGTGTTTGTTAATTCCTACTTTGCCATTTCTGTTATTCTTTTTGTTTCCCTTAGCCTTAACCTGAACTTTCTCTAACTTGTCTTTCAATTGCTTGTTAGACAAGTTACCTACATTAGCTCTCTCAACAGGCTTCTCAACTTTCTTCGATTTACTAGACTCACCTTGAACAAAGTTCTTGGTAACAGGACCATACTTGTTATTAAGTCTAGTGAGTTCATTCTTTCTTTTCTCTGTCAACGAAACAGCCTGATCGGTTGATGGTTCATCTGTCAACGAAACATTGCATTCCGTTGACATATCAACCTTCAACAAATGATCATTGTTGTTTGTTGACTCAATTTCTGATTCTAAGGTTTCACCAACATACCCTAGTTTCTCCTTGTTCTTTTTCCATGATTGTTCACAGAAAGATTCCATACCTTGAACATTAATGATGTTGGTGGCAACATTCCTGGCATCTTTCCATTTAGCAATCACATTCTGTTCTATTTCAAGTTGTGTTTTAAGAATTTCTTCCCTTTCTAACACGTTCTCAAGTTCCTTCTTAGCATCCCTACTAACACACCTCATTTTCTCAAATTCAATGAGCTGTGCTTCTAACATTGCATTCCTATCACTTAAGAGCAGATTAGTCTCTTTTATTCTAGAATTCTCTTTGGTAAGTGATTTAAGAGTAACACGTAAGTTATATAATACAGTAGACATTTCATTTACTGCACTATCGCATTCCTCTTTAGAAAGCTCAGAAAGATTAGTAATTGTTACCTGGTTGCTTGAGGAACTTGCTTCCTGCTCATGATTGTTAGCCATAAGAGCCAAGTTGACATACTCAACATCATCATCAGAATCTTCACCATTACCAGCCCAATCATACTCCTGAGACATGAAAGCCTTTTCTTTTTGTTTGAGAAGTTCAAAATATTTCTTTTTATAATCAACAGGCTCAAATTTCCTGTTGCCCTTCTCAACCTTGGGCTTTCTGCAGTCCCCAGCAAAGTGACCAAGCGTTCCACAGTTGAAACATTTAGCCTTAGACTTTTCAATCCAGTTAGACTTGTTAGGTTGAAAGTCTCTCCTTGGTGGCCTTGCTTCTGAGTTTCTCTTGAACTTGAACTTAGAGAATTTTCTTGACAGAAAAGCAATGTGTTCATCAATCTCATCTAAGTCATCCAAGCTGGCTGGTTCTGGTTCTTCTTCTTCTGTCATCTTGCCTTTGCCTTTGCTAACATCACTCCTACAACTAGCTCGACTAGTTGTGGTCTTTGCAGCTTCTTCATTGTCAACTTCCAGTTGGTTCACAGATGCAATCAATGCAACAGATCCACCTTTCTTCTGTACCTTTTCAATTTCTTCATCTTGCTCCATTTCCAACTCATATGTCTTCAAGGTTCCATAAAGCCTTTCAAGAGTGTAGTCTTTGTACTCTTGAGTGTTTCTGAGAGAAACAGTCATAGGCTTCCATTCTTTTGGAAGAGCTCTAAGAAATTTAAGGTTTGAATCCTTGGTTTGATAGATCCTCCCATACAACTTTAATCCATTCAAAAGCTTTTGAAACCTACTAAACGTGTCATTTAGGGTTTCACCAGCTTTAAAGTGAAAGTGCTCATATTGTTGTATAAGGAGCTGCATTTTGTTTTCCCTGACTTGCTCAGTTCCTTCACAGAGAGTTCTAACAGTATCCCATACTTCCTTGGAGGTTGTACAGTTTATAACATTGTCAAACATCTCTTGCTCCAAACCATTAAACAGAATGTTCATGGTTCTTTTGTCTTTGTGGATTTCTGCAATATCTTCAATAGTCCATTCTGAGACAAGTTTTGGAATTTCTACATCAGGAGCATCATCTGGCACTCCAATCCTGGATGCAACCTTCATGGGAACGTGTGGACCTTTCTCAATGCAGTCTACATACCTCTCATCCATAGACATGAGATGTAAATGCATCTTTACTTTCCAGTGAAAGTAATTGTCCTTATCAAGAACTGGTATCTTCACACCTGCATCCTTCTTCACCATGGTTTCTGTTTTTGGTCTTGATCTTTAAACTTCTTGTATGTTAGAAGCTTGCTCTGATACCAATTGTTAATCCCAAATGACCTAACAGAATTGTAGAAGGGGGGGTTGAATACAATTTTGATATTTTCTTGAACTTAAAAACAACTTATAAATTAAAACTGAACTGAATAAATAAAAACACAAGATATAAATAATTCAGTTGGATTGTTTGATGATCCAACTGAAGTGTTTTTATTGCGGAAATAATCTGTGATACAAATGTACACAGCTGCTCAGTTACAATGTTGTAGAGAAGAATGCTCTCAAAAATAGCTAATACAATCTATTTGTTTTTCTTCTCATATCTAAAGTAACTGCTACACTTGGTTATATAAGCCCAAGTTTACAACTCTACGTTTGGCTAAACTAAAGAATAGTAGTGACCATCAGTAGCTTGCTTTTCATTCCTTTTGTCCAAAGGTCCTTGGAGATCTTTGCTTTTGTCTTCATGCTTATTATAATCATTCCCAAGAGCCTTATTGGAAATTGGAATGTTTCCTTATTTCCAGTAACCATTTTGATGGCTTCCAATGCAAAGTACACTTCCATATCTCCTTTTAGATCTGTTCAGTAAACTGTCACTATCACTTTATCAACTGCTCAAAAAGCAACATTGATTCGTTGATAGCAAGGAGATGTGTTTCGTTGATAGCTTTATTCTTCATTCCGTTGATGGTGTTTCCCTCGTTTCGTTGATGGGTAAACTCCATACCGTTGACAGAGTAATCTTCATACCGTTGACATGTCTTCACTTAGGCAAAATTACAAGGCATAACATATTTACAATTAACCAACCTATTTTGCCTATCTAGTACTTAGTCAACATGACTTAGAAAACCTATCTAAAACATATAACAGAATGCCTATCATACTGTGAAGTATTGTACAATGCAATTGCTACAACACTCATTTCGTTGATGAGCTTCCTGTCAACGAAACACTGCTAAGCATGCTATTTCGTTGACAGCTACAAAATTGACTTTACACAAATTCTACTAAGTGTTTTATGTTTATCATCAAGAACAACATATTCCTAACAGGTTCATCCGGTCTTATCATAAGACCTCTAGTAACCTACTACATCTTTATCAATCAACACGTCCTCGACAAGATTCTTTCCTTGACCCACTATGGGGTCTTCCTCTAGATCCTCCTATGGATCTTCCTTTATCGGGTCTCCGTCCATTTCAAGGAGCGCATCATCAAATGCCTACTCGAAGGCCTCGGGATCTGGTATCTCGGAATCCCATCCATCTATAACTCATACGAATCGAGGTGACTAACCATGAAGTCCTAAGTACGGTTTCCCAAAAGAAGTCCCCTCTCGGGCTTCATCTTAAACAGTCAGGGTCATGTCCTCTAACCCGACTACGAACTCAATTTGAGCTCTAAATGTTCTTATCATTATTAAGGGTATTGTAAGACTCGATCTCCTATCGTTTATGAGGACAGTAACCTAACGCTCTGATACCATCTCTGTAACAGCCCCAAATCCGGGGTCGGGGATTTAAGGTTGTCATAATCCATGTACTCCTTGCCTTACCTGTATTGCTCACACCATTCATAATTCACCTGCTCACGACCCCACAATATATGTCTCACACACACATACACAGGTTAGAGTCTCAGAAACGACACAATACAACAACTGCGGTATAAATAATTTTTATTACAATACCCAAATGTCTTTTGAATCTGTTACTGATACAACTTCCAAGTATTGTTACATTACCAACTTAGTCTTCTGATGCTCACAATCCTCTAATACCATTTATGTCTATACATAAGTTGAATACCAAAAGCCGTAGCCTGATTCGGTTGGTTCGTACTATTCCCGGGGTCACTGCTAGAAACTGTTATGGAAACGCCTTGCGAGGTATGTGCCGTCCCATTGGCATCCTGCTTCGCTGCTATATAATATATAAAAATAATAGCAAGAGTGAGCGATAGCTCAGCAAGGTAATGAAAGTATGGCATAATTCTGCCTTTAATTCAACCCAGAAATAAAGCGAGTATAAGACAATATTTGTCACAATATCTCCATACTGAAATTATTTCCTTATCGGAATATATACCACAACAGTACTTCAAATATCAATTATCGTCTTTATACGAAAGATAAGTGAAATTCGTACTTTGCCGTAGCAATTTATCAAGATAAGTATCCTTTACTGAAAATTCGAATATTTTCCCTAATCGGGATATGATAGAAATTTGGATGCTGACACCCTGCTCCAGTGACGTAGCACTCAGCAGTTGTGGATACTATAACACTCAGCAGTTCAAGATACTGTCAGATGGGAACACTGAACTCCGTATGTAGGAGAAATTTCATTTGAACTCTGTATTGAGATTTCAATAATTCCAGACGTGGATCGACGATGATCAGTCGCCGCTTCCAGGTCTACCGCGGGTCTTCTCTACTAGTAGAAGGATAAAAACTCCATCCGTAATTACCCTCAGGTAAAAGCTCCATCCGCAATTACCTTGGATGAAAGCTCCATCCGCAATCATCCTGAATGAAAGCTCCATCCGCAATCATTCTGGCGCAAGTTGGGCCAAATTCTAGTTCCCCGGGCAAATGCCCGTTCAAAGATCGCACTGGGATCCTTTGGTTACTCCCAGAATCAATCGGAAGTTAACCCATTAACCCATATTGGCTTTTAGCCGGACTTTCACAATCCCTGGTTACTCCCGAACAATGGGAAGCTAACCCATAAGTACATACTGGCCTATAGCCGGAAACTCAGGTTGAGCGACAAATAGTCTTCATGAAATCGAGATTGAATCTTTTACTCTTTTTGTGAAATGGGAACCCTTAGTAGTAGGGCTATAATCCCAAAATAATATCTCTTATATAAACAAAGGAAGGAAACAAGATTTGCTCCCAACTCTGGATTTTCAATTCTCAATATGTACGAAAGCATTTAGATGGCTCAAGTGAGGTGATAATGATCGGGAATAATATTGGGGAATCCTTATAATTCTCGGAAATATTATTAAAGGTCAAGAATATAAAAAAATATAATTCTCAAAGACCTCTAATGCTTTTAAACAAATAATATGATTTTTAAATCACTAAAAGATATTTAATAATTAATAAGGAAATATGTATTGGAGAAATTTCCTCAAATAAATGATTATTCAAACATAATCCTCTCTGAATAAATAAATATTCAATAATGCTTCCCAATTGAATTAATATTCAAATAGTAATTCTCGACTGAGATAACATTCCTTGAATGGTTTCCAAGTAATTAATATTTTATGGAGATATAATTTAAAGTTCATAATTAACATTCCTCAAGTAAATAATAACCTGCCGCTGGAATCCCTCCGGGTTTCCACGACTATTTCTATATCTCAAAATACCGACTCCCGATTTAGAGTCGAAAACAATGAATATGCGCTTAACTCTAGAGCTACAAGGTATACCGATTATATATACTTAACTCAGAAGATCATATATAATCAAAAGGTCAAATTTTTATTTCAACAGGAAATAAGATGTGTCGCAAAACTGTACAACTTTATACATGGAAAAAGCAGTATTATAATTAATACTTTAAAAGTACAAGTTTAGAAAACTTGCCTGATGTTCGAGAAGTGATAGGGGTTCGCGACGATGCCGGACAATCTAGACAAAGTCAAACGAAAACACACGGTTAATCCCCTCGATAAACCACTTATACTAAATGCTTAAACACGTAAGCGAAACACAACCAAGGCATTACTAGCTCGTTATAGGCTCATACTAAGTCCATGTTATTCGTCAAATACTTATATCACAAGTTTGGTTTGAAATCCATTCTCAAATCCAAGTTATACTTAACCATTTGGAACCTTGGTTTCTAAGTCTCGTTTTCAGTGGTTTTCACTTGCGCAACCTCGACTAAAACATTTTTATAAAATCGAAAAATAATCTTTTTAATCCGAATCTTTTTCGTGAGCCTTCCTAACTGTCTCTAGTATTATTCCTCAAAGTTTCACATTTTAATATGGCTTATAAGTGGTTCAAATATAGCCTCAAAGTGGCTGACCAGAGAAGGGTTGTTCCTCCGAACGACGTTTACTAAAACTCACTTTTCTCTTAAACCGTTTGGCCAAATTAGGCGAACCACATATCATTACGAAGCTTATAACATAAAATACACAATAATGGGCAGTAGGAGTCAAGGGTCGAGTTCTAACAGAGGAAAAACAGGGAACCAGTCAGTAGGTAAAAATTTGGGCATTACGACGGCTATAACTCGGATATTCCCAAATTTCAAATAATCCAAAATGCATATCGATTACTCCACCCAACACATACATCTTATATAACATAGAAATGAGGCCAAGCAATGCCTTTCCGTTCATATAACTCATTATAACTTAAATCAAAGCCCAATCTTACAACTAAGGCTATAAACATGCATAACACCATTAATCATCCATAAATCCCATAATACTTCAAGGGTTTCAAGATTTATACCTTCTCTAAGCTTGCTTGCTGCTAAATTCCTTATGTAACCTTAGATCCTTGCTTAATACAACCTTCGGAAGCCACAAACTCAATATCCAAAAACAAAACAAAATACAAGTTACTATTCATCGTTACTTTGTAAAATCCATATAAAATCTAAAAACAAGTGTTTGGTTCTGAGATTTTTACCACACCTTCTACTATTCAAGGGCTTTCTTTTGAGTCCTACCTCATCACCAGGGGATGCTTGAAGCTCGACTTATTGGCTTTCTAAGGTGAGTAGTCGAAACTGGAAAAGCAGGACAGTTTCTGTTCTCCGACTTGGGGAAGGTATTTGACTAGGCTACCCTCCTTTGTTGGCTACGAAATTTTGAGCGAACGTTTCCCATGGAGTGGAGAAGCTATGGTTAAAAGTTGGTGATTTAAGGATGGATAGAAATGGAGTTATAGATTTTTCTCTTCTCCTTGCTCAAGCTGTGCAGAAAATCTGGAAATGGGGGAGAGTTTCTTGATTTTTTTTTCTTGCCTTGCCAATTAATAGAAATGCTGATTTTTTTGTAGCCAAGGTGATGAGTCATGGCTTGGTGCATTGTCCTCTTGACACTTGTCACACATGCAAGAGTGGTGTGCAAGTGGCTTTACTGCTTTACTTTACTGGTTCGTTTCATTTCACACGGATGATCCAAATGTTGCATCCCTCGAATTAATCTCATTACATGTTACTTCCATGTCTATATTTATTCCTGTAAATGTTGCCTTGTTCCTTTTGAAACGATTCGAAATATTTCCCAAAAAGAGCGAATAAAAACTCTACGCGATTCTCGCAGTGAATAGTAACTATTCACTATACATTCCAACAATCGAATCCTTAAATCGACTTTAATAAAATAATAAAATTCCAAAATATTAAATCCTCAAATCCTCAATTTTAATATCTCATTTCTTGAATATAATAATATATAATCCACTGCCCGGTCAAATACTATCCAAAATAAAATTTGGAATTTCTGAATTTCGATCGTCTTTGCATTCACTTATTTACTCTGTAGATCACTAATATGACTTTGGAATATCCACACTACGTCTCGTACATAGGTGGCATGGAATTTTTTTCTTAACCCTCAAAATCACTATTCATCCACCAAATTCACTATTCACTGATGCACTTAATCATAATAAGAAAAGTTTTAATTTTACCAAAAATTTGGGTTATTATAGTCTCCCCTTCTTAAAAGGATTCCGTCCCGGAATCAGCTTAGGAATAACTGGGGGTACTTCTCTTCCATTGCACTTTCTAACTCCCAAGTGGATTCTTCAACTTCTTGATTCTCCACAAACCTCTTACTAGCTTGGCAACCTCGTCACTTAGCACTTGCTCTTTTCTATCCGTGATTTCCACAGGTTGTTCTTTGTAAGTCAGACCAGGTTGTATATCTACCTGCTCGTACTCTAACATATGCCGGACATCTATAGTATACTGACGTAGCATTGACACATGAACCCCGTTATGACCATTCTACAAGTTTGGGGGGGGTAAGGCTGGCTCGTAGGCCACCTTCCTGACGCGTTTTAAAATCTCAGATGGCCCAATGAATCTCGGGCTCAACTTCCCTTTCTTTCCAAATCTCATTAATTCTTTCCATGGATATCTTTTAGCATCACGAATCTCTAACCTCATATTCTCTATCTTGTTTGTACAGAAAATACACCAACATAAACTTGCTTGTCATCCATCAACATGCCATTTAGCTTATCAATAGCAGTACTATCTCTATACTCGCGGGCTTAGTCCGCATACTTTCTCTGCCTGTCTTGGTTGTCACTAGCCGCTTGTTGGTGAAATCTTTTGTCTTTCTAGTTTGTTGGACTAACTTGGGTTTTGTGTAAAATCTCATCCTTTAATTCCCGATCATTCGGAATCCATCTCTGTCTCATTTTAATTAAGGGTATCGGCCACCACACTGGCCTTCCCCGGATGGTAGTGTATCTCACAGTCATAATTCTAGGTCAATTCTAGCCATTTCTCCATTTCATGTTATCTACTATCACGGATAACTCAAAGCCAATTCATTACATTCCATAAAAATTTGTGGGTGCATTAGTCAACCCAAAATAACCTCGCTGAAAACTCGAAGTGTCTATTCCTAGTACGAATCGCAGTCTCGGGTATATCCTCAGATTTAACCTTCCAACTGTTGATATCCAGTTCTTAAATAAATTTGGAATACACAGCGTTCTTCCGCTGATCAAACAATCATTTACAAGGGTACCTATTCTCCATGTCGAATTCATACAACTCTCGAGGTTCGATGCATAATCTTGTGCTAACATCTTTCTCTCTCACAACAACACCGGGCTCTGCACGGTGGTGCACCGGGTCTTATCACATCCTTGCTCAGCAATTCTTGTAACTGAGTCACTAACTCTTTCATTCCCATTATACCCTGAATACTCGGTATTCATTCTCATGTCATCCAAATCGATATCTGGTAGCTCATTAAAACCTTGTACAATCTCCCAAAACCATTGTAGTTCCCTTTATACTTGGTGTCTCTTTTCTTGGCGTCAACCATAAGAGCTAATTAAGCCTCGTATCTCTGGCGTAATAGTTTCTTAGTCTAAACTATATTCAAGAATCTCTGAATCTGTTTCCATCCTTTATTTATTACTCTCTCTCTTTTACAATCAGTCTGGGCTCCATTGGGTGTCAACCAACCCATCCTTATTATAATATCAACTTCTCCCAACTTGAAAGGAATCAGGTCTATCAAAAGTGTCGACCTCATATTTCTAGTTCACAACCTGGATGTACCAGTCTTATGGGAAAATCCCTCGATTGACTATTTCTACTTGTAATTATTCCCTTAGCGGCTCAGCCTTAAGATCTAATTGTCATGCAAAATCTTGAGACGTAGGGTACTTAGCAGTTCTGGATCAAATAAAACGTTAATACTAACTGAGTTTAAGTAGGAGGGTACCTTCTATTCAAAAGTTCTGGCAGTGGGTTGCTTGTTGGAGGTAGCCCTATTAACTCTTGGTATAGCTGTTCCAGCAGATAAACATTCCTTAGCCTTGTGTCCAAGATTTCCACATTTGAAACAGGTAGTGTCTTGGTTGGTCTTGGCACGGGGTTCCTGACATGTATTAGCATAGTGCCCTAGCTGCCCACAATTAAAACACGTTACTCCTTTCGAGTTACACATGCCTAGATGTTTCCTTCCGCATTCATTACAATCTGGTAGTGGGGGTCGAGATAAGTTAGGGTGAGACCCACCAGTTTGCCGACCACTCTGGCCTGCGCCCCTACTTCCTGGTCTCTTAGACCCACAGCTTCGACTGGATTGAGATACCACCTTTCGGCTAAACTTACTCGGAAAATTCCCACCTACTGAATTCCCTCTCTGATTACCCATTTTCCTCTTCTTGTCCTCTCTTTCTTTGTGACTCTGATCACTTCCTGCCTCTACGATTGATGCCTTCTTCACCAATGTAGCGTAGTTGGTCAATTCAAGTATTGCCACCTTATTCTGAATCCACTGTTTTAGCCCCAGTTGAAACCTACGGGCTCTTTTCTCTTCTGTGTTCACAAACTCCGGTACAAACCTCGACAACTCGGAAAACTTGGCCTCATACTCTGCTACAGTCATGTTTCCTTGCTTCAGTTCTAGAAACTTTACTTCCATCTGGGTCTCTATATATTTCGGAAAATATTTCTCTAAAAACAACAAGCTGAATCTCTCCCAAGTCACAACACCAGTTCCCTCTAGGTTTTTCTTAGATTCCCACCAGTGATTTGCCTCTCCCTTCAGGAGGTAGGCGGCGAATACCGTTTTCTGATTCTCTGCAATACTCAGTATCTCAAATGATTTCTCCATCTCTTTAAGCCAAGCTTTGGCCTCTACTGGGTCAGCGGTTCCGTGAAACTCTGGGGGTTTTAGCGACTTAAAGGCTCTAAAGGCCTTAGCGCTTGAATTATCAGGTCGCTGAGGGTTAGGATGCCGATTCAAATTCTGTCTTATTAGGTGCATGAACTGATCCATGGGGTTCCCCTCTAGGTTTTCTCCTTCCTGGTCATGACTCTGCCCTTCAGAATCGTCGGGGTTAGCTCTCGTTCTCCTCCTTCTCGGTGGTATTTTCTGATAATCAGAAAGACAAGGTTTGTCAGGACTTGTTGAATTTTCCGAATCAGGGAAATTTGATAAATCTATTTACCCACTGGTAATACTATGAAATCGATTTCAAAACCTGAAGAACAATTCTATGAATATCAAAATAGATAGAATCGTAAACAGTTGCAATAATGGAATAATTGAAACAAAGATAGAATTTTAACAACTGGAAATGAAACAAATATAAACGTCCTATATGAGGGGAATCAAAAGTTTCAAACTGAGACATGCCACATCATCCTGATACATATACGTCCGAATAGTCAATACTACCCATCCACCGGTCTCAGAAGGAACATGACAGTCGAAGTTAGTCGTCCCACCAAATTGGCACTACTAAGGCCATCTGTATCTAGTGAACCATGTTGTCTGTCATCTATCATGGGCTGTCTGCGGGGCGAGGCGGATCCGGCCTTCTTACCATAGACTATTTCGTTGTAAATCTAATTCCTATGTTGACTTATTCGACCTGGTTGGCCTCCCCTTGGGATTAAATAAAGATAACAAGAATCATGGAGCTTTGAAAAGATAGCTCCCATATCAAGGAAAACGTCACGCACTGGTGATTAAAAGGTTATGAGTTTTAAGGTAACCTTATTTGAGATGAGAGAATTTACTGAGAGATCAACATGATCGTAAAAACTCAATGTTGTGTGTCTCAATTAAGACATTACTAAAGGTAATTAGCCTTCTTGTATTTCACAACTCACAAGTGACGACGTCTCGTCAGACTTCTATCACCCAGACAGATAGTCCTTGTGGCCCCTATAAGTATAGGGTTGTTCATCTCAGTGGAAGTTGAGAAGTAGGAAAGAAATTCACAGTCGAGTTAATAATTATCATCTTTTGACAAATAATTTCTTAAATGGACACCTTGGATTAAAAGTGAACAGGTTCCAAGGGTGTGATTTCTAAAGAAAAGATAGCCAGAAAGATACTTGTATTCAACAACAAGTGGTGCTGTATCACCATAGGATTATTCATTATTGAAAAGTGAAAGCTTGAATAACATTATTCACCAGGGCTTCGAAAACCTGAAAGTAGGTATCATGACGGCCTCTGGCGCAATTGAAACTAAATATGGTTTAACATTAGTGTTATAAAATAACTTCGAAGAGGGAAATGTACCCTTTATCAAAATTCTCTCTTGGAGAGATGTCAAGATAGCTTATAGATTGGGGAGGTAATCAACATAATCTGCAAATGGGGAGGGTATTGCCAAGGTCTCTCCAGTTGCCTTTGTATGTCGGCTCTTCTAATGTATAATCGTTCGCTTCCAGAGCTTTTCTTTTCCATGCACACCCTAAGGTGTTCGATACTTACGTCATGGCCGACTCATAATAGTCGCTAAGGATTCAACCATCGATATTTGCAATCGCGGGGAGTTCTACTCAACTAGGCGCAAGCATCGCAAACTAGCGTTCGATTTTATAAGAAGATTTTGATACTGTTGTCACCCATATCCATCCCATGTGTTACATAAGTTTACCCTCGCGGCAACACAGCCTTTTCATTTAAGTCAATCCCAGACTCTCTTGGTCCATCTTGTCTCTCAACATATATCCCATCTTAGCGCATTCAGGTTACAATAACGCTTTGCGTAGTACATACATATAACCATCTTGCTCGGGGTAATAAACGCCTCAGTACCGTAGTAAACATCGTCCTTGGTAGAATCGCTGATCGCAGAAATTAACACCCCATATATAAGGTAATGCCTTTACTAGTTAAGGTAACTAAGTACTCTTAATCATACACGAAGTTCGAATGCCTCAGTTCTTACGCATGCTGCCTCCATAGGGCACTGTGACAGACTATGAGTAACAGGTCTCGTTCAAGTCGAATCAATCCACCGGTATTAGCTATACTGTCTTTACATCTTCTGCTTCGGAGGCTAAACTCCATGTCCTTTGTCATATTTCTTGACGAATCATAAATGATCCTAAACTCATATCTTCGTCACTAGTTGACCTCTGTAGGTTCATCCGGTCTTATCATAAGACCTCTAGTAACCTACTACATCTTTATCAATCAACACGTCCTCGACAAGATTCTTTCCTTGACCCACTATGGGGTCTTCCTCTAGATCCTCCTATGGATCTTCCTTTATCGGGTCTCCGTCCATTTCAAGGAGCGCATCATCAAATGCCTACTCGAAGGCCTCGGGATCTGGTATCTCGGAATCCCATCCATCTATAACTCATACGAATCGAGGTGACTAACCATGAAGTCCTAAGTACGGTTTCCCAAAAGAAGTCCCCTCTCGGGCTTCATCTTAAACAGTCAGGGTCATGTCCTCTAACCCGACTACGAACTCAATTTGAGCTCTAAATGTTCTTATCATTATTAAGGGTATTGTAAGACTCGATCTCCTATCGTTTCTGAGGACTGTAACCTAACGCTCTGATACCATCTCTGTAACAGCCCCAAATCCGGGGTCGGGGATTTAGGGTTGTCACAATCCATGTACTCCTTGCCTTACCTGTATTGCTCACACCATTCATAATTCACCTGCTCACGACCCCACAATATATGTCTCACACACACATACACAGGTTAGAGTCTCAGAAACGACACAATACAACAACTGTGGTATAAATAATTTTTATTACAATACCCAAATGTCTTTTGAATCTGTTACTGATACAATTTCCAAGTATTGTTACATTACCAACTTAGTCTTCTGATGCTCACAATCCTCTAATACCAATTATGTCTATACATAAGTTGAATACCAAAAGCCGTAGCCTGATTCGGTTGGTTCGTACTATTCCCGGGGTCACTACTAGAAACTGTTATGGAAACGTCTTGCGAGGTATGTGCCGTCCCATTGGCATCCTGCTTCGCTGCTATATAATATATAAAAATAATAGCAAGAGTGAGCGATAGCTCAGCAAGGTAATGAAAGTATGGCATAATTCTGCCTTTAATTCAACCCAGAAATAAAGCGAGTATAAGACAATATTTGTCACAATATCTCCATACTGAAATTATTTCCTTATCGGAATATATACCACAACAGTACTTCAAATATCAATTATCGTCTTTATACGAAAGATAAGTGAAATTCGTACTTCGCCGTAGCAATTTATCAAGATAAGTATCCTTTACTGAAAATTCGAATATTTTCCCTAATCGGGATATGATAGAAATTTGGATGCTGACACCCTGCTCCAGTGACGTAGCACTCAGCAGTTGTGGATACTATAACACTCAGCAGTTCAAGATACTATCAGATGGGAACACTGAACTCCGTATGTAGGAGAAATTTCATTTGAACTCTGTATTGAGATTTCAATAATTCCAGACGTGGATCGACGATGATCAGTCGCCGGTTCCAGGTCTACCGCGGGTCTTCTCTACTAGTAGAAGGATAAAAACTCCATCCGTAATTACCCTCAGGTAAAAGCTCCATCCGCAATTACCTTGGATGAAAGCTCCATCCGCAATCATCCTGAATGAAAGCTCCATCCGCAATCATTCTGGCGCAAGTTGGGCCAAATTCTAGTTCTCCGGGCAAATGCCCGTTCAAAGATCGCACTGGGATCCTTTGGTTACTCCCAGAATCAATCGGAAGTTAACCCATTAACCCATATTGGCTTTTAGCCGGACTTTCACAATCCCTGGTTACTCCCGAACAATGGGAAGCTAACCCATAAGTACATACTGGCCTATAGCCGGAAACTCAGGTTGAGCGACAAATAGTCTTCATGAAATCGAGATTGAATCTTTTACTCTTTTTGTGAAATGGGAACCCTTAGTAGTAGGGCTATAATCCCAAAATAATATCTCTTATATAAACAAAGGAAGGAAACAAGATTTGCTCCCAACTCTGGATTTTCAATTCTCAATATATACGAAAGCATTTAGATGGCTCAAGTGAGGTGATAATGATCGGGAATAATATTGGGGAATCCTTATAATTCTCGGAAATATTATTAAAGGTCAAGAATATAAAAAAAATATAATTCTCAAAGACCTCTAATGCTTTTAAACAAATAATATGATTTTTAAATCACTAAAAGATATTTAATAATTAATAAGGAAATATGTATTGGAGAAATTTCCTCAAATAAATGATTATTCAAACATAATCCTCTCTGAATAAATAAATATTCAATAATGCTTCCCAATTGAATTAATATTCAAATAGTAATTCTCGACTGAGATAACATTCCTTGAATGGTTTCCAAGTAATTAATATTTTATGGAGATATAATTTAAAGTTCATAATTAACATTCCTCAAGTAAATAATAACCTGCCGCTAGAATCCCTCCGGGTTTCCACGACTATTTCTATATCTCAAAATACCGACTCCCGGTTTAGAGTCGAAAACAATGAATATGCGCTTAACTCTAGAGCTACAAGGTATACCGATTATATATTTATGATTCGATCCTCAGAGACTATATATTTTTCGCAACTCCTTAATTTCTAATTTAGGCGGACTAGAACAATTAATTTTGGAGAGAAATTTTAATTCTAACAATTAAAGTTATGCTATGAAAATTGACAACTTAAACTAAGTTAACAACCTAAAATTAAAGACAGAAACTAGGGCGGATAATTAAAATGAATTACAAGTTAACGGAAGCAAGCTAATGTACTAGATGTATGCATGCATAAACATGGAGTAAAATTAACAAAATAAAACACTCTAAACAGTTTGGGCTAGTCTATATTGACAAATAAAACTAAAACCACTACTTAACACTAACCAAAGGAGTTGGGTCAGGAAACGGATTTGGGCCCAAACTAAACATGGGTAATTAAATTAACTATGAAGAAATCTTAATGGGCTAGCAAAACAAAAGTTAAAAAGAGTAAAAAAATAAGGCTACGGGCTAATTTGCAATTAAGATTAATAGCAAGAGCAAGAGCAAGATCAAAGTAATAAATGAAATCTGTGTAATTAATTACTAGAATTTAAGGATTGATCAATTAATGAAGTGAATCATGCAAATTAGGAAATCTATGGATGAAAACAAAGAAAATGCGCCTGCATCACAAAGCACCAACCTAGATGTAAAATGAATTTAACAAAAGATGTAAATATAACGAAGCCTACAAAGCAATATTAACAGACCAAAATGAAACGGTGACTGAAAAGACGAAATTTATAAAGAACTATGTTGTTTATAACCCGACGATATAAACACCCCGGACACAAAACAAGTTCGTATTGAGGTAAGTTTTCGCCGGAAAAAGAAAAGAAATGAAGCCGGAAAAATTCAACAAAGCAAGCAAGCTAAAAAACTAAATCTAAATATTAAAGCTCTTAACTTTAACACTAACAACACCAAATCAAAACACTAAAATTAAATCTTCAACCTCCTTTCAACTACCCAACATCAAATCTACCACTAAATTAACAAACCCACTACAAAATCATACCAAACCCAACAAGAAAATGTAACTAACAAGCTCTAAACATCAAACCCAACATTAAAATCAAATTTAAAGGGGCTTGACTCAAGAACACACTAAAGAGTAAATCTAGAGATTAAACACTACAAAACATTAAATGAAAAGGCTCCTTTATACCTCAAGTGGTAGCACAAAGGCTATTTGACCCACTATATTGGATTTACAAAAGTTCATAGCCAAGAAATGAAATGGACAAGATGTAAATGTAAATGACAAGACAAGATGAAAGAGGAAGCTCTTTTATTGAAATTGAAATGGAACTACAAACTTTGAAATAAAAGATGCATCTATACTAGGAAATTGAAATTACAACTAAAAACTAATAAAAGGTGTGTAAAAAGTAAGGAAAAAAAAAAGTAAAAAGTGTCTCATACAAGATGAGGGGTGGGGTATTTATAGGACTAGGATTAGGGATTAGGGTAGGGTTGGGTGAATCTTGGCCCTACACCTTCTAAATGTGGTGGAGCAATCCTAGCCATCTATTTGTTTCCTTCCCCTTTAAGCTTTGAAGAGTTGATCTTGACCATACACTTATGTGGTGTGTTGGGATGATCTCCACCTTCCACATGTCCTCTAAGATTCCCTTTTCACCAAGCTCCTAATTCTTTTTCCTCTTTTCATTTAAGTCCTTTTTCTTCATCTTGCTCTTTATTTCTTTATTTTGCCATTTCTTTATTTATTCACGAATTTCCTGAAATGTAACAAAATAAATTATTAAAATACGAGTTCAAGCAATAAATAGGTACTAAAAATATGCGAAAATATGCACTTATCATATACTTAACTCAGAAGATCATATATAATCAAAAGGTCAAATTTTTATTTCAACAGGAAATAAGATGTGTCGCAAAACTGTACAACTTTATACATGGAAAAAGCAGTATTATAATTAATACTTTAAAAGTACAAGTTTAGAAAACTTGCCTGATGTTCGAGAAGTGATAGGGGTTCGCGACGATGCCGGACAATCTAGACAAAGCCAAACAAAAACACACGGTTAATCCCCTCGATAAACCACTTATACTAAATGCTTAAACACGTAAGCGAAACACAACCAAGGCATTACTAGCTCGTTATAGGCTCATACTAAGTCCATGTTATTCGTCAAATACTTATATCACAAGTTTGGTTCAAAATCCATTCTCAAATCCAAGTTATACTTAACCATTTGGAACCTTGGTTTCTAAGTCTCGTTTTCAGTGGTTTTCACTTGCGCAACCTCGACTAAAACATTTTTATAAAATCGAAAAATAATATTCTTAATCCGAATCTTTTTCGTGAGCCTTCCTAACTGTCTCTAGTATTATTCCTCAAAGTTTCACATTTTAATATGGCTTCTAAGTGGTCCAAATATAGCCTCAAAGTGGCTGACCAGAGAAGGGTTGTTCCTCCGAACGACGTTTACTAAAACTCACTTTTCTCTTAAACCGTTCGGCCAAATTAGGCGAACCACATATCATTACGAAGCTTATAACATAAACTACACAATCATGGGCAGTAGGAGTCAAGGTTCGAGCTCTAACAGAGGAAAAACAGGGAACCAGTCAGTAGGTAAAAATTTGGGCATTACGACGGCTATAACTCGGATATTCCCAAATTTCAAATAATCCAAAATGCATATCGATTACTCCACCCAACACATACATCTTATATAACATAGAACTGAGGCCAAACAATGCCTTTCCGTTCATATAACTCATTATAACTTAAATCAAAGCCCAATCTTACAACTAAGGCTATAAACATGCATAACACCATTAATCATCCATAAATCCCATAATATTCAAGGGTTTCAAGATTTATACCTTCTCTAAGCTTGCTTGCTGCTAAATTCCTTATGTAACCTTAGATCTTTGCTTAATACAACCTTCGGAAGCCACAAACTCAATATCCAAAAACAAAACAAAATACAAGTTACTATTCATCGTTACTTTGTAAAATCCATATAAAATCTAAAAACAAGAGTTTGATTCTGAGATTTTTACCACACCTTCTACTATTCAAGGGCTTTCTTTTGAGTCCTACCTCATCACCAGGGGATGCTTGAAGCTCGACTTATTGGCTTTCTAAGGTGAGTAGTCGAAACTGGAAAAGCAGGACAGTTTCTGTTCTCCGACTTGGGGAAGGTATTTGACTAGGCTACACTCCTTTGTTGGCTACAAAATTTTGAGCGAACGTTGCACATGGAGTGGAGAAGCTATGGTTAAAATTTGGTGATTTAAGGATGGATAGAAATGGAGTTATAGATTTTTCTCTTCTCCTTGCTCAAGCTGTGCAGAAAATCTGGAAATGGGGGAGAGTTTCTTGATTTTTTTTTCTTGCCTTGCCAATTAATAGAAATGCTGATTTTTTTGTAGCCAAGGTGATGAGTCATGGCTTGGTGCATTGTCCTCTTGACACTTGTCACACATGCAAGAGTGGTGTACAAGTGGCTTTACTGCTTTACTTTACTGGTTCGTTTCATTTCACACGGATGATCCAAATGTTGCATCCCTCGAATTAATCTCGTTACATGTTACTTCCATGTCTATATTTATTCCTGTAAATGTTGCCTTGTTCCTTTTGAAACGATTCGAAATATTTCCCAAAAAGAGCGAATAAAAACTCTATGCGATTCTCGCAGTGAATAGTAACTATTCACTATACATTCCAACAATCGAATCCTTAAATCGACTTTAATAAAATAATAAAATTCCAAAATATTAAATCCTCAAATCCTCAATTTTAATATCTCATTTCTTGAATATAATAATATATAATCCACTGCCCGGTCAAATACTATCCAAAATAAAATTTGGAATTTCTGAATTCCGATCGTCTTTGCATTCACTTATTTACTCTGTAGATCACTAATATGACTTTGGAATATCCACACTACGTCTCGTACATAGGTGGCATGAAATTTTTTTCTTAACCCTCAAAATCACTATTCATCCACCAAATTCACTATTCACTGATGCACTTAATCATAATAAGAAAAGTTTTAATTTTACCAAAAATTTGGGTTATTATATAAACCACTATTACCAAATTCGTCTAAGAAATGATTAATTACTAATTTAACTAATGATATATACTTTTTATAATACATCGATGTCTTTTATAATTTGTATACCTATATTTAGGTATTAATGAATATATTATACAATTCATGTAAACAAGATATATGTACTTTTATTTTTTAATTTTACATTATATTATTATGTAAAAATAGATAAAGTGAGATGCTTAACATCAACAAATGTTTACAACATCATCTGTCTGAATCGAAAGGTAATGATGCAATAAATATGGAGTCCATAGAATATAACATGTTGACCATAACTTTAAAATATATTATGATGAATTTAAAGCCTCCATTGCAGAAAGAGACATGTGCGACCAATATCCTGAAATATTGAAAGTCATCAAAGAAAAAAAACTGGCACTTACTTTATCTTTGAATGAAAAAAATACATGGTGCATGTCAATAATGTCTACTTTGCTACAGACGTGGACGTGGTTGAGAAAATTCAAACCTCCGGAGGTAGACCCTCACAAAAATATGAAACCAACTCACATAACATTCATTCGGCCGTGGTGAATGTACAAATTATAATTAAAACAGTTAGTTGTGAAATATGTACATGATCATCTTTCACACACCTTATAATCAATTATTTATTTTGAAATAGGTGTCTAATTCTACTAACAATGACAATGTTATTGACAACACTCTAGAGTTAAAACCAGAAAAAAAATTAACGCATATGCCTAAATGATAATGGAGCTAAAAAAACAATACATCTAAAATATTTTAGGGTGTTCAGTATTTTCATTCATTTGACATTCATGTTACGTTTCAAACATTTTTTAACTTCTTATTTTTGTAACAGTTTGTCATTTTAATTAATTGAGACATTGGTTATCATTTTCGCATAGAAGTTACAAATATTTATTTTCTAATACTGATATATGTACATTTGGTTGGTATAATTCGTAAAATATGTGAAAGAAAAAAACATTGAATACGAGTTTGATTTTAAAAAATTCCTTAAAACAAAAAAAAAAAAGATTATTAAGTTATAATAGTAACGAAGAAGACAATGGTGGTTCTACGTTCCGGCAGGAAAATAAATCCGAGCAGTGGTTCATCATCAATTGCCAAAAAATTCAAGTATCGTATATTCAACTGTCCTGAGGAATTGGATGCTAGGTAAACTAATTTGCTTGTATATATAATTTCACCAACACATATATAATACATCTGGATTTAGGGTTTGAGAAAACCCCAACGTGATTCGTTATGTGGGGGTTGGTTAGTTTCTGAGGTTTTAATTTAAGTATGCATACGCAATTCATCATCGTCTCCTTTTATGTAATTATATAGGTTATTGTTTTTATGTCCTCTGTATCGGTTAAAATAAAAGAATAGGCAAGAAGAAGTTACGAGAAATTGATAAAACGCTACTTAGTTATAGGGAGGGGGGAAAACAAGACAGGACGAATGTTCAGGCAGGGAAGTAAATCCGAGTATCTGCGTTTATTATACAGTCGTGAGGAAAGGGCTGCTTGGTAAACTAATTTTCTTTTGAATTTGGGGTTTGATTCATTTTTATATTTTCTATTCCGCCCGTGTTCATATGTTTACACTCTTATGGGGGGTTGGTTAATTTCTGAGTTTTTAATTTAAGTATGCATGCACAATTCATCATCGTCTCCCTTTATGTAATTATATCCTTATTGTTACTCAGGTTAATGTTATGGTAGGTGCTGTCATTTCAGAAATGTATCCAATTTCCTAGAAACTATTTCTTAACTCCCCCTTTTTGGTTTTCATTATGCGCAGCCATGGAAAAGCGCTCAGCCATCTTTACCCCAAAAAGGTGCCTAGGGAAAAATGGCCTGATCATAAAATAAATATGCAATTGGCCGAGGAAGCCTTGAACTATTTTAACCAGGTCTCTCTCTCTCTCTCTCTCTCTCTCTCTCTCCCTTTTCTGCTGGATTCTATTAATCTTCTCTTCTCTTATGTTTGCCTTGCCCCTAAAATTCATAGCCTCAAAATTATAAACTGCTCAAGGTTCATTATGTTAAAGTCATCCCCTTTGGGCACTTCATGCTTTATCATTTCAACTTCACGGCTGAGAATACTCATGTTGCTGCTGCTTCAAAGGAGATGTTTTTCACCGAGCTCACAAATTCTCGTAAAGGGGTTTCTGTCAGGCTCTGCGTATCCTTGGGGCCCGAAAACTCTCTTTCAGGTTTGTTCTACATATCCTCATGTCATTTTATCCACGGCCTACTACTGTTAGCTGCATTTCTCTTTTGCTTGCCTTGTTTCATCTGTTTCTTTGTCAATCGCTCATCAAGATTACAGCCTACTTGTTTTAATAACTCCTGTGAATTCGTCTTGCAGGACTGAAATTGAATGGCTGTTGTTATTGTCTCCAACATAACAAGGTTTGGCATCCTAGAAATGGAGGATTCGTACGTGGCTTAGATTCAGTGTACAAAACTGTGCAAGACATATGTGACATCAACCAGAACAATGCAGTTTCTGATCACGAAAAGCACTTACCCAAGTAAGTGGTTGTTCGGCTCTTGCATTAAACCCCAACTGTCCTCCATTAATACTCCACCAAGATTTGTACATATCAATTGTTTATTTCCAAATCACAGAATATATACGTATACAGAGTAGTAATAGTGCTGGAATACCTGTGTTTCTATGCGGTGCAAGCCCCAGCCGTATCTCTTTCTCTCTCAAAAAAAATACCAGCAGGACTTCTGATAAGTACAAGGGGAAAAAGTCAGGCCCTAAAATCTCACAATCTTTAGAAAAATAGAAGAAAAGAAAAAGCATATCACTTTTATTGACCTGAGTATCGGCCACATAGACACAGTGAGAGGGAGAAAAGAAAAGAGAGGTTAGATAATGACCGTCAGACTGTGGTTCTTAATTTAAAGAGGGAATTGATGACTGGTAGTTTTTCTTCATCTACTGACTCGAAACCTTTGGAGGGTTGGGTCTTTGACGGATGTGTCCATTCCTATTTCGAAAGCTTTGCATTCGAGGGATGTGCCATCTTGATTATTCTTCTATTGAATTTCACTAAGATATATACATAACAGAAGTGGAGATGGGGTTTTGTAATCCTTTACATAATTGAGTTCTAAAAAAATTTGTGCTGTTAGATTGATTGGTTTATCTGATCATTATTCACACTGGGGTTACATTTACTTTCTGGGTTCTATTTATTTTCCAGTTGATATTTAATGTAATGTTTTTGCTGATTTCTGCTGCTTTCATATTTTAAATAACCCTTGTCTTGATCTGCTCAAAATTTTAGTGATTTTGGTTCTGAACCCAAAAAGGAACGCGAGAACATATCGGAACAAGTTGATGATGCAAGCCTGTATGCAATTGCAATTGAAGCCTTGAAGTTTTACAACCAAGGCTGGGTCAGTTTTCTTTGGAATGTTATTGTTTTCTTTTCTTTAAATCGATCATGAATAACCATTTTTGTTGGATTCTCTTGATCTTTGTTAATGTTCCGTTTGCCTTGACGTAAAATTTATAGCCTATATACTATGATATATACTATGAACTGGTGAAGCCGGGATTCGTTACACGTGTTATCCTGCCAACATGCGTACTTTTTCATGTCAACTTCACTGCTAAGGCCACTGATGATGCTACTACTTCAGAGGAGAATTTTTTCGCAGAAGTGAAAAGTACTGGTGGGGCTTTTTCTTGTGACCTTTGCATGATCTTGGAGCCTTGCGACTTAATTTTAGGTTTGTTTTTTATACTTTAAGTGGCCATGTGATCTAATTTATCTCCTGCCATTTGATGCACATTTGTTTTTTCTTTGCTTATTGATTTTTGTTTGTCCATCGTGACCAATATTATGGGCTACTTGTTTTGGTAACTCTATGAATTTGTCTTGCAGAAGATGAAACAGATGAAACAGTAGATAAAACGAATGGCTGTTGCTATTGCAATGAGTTTAACAATGTTCTGCATCCCATAGTTGGAAGATTTGTACGTGGCGGTGATTCATTCTACATTCCTGTAGAAGAGCTAAGAAAGACAGCACTCATCTGAACTTGTTCACAGCTGGCTGAGTTTCAGAATGTAAAATCCTTGCGATAGTATATGTTTGGAACTCTTGTGACGACTCTCAGCTGCTGCTATGGGTGCAAAGTAGAACCTTTTATCTGTTCTTGATGTGAAATTTGGCTGTTAATGTACCTTTTATCAACGGTTTGTACTTGATGTGGCGTATGTGTGGACAATGAATTACATGTGGTGCTTATTCTCCATAATCTGAAGTGCTCATGAATTGCTGGTAGGAGACACTTATTTTCTTGTTTGATATGTCTAGCAATTTCTAGTTGCCTATTTCTTTGCATGTTATTTCTGATTTTTCTGGTGCTTGGATAACCCCTCATCTTCAATATCTTGATTGGCTTGTTTAAATTTCTCTACAAACTAATTTGGCATGCATTTTCTATGACAATGAAATAGGAGAAGAAAGATCTGTAGGTGCTGAAATTATGAAATTTGCATTCTTTGTGTGAACTTTTTTATATCTTACTCTACAAACTTCTCAAAATGCAACTTGCCCGCTTCTTGACATAACCTATATCAAGATTTATTGTATGTGTGTTGTGAACTTGATTCATGTATTCCTTGCATACTTATCAACATAGTTTATTTTGAATTCTCTACATCAACTATCTAGAACTTATCTATATAGTGGTTTCTAGACTGTTGACAGAGTTAATTTTTATTCTCGCAAAATTTTATAAATTTCTCTTTTTAAAGCATCTTGACTTGGCTTTATCATCACAAAAGGACTCCTACGTGAGTGTATTGAGATTTGAGACTTCTCCGTATCTCTTTCGCTAGGTCCTGCTTTTTGGCTTGAGTTGCATACTACTTTCTTTTCCAAATGAACCTCAAGCTTCACACTAATACTAGAGCAATCTATATTTAGAAATGTGCGTTCAGAAGTTTACTGAATATAGGGCTTAAGGCTTGATAATTTTGTTGCAATGTTTGTCTTTCTAATCTTTATTTCAAAAAGTGAGCTGGAAATAGAGTAATTTGTAAAAACTAATTTGTTTATTGTTGTTTGAAGCCCAAGCAGCCACTAAAACTGTATCAAGAGGTCAATAACGAGTTGCAGAATATATAACTCAACACCATGGAGTTCATGGGCTAAAGGAACCAACAAAAAAGTTATAGTTTAAATTATATAACTACAAATTGACATGTTTAAATTATATGTAAGAACTTCAAACTGCTGACAGAGCAGTTTCATAAGCCAGAGTAAAAAAGAACATTTCGGAATAGAAAAGTTGTGCCATACAATATCAACCCAAGGGGGAGGTGTATCATTCACAGGTCTTAAAGATTGTCAAACTGCAGAATGGTTTACTTTGTTACTTATATTACCATCCCAAAGAATATGGTCTTTAGGGAAGAAGGTGATGTTAGAACACAACTGTCTCAGCTCCGTTGCAAGAACGTGGTTTGTACGATTGAGGTTCCAATTTGCCTCTAGAAGAACCGAATTAACCTTCGCCGGAGAAGTGGAATCCATGAGATGATAATTTCAGGCAGATGATTAACCACATATGCCCTTTGACCCAAGGATCACGCCCCAAGTAAAATTCTGAATTTCTCCCAACCTGATACGTAATGCGTTGCAGAGAGTACGAGAATTTTCCTGAGAATCCAAGAACATTTTAAAGGCAGTTTCATCGTCCAGAAAGCTTTATTTCTTAATATGCACGAATGCAACCAACGAATCCAAAGAGATTCTTTTAGATTTATAATCCGACAAAACTGAAAAATAATTGCACTTTTGTTCCATAGGAACAAATATTTAAAGCCCAGGCCTCCTTCACATTTCAAATAACATCAATCAATCCAAGATACCTTGTATTGACACCTCCCTGTGGTAGAACCACTCCAAAGGAATCTAGAGAGAATACTCTGAATTTTTTCAGCACACATTTGGGCAAGAAGATATAGGCTGCCCAATAACCTTGAATCCTGAACAGTACTGCCTTGATAAGCTGAACCCTACATGCTTGACTTATAGATATGCAAGCCCAATGTTCAGTACGACTGCATATTTTGGTTACCAACGGTTGACATTCCCTCGAAGTTAATTTTCCAGAAACAAGTGGGCGACCCAAGTAAGTAATAGGCAAGGCACCTCGTTCAAAATCCATGTGCAACAGAGCAAAGTCTTGGATATCACTAGGCACATTTCCAAAGAAACACACTGATTTTGAAGGATTAGGCTTTAGACCCGAAATCCAAAAAAATTTCATAACTCCATCAAACAGAATCGCAGTATCCCCCTTAAAGAATAAAAAAACGTCATCTGCAAAAGTTAAGTGGGTAATACATGAATCCTTGGTGCGCCAGTGAAACTTGAAATCACTAGAAGCAGTTTTTTCTTTTATACAAAGAGTGAGAACTTCCATTGCAAGAACAAATAGATAAGGCGAATGGGGGGTCGCCTTGGCGAAGCCCCAAACATGCTTTAAAGTACCCTTCGAGAGAGCCATTAACCTTAATCGACATCATGCAAGAGCTAACACAACATTTAACCCAACCAATGAATTTTTAAGAAAAACCCATTCTAGCCATCGTTAGGAACAATAATGACCAAATTAAAGAATCAAACGCTTTCCTAACATCAAGTTTACAATCAAACCTTGGTGACCACGAATGATAATGATAATCCTTACGCGACTGGGCTAAAAAGATATTGTCTCCAATGCTCCTGCCCATAACAAATGCAGTTTGATTAAGAGAGACCAAGCTGGGCGTAACCTTCTTCTTTCACAGTGCTAAGAGCTTAACTATGCATTTATAAATTACATTGCAGCAAGAGATGAGTTGAAAATGGGCCATATAGGTAGGATTAGGCTGCTTAGGAATTAAAGCAATAGCAGAGGAGTTAATAATTCGAGGCATATACGTGTGTTCGAAGAAATAAAGAATAGTAGCAATGACTTCTATATTTACTATTTCCCAACACTTAACAAAGAATTCAGAAGAGAAGCCGTCTGGTCCCGGGCATTTTCTCTTAGCCATATGTTTAAAGACATTGAGCCATGTAACCCTCGATTTTTGTTGTAGAAATTTCTCTTCATTGGCTAAAGCGTTATTGAAAGCACATCAATGATTTTTTTTCATGCTCCCTATCATTCCTGCTAGGAACAGTTCCCAAGATTGCTTGAAAATTTAAAAGTTCAGTTCTTGTTGATGCCACCAAGTCGTGAAGATTCCCACAGTTTGCATTCATACTTTTGAGGCTTTGTTTCATATTTTTTAACTTTGTAGTTAAGATAAACCACGGATCCCCTGTGACATTGACACCCTAGGCTTCACTCACTGTTGGAATAAATCTCTTGTGATGTTTTAGAACAAAACACACAGCTGCAAATACAATGTTTTTGCTTCAGCACTTACAAGAGTGAATATGCTTAAGCTTTGAAAACCTAACTGATTTCTTAACTTCAAAAACATTGCTACACTTGGTTATATATCCCAAGTTTACAAGCCTACTGAACTACTTAAAATACACAGTAGATAAAGTCCAAAGTCTTGCTTTTCCACTCGAAGTCCAATGGTCCTTGAGATGATTTGCCTTTTTGCTGATTGTCTTTCTTCAATTATCTCTATTGACCAGATGAAAATAGAATGCTTCCTTTTTCCTCGGGATTTTCCAAATTGTTGGTTTCCATGCTCTTTTTGTCCCGTCAACCCATGTGATCTGTCAGGACTGCCCCTATCACATTGTCAACTGTTAATTACTGGCATTGTATCCGTTGAGGTTGATTTGGACTGCATCCGTTGATAGCTTATCACTCATCCGTTGATATATTCTTGACTATATCCATTGATGAGTAAAGACACATCCGTTGACGGCTGAATTATATCAGTTGATGACATCTTCACTTACACAGAATTACAGGACATAGAATATTTACAATTAACCAACCTATTCTGCATATCCTTTGATAGTCAAAATGACTTGTTCAATCATAACAACTGTACTATCAACTACTATCAGGAACAAAATTAAACATGCTACATTTGAGTCTTATCCGTTGATAAGCTACCTATCAACGGATACTATATACACATGCTATCTGTTGACAGTTACAATGACTTATACAAATTTTACTGAGTCATTTTGGTTATCATCAAGAATCAACATAATTCCTAATAAATGCTTTTGTAGAAACTGGCCAGTGGAGAAGATATCGTGGACTGATGCTAACCCATGGCGGAGATTTCTACCTTGTGCATATAATGGTGTTGGGTTTGTGGTGTCTAACAGGTGTCAGAATTGGTTTCTGATTTGAGTTAGAATTTCCAGATCTGAATTCTAATTAGAGTTAGTAATTTCAGAATTTCAGAATTAGACTCTGATTAGTTTAGGCCCAGTTTTTTCTCTTATAAATAGTCTCATGTAATTGTAAAACACCAACACATCAGAACACAACATAACAGTGAGAGATCAATACAAAATTAGTGCGACTTGTGGAGTAGAAATTTCCGAACCACGTAAATTTTTGTCTTGTGTGATTGTCGTTTATTTTCTTGTTCTTGTTTATTCGCTTTGGGTTTTGCTTTCGTTGTTGTATACTCAACAACTGGTATCAAAGCCTAGGTTTTCGGGCGAGTGGGAGCGATGGCAGAAGAAGGGAAAGTAAAGATCGACAAATTTGATGACAAAGATTATGGATATTGGAAGATTCAAATTGAAGATTATTTGTATCAGAAAAAACTACACCAACCGCTAGAGGAAAAGAAGCCAGATTCAATGGATGAGACTGAATGGAAGCTATTGGATAGGCAGGCTATGGGTGTTGTCAGATTGACTTTGGCGAAGAACGTTGCTTACAATATCATCAAGGAAACGACAACTCATGGATTGATCAAGGCGTTAACAAATATGTATGAGAAGCCATCTGCTTCGAATAAGGTGTATTTGTGTCGTTTGTTGTTTGCCGCGAGATTGAATGAAGGTGATTGTGTTGCTGATCATGTGAACGAATTTAATTCTATCCTATCAAGATTGGCATCAGTGGATATAAAATTCGATGATGAAGTACAAGCCTTGTTGTTGGTATCCTCGTTACCTGATAGTTGGTCAGGATTTGTCACTGCTATTAGTAATTCATCTGGGAGCGGTAAGATGACTTTTAATGGAGTTCGAGATTCGATTCTTGGAGAAGATATTCGTAGGAGAAACTCAGGAGAGTCGTCAGGTTCCTTATTGAGTACAGAGAGCAGAGGCAGAAAGTCCGAGAGGGGGCAGAATCAGGGGCGTAGTAGATCGAAGTCACAGAAAAGAGGACAATCCAAAGATCGCAAGGAGATTGTTTGTTGGAATTGTAAGAAAAAGGGTCACTTCAAAAATCAGTGTACGGCTCCGGCAGCTCCTAAAGGAAAAAAGAAAGAGGACAATTCAGCTAATGTAGTTGAAGAAGTGGTGAGCGACGATGCTTTGATTTGTTGTGTTGAATGTTCGGTTGAATCATGGGTTATGGATTCTGGTGCATCATTCCATGCGACCCCTTGCAAGGATTTGATGTTAAATTTCAGACTTGGAAATTTTGGAAAAGTCCGTCTTGCTGATGATGAGACTTTGGATATTGCGGGCATGTGAGATATTAATCTCAAGACCTCTTTGGGGACTAGCTGGATGTTGAGAGATGTAAGGTACATTCCTGGACTTAAGAAGATGTTGATATCTGTGGGTCAGTTAGATAATGAAGGGTATCGAGTTTCTTTCGGAAACGGACAGTGGAAGGTTATAAAGGGGAATCTAGTTGTTGCTCATGGAGAGAAGAAATGGACTTTGTACATTGTTGAACAATCTAGCTATGAAGCAAATGCAGTTGCTGATGAGATTGGGTCTTCAACTTTGTGGCACCAAAGACTTGGTCATATGAGTGAAAAGGGTATGAAGCTGTTAACTTCGAAGGGGAAGATTCCAGAGCTGAAGAATGTGGAAGTTGGGTTATGTGAGCCATGTGTTCTTGGAAAGCAGAAACAAGTTACTTTTGCAAAATCAGGGAGGACCCCGAAGGCTAAGAAGTTAGAGCTAGTTCATACAGATGTATATGGTCCAACAACAGTTGCGTCGTTGGGAGGATCTCGCTACTATGTCACTTTCATTGATGATTCCACTAGAAAGGTATGGATTTATTTTTTGAAGAAAAAATCAGATGTGTTTGATACTTTCAATAACTGGAAAACTGAAGTTGAAACTCAGACTGGTTTGAAGGTTAAGAGTTTGATGTCAGATAATGGTGGTGAGTATAGTAGTGATGAGTTTAAAAGCTATTGCGCAGAATACGGGATTAGAATGATTAAAACTATTCCAGAGACACCGCAGCAGAATGGTGTTGCAGAACGCATGAATAGAACCTTAAATGAGAGGGCCAAGAGTATGAGGTTACATGCAGGTTTGCCGAAGATTTTTTGGGCAGATGCAGTTAGCACAACAGCGTATCTCATAAACAGAGGACCTTCAGTTCCTTTGGGATTCAAGATTCCTGAAGAAGAGTGGCAGAAAAAAGAGGTAAATCTTTCACACTTGCGAGTTTTTGGTTGTGTTTCTTATGTGCGTGTTAAAGATTCAGACAGAGACAAGCTTGATCCAAAAGCAAAGAAGTGTATCTTCATTGGTTATGGCTCAGGTGATATGGGTTACCGTTTCTGGGATGAACTGACGAAGAAGGTCATTAGAAGTAGAGATGTTACTTTTAATGAAAATGCGGTGTACAAGGATAAGCTTGCAGTCGATTCTGAGTTTACAAAGGAACAATCTGAAAAAGAGAAAGCAGTGCTTGAAGATATTACTGAAGAAGATCTTGCAGGAAATAGTGGGAGTTCTGGGAATGCTGATGAGACAGGTTCAGTTACTCCACAGGCTGAGGTAAGAAGATCTAGCAGAACTGTGAAACCGCCACAAAGATTTTCTCCTTCAGCATATTACATGTTATTGACCGAGGACGGAGAGCCTCAGTGTTATTCAGAGGCAGTTCAGGTGGATGATTCAGTTAAGTGGAAATCAGCCATGGAAGAAGAGATGAATTCTCTTGAGAAGAATGAGACTTGGTCTTTAACGGAATTACCAGCAGGAAAGAAGGCTTTACAGAATAAGTGGGTGTTCAGGATCAAAGAAGAACCTGATGGCAGCAAAAGGTACAAGGCAAGGTTAGTATCCAAGGGTTATCAACAGAAAAAGGGTATTGACTATACTGATATATTTTCTCCGGTTGTTAAGATGACTACAGTTAGACTTGTGCTAAGCATTGTGGCTGCAGAGGAGTTACATCTAGAGCAACTAGATGTTAAGACCGCGTTCTTACATGGTGATTTTGAGGAAGACATCTACATGGTTCAGCCAGAGGGATTTCAGGTAGCTGGGAAAGAAAACTTGGTTTACAAGCTTATAAAAAGCTTGTATGGTTTGAATCAAGCACCAAGACAATGGTACTTGATGTTTGACAGCTTTATGATGAATAATGGGTAGATGAGGAGTGCTATGGATCATTGTTGTTACTTTAAACAATTTGATTTATCTTATATCATATTGTTGTTGTATGTTGATGACAAGATCAAATATGAGGGAAATCAACAGGCTAAAGAGACAGATGTCTGCAGAGTTTGAGATGAAGGATATGGGTGCAGCAAAACAGATACTTGGTATGAGCATCATAAGGGATAGATCTGAAGCTACTTTGAAATTATCTCAAGAGAAGTATATTGAGAAATTATTGCAGAAATTCAGTGTCCATGATGCGAAGACCAGAAGTACACCGTTGGCAACTCACTTTAATCTCACGAAGAAGCAGTCACCTAAAACGGATGAAGGCAAAAAAGATATGGCTAAAGTTCCATATGCATCTGCAGTTGGCAGTTTGATGTATGCTATGGTGTGTACAAGGCCAGACATTGCTCATACAGTGGGAGTTGTTAGCAGGTTCATGTCTAATCCAGGAAAAGAGCATTGGGAAGCAGTCAAGTGGTTGTTACACTACTTGAATGGCACATCCAAGGTTGCATTGTGTTTCAGTAAGATATATGTTATCTTGGAAGGGTTCTCTTATGCAGATTTGGGTGGATGTTCGGCTACCAATGAAAAGTTTAAGCTTTGCATAACTTCAACTGGCCTTCAGAATTGATTGATAAGAAGGTGCTGCACTAGTTAGAGTTATTGATCGAAGTATTTGGGTGTTACTAGATTTAGAAAAGTGAAGAGAAGATGTGGTCAGACTCCAAGTGGGAGATTGTTGGGTTTGTGGAGTCTAACAGGTTTCAGAATTGGTTTCTGATTTGAGTTAGAATTTCCAGATCTGAATTCTAATTAGAGTTAGTAATTTCAGAATTTTAGAATTAGACTCTGATTAGTTTAGGCCCAGTTTTTTCTCTTATAAATAGCCTCATGTAATTGTAAAACACCAACACATCAGAACACAACATAGTTGTGAGAGATCAATACAAAATTAGTGCGGCTTGTGGAGTAGGAATTTCCGAACCACGTAAATTTTTGTCTTGTGTGATTGTCGTTTATTTTCTTGTTCTTGTTTATTCGCTTTGGGTTTTGCTTTCGTTGTTGTATACTCAACAAATGGTAAACCATCTAGACAACCCTCTAGTTTCTCCAACTTAGGGCCTGCTTGGTTAGGGGTTGAGGGGGGCTGGGCTGGGGAGGGTTTTTAAAAAAGAGTAATGCTAGGGAACAAAAAAGGCTCACAAAAAGATGTCCAAAATGACGTGGTGAATTTGACTTGACAAATTGGAATGCTTTAATTGGGTATTAATATTAATGCACACAGGGTCCATATTATTAATTATTATTGCCAACCAATAGCAAGTAGACACGTGGTATTTTGGACAAAATTTTGGAATTTTTGTTTGGTTCCCTAGCATTTTTGTTTAAAAAACCATGTTTGGAAAATAATTTTTAGAGAGGTGTTGGGTTGAAGTTAATTGAAGGGTTGAGGGGGGTTCATGTCTTATTAAAAAACCGAGCATTTCAAACATCCCAAATTGGGGTGTTAGCTTCACTTCTTTTCCCCTCAATTTCATTTGACCAGTCTCTCCGCTTGCTTCTACTTTTCTGCTCTCTCCGACGTCTCACTCTCGAATGAACATCTCAATGGTAAATTCTCTAATTTTACATACTTTGTCTCTCTCTTCTCTCTCTCTCTCTCTCTATATATATATATATATATATATATATATATATATATATATATATATATATATATATATATATATATATATATATATATATATATGCTGAGTATACAACAACGAAAGCAAAACCCAAAGCGAATAAACAAGAACAAGAAAATAAACGACAATCACACAAGACAAAGATTTACGTGGTTCGGAAATTCCTACTCCACAAGCCGCACTAATTTTGTATTGATCTCTCACAACTATGTTGTGTTTTGTTGTGTTCTGATGTCTTGGTGTTTTACAATTACATGAGACTATTTATAAGAGAAAAAACTGGGCCTAAAAGTAATCAGAGTCTAATTCTGAAATTACCAACTCTAATTATAATTCAGATCTGGAAATTCTAACTCAAATCAGAAACCAATTCTGAAACCTGTTAGACTCCACAAACCCAACAATCTCCCACTTGGAGTCTGACCACATCTTCTCTTCACTCTTGTAAATCTAGTAACACCCAATACTTCGATCAATAACTCTAACTAGTGCAGCGCCTTCTCATCAATCAATTCTGAAGGCCAGTTGAAGCTATGCAAAGCTTCAACTTTTCATTGGTAACCACCTTAGTCAACATATCTGCAGGATTCTTTGAACCAAGGATTTTCTTCAAGGACAAAGTACCATTGCTAATCAACTCCCTCGTAAAGTGATATCTCTGATGAATATGCTTCGTCCTAGCATGAAACACAGGATTCTTCGCTAGATGAATGTCACTCTGACTGTCGCTATACAGAGCACTGTGTAAAGCATAATGTAACCTAAGATGTAAAAGAGATAACTACAACTCAACAAAGAACAAGACAGACAATAATATTAACAGAAGCACAGGAATCCAGAATCAAAGAAGAAAAGGTAAACTCAAAAAATCAAAATACGGTATGTATTCTTGAAGTCCGTAAACAGGTCACGGAAAGAAGTTCATGAAAATGTTCAAGCCTCAGTGACAGCAATAGAAACAAGACTTTCAAGACTACAGAAGTATGTGAATGATTTAGGGTTAGTATCACAGGATTCCAGTGATTTATTTGAAGCAACCAGAACGACAAAGGACTTATCAGCAACATTGAATTGAAGACATAGAAGAATTCATCAAGTGTTATTCATCTGTGAACCAGACCAGTTGCACCAGTTGACGGCACTTAAAGAGATCAAATTGTTTTATCGTCTCAAAAGAAATTGATAAAGTCTATACTAAACACCCTGGAACTCAGAAGCATTTTCTAAAAGATCAAGAACAAGAAAAAGAGTTCGATGGTTTTTCATTTATAAAAACCATCGAATGTGATTCAAGGAAGCAATTAGAAAACTAATGTAAGTTAAATTCTCATTCGATAGTTTTATTAAAAAAACCATCGAATGGAAATTTAACTTTGAACATTCGATAGTTTTCTAATGTGAAGAGCAGGTGAAAAGTATGTTTGTTTTTCAGGTTGATCGAAATTGGACGGCCAAGATTAATTCTTTAGTTTTGGTTCGATAGTTTTCAAAACAAAAGACTACAATTACTAAGAGAGAGGCAGTGTCTTCCTTAGTCAAGTTGAACACACAGAAGCAATTACTAAGAGAGAGTTTGAGCCGGAGAGAATTTATAGAGAAATTAATAGTGCTCAGAATTCTATCATTGTATTGATTGTGTATAACCTAGAACTCATTGAAGCTAATCTACGGATTAGAAATTGTAGCACCCTTCGAGGTTTATATTTATAAAACGATATATTCCCCGACTCTTGGTTTGATTTGGTGTATTTGATTTCGTAGTTGAACTGAATGATTTATCCGCGAACGAAATTGAATTATTTGTAGGTATCGTATTCAACCCCCCCTTATACGATACTTTGGACCAAACAATTGGTATCAGAGCTATTTGATTGACGTACAAATCAGATCCGGTGAATGAGACCAAAATCAAACTTAGCTTGAAAATTCGAAGCAAATTTTTTAACTTTCAAATTTTTTCATTTAATTGGAATTTCTTGAATTTTAAACAATTTGAAATTTTCATAAACCATGAGTGCTCCAAAGACAACTGCTGGTATTAAAATTCCCCCATTTACAAGAGATGATTTCGGTTTGTGGAAGATGAAGATGCTGTTATTTATCAAGGCATCTAATCCGTTGTATATTGGCATATTAGAGAATGGACCGTTTGTTCCAATGAAACCAGTTAGTGAATCTACAGCTCCTGATGGCACCAGGATTCCTCAAGGCACCCAACCTAAGGATATCACTGAGTACACAGATTCTGACAAAGAACTGATTCGATTGGACACAGGTTTGATGTTGATATTGGCAGACTCCGCAGACAAGGAAATGAGCTATCAGTTGATGAACTGTACAAGCGGGAAACATATGTGGGATACCATTAACTTGATAATGGAAGGAACTGAAGACGTGCAGGAAAACAGATTGGACATCCTGACTTCTCAGTATGAAGCTTTTAGGTTTCTTCCAGGAGAAAGTATAACTCAGGTCTTTGAGAAATATACTAAGCTTCTAAATGAATTGGCAATGAAAGGGAAGACCTATCCACTGAGAGAAACAAACAGGAAGTTCATGATGACGCTGCCCCATCATGTAGAACACAAGTCATCATCCATAAGGGAAAGAATTGATTTTACAAAGATGTCATTAGAGATGATCTATGGCAAGTTGAAGACCTATGAGATGGAACAGGAATAGAGAGTGATAATCTACGGACAAGGGACAGTGGATAACAAGCACAATGCACTTGTGAGATCATCAGCACTTGTAGTGGATGAACCAACAACTTCTGATATTCAGGTTCAAACCCTAGAGCTGGAAATGAGGCGATCATAGAAGCTGAAATGGACTCTGTGAATCTGGGTGTTGATGAAAGTGATTACTACACCCTAGAAGAGCTTGAGCAAATGGAAGACAAACCATGGCGTACTTAGCTGCAAAGTTTAGTGTTAATCCCAAATGACCAAACAGAATTGTAGAAGAGGGGGGGGGGTTGAATACAATTCTAGATATTTTAAACTTAAAATAACTTTCGAAATAAAACTGAACTTATAAAATAAAAACACAAGCACTTAAATAATTTCAGTTGGATTGTTTGATGATCCAACTGAAGTGTTTTTATTGCGGAAATAATCTGTGATACAAAATGTACACAGCTGCTCAGTTACAAGAATGTAGAGAAGTATGCTCTCAAAGATAGCTAATACAATCTATTTGTTTTTCTTCTCATACTTCTATTTTAACTGCTACACTTGGTTATATATATTCCCAAGTTTACAATGCTATTTTTGGCTACTCTAAAGTACACTAGAGGTAACCGCCAGTAGCTTGCTTTTCATCCCTTTTGTCCAATGGTCCTTGGAGATCTTTGCTTTTGTCTTCATGCTTATTATGATCACTCCCAAGAGCCTTATTGGAAATTGGAATGTTTCCTTATTTCCAGTAACCATTTTAATGGCTCCCAATGCAAAGTACACTTCTACATCTCCTTTTTATCTGTCAGAAAACTGTCACTATCACTTTGTCAACTATTCAGAAAAGTAATAATGATTCGTTGATAGCAGGGAGATGTGTTTCGTTGATAGCTTTATTCTTCATTCCGTTGATGGTGTATTCCTCGTTTCGTTGATAGAGTAGTCTTCATTCCGTTGAAAGACTAATCTTCATACCGTTGATAGAGTAATCTTCATACCGTTGACATGTCTTCACTTAGGCAAAATTACATGGCATAATATATTTACAATTCACCAACCTATTTTGCATATCTAGTACTTAGTCAACATGACTTAGAAAACCTATCTAATACATACAACAAAATGCCTATCAAACTGTGAAGTATTGTACAGTGCAATTGCTACATCACTCATTTCGTTGATGAGCTTCCTGTCAACGAAACGCTGCAAAGCATGCCATTCCGTTGACAGTTACAAAATGACTTAATACAAAATCTACTAAGTGTTTTTATAATTATCATCAAGAACAACATATTCCTAACAATCTCCCCCAATTTATGACTGATAGAATAACAGCCATAAATCAAGAGCCTTGATGATAACAAAAACACTCAGACAAATTACACATGATAAAAATAGAAATTTCATTGAGCTTCATTGAATTTAATTGAAATGCAAAGTAGAAAATCTTACAAAACAAGTGCACAGAGTTGCTCCTCTAGTTTGAGCAGATTTTTCATCTTTGCATATGTGGTCTTGTTTTCTTCCCTTTTCTTGTATTGTTCTCCTCAATCTGAGCTTGAAGTCTTCTGTAGAAAATCTTCTCTTCTTCATCTTGATTCCCCAACTTGGATTTCATTAATCTCAGAGTTTCATTGGATGCCTTCTCCAGTTGTCCTTGTCTCTGAATTCCATCATCCAAAAAGGTTGGAGATGAATTTTCTTTCCTGTTTGAGGGACCTTCAATACTCTGGGAAGTGCACCAGGCTTGTTCCAGCTAGCTTTTATTTGGCAAATTTTGGAGACAACCTCAGACTTGGCTGTTTTGGTAAAACCAAAATCTTTCTTCAGACATTTAAACACAGATAGCAGTGTCTGATAGTCCTCTCCCAGAATTCTGTGTAGAGGCCAAACCTGTTCTCTCTCACCCTTGTAGACAAACACCAATCTCTCTGGTAGTTTGTAAGAAGCTGCTATCCCTCTCACTTCAATCAGGTCATCAAGATTGATATGTAGGTCAGACTCCTCCCTGATATCAGCAATGTAGATGAAGTCTTCTGGGTTGGTAGGGGGTTTCTCAGCTTGTGGTCTCCTTACAAGAATTGGCTTAGCTTTGGCAGCCCTTTGCTTAGATTTCTTCTTTGGATCCATTTCAAAGAGGAATTTTGGAAAGTTAGCCTCATCAAACTCAATTGGCTCTCCCTTTGGCTCAATTGGCTGATCATGGAAATTGACAGGATGTTTAGGATTACAGGCTAACTTTACCTCAGAAACTGGATCAGGAATTGTTGGAGGTGCAATAGGTACAGAAGAGTCTGTTGCAATACTCTGAGAGTCATCATTCTCAAAGGCTATATTTCTCCTAGCTCTTGCATTTGGTTGCCTTATGCTCTTCTTTGTACTCCTTTCCTCTCTGGCTTTTTCTTCTTGTTGTCTTTCTTCTTCATCAAGAGATTGAGCAACTGCAAGTGCTTGCATTGCTGCTCTTTCTGACTCTTCAGCCTTAGCTTCAGCAAAGTTTGGGTGACCAGCCCAAACACAGATTTCTTGTCCATTCCTGTAGACAATTGCCCTTTGCTTCCTTATCTTAGAATCATTGCTTTCCTTGCATTTTGTGATAAGTAGTCCAAGAAGCTTGAGCTCATCTGGATAAGGTGCAGGATAGAAAATCCTTTCTATGTTTTTGCCCTTTGGTTTAGCAGGGGACTTGGAAGATAAGCTTATTTGAAGTGTAGCTTGTTCCACATCCCTAATGCATGAAGTTTGTCCTTTTTCCTTCCTTGGACCTTGAGTGAATCCATGTAGAAGGGGCTTTACCTCATAGAAAGAATTGGTCTGTGGCTCCCATTCCGTTGATACTAAAACCATGGCATTCGTTGATGGTGTTGTAGAAGTAGCTTGATCCGTTGATGAATTTGAATTCTTTGCAGTTTCAGCTATCTTCTTGACTCTTGCATCTATGTTAACCCAATGGTCTTTTATCTGTTCAGAAAGTGTTAGCCTCATAGATGCTTGTTTAATCAAGTCAATACCATCCAGTTTATCCTTTCCTGACTCCCCCATAGCTAGTGGCTCCTTTGGCAGGGAAATGGCTGGGACCATAACCTTTGTAACTTGAATGTTAAGCTCCTTAAATTTCTCCCCCTTTTTGTTATCATCAAAAGGAATGACTGGGAGTCCTTGAGCTGCCACTAGCTGGGCTAAAAGTTGGGTTTGCTTCTCCTGTTCCCTTTGTATTTGAGATAAAGTAGCTTCCACCTTGTCCACTCTAGAAGAGAGAGTCTTCAAGGAGGTAGCCACCTCAGGTTCCTTAGAGAAAAACCTGTTCATCTTGGACACAGTGAGAAGAGGATGCTTTTCATCTAGCCTCCTGTCAGTAGCATCCTTAAGATTGCTAATGGAGTCCTTGATTTCTTTAGCTTCAATCCTTGTCTGCAACATTTTTAGCCTTTGGACTTCCAGTGAATCCAAAATAGCCTTGTAGAATTTCTTGTCCCTGGCATTGGCAGACTCATGAGCTAGATATGCCTCATTGTACTGCCTAGTAATAGAAGCATCCAGATTGCATCTTCCTTGCATATCCTGAGAAAGCCAGTTTGGTGTAGGGGCACCACAGAAGTCCCAGTTAGACCTCAAGTTAGTTTTTGTATCTATAAGCCACGTTTGGCGTTGTTGAAACCTCAAACGAGGTCCAAGGTGTTAGACCTTAAGTTAGGTTTTATACCTATAAGCTACGTTTGGCGTTTTTGAAACCTCAAATGAGGTTGAGGTCTAAGGTGTTAGACCTCAAGTTGGTTTTCGTATTTGTAAGCTATGTTTGGCGTTGTTGAAACCTTAAACGAGGTCTAAGGTGTTTGTTATGCCGATTACACAATATATAATCAATATAAATATGATAATAACACTCAAGAACACTGATTATGAATCAATAACTGAATTATTATATAAATAACTCTTCTCTCAGTGATGTTAAAGAATCACAGAGAGCTGCTAGGTTACAAGAATAATGTATTCAGTATTCGCATCCCTTTTAGGGTTAACCTATCTGTGTTTATATAATACACAGTTACATAATCAATCTCTAATTGATATTCCTATAAATTAGCTATACAAATCATATCAAATTAGGATTGCTTCTGTCTTCTGTTCCGTTTCCTTAACTGTCTCAATATATCTTGCTTCTTTCCATCTTCAAGATATATTGCTTGTAGAATCTTTATATCAGCACCGACAGCTAAGATAAACTTTCACCCCGTCAGACTTTAATAAACTCTGACTGGCTTCCAGTAAACTCTGATGAGTACCTGGTACTTAAACACTGAAGAACAAACGTCAGCAATTATATCTAACAATCTCCCCCAACTTGTGCATAATAAAAATGTACAAGTTAAATAAATAATTGATGATGTCAAAACATATAACAAATGCAGTGTTTAAATATAACAGAGTTTAACTTTAACTTAGAACAGAAAACTTTAAAAACTTACAGTCAGACTTTACTTAATCTCTTCAATATCAGGCACTGTCCTGAGATAATCGATGAGAAGTCTCCTTTCAGCCTTTTCTAGCTCTTCTACCATGATCTCTTTCAATTCCTTAAGCTCTGGATCACTTTCTCCAGTCTGATAGATAGCAGCTCTCAGAGAATAAATGTTGTTCTTCCTCATTTCATTCCCTAGCCGGATATAGTAAGATTTGTCAGACTCTAAGTTGAATTCTAAGACCTTTATACCCAGTGTTGTCTTGAACTTAGCACTGTTTCTCTTCATCTCAACAATCTTTCCATAAGCATCTCTGTACTTAGGAATATAAGCACTTGAAACACCTCCTCCAAGAAGAACTTTGGATTTCATCATTCTGTCTTTTAAAACTAGAGCAGCATCATGAGTACTTCTATTTTTGATTTTGAAAATGTATAGAACATACTCAAGCTCTTCCCATAGCTTCAATTGAACATCAGCTTCTCCTACTCTGTAAACTCTTCCATCAGACATAAAGTATAACAGAAACTCTTTCTTTAATCCTTTATGATAAACCATCTGAACAGATTCTAGTTTATCAAGGCTCTCTTGAGATACCCCAACACCAGGTTCTGCCAGTGATGTTTGATCTAGAGATCTGTTATTTATCCTTTTCTCCCTGTGTGAACCTAAACCAGACTTATCATAAGATTCTTTTCCAAGTACTGTTCTGGTTTGAGAAAAGTTCACAGCTTCTAGCGTCAGAGTTTCAGAAAGTACAGGTCTTAAGAAACCTTGGAGTTGTGGAGCTAGCTGAGTTTGTACAACTTGAGCCTTGTCAGAGGTTGTCACAACTTTAGTAGAAATATCAACATGAGCAACGTCAGAGGTTGATTTATTTATCCTTGATTCAACTTGAGCAACGTCAGAGGTTGAATAATTCTTCTTTGGTAACTGCCCTTCTTCTACCAGTATACCTTTTCCTTTTCCAGAAACATTTACTGTAGGCCTCCTTGTGTATTGTATACTCTGTTGAGTATTTTCCTTGATAGAGAGTGCAATTTCCTTCTTTCTAGGAGCCTTTACAGATTTCTTCTTATAAATACCAGCTTCAATCTTTTTCTGGTGTTCTTCAGCAAGAAGCTTCATTTCAGTATATATATCTTCCATTGTGGCTTCACCACCATGTTCTTCCATGAAAAGCTTAGCAGCAATCTCTTCATCAGTAGTTGGATTTGATGAAATCACTAGACTCTTAAGTCTTGAAGAAGATTGACCACCAGAATTTAACCTCTCAGAGTTTGTCTGTCTATCAAAGTTTGACCTAAGTCTCCCTTGCTGAATAGATTTTGACCTCTTCTCTGCTTCCTTGCTTCCACCATCATTAGAATCATCCCTCAGTCTCAAAGTTGGAGTCCTTTTGCATTTGTCTTTAGGTACTTTCTCCCCCTTTTTGACATCATCAAGAATAAAAACTGATGTCAGCAACTCTAGTGATACAGCAATAGCATCAATCTTAGTAGATATTTCAGCTTGATTGCCTTCAACCCTGGTTAGCCTCTGCTTGATCTCTTCTTGATCCTTGATCATAGATGTAAATTGAGCTCTATCTTTCTTCAGTGCTAACTCCTTAAGTGCAATGTCATTACTCAATCCAAGAACAACCTTGTGAGTCTCATCAAAACGATTATGCAATGACTTGACTTGAACAATGGTAGCCTTAAAATGTGTTAGCAACTCAGGATTAGAAATTTCTTCAGCAGACTTATTTACAAAATCAGCAGCTCTTTGAGTAGAGAAAATACAGTCGGCTCCTGACCAATTAGCATAATGCATTTCTCTGATATGAGCTTCAGTTGCATTTTGAGTTTCTTTGATAGACTCTGGATCCCTTAGAAAAGGTATTGACTCATTATCAGAGTTTGAAAGTTCAGGATTAATCTCAGAGTTTGCATGATCAGAGTTTACAGATGTGTGATCAGCATTATCAAAATCAACTCGAGCTTCATTAGCATTTTCTTCTAACTGCTCTGCAATTTCTTCAGCAATATTGTCTGCAGTAGCCTCAGCATTTAACTTTTCAGCTTCAGGAATCTCAGAGTTTGGAGTTACAAAAACCTCTGTTTCAACAGGAACAGATTCTGCAATAATTTCTTCAGTTTGTACAGTAGTCTCTTTCAAAGTCTCTGCCATAGCTTCATCAATTTTCTCTATAGCAGCTTCAACTACCTGATCAACCTCCTCACCCTGTTCAGGAATTTGATTATTTACAGAAAGAATTTCTGTATGAGTTGCAATTGACTCATCTATAATTTGGGTGGGTTGATCAGCTGCCACATCCTCAGTATCACAAACACTGATACTAGGATGTGCTTCAACATTTGCATCCATTTCAAAATCAGCAAATAAATTATCTTGCACAAAAATTTCAGCCTCTTTATCAGCAGTTGCCATATCATGCACAATGACTGCTTCAATATCTTCAGTAGCCTCCTGAACTATAACTTCAGGAGCTTCAGTGTTTACAAAAACCCTGTCCTCATTAGCATTATTTACAACAGGCTCCTCAACAAAATCTTCTGGAGCTTCATTCTGAACAGCTTCAGAGTCTGGTGTAGACTCATCCAAATTATCAAAAAGATAATTGGCTACTAATCTTCTCTTCCTCTTGTGAAGAGTTTCATTATCAAGATCATCCTCATCATTAGCTTTGGATCTATTGGCTCTCCTCTTCTTATAATGACCCTTGGGCTCATCATTAGACTTGGACACCCCCACTGCAGTAGCTGGTCTAACAGACCTTGCAGGTTTAGTACCAATATGCTTAGTCCTACCACCACTGGATTTAGGTTTGACAGATGTGGATGGAGGAAGCTCTGTTTGTAAAGGTTCAGGTTGAGGTTCTGATTGAGAAGAAGCTTGTATTGGTGGATTAACTTGATCATTTACAAACTGCTGCACAGAGGCAGACAGTAACAAATCTCCAACAACCCCTTTCTTAACATCCTTATTAATAAGATCATAGAATATTCTCTTGTGTAATTTAAAACAAGAAATTACATCCTCACCAACTATTTCTACCCCTTCAACACAGTAAAAGAACAAAATCTGACAAAATCTAGAAAAGTATACTACCCCTCTATTCTCTGTCATTTTCTCCCCTAAATTATTTAAAACAAGTCGTGCAAAATCAAAATGATTATCATATAACAGAGAATACCCGATTTGCAGACTGTCCGTAGGAATAGCATCCCAGTTGGTGCATTTCTTCCCGAACGTTCTTGTGATGCAGTCAAAGAAAAAACTCCACTCCTTCCTTAAGAACGGTCGCTTCAATTGTCCAATCTTTGTCAAGGGTCCAGAATACCCAATTTCTCTCATCATTCTCAGCAAATCAATGTCTCCCATTCCAGTTGTATATGAAGAAAACTCAGGAAACCCCATTGCAGCCCGAATTGTTACAAAAGTAATTACATACTCTGCTTCGTCATATTCAAAGATTATTGATGGGTTGCCAGATTCACCACCATCATCATACATACCTGTTTCCCAAAAGGCCTTGATTTGGGAACCAGAAAGAACTGTTGGTTCCACTAAAGCACGCCCAATTGCTGACTGAGCAAGAAAGTCTTGTATCATATGAAACGCCTCTAGAGCATTTGCAGTATTTAGTGGTGCTGCATAGTTGTTAGGGACAAACTCTAACCCAGAAAAGACAAACGCTGTAGTTGCCATTAGTAAGATTTGAGAGAATAACAAAGAAACTGATGCAAAAGCTTCGAAAGAGTTTGAAAGTAGAAAGGTGTTTGTGAATATGTGTGTGTGACAATAGATGTGAATTGGAGTAAGATGTGAAAGGTTTAGACGTATGTGTGTGTATTGTTTAAATATGAAATTCAAAATTAAAAACTGAACAGTTTTTAATCATTAATACACAACTGTCTTACTCCGTTAATTGTGTGAGTGGGACACGTGGCACACATGCAATGACTGACAGCAGTAATTGACAGTTTCCAATGCGCATGCGCAGTAAAAACAGCAATTATTACCGCCTTTTACTCTTTCCTAGACACTTAATCTCTCTCCTCTGTTTAATACAAATTAGAACCGTTACCAATCATACTCTTTTATTTTCAAGAATGTTTTCTCAAAATTGTTAACTGTCTGAAACAAATAATTAATTTTAATCATTAGAGATTAAAATAAAATTACCTCAGCGTAGAGTACACAATTCATCAGTGTTTACCAATCCTCCTCCTTTATAACTAAACTCTTTTCACAAATTGTACAGGTGTGAGAATTTGTGTGTGAATTAGCAGAGTTTACTGAATATGAATATTTAGATCATCTCAAAGTGCATAAAATCCACAAACTAAAGCAGTAAAAACTGGTTGCCCAAACTCTCATGTATAAAATAAAATCTGATATTTATCTAAACTCTGTCTCCTTATATCCTTTCATTTGGATATTTCTATTATTTTCACCCCCTTTATTATATATATATATATATATATATATATATATATATTATAATTTTTCCAGTAATCAGTGGTTGGCACTAGTCACCAAAAATCAAAGATTTTAGCCCTTATTTCATACAATAAGTTCCTGGATCTTCCTAGGCACAACATGATCTCAAAGGAATTTGTGCTCTTTTTGGCATCTTTTGATTTGAGGGTGAAATATTTGCAACTAATTTTCAGAGTTTAGACTTTTCATCAGTTAATACTATTAATTTATGAGAGAAAGTGCAAACAACTAATACAGACTCAGTGTATAGGATCAATAAACTAAGAGATGCTATAAATATAGAGACAATATCATGCTGTGTAAAATTTCTGCACATTTTGTAATCAGAATTTATAATACTTAGAAGGATTCATGATTACTTACTGAAAATCATGCTTCATACAGCTTTCTTCATCGGTCCATATGTTTCAGACAAAAATCACAATCAGAGTTTGACATCAGAGTTTAACCGACAGAGTATGACTGACAGAGTATAACTAACAGAGTTTACTATCAGAGTTTAACATGCTGGTACAAATAACAGTTAACACATGCAAAGAACCATGAGCATAAAATCATGTTATAGAGTTTGAATCTAACCAGTATCTCTAGTCAAAACCAGAGATCATTCCAAGTTCATTTACCAGTCTTGTAAAGGTAGCTTCACTCAAAGGTTTGGTGAAGATATCTGCAAGCTGTTGGTCTGTAGACACAAAATGAAGCTCGATGTGTCCTTCTTCCACATGTTCCCTGATAAAATGATACCTTATGCTGATGTGCTTGGTCATGGAATGCTGTACTGGATTACCTGTCATAGCAATAGCACTTTGATTATCACAGTAAATAGGTATTTTAGAGTACCTTAATCCATAGTCCAACAATTGATTCTTCATCCATAAAATCTGTGCACAACAGCTACCAGCAGCTATATACTCTGCTTCTGCTGTGGATGTGGAAATTGATTTCTGTTTCTTGCTGTACCAAGAAACTAATCTGTCACCTAAAAATTGACAGCTTCCACTTGTGCTTTTTCTGTCTATCTTACATCCTGCAAAGTCTGCATCAGAGTAACCAATTAAGTTAAACTCTGATTCTCTAGGATACCACAAACCAAGAGTTATGGTTCCTTTGAGATATTTGAAAATCCTTTTTACAGCTGTTAGATGTGGCTCTCTGGGGTCTGCTTGAAATCTTGCACAAAGACATGTTGCATACATGATATCAGGTCTACTTGCAGTGAGATAAAGAAGAGACCCTATCATCCCTCTATAGTTTGTCATCTCTACTGAGGCTCCTGTGTCTTTGTCTAGCTTTGTTGCAGTAGCCATGGGAGTTGTAGCAGATGAACTATCAAGCATACCAAATTTCTTGAGAAGATTTCTGGTATATTTTGCTTGATTGATGAAAATCCCATCATCTGTTTGATTGACCTGTAAGCCTAGAAAATAACTAAGCTCTCCCATCATACTCATTTGATACCTTGACTGCATAAGCTTGGCAAATTTCTTACAGAGTTTGTCATTAGTAGACCCAAAAATTATGTCATCCACATAGATTTGAACTAACAGCAAATCATCACCAGAATTAAAATAGTAACAAGGTTTTGTCAATTGTACCTCTAGTGAACCCACTTTCTAAAAGAAATTGAGCCAGAGTTTCATACCATGCTCTAGGTGCCTGCTTTAGTCCATATAATGCCTTATCAAGCCTGTAGACATAATCTGGATGTTTGGGATCTACAAACCCTGGTGGTTGTTCAACAAACACTTCTTCTTCAAGTTTCCCATTGAGAAAAGCACTTTTCACATCCATCTAAAAAACTTTAAACTTTTTATGAGCAGCATAGGCCAGAAAAATCCTTATTGCTTCCAATCTTGCAGCTGGAGCAAAGGTTTCATCATAGTCAATTCCTTCCTGCTGAGAATAGCCTTTTGCCACAAGTCTAGCCTTATTCCTTGTAATCACTCCATCACTGTCTGTTTTGTTTCTGAAAACCCACTTTGTACCAACAATAGATCTGTTCTTTGGTCTTGGTACAAGTGTCCATACTTCATTCCTCTCAAATTCATTTAACTCCTCTTGCATTGTTGTTATCCAGTTAGCATCTTGAAGAGCTTCTTCCACTTTCTTGGGTTCTGTTTGAGATAAAAATGCATGAAACAGACATTCATTATTTGTAGCACTTCTAATTCTTACACTAGCTTCTGGATCACCAATTATCAAGTCAGGTGTATGTGCTTGTGTCCACCTTCTTGCTGTTGGTAATTGGCTTCTATTATCATTATTAGATCCTCCCCTTTGATCCATGCTCTCCTGATTTTCTTCTTGACTATTTGCATTCTCTGAGTCTCCCCCTGAATTGGACTGTTCAGTATTTGAACTTTCAGAGTTTGACTCAGAGTTTCTGTTTGATTCTTCATTTGACTCTCTTTCAGAATTTGAGTCATCACTTTGAGAAGTTTCTGAAGTTTCTTCACGCTCCCCCTCAACTGGTTCTCTATTTTGAAGAGCTTCTTCAGTGTTTACCAGTAGAGGATCAGAGTATGCTTCGTCAGAGTTTGTTGGATTTGCTTCATCAGAGTTTACATCATCAGAGTTTAAATCTTCATTTTCAAAGCGAAGTTGATCATGATATTCTTCATCTTCTATTCCAGTTATTTTCTTGTCATCAAATGACACATGTATAGATTCCATGATCACTTTAGTTCTTAGACTGTAGACTCTGAATGCTTTAGTTGATAGTGGGTATCCAACAAACATTCCTTCATCAGCTTTTAAGTCAAACTTGGTCAACTGTTCAGGATGAGTTTTCAACACAAAGCACTTGCATCCAAAAATATGAAAATATTTCAAATTTGGCTTCTTATTTTTCACCATCTCATATGGTGTTTTCCCATGCTTGTTGATCAGTGTTGCATTTTGAGTAAAACAAGCAGTTTGAACAGCTTCTGCCCAGAAATAAGTTGGCAATTTTGCTTCATCAAGCATTGTTCTGGCAGTTTTGATTAGGGTTCTGTTCTTTCTTTCAACTACACCATTTTGCTGTGGAGTTCCAGGTGCAGAAAATTCTTGCTTCACTCCTCTTTCCTTGCAGAAAGCTTCCAATTCAGAATTTCTGAATTCAGTACCATTATCACTCCTTATAATTTTCACTTTGTACTGTGATCCTTTGTCCAATAGCTTCACATGATCCATCAAAGTTAGGGCAGTTTCATCCTTCTTTGCTAAGAAATACACCCATGTGTACCTAGTATGCTCATCAACAATGACTAGAGCATATTTCTTTCTACCCAATGACATTATATTTACTGGACCAAAGAGATCAACATGTAAAAGATGATAAGGTTCCACAACTGAAGATTCAGATTTACTCTTGAAAGATGACTTCCTTTGCTTGGCCTTTTGACAAGAATCACATAGACCATCTAAGCTAAGTATTGACTTTGGAAGTCCTCTTACAAGATCTTTTCGAATCAGCTCATTGATGTTGTTCAAGTTTAGATGAGAGAGCTTCTTATGCCATTTCCAACTCTCTTCATTTGACATTCTTGCAGATAGACACACAGTTTTTCCTTCAGAGTTTGTTACCAAACTTGCTTCATAGATGTTATTGTGCCTGTGTCCAACTAGAACAACTTTCCCTGTAGATTTGCTGATAACTTCACAATGTTCAGTATGAAAATCTACATGGTATCCTCTGTCACAGATTTGACTCACAGAAAGCAGATCATGCTTGAGTCCTGAGACTAGAGCTACATTATTGATGATGACACTTCCAAGATTGATATTGCCATATCCCAGAGTACGTCCTATGTTGCCATCTCCATAGGAAACTTTTGGGCCAGCCTTCTCCTCATATTCTGATAGCAGGGCTTTATTTCCAGTCATATGTCCTGAGCATCCACTGTCCAAGATAAGAGTGCTCTCTTTTATGCCCTGCAATCACAAACAATCACTAAGTGTTAGGTTTAAGGATCCAGACTTGCTTGGATCCTTTGGCTTTCTTAACATTGTTAGCTTTTGCAGCGGAATCACTATCAACAGAGTTTAAACTAACATTGTCAGACTTTACACTTGCAGAGTTTGCTCTAACCCATTTCAAGTTGGGTTTTAGCTCATAATAGTTGTGATAAATAGCATGATAACTCTTGCAAGTATAAATGGAATGCCAAGTGCTCCCACAGTGTGTGCATAAAGTCTGTGGTCTAACCCTAACATAATCATTCTTTACTCCAGATGTGGAAGGTAAAGAGTTAATATCTTTGTTCTTCTTGCAAAACATGGCAAGATGGTTAGTACTACCACAACTATGACATGTTTTTCTAGGAGCAGCAGAATTAGGCAGATAATCATTTCTTTTATTAATGCCTACTTTTCCATTTCTATTCTTCTTAAACATTTTCTGTTTGTTGACAGACTTTACTTCTTTGAGCTTATGTTTGAATTGTTTCTCTGTCATTAAACCAACATTAACCTGTTTATCACAGATTTTTACTGGTTCTTTAACAGCTTCTATTACAATCTTATTCTCTGTTATTGAACCAATATTAACCTATTTATCACAAGTTTCAACTGGTTCCATAACAGCTTCTTTCACTACTACAGATTTTAGCTTACCGGATTCAGGAACAAATTTCACAGGTTTAAGTTGTGGTTTAACTTTCACTTTATCTTTAAACCTAAGTTCATCTTCCTCACAGTAACCTAAACCTACAGTATCTGTCTGAAAAACCTGATGTGTGTCTTTTCCAGAATTGGTCCAGGTTTTAATCACTTTTCTCTCTTTTTCCAACTCAGATTCTATTTGCCTATATCTTTTAAGCAATTCCTGTTCAACATAAACAGCATCATCTCTCTCCTTTTGAACTTGTTGCATGTTAACAAGTTTCTCTTCAAGAAATTTATTCCTTTCTTTAAGACCTAGATTCTCAGATTTGATTCTTTCATTCTCTAAAGTCTGATCCCTATAACTAACATGTATGCTTTTAAGATAAATTCTTAACTCAGATATATTATCAGTATCATAAGCATAAGTTGTTAGGGGTACCTTGTTTTCAGATGACTCAGCTTCATCTCTAACAGTTGCCATGAGAGCATAATTGACTCCCTCATCTGAGTCTGAAGTGTCTGCCCAGTCCTTGCCTTTAGTGATGAGTGCTTTCTCAGATTTTCCTTTCTTGCACTCTGGAGCATAATGACCCATTTCTTTACACTTGTAGCACTGGATCTTTGACTTGTCTTTCTTTCCAGACTTGGTATCTTTTTCATCAGACTTTCTGAATTTTCTTTTATAAGAATTTGAATCTTCCCTTGAGAATCTCTTTCCTTTCTTGAAGTTCTTGAATCCCATCTTCTTGAAAGTCTTCACCATTAAAGCAGCCATCTTCATCATCTCTTCTTCATCATCCTCAGAATCAGAAGCTTCATCATCAGTATTTGAGCCATCATCAGAGTTTGATGACTCACTGTCAGATTTAATGACTAAAGCCTTTCCTTTGGCTTTCTTTCTTGATGATTCCTTCTTGACAGGCTTTTCTTCAACTTTAAGAGCAACAGATTTTGTCTTCTTTCCAGATCTGTTGTTTCTTTGTTCTATCTCCAATTCATGAGTTTTGAGCAACCCATAGATTTCATCAAGATCTGTTTTTGCAAGATCATAATTGTCTCTGATTGTTGTTGCCTTTAAATCCCATCTTTCAGGTAGGGATAGAAGAAACTTGAGATTTGACTCTTCAAGTTCATATTCTTTATCAACCAGGGACAAATCATTCAACAATTTACAAAATCTGTCATAAGTATCTGTCAAACTTTCATCAGATCTAGAGTCAAAGTGTTCATACTCCTGTGTTAGAATAGTCTTCCTGTTCTTCTTTATAGCACTTGTTCCTTGACACCTGACTTCCAAAGCATCCCAAATTTCTTTGGCAGTTTTGCAGCCAATAACTCTGTTAGACATGACATTATCTAAGGCACTGTGTAGTAGATGTCTAACCTTTGCATCCTTTGCAATTGATGAGATGTCTTCAGGAGTCAAATCTTTCTTCTCTTTTGGAACAGTCTTTTGTTCTTGCCCAGTAACAACAGGAGACAATTTAGTTGGCATATGAGGACCATCATTGATTCTATCAAGGTATTCTGGATCTGTGGCTTCCAGAAACATGGTCATCTTCACCTTCCATATTGGATATTCAATTGGTCTGAGAATTGGAACCCTTATGGTCTCATATCGACTCACAGAAGTAGGTTGAACCTTCTGAGCATTAGAACCTGCATTAGAACCTTCCTGAGAGTTGTCAGCCATGATTATACTTGTGTTTGGATCGATAAACTGTATATATTAAACAACCTAGGCTCTGATACCAATTGTTATGCCGATTACACAATATATAATCAATATAAATATGATAATAACACTCAAGAACACTGTTTATGAATCAATAACTGAATTATTATATAAATAACTCTTCTCTCAGTGATGTTAAAGAATCACAGAGAGCTGCTAGGTTACAAGAATAATGTATTCAGTATTCGCATCCCTTTTAGGGTTAACCTATCTGTGTTTATATAATACACAGTTACATAATCAATCTCTAATTGATATTCCTATAAATTAGCTATACAAATCATATCAAATTAGGATTGCTTCTGTCTTCTGTTCCGTTTCCTTAACTGTCTCAATATATCTTGCTTCTTTCTATCTTCAAGATATATTGCTTCTAGAATCTTTATATCAGCACCGACAGCTAAGATAAACTTTCACCCCGTCAGACTTTAATAAACTCTGACTGGCTTCCGGTAAACTCTGATGAGTACCTGGTACTTAAACACTGATGAGCAAACGTCAGCAATTATATCTAACAGTGTTAGACCTCAAGTTAGGTTTTCTACTTGGAAGCTACATTTGGCGTTGTTGAAACCTCAAATGAGGTCTAAGGTGTTACACTTCAAGTTAGTTTTTTTAGCCTTCGACCTCGAAGCCAAAAAGTCCTATTTTCGAACTCAAACGAGATCAAAATAATTTTTAAAAAAAGGGTAAAATAAATATTATTGTAATATTTATTTATTTAAAAAAGAGGAAAAAATCAAGTCTTTTTCGACCTCAATTCAGGTCACGAGCCTTCGACCTCGAAGCCAAAATGCCCTATTTTCGAACTCAAATGAGATCGAAATAATTAAAAACAATTTGGGTAAAATAAAATTTATTGTAATATTTATTTATTCAAAACAGAGGAAAAAATCGAGTCTTTTTCGACCT